>WACJ01000203.1:0-1200000 GCA_008973525.1 Stenopsyche tienmushanensis
CTCCTTCTCTGTCTGAATGCACCGAATGTATTTTCGGAGGCTTTCCACTTGTTTTTCGACGGGCAATAGATAAAGTAAGGCAAGAGTAATCCTTCGCAAGCAAACGAAAATACGGCTAAATGCTGAAAAAACACAATAAATCAATAGAACTGGCTCCAAAACTAACGAACCTTGCTTACAATTATTTTATAAAAATGAGAGAAGAAATAGAGGCTAGAGAACTGCTATCGGAATCTAGGATTTATTAGGCGAAACGGGCCAACAGGGTCATAGAGCGAAGACATTACATATGTACATGAACGTACAATATATTGAACTAACCCACACTTAAATTGATTATAATAGAATTTCATTGTAATTTTCTCAAACTTCGATGATTTAAAACCAATGGTGATGGTTTAAATTGATATTGGAGTGCTGCTTTATTTGTAATACTTAACATATTATTGATATTTGAAAACCAATCGGAAACTTATTTTATTCTCCTTTATTAACACATTATATTCCGCTGTGTTTTGCATAAAGTGTCGCTTAGAATTTGTTCAACAGATGAAACAGATTGAAATTAAATTTTCTGAATATCTTTACAAAAACTTACTCCATAGACATAATACAATCGGGTTTAACATACGGTGCGGGTATCAACGCAATGAAATACAAAAACTTATAAACTCAATGTTATAAAACCAGAAATAATATTGTTATCCAAGAGCTTGTTACTTATGTGGATCATAAAATAGATGTTTTGGGGTTGGTCATAAACAATCGGGATGCTATATGAAATGTAAAGCATAGAGCACACATATCGAAATCGAAAGTTTTTTTTTATAATTTCAATAATTCGCGCGAAATACGCATTTTTAAGTGAGCTGATCGGAATGTGTTAATGGCAAAAATATCAAATTCTTCCGATTCATTTTCATCTTTACTTTAGAGTTTCATTTAAATGAAGTCATTCATTGTACTTTCATAAGTTCCTTTACATAATCATTTAGCAATTTTTGTAGTTTCCACGATGCGAGATGAATAAAAAGCATGTTTTAATAACAAAGGCATTTTTAATTTTTGGCTATTCCTCGATTGAAAATTTGCTTTGATGTTTGAGTACTAAAATACAGAGACCAACATAACGAGTGCTATCGACACCGCAGGAGTTGGTTGGAATTACAAGACTGTAACCCATTAAAAATGCCGGTACTGCAGTCCATGTTGCAAGCTAAAATTGGAGTTTCATTAAAAATAGGATTCTATATCGAATTGCTAAAGCAGCACGTTGTGCTACAAAAGAATCATCCGGGAAACGACTAATAGAGCTCTTCTCGATACTGTCAAAAGTGCTATTTGTCTCTAGATTGCAAATTTTGAAATTCAAGCTCCTTTTGCCTTATTAATTGTGGACGTTATCAAAATCGTTATATATGAGATCAATTGGATCAGATGCATGTTATCGACATATGGATTGTTGACAGGATTCAATTTTTGGACTAAAAATACTCAAAATTTTATTAGATGAAGTATTTTACCTGGAGATCTTAGCGAGAGTCTCTCTCTATTAGCCGAAGAAATTCCAGATCCGACAAGAAGAAAAAGAAACATACATGTCGTTTAATCACGTTTTTCAGCTTTAAAGAAGCAAGAGTTCTTGTTAAAGGGCTGCTTGCAACGCATTCTGACTCCCTCCTAGTATAGTCATGAAAGCAGAGATAGGATAAAATTGTAGCCATGTGCTTGGGTGTGATCTTGAATGGGATGCTCAACTTTGTGGTTCATTTGTAAAACGAAGAAGGTGATGAAAGTCTTCGGTGTAATCTCTGGACCGTTGGTTCGCAATCTAGGAGGGTGAGGTTTGTACACACAATTCTGGTGTGGTATATATCATTCATACTCAAATGTGACGATGCTTGCCTTTAGAGTTTTAGTTCCATTTGTGTCTACATATTTCTGGGAGAGTGAATTTTCAACTCTTCTTCGTTTAAAAGATAGAAATAAATTAAATGTTGAGAATGACATTAGATTGCCGTTGACAAAAACTCATCCGCAAATTTTGAGGCTGGTTAATAACATGCAATTTCAACCATCGCATTAGATTAATTATTAAACATAATTTAAAATAAAATTATACTAAAAAAACCGTTTTTTTTAATTATCTTATTAAAAATGCCTTTTTAAATTAGGGTTGTAGTCATTACTTGGTCATTTCACCCTTTCTTTTTTTACGTGGAGGATATGCTCCAAAGATTACCATGTTAAAAAGATGTTGTCCATATAAAAATAGTACATAGGTTCTATTGCTTAAAATCCAATCCAATCAATATATGAAGTTCTCAATCGTGTTAAATAGTGATAGAGCGAAAAATATGAGTAACTTTATCTTGATTGTGTTATTTGAAAACCGTGCAAAAAGAGGATCGGGTATATTTCGCTCTGGGGTGTTGAAACTCCTCGATGTATTTTCGGGTTTTTACTTTCTAATTAGGTCCTCCAGATGTTTGCATTTTGTAGATAAAATACGAACAAAAATAAATGTAGACGACAGAGGAGGAATTAACAGTAAGAATTTCACAATTCTGTCTTTGAAATTTATAGGGTGTGATCTCATTATATTAAATCATGGATGGTTTTTAACCATACTAATTTATAATATATTTTCTACACTATTAGAATATCATAATTTAAGTTTTTATTGTATTAGTACTAAGTTTTCTATATTCATTGTGGATCTAAAATCTGGGCGAAAGAAAAGTGTTTTTTGAAGATCCTTGTAACAACCGACAATCTTTTTGACTTCTTGAGATAATTTCAGATCATCAAGATGAGTGGGATCATTATCAGATGGAACGCTTGTTCAAAACGGATAAGAAGATTGGCTATTTTATTCAGTCAACTTCAGAGAAATAATTTTATTATATTCCCCATTAGCTTTCATTTGTATTGAAACATCACTTTCGTTTGAAACATTGAAGTCAAGCTCTTGTTATAATATTTTTTAAAGTAATGTTTTATTTTTGCTTATCGGACGAAGAGATTTTATGGAAGCGAAACGTTCAAGTCACTAATTCGATTATCGACAATGGCGAGGAAACTCTGGGATGTGCCCGATTTTCAATAAAAATAAAAAGGTTATTCTATATATGGCACAAGTGCATTTAAGATAAAAGCATCATACTCTCAGTTAAAAATAGTTATTTTCAGTTAATAAAAAAAATATTTAGAACCTTTTCGATATGAATCCTAGTATAAAAGGCGAAGCAACGGGATATCAATGATTGTGTCGATGAAAATGTTATCTATTCAATGATAATTTTGGAATGGATAAATATATTTATAGAATAATTCTGTAATGGCGTGGATATTGTCTAGTTGCACTAAAATTGCATTTAATCTATTTTATCAATGATATCAAAGGTTTAGTATTAAAAAAAATACATTTTTTAAATTATAAATATAGAATGTATTAATTTGCGAATTAATTATTTTATATATAAATTTGAACTTAATAGAGCTTTATGTATTTAAAAGGTTCATTTTATAGAGTCTAGCATTAAATGACTGGACGCTTTGATTTATTAACTTCCATTAAACTATCGATCGAGCTCAAAAGACTCGGAGAGCCCATAAAGTGCCATAATTGATACCTCCAAGAGCTCGATATTATAATTTCGTTTAAGGGCTCATCAAACGGGACAATTAAACAATATTCGCTCCCGACAATTAGGGCGAGTCCATCAACGTCCGGTTAGGGATGATATGGCCGATGGAAAAAGTCGATTACGTATAGTGAAAAAATGTCCGACAGACGTCTGCAACGGTCTCGGGTCCGCAATAATAAAAGAGGAAAGCAATCCTTAATTAAACCTTCGTTCTTTTTCTTCTGCCTACCAATTTCTCTTGTCTCACATATAAGAAAACGCTCCAGAGTAAAGCCATTTCACGGTTGTTGGGCGTAATGTGCCGGTGCTTAAAGTAGTTGCCAAAAGCCTTTGATAAATTCCATCCGAACCTTCTTCGTCGGGGAAGAAAGTAAATATGGGGACAAGACCTAGGACTACTCGAGGATAAATATACTTAACGGTGTCGTGCCTTATCACGTCTACTTATCACGGAGAGAAGCGATCAATATGGCAACGTCACTTAGATGCTGGAGCCGAACTGATGACTGCTGACATTTCTAGCTACTTTACTTCAGAGACGATTGTATATTTATAAATTGGATACACTCAGAAGCAAGAGCGTTTCTTTTTCAATGGCTAATGAGTAATGCATATATACATTAGAAACATATGAGAGATATTGTGGAATTCAAACAATATTTTAGGTGCTTGAGTTGTAAGAAGAACATTTTATCTACATTGCGGCCATACATTTAAATGATGGAAATCAGATTGATTAATGCCTATATAAATATAAATAGCCTGTTATTAGTGAGCTAATTTTTTAGCGTATACACTCCAGAAATGAGCTAATTTTTCCCGATTTCGTACAATAAAATGATTCATTCTCAACATTTGTAATTAAATTACTTGAATGTATATACGTCTCTTCCAAAGCAAAAAATTCATGAATACAGATGTTTTGTATAGGACTTAAAATTAATAAGCTTTTTTTATGAAATAAAAATAATTTTCTGGTATTATCAGCAAAGTGTTTTTCGTAATAGTAACAAAAAACGAAAGAATGATTTAGAAAAATATCCGTAAAATTAATATCGAATATGAAATTGGTAAAATATTCGTATATAAAATTTATATGAGGGTGATTCAAATATAACCCGGAATTTTGCTGTACAAATTTATTAGTGATATATGAATGGAGTATCTTATTTTTCAACATAGTTCCCTTTATTAGAAATACATTTATCTATCGGATAGGAAGTTTTTTGATCCCATCACATAAAGAAGGCGATAAGTAGCATCATCTGTTGGGCAACGTGTAATCATTCGTTTTCGCGTAAAATCAAGTGAAATTTTGAGGTTTGTTGTTTAAAACCAAACAAGCAAAATCAAAAGTATCCGAATTTTATTTACATTTCAAAAACACATATTTAAAAAATAAATGTGCATTGATCGTTTTTGCTTTTAAACTTGACTCGATGAATAAGGTCGTGGAAGACCTAATACACTAGATAACGATGTTCTACGAGATTCGGTGGAGACAATTCCAGGGCTTTTCAGCAATAAACGCAAAAGGCAATGAGTGAACAAAATAAAAGGAGCACAAAGTCGGGCTCGAAGTGGGTTGCATTTAAGAAAAGTGATATGTTTTTGTGAGATTTTAAATAGATCGTCTGTAAATTAAATTGTTGCCAAATAATGAGCTTATTGTTTGAGACGTGTATTGTAAACAATTAGAGATATTGATGAAGAAACTATTTTCTTTAGTTTTTTTTTTAAGTTGAATCCCAAAAGACTCAGATATTTAATTTAACAAATTGAATAAAGGACTTTTTCAGAATGAATATTTTAGATTTAATTTGATTTTAGATGTGGTTTTTTTAAAAATTTATTTAGTTTTTACCATGAACATTAAAAAAGCTACAGCCCAAATTGAATATGTACGTCTAAGGCTAATTATACAACAATTACATGTAAGTTCTTCAAGATAAATGGAAATGTAATAAGTGTCACAATGATAAATTTCTAATATGTGTTCTCAATTTCTTGTGATTTTCTCGAACAGTAAATCATATAGTAGTATAGTACATTTTTAATTGTATTTACGAGGTTGTTAAAGTGCTCTTTGTATGTGAGACGTTTTTCCGGTACTACGTCAAGGTATAATGGCAATGGAAAAAATCGTGAAACGAATACAAACATATCAATTTTATTTATTTTTTGCACACCAGAAATGCTTTATTGTAGAAATCATTTTAAAAATGTGGTGAATGAATATTTCGGTTGTAGAAATTAAAGTTGGCCATAAGCTTCAACAGTAAAATGTGGCGACAAGAAGTCTCATCAATATTAATCATGTCGCCTTTCAACATAATAACGTCGCTTGGACGACGGTACAAAAAATTTGGTGATGTCGACTAAGACGTAGTCTCTTATGCTTCATATTCTTCAAATTTAACTCCATTTTATAAACATCTATTCATATATTTCTGTAAAGTAATAATCTTTTAAGAAGCAATCAGTTTGTTAATAATGTGTTTCATCATTTAGTTTATGTTGTAATAAAATCATTATCTTCACTGTCTATTGTTTTAGTCTCATTTATAGTTATGCAGAACATCTTTATGTTGAAATTTCAAATTCAAATGAATAAGTTTGCGCTTTCAGTACGGAATGGATTACTTGCAAATATTTGCGGTGCATGTAAATTTGGAAAACATTCTGAATATGCGCCAACTCTGTGTCAAAACTTGATCCTGTCTAAGAAAACTTTGTAAAACTATTCCGCAGGCATTCGCGGATAAACAAGATGGCAAGATACATTGATTTGAATTCGAATTTTAAAATTTACCTTGTGGCAAAAATATATAATTCTTCATACTGAGTTTATTTGCAGATGGATTATTTCATTCATAAGATTATGATTATATTTAAATATATAAAACAGGGGGTGTGGATACCGCATGACATTACTGATGAGATGAAGGCGATACGCAGGAATACGTGTCATGATTTAATCGATAAAGAGAAGAAACAACCGTTTTTACACTATCTTGTGAGTGGAGAGCGTGGAGATGAAAATTGAGTATTGTATTCAAATCAAAACCGCAAAAGACAATGGCTTTTAAAGGGGCAGGTAAAGAAACCAATCCCTCAACTGAGTCTAACAGTAAAAATAGCACTTTTAAACGTATATTGGGACTCCAAAGGGATAATCCATGTTTGAAATTTAACAGTAACATGTTAAAGCTTAACAGAGTGATGACGTTTTAAATTAGTAACACTTGACTTGGCGCTTCGTGTAATTGACTTTTTATGAACCGTTTACTCTTAATTGACGGAAAAATCTAAATATTTTGGGCTGTTCGAAAAATAGCTTACAACAACTGTCCCTATTATAAAAAATCAAATCGAAGGGATGAAAAATTCATATTCAATGCTAAACTGTTTCGGAATTGCGTCTGTCAGTTTGGATGATTGATACCCCAATACATATTTTATTCCAACCCTTCGTACACAGATGATTACACCATAATACGCCAAAATGACGAGACGTTTCCACTCCGGGGTAATAGTTCATTTATCCGAGACATTTTATTGTCCATCATAAAGACGACAATACAGGCGAAAAGGTCGGCCTACATATCCGACTCGATTTGGTACTTTTTTTTAACACAACAGTCGTTATTTTCATTTAGCGAGGGCCATCGAGCGGTGTCGGGGCAATGTTACGAGCAATATGCGCGGCCTCATGACTTTTATGTGCTGAAAGTTATGTTAATTAAGTTAAAGTGCAATTAATTTGAATAAGTGATGTTAATTAAGCAAATTGAGAGTGTCGGGGCCGAATTTTACCCCCGGCTCAAATTAATGATTATTTTTTCTTGTTTGGTCGGAGGAGTACAAACGAAGCAATTAAAATGGGCTTGAAGTTTTAATTTGGGCTACGAATTACTTATGAAGAATTTCCGTTCTGAAATCGCGCTCGGGTTGAGCAACATTAATTTTGTGCCCCATCATATTTCATTTGAAACAAATTTGTTCAGATAACAGATTAAATTTTTGCTATGGACGTTCAAACTATTTCTTTTACGGAAGATAATTCACTCTATGACCCTTTATATAATATCATGGAACATCGTTTTAAGGCCTTATCGCCACTTGATTCTATTACGTTTGTCGTAGCGGCTTATTTTAAATATGAGGAATAAAAATTAAATATAATTGCGTAAAAAACATTTTAAATTGGAAATTAAATTCTATAATTAAAAGTTAATCTAAGTACACCTGGATTTCATATAACGTGGTTTTATACTACACGATTTTGATAGAACACGATTGATGAATTGTGCCATATTTTAGTACAATATGCTTCATATAAAACGATTTTAATTTAAAAAATCGAAAAGAAATTATAAAAAATAAGAGCTATAAATCAGACCAGATATTCAATGTGGATTAAATAGGATTGTACTAGAAAATATCCTCCATAGAACTTATATATACTCAACCTCTTTTTGTGCGCCTTTTTTTGTGCGATTTCGAAGCTATACGATTTTTTTAATCTCATAAAGATTACGTATCGAGAAATTTTTGATACTTTTTGATACTTTACTTTTATATTCTTATTCTTCTATTGATTTTGATTTAAAAATATTATTGATACTGGACAATGTCTAATAAAATCTTCAAAGATAAAATACGAAGATCTATGACTTTAAAATACCTTAGAGTTACTCAGTTTTTGGAATTTTAATTGTCTTGAGTTTTAAGCTAAAAACAATGTGGTAGATGACATTTTCTACTAAAATTATGGAGCTATAATCAAAAGACTCATCTTTGATCAGCAAAAAACTCAAAATTAAAAAAATTTGATTGAAAATTAATTTATTATCGATTGTTGAATGAATATCGAACATTCTAAAGATTCAAGCATTTCCGCAAAATATAAGAGCTTTTAAGCACTCTGTTCAGGGCCATGTGGACAAATATTATATTTATACAAAAGAAAATATTTTCGGAGTCGTTGAATATTCACGATGCCCATTAAACATCTTTAGTTGACCTTTATGGTTGAAAAGACAATGTTTCAAAACGTTGTCGATAAAATTAACGACTCTTCGTGGTCAATAAAAATCGTTGATGACCAATTTTAATTAATTAATTTGGACCCTTAGCGCGAAAATTGGCATATTTGAGCAAATATAAATGAGTCACTTTCAATCTCAAATAATTAATTTATACCTGTTATCTGTAGGTAGTGCTGCAGTTAAGCAATTGGACTCCCAACTCAAACATCTCGGGTTCAAATCTATAAGAGGTGTGGATGGCGATCACATTTTTAAAAACATACATACACCATGAAAAAATCATGTCAAAATGGTTGGTAATGGTCCCATAAAAGAGATTGTTAAAAGTAGCCTAACTTATTTTAATGCCGATATTATTATATTTCCAACCGTTTCCACAGAAACATGACAAACTATTTAGATTTTGTCTAAAGCTTTAGCTTTTTTCCTTTATTTTTTATCATACATACAGACGAATACAAATGACAAGAGTAAAACACAATTGGGTGGAATCCCAAAGATATTTTGTTTATCTCTCACTGAAATGGAATACATAAAAGCTATAAGAATTGACACACGGTATAGGGTTGCAAACTGAAGTATTTTTTAACATCCTTATTCAATTACTCATACTGAAAAAAATGGTCATAAAATAAATAGAATATATGCTAAGGTTGTGAATTTTGGTGAATTTTGGTGAATATTCGCCAAATAATGGATTTCGGATACATTCAAGGTGAGAAGAATTTTTATCACGGATTTATATTGGAACGTAAGAAAATCGTTTACACGAAGATATCTTAATTTAGCATCATTTGTCGGCGATTTTTTAATAAAAAGGGTGATAGATGAGTGGATTTGGTTCCTCATTTTTCATTCAGCGACAAATTTTAATTTATCGGGGGATACTTAATTGAATAAAATTACGAAATAGCTTCATTTTTCACGTGGTCCCCGTATTATATTGTCGGTGTAAAAATACAATTGAGGAAAACAGTCTTTTTGAGCCGAAAGGGGGGTCCTAATACCGAATTTCATGGAGGCTCGATCTGTGCCAGGGGAGGCGTTAGGCCCCATTTGAATGTATGATTTATTCAGAAGCGGTAAACGCCGATTGGCGTGAAAGGTCCAATTGGGAATAGGCCAAAAATTGTAAATGCGGCATAGGTCCCGTAATCCGCCAAAAAGCTACCCTGATAATATCTATTATTATATGTCTTTGGAAAATAACGCCTGAAAAACTTAATTCAACTTCCATAACATACACAAGGACATAATACATCACTCAATGTGTTTGTGGGATATTTTTCAACTTAAACTTTCTTCTTCTTTATTTGTGGTCGTTTTTTCGCAATTTCTTTCACCAAACTTACTAATAACGCCATATAATATTTTCTATTGATGATTCTTCCTTTCTTAAAGTCAATGAATAAAATATCGTGCAAATTTCAAAATACATATTTGAGAGGAGGGCTTATTTATTCACTCAGCAAATAATTGAAAAAAATTACTTTACAATCAAACCTCTTTTTGTGCGATTTCGAAGTTATGCGGTTTTTTTAAAGCATTTTTTTAATTCGTATAAAGAGTACGTATCGAGATATTTTGAATAAAATAGGAAATAAATCATCAACACTAACCGATTTTAATCTGCTATTGCTAAATTACGACTACTCTATTTATTCTGGATTAGATTTTTGATAAAATTGATTTCATACTATTTCTTCCCAAGAAGAGAGCGATTTTCATTCATAAAAAATTGCAAAGAAAATAATCATACAGGAATGATAGTTTGTAATTAAAATAATTAGTATTTCTCTAGTGGAAGCCTGGCATTTGAGATACCAGATGTCAATTTTTTTAATGCGATTTTGGATTTATTTTATATAGCTGTTTCAAAGTTATGCGGTTTTTAAAATCCATGGAATGCATATTCACTGTTTCTATATAAATCATATATTTTTTATGCGATTTATTTTTTTGCGATTTTCTGCAAAACGCATCTACCGCACAAAAAAGGTTTAAGTGTGTATTTCAAATTTTGATCAATATAGTACAAAAGTATACAATTTCATGTTACTTCCATACTTATATTGTCGCAAAAACAATATTTAATAGAATGCAGTAAATAATTAGCATTGTGACACATCACTCAATAAGTTCGTAGGATTCATTTTCACTTTAGTTTTTTTTCTTCATTTGGTGCTATTTTTTCGTCTAAAAAATTTCAATATTTATTCTAACCGATGACCAAATTATGAAACCCTGCGAAAATGGTTTCCGACACCGGGTGCCATTGCAAAAAAATCTTCAGGGGAAATTGTTAAAGTTATACCAATTTTTTATTACGCCGACGGTTTTATTAAAAGTCGGTCGGATTACAACTTATAAATTATGGCCTTTTTCTTAAAGCACCAACCTTGGATCCCTCGTAGGGCATTTCATTGATAACAGAAATATTTCCCGAAACGACTGTAACAGTTCTGCAAACGCCGGCACTCAAATAATCGATAATTTAATATGAATAACTCTAAGCCCCGCCGAACTACGGTTTATTTGTTTGTGATAACGCAATCAAACTGATAAGCACTCTATTAAATGTGATGCAATAAATTTATTAATAAAGGGGATGATTAGGATATTTTTTTTCGATTTGAAGTGTTGAAATAGGATGCTCTTTGATTGTATGTGCATCAAAATGCTATTTTAGATTTGTCGTTCTTAATTCTAATAATTGCTCAATGTAAAGATATCTACACACATGCAAAAAATCGTATTTATTGATGTCTTAATTATTCTGTTTATCAAGAATTTGAATTAAAATAGTTACTTGTCATCCGATACTTTCAAGTTTATTAAATGCATTCTGGTCTATTTATGAATAACTGATGGATATCTTTTCTGATTTAAGACATTTTCGGCAATTAATGGATGAGTATTATATATTCAAAGACAAAGTAAGTTAGCCAGTGTTCGGTTGGCTTTTAATTTAGTCAGAGGAAAACTTTCCGACTGAATACAAATCCGGCGACTGCTTTAGAAACCTCCAGGATATTTGCATTCAAACTTTCAGTCCTGATTTTGAACGTGTCGGAACACCATTGGTTGCATTTTAATATAACTTAGAAACTCAACAAAAAATAAATATTCAATGCAAAAAAATACATAAATTTGACTCATTTAAACCAATAGGGATGATCAAAGATCTTTCAATTTTTAATGGTCCAAGCTTTAACATAGTTACCAGCCAAAGAGATGGCCAATGTTTACATATCAAATTGTTAAGTCATTTGCATTTATAATGAAAATAGTCGAATGCAATAGCAAAATGCAGATAATTTTAATGAACATTTGTGTGTACTTATGGCAGAAATCTGTATTAGTTTCGGTAATAATTATTTGAATTGTCACCCCTCAGGAATTAAACGTTAAATTGGACAAATAGAATGAACAATTATGAATAAATTTAATCTATTGCACATAATAGATGATCGTGTGTGGTATTCCTGATACGCCAACGATTGATTGAGTAATAATTGCTTATTATAAAGTTATAATATCGTACTTATAATAGGCAAAAAATTAATGAACCAACAATCAAAATATTTATGATGTTGGAATGTTTTTGTAGATGGTCTCTTCTTCGTATTTTATCACAGACTATAATCTAATTTCTTAATCAAACTTTGTTTGGGAAGATTGATAGTTGTTACAAACTTTGCACCATAATTATACCCCGAGAGAAATATAAAAATAAAATTGCCAGTGAGAGTTTTCGAGGCGGAAAAATAATTCAGAGGACTATTAGTTCTCATTCCTTCAGTCCTTTTCCAAGATGGGTACATATAACAATTAATTGATTTAAAAATGATAAGAACAGACACGACCAACTTTTGATATAGTGGGTTAGATCCTGGACTCTAATTAATAAAGGTTCAGGTCAAATCCAGATAGTGGAAAAAATGTCATGGCATTTTGTTCGTATTTATTAAATTTGGAAGATCAAAAGCATTAATATTTTCAATTTATCTTCTTGATCCAGGTATAATCTGATAATTTCATTGTTCATTTATAAATCCTCTCTTATCTATTTTTTTTTACTCAAATTGACTTATCCTAAATTATCTGCTTGTGTTAAGCAAATGATATATCATGAAAATTCTTTCCCTAGAAATTATGGATGGATCCTATGGATCATTTTAAGAACCTAAATCAATGGGTACAACGAAAAGTTTCTGTGATACAAATATGTTAAAAAAAATTATTTGTTAGCATAGACTTTTTGAAATCAAAGTAGTGAGTTTTGTGGAGAAAATCTCACTGTTAATTTAATCTACAAGCATGAATTGATCGTATATTTCTGTTCTGTAATCAAATCGGATATAATCAAACATAATTTATATTGACAGTTAATAACCGAAGAAATCATAGATTAAAAACCATCCACGTATGATATAGATACTCCAGCAATAATGAACGGTTCGTTCGTATTTTCAATGCAATTTTCCAGTTCAGCACTAATTTCAATATTGTTGAAACAGTCCCCGGATCTTCAGAGCTTGAAAATAATTGCATACATTTATTAGTGATTTAGTTGAGACCTAACAACTTTCAAAATACAGAGCAGGGGGTATTTACACCATTAAGACCAAAATCTTATTGAGGCTTATTTATTTGTTATATATTAAAAACAAACTATGTTAAATAAAAATATCAGAGTGTGGATGCCTCTAAGTTATTGATAACACACAATATTTATTTATTTCTTCGCCTAAATATAAACAATACACCTAAAATCGATTGATTTGGATTATCGATCTATCTTCAGATGTACCCAAGACACTCTCATCATCTCTTTATCTCCGAACGCAACGTGTAAGAATGCTCTTTATAAATCACTGAAATTCGATCGCAAATACGTGACTGCACTCCTCAAAAGGTTAATATATTATCAAATTTATCTATTATCAAACAAAACATCATCATTCAATAAATATAGATAAACGTTAGAGCCTTGCATAGGTGGGTCATAAGTTTTTGCGATTTTGAAATACAAAAATATCTTAGAAATCTATTTTTTTTAAATAATATGGTCCAAATGGCCATCATCTTGCCGCTCGAATTCCTCAAATCTGATCTTTAGATTTTCGAAATATTTTATATATGAAATATTTTCAATAAATATTTATTTATGTTATATAATAGTGATTATCTGGCATGCGTTGCAATGCCACGTCTCGCATAACAAACTGCGTATACAAAAAATATTTTTACTAAACCTATGTTATTTATGGAAGTGTAAGCAATAAGTTGGCAAAATTTTATTGCAATCGGATGAACGGTATGGCAGCGCATTATATACGAACATACAAATATTAATTTTTATATACTAAGCTATGCCTATGTTACTCGCGCAATTCTTAGCAATAAGTGGACGAAGTTTTATTGTAATATGATGAATGGTATGGCAGCGCATTAGAAACGAACAAACAAATATTAATTTTTATATATTAGATTTTCAGTTTTGTCTATTTGAAAAAAAATATAAATAATTTAATTTTGTATGTAAATAAAGCTGTAGAGATTATTCGTAATGCCTCCCACACATTGTAATATGAAGAATTATATTTATAAACCTGGAGAAAAATAATAGAGGATCATACATTGAACGAAGAAGAATTAGTCGAAATGTTGGATAAACCTAATAATAATTAATGAGTCAGAACTGCATGTTTCATATTAAAAACAATAGATGACGGCTTGGGATTGGCTCATAAATTACAATATAATTTTTTTATAGAAAATTATCCCAAAACGGAAAGAGGGAAAAAATCCAAGAAGGAATTATAAGATATTTTGGCCCCTTATCACGAAATACGTTAAGATTTATACGCTAAAAGGAGACAATCGCTTATTATAGAATTTTTAAAGACTTAATCCTCCGATTATAAAAACTCACAAATTATCTCGAAAAAGAGGTGCCAAGATTATTTTTGTGTGATCTTCCAAACCTCGTATAACACGGATATTGTATTGCACGACGTTTTTGTGGAACCATATGAACCCGAGTGTATATTATAATATACTTGACACTTGAAAAATAATGAAGGAAAATTATTTTATCTAACTAATTGAATAAAATGAAATATGAAGCTGGATGAGGTTGTTTTTAACTCATTAGCTAAGCAAAGAAAATGCGCAATAGTTTTTGTTTCCGCCGCGCGATGTCAGCACCATCAAAGCGCCCGAATTTATGAGCGGACTCTCGGCGCGAATGAAACTAACGATGATAATAAGCTTAACGATAATAACGACGGAAAAGTAACGAGGACACTAGCTTCCAAAATAATCTGCTATAATCACCTCCGTATATATTCTAGCAGAAAGCTTAAAATCTCGACCGAATCCGAATAAAGTTGCTTAACCACTGGACTCAAAGTTCGGGTAGTGCGGCCGGAACAAATCCGCCCCTGTCACCAAGCGCCACAATAAATTACAAACTATCCCGCTCCAGCGTTTTCGAGATGACGCACCCAATCTTATCCGTATCCATCTGGAAGCTTCGGGTCGTTTACGAAGAAGGTGTACCAGAATTCCTTATTGATATCCGTTTGTGTCTATAAAGCGCCTGATGGATGATGGACTACCATGCGCACCTATAATGCTCCGACAAAAAGTGATGATGTGTGAAATTGAATATTGGTCAATTTGTTCATCCGTCAAGTACTCCATGAGTACATCCAATCCATCAGGGCTGTCACGAATTTCAATCTTCATTTCAATAAAAATGAGATTCGCTCCTGTGTTTGATATGTCTTTTATATGCATGGAGACCCTTGACGACGTATAATTTCACACGATAGTGGCAATCAAATCAAGCCATTCTCAACGAATTCTTATCTCAAATTTACAATATGATTATAAAAATAATTTTCGACTACTAAAAATGCGCATTTATTCGGTTAATGCTATACGAAGACGATGTCGTAGGATGGAGCTAACGATCGATATCTTGCCGTGCATGTCCATGACCTCCCAATTCAATTACATTAACTCGTCGCCAGAGATTTGATTCCGAAGGATTTCAACCATTTTTCCAAACAAAATCTTATCAGATCCCTTGAGTCAAATTGCGTCTTAAACAATCATGATACATGTGTTACTTGCATCAATTTGTTTCCTAATACACTCGGACCTCGTATAATACGGGTTATATGGTTTCGCAAAAACGTGCTATCATCAGAGAACTCTGGAGTATTTTTAGTTTTAGTCTTCAAAAGTTCGATAATAAGCGATTTTCTGCATTTAGCGTATAAATCTTTACTTATTTCATTATTAACTTCCAAAATCTGTTGTAATTCTCTTTCGAATGTTAAACTTCTTTCCATTATAGGATCATTTTCATTTATGATTCTCTAATATTTCTCGGATGTTATGAATATTCATATCATCAAATCCTTCTTCATCAATATCACGACACATGTTTATTGTTCTTTGGTATTCATCTTGTATTGATGATGAAAGATTTTCTTCAGAAACTACTTCTGGCCATAGCTTTTTCCAGCAAGAATTTAAATTTTTTTAATGGATGCAGAAACAATATCGATACAATTTAGATTACTTTTTTTCCAAGCTTGTGGAAGTGTTAATATATTGATGTTATCTGCCTATGTCAATTGGACTACATTATCGTTTAAATCTGTTTTCCATCTTGTTTTATATTAAAAATTATGCAAGGTATTGAGGCACCCATTCATAATTTCCAGGATTGATCTTCCATAGATTTCTTTAGTTAATGCTGTGATAAATGTTGTGGAAATCTATGAATATGTGATAGAAATCAACTTCGTATTCTCATGTGTCTGATGATGTCTTTTAATAAAATAATGGTCGATAATAGATCTGTTCAGTCTGAAAAGCTTAAAGAAGGTATCACGCGATTAACGATAGATATTAGATCAGAATTTTAGTGAATAATTCACATTCCATATTTAAAAGGGATATGCCCTAACAGGTAGAGTATAGAAACACATTCCTTTCTTAACGTATTGGGCATATTAATACCGTTCTCCATTGAGAAGTCATAACAATGCTATGATAGAACGAATCGAACTCCATCAGGATACCATCAAGTCCTGAAGATTTTCTTACCGAAAGATCACTCATGTAAGTTTCAAACTTATTCAAAATCTGAGGATCTATCTCTTCATCTTGTATTCGGGTCGGTATTAGACTCCACTATACCCACCCATAAACTCCCAAGGCGGAGGAGTCAATTCTAAGTCTGTGGGCATCAGTTGAACCCCTGAAAGAAGCCTAGTTGGTTTGCTCATCAAACAGTAGTTGGTGGAGATTGTGTCAAAGGCTCATCACTATCCTCAACAGCCCAGGCAAACAAGGGAGAACGGTTTTAGGCTGTTCGAATGGCGACTCGTCTTCGTGGTAAGAATGACCGAACCGATACGAGTACCATAGGGAAGTCATCTGCTGCAGCCCCCTTCAAACTGAGGTTGGATTCGTGGTGGCTGTGAACACGCGGAATTAAATCCCTTGAATTTAGCATAACCTTAGTCCTTCCTCCTCCATCGCACCTTTGGGTGCACATGGTCTGAAGCTGGTCTTTCCCGCAGAAACCTCGTCTCTTCTGGAGGGCGTGGAGCAAAAGGGGAGCAAAAGTCAGTCACTGTCTGATGTCTCTCGTCTCTTCATCTTGTTTCATATATAGACATCAGGCGATAATTCAAAGCCTACCTACGCTAAGAAGGTTTTTTAAAGTAGCTTCTTCATAACCTGAGAATATTCTGGATTCCAACCAGCTAAATTCCATGTTGAATCCAAATTATTTGGATGGATTCTATATGGGTAATCTGATATGTTGTTAAGCATTTTGACAGATTTTGAAATTTCTAGTGATAGTTTCAAACATGATTTCCATACGTAAAACGTCATTAGAATCACTCTTTATGATGGCTTTCTTTGTAGATTCGTTCATTTTAGTTAAATATTCATTATAAGCTTATATTTTAATGAGGATGTATAATACTATTTTCTCTATCGACCGCTTCTGGGCACAATTTTCTCCGGCAAGAAAATTCAAATGTATCTTTATACAATGGAAACTTTGATAGATTTAATATTTAATGTTAAATATTACAAATTATATATTTTAGTCATATGTATTTTTAGTAAATAGTTAAAATCTGACTAATTTAGTTCATATTAATGTCTATCAAGCTGCCTTTGAATAGATCCATCTTTTGGTGAAAAAAATAATTTTGAGCTGAAGTCAGACTAAATTTTGATATCATGTAAATAATTAATATAAAGGCTAAGTGCTTTCATTCGATTTTAGTCCCGAAGAAAATGCTTTTAAAATAGTTTTCAACAGTGAAATAAACACGCTTTAATTAAATTCCCCTATAGAATTTATTTAGTAATAAATTATTGTTAATTTAAATTCTGGAAAAATATCCACTGAAGTGTTGGCTTATGAAACACAATAATTAAAGCTGGAGCAAAGATTTAAATCTTCCGCTGGAATAAACATTTAATTAATATTGAACGTGTCGCAAATCTAAATGTATTTTTACCGACTATGAATCCATGAAATTGTTTAAAATGTAAAAACGGCATCCAAATGAAATAGTATTTATGGCTATTAAATGAAAATATGACGATTTATATTGTCCATAGTTTTATTAAAAAAAAACTCTGTTTTTAGCGTAAATAAATAAGTAAACTATTAACATTTTATGGCATAAATTAGAAAGATTTTGTATATCAATGAATTAGTTTGATTTTCAAAATATATAGAAAAAATTACAATATTCGCAAAGTTATTAAATACAATACATAATGAATAATACAACTAATTCAAACGTTTTGTGTTCAAATCTATGAAAACTGTGATTGAAGAGCACTTTGTTAAACGCTATGAAAATCATATCAAAGACATACACTCGAGGGCTTCTTCAGTTTGAATTTTGCCTTTAATCATCAACTGTAGTCACTATATTCTATAATATTTAAACAGTCATAAATTGAGCTATAAGCTTATTAATACAAGTTCGTCTTGATTATTTGTACATTGGCACAAAGTTGAAAAGAGTGATTAAAACCGTTTATATATTTTTATACGCGAAATTTGCGGAATAAATGAATTTTGGAGGTATTCAAAACGATGTTGATAAATAAGAAATATGAGGAAATATATATAAAATCGGTCATCATGGGTGTGAAAATGTATAGAACGATCGCCATTATTCCGTGAAAGCCTTCCGCTCGGTCAAGCGTCGGAAAATGGATGTTTCCTATATTGCCGGCGTCTCTCCGGATAATTCAAAATTTCCAATAACATAAATTGAATCGGTCTTCCCGTAAATGGACATCCTCCGATTTATCACACATTATTGTCGCCGTATTAATTCTTAACAAAAATGTATAACGCTGCAATTTGGTTATACTTATAGGATCTGGTAACAATATAGTAGACAATTTCGTGCGGAGGGCCACTCGAGGGAAAGATTTGGTCGGCGATAACAAGGGCTTTGAAACCGAAAAAAGGAAAGTTCTTGACATTTTGGCGAAGAAGCCGCTTAAGTAGTTTGCGAAGGACGACAAGAAATATTTCACAATCAACCCTTGAAAATTCGAAAAACTTGTGCGTATTGTAATCCCCGACGATGAAAACGCACCGTGAATAATGTAGCGATACACAGAAAAAATGTATGTATGATAATCAATAACGCTAGAGCAATGTCCTTAAAATATTTTTATTCGCATCACGTGAAAAGGAACGTGAAAAAGGTCACGTTTTCGACGCAGACCTTGAAATTAAAACGAAAAATATGCGAACAGGATATTTAGGCACTCCTTTTAATTCTATTATCGTTTGAGAGTTTGCCACTAACCTAAATAATTTATTTATTATTTTCATTCATCTGTATGTTAAAACTACGCAATATGATATTTTTATAAGCAAAAATGTTAAATGATTGAATTTAACAAGAAGTTTTTAAATTAAAAAAAAATCCTGCTGCTGAAAACGTTTTACTTGAAACAATGAAATGGAAGAATTTCAAATGAGCACAATTTCCAAGAATCTTTCAAGCTAATAAAAGTTATATCGTTCATAAGCTCGAAACAGAAACAATGAGTCGATCTTTGCAAGAAAGTCGAAGATAAGACCCAGAACACGATACGACATATTTGAGTAACAATTATTATTTAATTATTCATTAGAAATTTTGCTTATTGTCTTTTGATACCAAAATTCATAAATTCAATATCAATATTATAATGTATAAAAAATATGGCGTATTTGACTATAGAATAAACATTAAATTAGAATATGATATATAAATGCTTGAATTAAATTCATAACCATTACACACGTTAATGATTGCGCTATACGTCAAGAATGCCTTCAACTCAGCGAGATGGCACCTGATCCTCAGGGCCTTGATAAAAATTGATACCTCACCATACCTCACCAGAATGGTAAAGAGCTACCTGCACAGAAGAACTCTTATTTACGAAGACGCCGACGGGGAGAGAAGAGAAAAACCAGTGATGGTAGGCGTTCCACAAGAGTCGGTGCTTGGACCCACCATGTGGAACATAATATACGACGGACTGCTGAGGACCGCTAATGGACCGAGCCAAAATGGTAAAAATCCTCATTTTCATCGCGGAGAATCTGGTCAGGTTGATGCCCAACATTGGTGGCCTAAAAACAAATAGGAGGCGACTATACAACGAGATAGTGCACTCGGTACTGTTGTTTGGCACGCTAATATGGATCGAGGCACTGCAAATTGAAAAGGCCAGGCCCAACATGGCCAGAGTCCAGAGAAGGAGCGCAATCAGAGTGGCTGCTGCATATCGAACAGTCTCGGAAGACGCAGTTCTGGCACTTACTGTCATACCACCAATCGACCTGCTCACTTACGAGATATAGGCAATACAAAAAGATAAAGACAGGAATAACGCTAAGCAAAAGACCATAGTGGCGTGGCGGTCCAGATAGAACAACTCTACTAAAGGTCGGTAGATGCTCGAGCTAATACCGAATCTGAGAACCTGGGTAGACAGAAAGCACGGTAACTGTGCTACCACTTGACCCAGGTTCTCATCGGGCACGGCTGTTTTGGTAGCTACTTACACAAAACAGGCAAAGAGACCGGAGTGCCACCACTGCGAAGCGGAGTACGACGATTCTGGACATACGACATTTGTCTGCCCAGCATGGAGCACTGAAAGGGACATTCTACGGGAGGAGCTGGGAATCAGCTCGCTCTCCCCTAGCAACATGAGACCTTCAATGTTAACGGATGCTAGGGCATGGAATGCGTGATGTAAGTACAAGACGTCCGTTATGCAGCAGAAGGAGGATGCTGAACGTACAAGAGGACAAACAACAGCAGAAGAATGACATTCAGAAAGAAACAAATGGAGAGCCCTTGAGGGACACATCGCTGCCACTCTTGTGCAATACTTAATTAGTAGTTAAAAATCATAACTGTGGCGTTCGACGCTCTTTTGATGCCAAGAGGTCGGCTGTCTTCGTCGCTGCGACTTTGGTGGAATGGTCGCGTTGTTCGCCCGCGAACCCGCTATTGAGAGAATCTCGGCGCGATGCGTGATCGATCGCAGTGCAATCCGTGTCAATGGTCCCTACCCGCGAATCGGCTACAATGAACGACGGAACACGTCTATGATTTCATTAGTTCGGTGATAGAAGTCGAAATGAGGCAAACGCTGCAGGTGATCAATAAAACGTCGAATCCGATGGTAGACGCTTTGTTGTAGCGTCTTCTCGAACTCGAAGATCCTCCCCTGTTGGGGTCCATAGAAGAAGAGAGACCCCCCACCCCTCCACGGATATCGTCACCATCGAGGGTGGGGTCGAAAAGTTGGTCGTCCGAGGAGATCCTTCTCCTCGAGGTTCTGATAGTCAGTTCGGTTGTCCGAAGAGGTCCTTCTTCGTCGAGGTCTGCTCGACGACTCTCCCGTATCGGCGCCTTTTCTTCCCGGCGTAATATCTTCTATTGCGTAGCAAAATCCCGGCGTGTGCTTTGGTCGTCATTTGTTTTTATAATAAAGCTTAATGGCTTGATTTGTTCACCGCCGGGTCCCTATTTGAAAACCCCGCCCTTTTGACAATATGCCGCTATTTTGACAGTTGGCTGCTGTTTTGATAATTCACCGCTGATATGATGACACCTCATGGGAAATCGGGAATGGCATCATCCGAGTATTACTACTCCTTTGCAGAAATCTCTTCTTGAATGTTGGAAATCTGAATCTGAAAGGCTTGCAATTTTCCCAAGATTTTTTTCCACGTTACAATAGTCATTAGCAAAAATTAAGACGTAATTGGCGATGGCATTCTGCAATGGTAGAATGATAAATATGGTGTTGAATAGACAAATTGTTTTGCATATGGAACAAAAATTTACTTATAAGAAGGATAAAAATATAAAATGCGCGAAATTCTTGTGGGGTACAAGTGAATCTTCTTAGTTCTTGAGAAAACTTGATTTTTATTGTGAGCAACACGTTTCGACTTTTTAAGACCCGGATCATTGTCGGACTAAATTAAAATTTATAAAACACGTGCTTTTATACCCACCAAGGAAGATCTGCAGATAAATCTTCTCGGCGCACCAGGAAGTTTTAACATCCACTACCTTTTTACGCGTCCTTCTGGCGCTTGGGGATCAACCATGTACCGTACAATCGCCATTATTATACTCATTAGCCTAATTCAAATTAATAGTTTATTTAATATGCGGATTTATTATAAAATACCGCCGGCTCTTGTTCTAGAACACTGAATAACGCGCTATATGGACGAAGCACTAAATATAACGGGGTTTTAAAAATGGCTCAAAAATTCAAGCTAAATCATATTTATTTACATACTTCTAAGAAAGAATTTTAATAAGGAATTTTCATTTTTGTATTTGAAATATTTAATTGCCTTCTGCATATTTCCCAGAATTCATAGTCGCTAGGGGATAGCCCACTTGTACATTTGATTAAAATTCTGGGTATTGGGGCAACCATTTTATTTGTTTTTGCATATGCAATTTAATTAAGTGGAGTATGATGTGCTTGTTTAGTAAATTTAAATTTAGATAGACGATGTTTTGAGCCCTATTTTGGTGGAAATATATCGGAATATAGAAAAGATTTTAAGATTTTCACTCTAGATTTTGCGAAAAAAAGAGACTGAATTTCGAATATTCAAGTAAACTCTATTCAGCAAAATTAACATGGCAGTTTGACTCACAAATCAAATTTGCAGGGCGTATTACCCTCAATATCAAGCACATGAGGATGTAAATGTGTGATCATAATGCAGGTCATATGACTGTGATCCTTTTTCATGAATGTATATTAAAGAGGCCTTCGTCTTGCTGTTGATTACATTTGATTGCACTTTGATGATGATATACTAGTATTATATTACATATCATTGACCCTAATTTGCCTGCGTATAAATTAAAATTATTTCAAGCAGGTTTTAAAACAAAAAACAACGTTAAAGATAAAGTGGCGTATACATTAAAGATTTTTAATGTAAAAAACATGACAGAAAAATTCCTTGGAGCTTTGAAGGAATGTAACAATATTCTGTACTAATTATAGTGGTATAATACAAAGTATCTCAGAAATTAATTCAGGTTTCTAAAAACAACATTAAATGGAAGCTTTTTCCTTTATTACTTTCATTTTAATCCCCTATTACACTGTAAATATTTATTTTCCGCAACCTGGTGCAATTACTTTGTTAGCTGTTGTTTGATCACAGCTAGCTTCAAACGCGAATGACAAACACGAAGGCGTAATTTATGCATTTAAAAATGAATTAAAAAAAGTTTTTTTCACATCTATAAGATCCGCGAAAAAGAATTATTTCAATTCGCACAAAAATAGTAATTTCCCGCGGGGTTAAGCCTTTCCATTTTGTTTCCATTATGCTATATTGCAAAATAATGTACTCGGTTTCGGGGTAATTTTTGCACTTCTCGGGAATACGCTTATAAATATTTATTCAACCTGTAGTTTGCTCGAAAGCAGAAGCAATCTTTGGGTATTTATTCCGAATAAAATACAATGAAATAAAGAGAGACGTTTGTCGAACAAAGCAATACTTGATACCTTCGTCGAATCGAAAGTCACGTTTGAGGGCATAAATTAGACTGCATAGAACGTGGCTGTTTACTGCTTATGTTTATTGAGCGATTAATTACAATGTTTGTGTGTTTATTTTTCTATTCTGCAAAAATTCAAAACTTAAAATGGATTCGCTACATTTCATTAAAATATCGCCGCGTAAATTTAACGCAGAACAATATCTACCATCTAGAATTTCACCCTCTCACAGTCGTTCCATTTTAAAATGCAATTTCACTATGGAATTTCCCATGTGATCAGACTTTGTCAGCTGCTACTATTTGAAAAACATCGCGCGAAAAATATTTTTTTCATGCTTAAAAATACATTATGCTTCAATAATAAAATACCAATGGATGAAAACATTGTGCTTCAATTATGCAATCATTCCTTGAAGATAAAATCCTTGCATGCTTCGATTGTATTAAATGTAAATGTTTAAGATTATCATATATCCAAGAAGCTTTTGCATGAGATCATGTAGGTAACCTTTCATCTAATTGAATCCCTGGAGGAAAATAATCATTGATCCTCAAATTGCGAAGACCATTTATTTATATTTATACAACAAAAGTATACATTAGGGTGGTCAAACTTTCCCACCCACTTAACTATTAATCTGGCTTATGTTTATTAGTCTATTTTGAAGTAGCTGGCCTTCACCGTGCTAAATGGATGTCTAAAGATTGATATTACTTGATTTTTTTAAATTTATACATCAGTTTAAACTGATTCAAAATGAAATGAAAACAGTGAAATATATTTGTCTTTTCACAGTCGTAATACATATAAAATACTGGTTTCAAGTGCTTGTTGGATATTCAGCATTAAGAAATGACTTACAAGTATTAAAATACATGGTATCCTTTGAAAATATAAACCAAACAATGGCCAAAGTTGCTATGAAAAAAATACTGGACCATTTATGGTACTTGTCGGAAGATTTGGTGTCTTTTGCATTTTTTGACGTCGAACTTTCAGTTAAAGATAAGTAAAATCTGATCGATGCACTAAGAATCGAAGGTGTAGAAGGTTGGACGAAAAGAAAAAGCATTGATGTTGAACACATCACCGAAAAAAGCATAGAAGACTTTGTGACTAGCAACTCTACGTTTTTTTCCAGATACTAGGTTTTCATCACAGTTTTTGAATAAAGATGTTGAAACTTGGAACGATAACTCTAATTTTAAGGCTGCAAAGAAAATGGTCCATTCTATGCGGGTGGTGAATGATATTTCTGAGCGTGGTTTGTCTTAATGAAGGAATATAATAAATATATGACAATCGACGAAGAGCAAAAGCAATATTAGCTTTTGTTAGTAAAAGTTTAGAGAAAGAAATATTCTGATACAAAAAAAATCAACATTTGTATTGATTTAATTAATACTTCTTTTAATACATGGATTATATTAAGAAACTTTAATTTGAGACAGACCGACTATTTTGGGTGATGATGATGAAAGAATTGGAAGAATTTTTGAATAATAAGATGATTTTTGAGATAATACAAATACGCCAAATCAAGTGTTACTAAAGTTAAAAAATTTTTTTTTTAAATTATTTAATAATTTTATTTTAATAAAGTTTCAAGAAGTAAGTTTCAGTAAGTAAAAGCTTATAGAAAGAAATATCCTAATACAAAAAAAATCAACGCTTGTATCCTGAATATTTATGATTTTAGTATTAAAAGAGTATCTTTATTTATAATCAAAACCATTATTTTACATGTAAATGTTTTATATTAATAAATACAGGTTAGTGATTAAAACAGTGCTTTAATTTTTTTAATGAAAATTTAAACCTAAAACCTAACCGACCCCTAAATATTATTTTAAAAAATTGAAAAAAATAATAAAATAGTTTTTAGGGTGGAAAAACATTTTTTACTTAAATAAGGGCCACCCAAGTATACATGCTTACATTTCGACAAGTTAAAATTGTCTTAGTTTAATTAAAAGTTTTTAATAAATCATTTGTATGCATAAATTAAATGCACAATATTTTTAAAGATTATCTTAATAATTTTTGTTGTACGCTTCAGTGTGTACGTCCGATGTTGATTCATAATAAATAGTTATCTAAGACATTCCATTGATTTTGATTAAACTTAAGTATATCCATATTTTATAATAATAACCCCTTAAAGAGTTAAGACACAGAGTTGTTTCCGAATTCCAGTGATTCAGAAAGAACAATATTATACGTTCAGTTTGGAGACAGACAGAGACGCAGTGTCTTGAACGTTGAGCTTGGAAATAAACAGAGACGGAGAGAGTATTTTGTGTACATCGCACGATTATGATATGTGATGTAATAATGATATGTGAATGACATAATGAATCGATTTCAAGTGTATTGTTTATGTTTACTTGAAGAATTGACTGAATATGACTGAGAATTGAATATTGTGTGCTTTCGACAGTGTTTATTTATTCGTGTACAATCTTCATACACGTTGCGACGGTCCTAATAGACAAATGAATTTGTACGGATGATAAGTGGTGAACATGCAAATATAGTATTTGAAAATTAGCTCACTACTCAAGGGACACATTTTAAGAAAAAATAAAAAATATGATTTGGACATCTTTTTGCATTGGAAATTTCTGATTAATTATTGCTAAAACTTTGAATTTTTAAAAGGACGTTGGGAAATCGTCGTCGATCTGTTCTTCTACCGTGATCCTGATGAGTCAGAAAAGGAAGAACAACAAACAACAACAATCATGTATTGAAAATCATGTTTGTTTCATTAACAAACATGATTTCAATAAAAATTTAAACAGATATCAGATCTGCCAAAATAATTAAAGTTTTGGAATTTGCAAATAAATTAGAACCTTTCTTAAAAAAAAAATCACCATTTCAAATCCACGCGAGCAATCGTTTATATTTAAAATATTTCAAATGTTAAAGCATCTTAAATTTTTGAAGAGTCTAGCAATAATAAAAAACTTTTAACGATCGATGTTTGTGTATTCTGTTTCCGTGAGAACGCTTTGAAATGATCGTAAATTATTATCAATATTAAAATACATAATAAAAGTGATATCGAATTAATATTTTAACGAATTACTCCGATTTACTTTGATAGAGATTTTAAACTATGTGTATGCATGAAAACTATAAACTGGGTTTTAATGTGGGTTGCGACAATCATAAAATTAGTTTCGAGCGATTAAACACAACGGCGTTGAGGGAAAAGATTTGGCATTTGCAAAATGTATCATATTTCAATATATTTCTTATTAAAAATGTATTATTTTCGCCTGAATGAAGCAAAATAGACGTGTGAATTTGACGAATGAAATAATATCGGCGGCAAGGGTTGAAGCGAAGGTGAAAGAAGAATCACGTGGAGTGATTAAGATGAAACGAGAAGGATGTAGTGATCACGTGTACCGTAAGAAGAAAGGGGATGACGTTGGGGGTTGTGGAGAAAGTGTTGGTGCGCTTGCGCCACGTCGCGGAGTGTTGGCGCCAGTTTAGATGAAGTACAATCTATCCAACAGAAAACAATCGGACACATGAAATAATTGCATTTAAAAATGCAAAACACTTCTAATTTACCATACTGCAAGCATAGCAGTGTTATATTTTACGGTATTTAATAATGAAAAAATAATTTTATTATTTTTTCAAGTATAAGTAAAAAAGTATAAAATCATAGTTGAAAATAAAGTTTTAATAAAAAGTTAAGGCTTTATTTTCATGAGAGGACTGAATTCCACTTGCAGCTCGTTTTCACTATAAAAGTCAAAGTCTTAATTAGCTCACTAAAGCTTACAAGTTCCTAGTGTTGTAAGCTTCCAGACTAGAAATTTGCCTCGGGTAACTATTCCAGGGAAAAATATATTCAATGCTAAATTAATTTCTTGGAAAATTCGAGCTCGTTTCAAGATTCGCTCGCTTTTGGATAATGGCGTTCATTTATTTTTCGCGCATTTAATCGGGCGAAATGGTAAATAATGTTTTCAAAAATGTAAATCTGAAGCCTTTCGCCGGAAATTTATTCGGGGTATGTTACATGTCGCAGATGCTCCAGTTTTCGAGTCCATTGCCAGAAATAGACTGTAGAGCATTTGCCAAAAATAGTCATATTTATGACAATAGAATTGAAGACGCAAAGCATTCAATGCGGAATCGGCAATTTCATCAATGGAAGCATCATGAGATTTTTCCTATTGTGTCAATGTAATATTATTTCATAATTATTTTTGCATTATTATATTCACTCATCCAATTTATAAGATCAAACATATATTTAAATTTATTATATTATTAAGCACCACGTGAACGTGAAATTTTTTTAAATTTTAACTCTTTTCCTCTTCGTTTGAAGTTGTTTTTTCACAATTCAATAATTAAAAAAAATCTACGAATTTATTGAGTGATATATAAGATTGATTAATGGGGAGTTAACATTCATTTTTGAATAATATGGACATTTTGAAAAATATGGGAATAATTTTCTGAAATTCATTGGCAATGATTGTTTCAAACATTGCATGCTTATAAAGGCAAAATCTATTATAAAAACATCTACTAACTATATATTTTTTGGGCATTCATCATGTATTTACATGGGTATTTTTCTTTATTCGGGGGACTCGAACCTTTTTTTAACCCTTCGCACCCGAGTACCTTTTTCACGCGGTGAACCAGCAACTCGAGACGTTTCACAGCATTTTTAGCGAATTTTTTATCCCTAATTTAAAATCATTACACACACAAATCAATGTATAAAACTTTTGTACTTTAGCATCTTATATAACTTTCATAAAACAATTTTCAAGATGCATGCCCGGATTTTCGGGGTAAGTATTACATTAATATGTGGTTTGATATTTTTTGCCGGCTTTTTTTATTTGAGAACAGACTTTGCAATCCTTCCTAACTTATATACAGAAGAGCGTAGCTTCAAAGGAACTAAACGTAAACAGTTATTGCCATGCATCGAGTTTCTCTATCAAACCAAGTGATGAACAAGAGTCGCCTCTCTAATTGCGGCATCAAATCATATGGTGAGTGAGAGTCACCGCTCGAGTGCAAAAGGTTAAATAACTTCAGCCTTGAACATTGCCCAAGATAATATATCTTTTTTCCGCTATCATTGAGCTGGACTATGCATGCTTAATATCTTAAGCATCTTCAGCGTCTTTTCCCTAATCTATAAATAATTATATTATTTAAACCATTCTGACCGAGAAATTACCATCTCAGCTGATTGCCCTTGGGACTTTCATGATGATACGTAATTTAATTTTTATTAATATGTTTGACCCAAATTTATTACCTAGGGTCTTGAACGATATTTTTATTTAGGGGGATGAACTAATTAAAAAATCGTTTATTAATAGCTGAAGTGCTTTTAGCATCATTATTTTTTACCAGTGCAAAAATATATTCTATATATATGGACGTTCCTTAATTTTCCTTCATTCATTTTAGGAAAGTCGTCGCAATTTTTTTAATCGAATGTATTTAATTCATATATACAGTCAAACAAAATGTTACCGCATCAGACTTTTATATCACATTTACATAATATTTAAGATGATTTTCTTTTGTGAAGAAAAACAGTCCACGAAAATCTATCAGGAAAGTATAGAGATAAATAGAAGTACACAGATAATAAATGAAGAGTCTTAACACTTTCGTTTCTCACCAATCATCTGTCCTGCACTCAATTCATATTGAAATACAGAAAAATTATGATTTCATATGACGAACTATTGAATTTTCATTGATTTTTATCACTGTGCAGTATTTTTTATTATTTTTTAACCAGCCAATTACCTCTTTATCTTTAATGTAATCACATTAGATGATGACATTCATTTTCAAAAATTTTCCTGCAAAATTCATTATCATGAGTACAAAATTGGTAAAATATCATCGTCTATCATTGACTATATTGTATTGATCAAGTATTTATTTCTATATATAATTTTAGATTTAATATGTTTATTATAGTGAAAATCAAATCGAGGATTGTAAATCCGTCGACGAATGTTCCTTTTGAATCTTTGGTCATCCCATATGTGGATGTATATTTATGAAAGATATAATTTTTCGGAAAGAGATACTCATATTTCTGTCGTATAAATTTTAGCTTAACTGACATCTTAGCACTGTAATATAATCTGATAATAAAATGACAGCAATCTAGGGAGAAAAATGTGCCACCATTTGTTGCTTCCTACGCGTCATTTTTCATCCCTGACTATCATCATCTCACCCCGAGGTCTTACAACATTTTTTGAAATGTAAACAGCCTCACCGACGCGAATTTTACATTCTCAGCCCATTGAGTAATTTCGGGCTCAAACGACGACCCTGACGATAAATTGCCCCCAAAGCTAATGATTTAATGAGGAGACGAATCAAATAATTTTATACGATGCAAAGGAATGTGTGACATTTGAATTTCACTCATTAAAACTACTGACGATGTCGTAAAGCTATGGTGTTTGATCACGTAGAAAGTAATAAAACGTGTGTTCCAGTCGGAACAAAATGGTCGAATTGATCTCTGTCATTCCACAAAGGAGTATTAATTTTGCAATCTAAAGCTCTTTGTCCTCATTTTTTTTTGTTCACAAAATCTTTTTAGATGTATAAACATATCGATAACTACAATGAAAATACACAACAAATGTTGATTTAAGCAATACAAATACATTCCACAACGTAATTCCACAAAAAAGTATGCACGAGTAAGTATGCAAAACATAATCCATAGAAGATATAAATAAGATGATAAAAACGTGACAATATCATAAATCCAGAAATCAAATAGATCTATGTTTTAAGCTTTCCTGCTGAATGCTGAATAATATCAAGAAATATTTGAATAAAATAAATATCTCTCAGTTGTAAGATAATTCATTGTTCTGACAAACGGTAACTAGGAGAAGCTACCCCTAATCATTAGGAAAGGGTGAAATAAGACGAAGAAAAATACGCAGTCAGCTCAAGGTATCATCTTCCATCGACCTACTTTCTGGTACTTGTACCGTGCAAATATCGTATGTTTAAAGCAGTATCATGGAACATAAACTGATCTCGAATGCTTTAATAGACCTTCCAGTGCCCTTATTTCCTTTGTGTTATAAAAAAAATGTTATTGGGCGCATAAAAGCCATTGGAATGATAATGATCGTCTCGACCGAAACAATTTACATAATTAGCAACAATGAAACTTGTACAATAGATTGATTAGTATATGTAGAGGAAATTTGTTCTGGCTAATTTTGAAAATTTAAAAAAGGACATTATTAATTATTAGATAATTAGGTAACATGCTAAAAGTAATTGCATAGTCTATTATGTTTACAATAGTTATTTGAGGTACGAATATTAAGTATTATGTATACATAAAGGGTATTTTTTATTCGTTTTATTAGGCTTTTTCAGCATTTTTGACTTAACTAACATAGGCCAACCTTATAAAATTAGGTTTAATCTTACCCAATGTAACTTGCGTTAAGTAGTTTACATAAGCAAAAATATGATAATAAAAATAAAATTGTTTTGAACATGTATCGCTTTAAATAAAAATAAAAATTAATACATTGTTAAGATATACAATGCTCAAATCCGCTCAAAACTGTTCAAATGTTTTCTAAACGTTTATCATACCTATTCAGATTTTAAAAGATAGTATTGTATTTCTCTTATATTTGATAATGTGTATTGTATGGATTTTATTGAAAGAAAAAGTAAGATAGAAAATAAGCATTTGAACAGTTTTGTTCAATACTTTGTCGGACCACCTTTTGCATCAATTACAGCTTGCCATCGAATAGGCATCGAGGAAATCCAAAGAGTCCAAAGCTCTGCACAAGAAGGCGCTTGGGTTGGTTATCAAACCAGGGCAGACTTGATACCAGAGGATCTCGATTGGATTCAAGTCCGGAGACTGAGCAGGCCAAGGGAAGACTTCTCAATTATTCTCCTCCAACCACTTTTTGACGGAACGAGCAGTGTGCTCCTTCGTGTTGGAATATACACTTAAGTCTGTTTTTATGCGATAGATATTTTCCACGGGAAGTCGCATATAAAAAAAAATACTACATAGAAAAATGAGGGATAAGTTCCATTATTTTTGAAAATCGCATAGCTTTCAATTCGCATAAAAAAGATCCGCATAAAAACAAACCCAAGTGTAATTATTTCTTTCTCCAATCCATAAAATCGAGCTGTTTCTTCCAAGTCACTTTCACAGTCTACGTTGCCCTCTTTTTAGAGTGCAGTAGCTGGGGCCAAGGGCCGTGTCCAATCCCCAAAATCCCCCAAAAGTCTCCCCAAACCATGATTCGTCCGCTTCCATGCTTGACAATTGGTTGAGTTGACTTACTCTCGGGGCTTCTCCCGGTCTTGAATCAGCTTAGATAATCCGTTTCCAATCCTCTAAAGTCCAGTTGATGTAGGTTTTTGCAAGTTCAAGTCTCTTCCGGCAATGGTGCGAAGTTAGAAGTGGGTTTTTACCCTTTTTAATGAAGAGATAACCAGCAGATTTGAGTGTCCTTGACTATCATTCGACTAACGTCTAATTCGACTTGAGCCGCAATTTGCAGGGAGTTATCAACTAACATTTGATCCACCATCCGATACACTTGACAGAGGGCTGAGAAAAAATGATTCTTAGTTGTGCAATATTTTCTTAAATGTGTGGCGATACTGACAAAAGGTTACGTTTAGCCGGTGAATATCGACAGAGAAGCCCGTGTGCACAAAACCGTTCAAATTATTTTTTCTATGTTTTGTCTTACTTTTTCTTTCATTCTGCTTTATTCCATATGGCAGTATTTACTAAGGTAGTTAACCATATGTTTTTAAGTTAAAATATATAATTTTACAGCTGATGATTCAACATACGTATCATGTTATTGACTAAAAAGAAATCTATAGATGTAAGAAATATATACGTATTTTTTAACACAGCTTTTTCAAGAAATTACAAGTTTTTATCAGCAATTTTAAAAGAATTCTTCGACTCTGGTAATATTTTTTTATGAACTTGCCTTGCATGTATAGTATTAGTATAGTTGTTGTGAATTACTCATCCATATGATTAACTTTATAGATAAATCTAATCGTTTAGCTATATTTAGATATATTATATTCGAAGCTGGGAAATCATATTCTTTCTCGATTCCATCGATTAGGATAGTTCCAAACTTTCGAACTAATTTCAATGATTTATTTTTACATTTGAGTTTGAGTGCTTAAAAAAAAGTCTTTGCTTATTTTAAATTAGGCTTTGCTTTGAGTTTCAGTTCGGATGGAACTCATTTCACCGTTATAAATTCGACGTATCGATACTCCGAATCGCCAAAAATATATTTATTCCAGTCGTCTGAGGGCAAAGGCTGATACGAAATCCTAAAAAAAATAATGATCATCCTCTTCGTTGATTGACTAGGAATTGGGCCACTACATTTGCGCATTATTAACTACAATATCAACAAATTGGGCAGAAAGGCTCACGTAAAAAAATAACCGCCAACTGTTTTTTTCTCTCTGGTATCTGCTAGGGTCTTCTCGAAATTCCGAAATGTGTTTTTGGGACATACCTGAGGCGCCCAAATGTCTTTTCGGTATTTGTTTTCCCGAACTTTCCCCTTATCCACGTGTGGGGGATGTGGAGAGCTCGGTTGCCTGTGAAAAATCTGCTTTTTCCAGAATATCCACGGAGCTGAATAAAATATTTACTCTTCGAGTGGAAATGTGTGTAAAATATTTTGCCAATTATTTCACCGCTAACTGGAATAAGGCAAACATTTTTATGGATCTCGATAAAGTTGTTCTTATATTACACCAATATTCCTTATTTCTAGATTTTCTTACGTGCAGATGTATATCGAAATACATTATCTCCGGCGTCGTATAAAATAACGAGTTTGATTACCATCTTAATTTATTTTGATACACCACATTTATTAAATATAAGCATAATTTTCCTTTTAAATATATTCCCCTCTTCTAATATTGACTGATTTCCCTCTTCTCAACTTCACACGATGACCTATTTATGGCTAAGGATTTTAAATACTAGTATATCATCATAATTTTCATATTTTTACTAACCGCAATCCAATAAAGGAGAAGAGCCTATTCAATAGTCATTCATAGGAAAGGGTTTCATCCATTTCACCTCTTCATGCGGTCGATATCGAAGGGTGTTTTCGCGGCTATCTCAATATGGATTGTGGGTAGTTTTCTAAAGTCTGTGGATTTTTTCTGAAGATTGGAAGCATTACCTATGTATGATCAATTCCTTAGATTTAGGCTTTGCCACCTGATTTCAACTTTTCAAAAAGTAGATACAGAGACAATTGATGAAATTTAATAACAACTCAAAACCAAATCAAGAACAATACCCTTTGTCCATGTGTTTTATATCCATTATATAAAACAGGAAGTCTAAGATTCGACATTAGAAAACCTTGACCCATTTTTGTGCTGGTCTCTTTGAGGATATTCGCCATAAAATTCCGCAGCTTCTACGGGAATAATATATTTTACTGGTCACAAACATCAAGTGGAGATAAACCGCGGTAGATCTTTTTCCCCTAATTCATCATGGATGACATAAATATTTGATTCAGAGATATACTTAACCGCCTCCAACGAAAGATGAAATGTTATTAAACTGATTTTTAAGCATTTGTATTAAATTATGCTTGTCTGAAAATGTAGACCGCGTGTAAATTTGCAACTCATTTTAAATAAGTAAATATTTTTTTCAAATAAAATATTTAATTAGCTGCCTTAGATGAGTGTTTTCTCAACAAGAGTGATTATTATAGAAGCAATGAAATAAGAAACTTTCTTGTTCTACATTACTTTGTAAGATTTCCTCAAGGAACTTATATAGAGAACAACAAAGAAACGGCGAATTTAAAAATCTCCAAGCTCCAATTTATGCTTATAATAAATAATGAATATTACCCGCACTTCCATATGAGACCACGTGAAAAGTGACGCATACAGAAGTACATTGAGGTGAATGTTGGTGATAAAGTTGAAAACAGGATGACGATAAAGTAGAGTCCCGCGAGCATGCGATGATTTATTTATGAAGAGAGTTAAAAGGATTAATTTACATAACAAATCCCGACAATATAAGTGGATTTCCTTATGATTAATTAATTATGTTTAGCTTGGGTCATGTTTATCAATAGTGCTTACTGGAATTTAGATAGGAAATTATTTAGTGTCATACGTAAGACCGATTACGAATGAAGATCTATTGATTGGGACTTGGAAATTGGCATTATCTTCTACAATTAATAGCGCAAATTTAGACCCAAAACGAGAGATTTTATCATATCAACATCTTTCAAAATATTGCTTAAATTCCAAGTGCTTAAAATAAACTGTATTCAGCAATGAATGTAAGTACTATACAATGTATACAATATAAAGCTGGCGGTATTTCTAAGAATTTCCTTACAGCCCTAATCTATTTCACTATTGTTGATATCAATATCGATATGCAGACTATAAATACTAATAGAAAATCACTAGCAAATTGAGGATACATTTTAATAAAGCTATGTTTAATTAAATCATAGTTTGAGCATACTTTACTGTAGCTCTGCGTTGAAGACTTTGGCTTTCATTTGGGTGTTCTAAACGTACTTATTACTAGATTAGATATACTAAAGAGGTCGAAATATAAACATTTTTTAATAATATTTTGCAAAACATGTATTAAAACTAATCATGGCGTATATATTAGATATCTATGAAAGAAATGCATAATTTTCAATAACTTTTTGTCAACGTTCAATCAATTTCTATATTCCATTTTTAAAAAAACTTTTGGTTCTCTATTTAAAGAATACACATTACAAATTTAATTTTTTAATGAGTGTTTTGAGAACTTTGTCAAATGCTGTCTAATATATAAATTAAATGTGGTAAAAATTTTAAACTAATAATTTTTGAGCTAATAAGAGATTTGACCAGAATAATGCCATTGCTTATTTTCGCATTACATCATCTTGAGCTTTTGAACATGAGCAACCAAGCTTATATGACTATTCCTCAATATCAGGATAGGAATCTGATTCCACTGATGACATCAGTACATTTTTACTAAATGTCTGTAAGGTCTTCTCGTTTTAAGAATATCCCTGATATCTCTATCATTATTTATTTTTTAAACTCACTTCTAATGCCTATTATGTTGTGATAATCTTCGTATATCTCTAGAAAATAATAAATATACAACACCAGGTTTTTAATAGTAGTAATGCATGTTTCTTGAACCGTGTATCGATACAAATTGATATATTTGTGTGGAGAAATTTACATGAAAAGGTATGCTTCGAATTTTGGATGTCAGTTCGGACTCCTTGATGATAAATGTTGAACAAAAAATATATACAATAAGAATATTTGTTTATATTAATATTAATAAGAAATAAATCTAATCGTTTAGCTATATTTAGATATATATTCGAAGCTGGGAAATCAAATTCTTTCTGTATTCCATCGATTGGGATAGTTCCAAACTTTCGAACTAATTTGAATGATTTATTTTTACATTTGAGTTTGAGTTCTTAAAAAAAATCTTTGCTTATTTTAAATTAGGCTTTGCTTTGAGTTTTGTAAAAAAAACCCATTTTAGTAAAATATAATAACCAAAATACTCCAAATTAATTATTTTGACAGCTCTATTCCCTAGCTCACACGGTCTCCAGACCTGACACCATTAGATTTCTTTGTCTGAAGATGTGTTCTATTCCATGGCTCGCACGGTCTACAGATCTGACACCACTGGATTTCTTTACCTGGGAACGCGCTCTATTCCGTATTCAGACCTGACACCATTGGATTTCTTTGTCTAAGGACGTGCAAAAGAACTAACTTAACTCCTTAAGTGGATATGACGTATATATCCGTCAAGACCAAAGTCCATGCAAAGTGGGTATGACGAATATATCCGCATTGTGAAAGTTAAGCAAACCTCAATGGAAAATGACGGATATGTCCGATTGCAGTGTTGTGTACGTTAAATGTAAGAATGATTCTGACTCTGGCAAACTGGTTAATCTTTAAGTTTAACGACTTATTGAACAATTTGTATGACATGTAGCGATTTGTTAGAGTTTGAAACCTCAGAACTAATTTTCCTTGAACGAATTGCATAAAATAATTATTTATTTAGATCAAAAATACAAAACAGCTATTTTGTGCTATTATGACCGCAAATAAAAAAAGTTATGACAGTTTAAAGGTGAAATTGTATGTATTTCTTTCAAAATGTTAAAAAAAAAATCTATTTCGACAACTCTGACATTTTGGACCTATGTGTGAAACATAGCAAAAGATACCCCTAATCCCCAAAAACATTTTGTAAATGCCATTAAAACAATATCATTTATATGAATAGATTATTTGTATAATAAAAATCAAAAAATATAGATTGCCACCAGTAAATAAATACACTTTTTCGATACTATATAGCAATAAATGAATTTTAGAGATATATTTGCGCTTGAAATATCCAGCTATCCAATTATAGAACGATCTATCACTGTCACAATATCACGATCGTAGTCCTGAGACTGGAAATAGATAGCTGAATGTTGATTCAACTCGAAATTGACTATTTTATGCTGAAAGCCCAATCATATGGTTCGATTCTATCTGTTTAATTCGATTAGACGATAAAAAGATACCTTCGATAAATATATTTTTCACGGCATGTTCGATGACATTTTTATGAATTTAATTTGTTTTACGAGCTCAATTTTCGCTCGAGTCATTCTTCAATACCTTATACCCAACTTCCCATCTTATCCTATTGTGACCTTTCATTCAGCAGGATACGTCTATCTAACCCGGGGGACAAGATATAAAACTCCATTGTCGTATCATTTTAACGATAGCACGCTTTACAGTTTTACTACGCTAGATTCATATACGCCGATAAAATTATTTCTGCGAAAATAAGAATTAGCCCGCAGCGTACGAGGGATGTTATTAACATAATAATTGATTCATTTTAGATATGTATTTCCTGGTCGTTAGTCTAAGCAAGGAGTGTTCAACAATACGTTCTACATCAATTAACCCGGAGGAAGAAAATAAAATAGCTCTCTTAATCTTTCCTTTAATGTGCCACTTAGGGTTATCTATGTGCTACTTTCAGAACTCGGAACTACAAAAAACAAACTTATCCTATAAATAAAACTCCGGACAAATGGGCGGTTTAACCAGTATACAAAATTCATTTGTATTTCACGTCCGGCAATTATGTAATTACATCAATTGTAAATAGTCCGATATGGCGATGTGCCAAAATGCGAACCGATATGGATGTCCAATAAAATATAGTGCTCGAAGCCGAGTCCATTGTTCGTGACTAGGAGCGTAAGGGTTGAAGAAGGGTTAACACGGCAATAGAGGAAGTCTTTGAATGAAAGCATCAGTGTGAACAGTGATTACGTGACACGATTCAGTACGGCAAGGAGAGTCTTTCCGAATCCATGTTAATTAGCAAGATGTGAATATGTTTGAATACTGCGATAAACAGAATTACAACTTCAAGTATATCATATTGTACGGTGAACGTTATGCAAACGACGTTGTATGGATTCCATAGAGCAAATTCGTCGTTCGTGCCATTGATAGATTTGAATAATATTTGGACGGAAATAATGAAAAGCGTTCGAGAAGATTATAAAATTTAATGCTGCCATCTTTCCGCGGAGATTATCTTCGAGTTTTTATAAGGCATAATAGAATTTATCTGGATTCAAGCTCATTTCAAATCCTATTCTGGTATCGTTTCTGTGCTTTCAATGGCTCCAGAGTATTTTAAAATATTTAAGCCCTATTCAATACTGGCAATTCAAATATACGCAGGTCAATTTTTATTAAGATCTTTACTTCTTGGAGCTGCTTATTGTTATAGTAAAGGAGGTAGCGACCGAAATTAAGTACCCATTTCTACATAGCTAATTTTTATTTTAATCAGGAATGTTGCAGTCTATTAAACTTGCAATATTAAATAAATATAATATATGTAGGCCTCGTATAACACGGCTATATGGTTCAGCAAAATCATCGTGTAATACAAATCCGTGTTATATAAGGTTTGAAGTTTGTACAAAATTAGGATTTGCTCACTTATAATTTTACTGTGAGTTTCCATCATCAGAGAACTCTGGAGTATGTTTTAGCCTTCAAAAATTCGATAATAAGCGATTGTCTGCTTTTAGCGTATAAATATTTACATATTTATATAGTTAGGACGTATATATACGTCCTCGAAATATATGTTGAGTCCTAAAGCAGGTGGGCCTTTTTTTATTTAAAAAAGCGAAAGAATCTACATACTGGTGTCTGGATTATAAGGTAGCACTACGTGTCAACAACTGTTTAAAAATATATCACACAGAAGTTCAGTTTTGAATTTATCTATGTTTCCATTTTCTTTATGTGCTTTTGTTTATTGTTTTGTATTTGTTAACTTCTCTATATGTTTTTATATGTTTCATTGGTTTTTTTTAAATTTCTAAGCATATTTAAAAAATGAATAATATGAACTCACGCCAGGTGAGCGGGACGTATATATACGTCCTAACTAAAATGCTTCAGTATTTATATTTTTCAATACAGAAAATGAAGCTAAAATTGAAACGATCAGTGAAAAATATCATCAATATTTGTGATTTCTCAAATTTGTTGTTACGTTGGTTCTACACTCCCCCCCCCCCTTCAATAATATAAATTTAAATTCGAACCGTTGTAACGAGAGTCCAAGATTTAAACCACTATGTAATAATTACATACATTCATAAATAACCTTATTCCAATCTAATCTGATGTAAAAGGCGATAGGGGAAATATAACTTATGGAGATGGAAGCTTACAGCGGTTAACGGATATGGAAGTAAATAAAATTGAAAGCAATCCACGTGAATAGTGTAATTTTGACAACGTACATCGATATACATTCAATGCTCCTACATTTGAAATTCTGAACATCTTCAATGTACAATATCCAATACAAGACAACAGAATTAGGGCATCTTCCGTGCATACATTCATGGATAGAGCCGTTATACTCGTATCTGGTTGGTTAAGGTTGAACCTTCATTTGCAGTATACATTTTAATTATCTTATTAAAAATTCTGTGTCAAAAAGGTCCTTTTCGGCTATGATATTTTATAAATTTTTAAGCGCGAAAAGGACAGGCGTATCTTGTCAAATGATGCTAATATATTATACATACTCAAGTCGGGGTACAATAATTTACAAAAATGATAATAAAGTCATATGATAGATCAACGATTGGTTGATGAAGATCCCTTAGGGAAAATGTCCATTTAAGAAACATTGGCATGACTAAAAATTTAAGGAGTGCTTGGGTTGATTAGGAGGGTGTTAATATTTTGCGGTCTGGTGCGATAGTTGGAGCATTTAAATTGGTTCTCCCAACAAGAAAGAATTTGATTTTAGAAATGGACAATTTAAAGAGTAATACTGAAATGTTTTGCGATAAAATCGTTATGTTCAGGTATGGTCCCCGATCGCGGGCCGCTCATTCAACGCTTCGAAAAGCGGACCGTTTGAGCATACAAACATTATGGCCACTCCATTTACTTTTTATGGTAATTTGTGGATTTTTTATGATCTGTACGATTGCTTAAACGATATAGCCTCTGGATATGATAGTATTTTTTTTTACAACAGTTGCCGCCATCTATACGTTAGGTCGGATACTTTTGGGACTATCTTTGTATATTATTTTAAAACCTACATTATAATAGTATTTAATCTATTGCATTTATAATAGTATTGGTTAACTTTAAAAAATAAATTGGATTTAATTAAACAATCGCTTGATAATTTTTTACAGTATTTTATTGTTTATTCCAGAGCATATTGACATAAGTAAGATTTTTCGCTTTTCTATTGATCTCATCTCATAATAACTAGGTTGGAGATAAGTCTGGTAAACGTTGTGGCCAATATATTTTTTAAAAACCGGTTCGTTCTTTTTATATTAAAAACAGTCTAGAGTTTCGAAGTTTGGGGTAATTATTGTACTGGAACGTGAAAGTTTGCCTTAATATTCGAAAGCATGAGGCTTACTGTATTTTACTGAAAATTAAAAATAAAACACCCAATGTATATAGCAAAAATGACTTTGCACTACACTCTTTATTTTTTAATTATATTTGTATTAAATTTCAGGTAAACATTATGATGTGTTGTTAAGAAGAAGGGTTTTAGTATTGAAAAAAAAAATGCTAAGGTTAACTGTCATGTTTTTCACACAAAGCTCGATAATATGATATACAAAGCTTTTCAGATATTTGTCGTGTGGGTATATTTTATAACAGGGTTAAAGACAACAAATATCTTAGATAATGCTATTTGGTATCAGTCAATTAATTTGATTTATTTATGTATCCAAAGTACCAAAATGGATGGAAATATTGTTAATTTTTATATTTAAATAAAATAATATTATGAATTTATACATAGAATTGATTTTGACACGTATAATATCATAATGATGGAAGTATTCAAATGTCAGGATTTCATGGCGCTGATTTATATAGACGTTCACCGCAAACCCCTAAGCAGTAACACTTTGTTTCCCCTATAAAGGGATTTAAACCTTATGCCCCGTTGCCTTCCACACCACCTTCAATGGTATTACTAGACGAAAATCTACGAGATTTTACGCCGTGAGGCGTTCCACCTCTTCTATCGGGAAAAATGTCTCGCCGGGAAGATTTTCTCTTCCTTTGGGTAGTTTTGCTCCGAGCTAAAAATGTCGGTAAAATAACCCATTTTCCTGGATATATTCACCGTTTATACGGGGCTTAGATGCGAATTTATTTAATGTATTAAATGCTCTCCATATTATTAAATATGAGGCCTTATCGAGTGGGTTTAAAGGATGTTTTCGCTGATGTGATTACGACCCTAAGTCAATCCGACAACGCCATTACGATTGTATTAAACATGGCCGTCGCGTTGTCACAGTGGTAAAAAATGTTCGACCCCGTATTTTTTGCGACAACCTTCCCTTTATTGCCTCTCATCAGTGTCTGTTTTATCGAAGTATTATATTAAATCCGTAAAAAATAATATTAAACATTGCGCGCAAACAGTTTAGAGGAAATTGTGATCATTTCATATGGATTGTGTGGGAAGTTTTTTATTTGTATTTTTTAGTGAATATCTCGCGTTTCGGCGAAAGTGCTTTGGGGATGGCGTATAGTAAAAAATCTCAGTTTTGCAGGAAGCACGCACAGAAGCAACGACTTCCGTGTATCCCAATTTCCGGTGAAAAGTTCACATGAAACCCAGATTCTCGTCTTCGTACTTTAAGTTGGAAAAGTAATTACTCTTACGTGTATCACGAATATTCTTCCCTGCTGCATAGTTTCTCTATATGCCGTTTTCAAATACATTTTTATACAAATTCTGTCTTTTTTTAATCTTTGTATTTGCATTCAGCATGTCACGCCTTTAATATTTTTTTCATTGAACATAAACATAAATGTTCATTAACCTTTCCCTTACGATGCTATGTATTTAGTCCATAAAAAATAAATCTAAATTAATAGCCAATTTTATGTCTTCATTAACTGTTTTTAATGTGAAACATGTAGTTACTTCGCTGCAATTGCTTTCTGATTAACTAATTGCGATAGATTTGTTTAATATTTCGATTATGGTCCTTTGGTATTCATTTTCTATTGATGGTAAAACATTTTCGACAGAGAACCCAGTACAACTCGTATATTTTTCCCCTATAAAGCGTGTGATAAAAACATGCCAACATTTTTACAAACGTGCTATATAAAACCGTGTTGTATAAAACCGCACTATACGAGGCCCGAGCGTACAACATAGTAAAGGAAAGGTTAACGTTCTAAACTATATTGTTTCTCAAAAACTACTAACATGAAGATTAGAAATCCAATTTCCAAGATTAGAAAATATTTGGAAATCAGGCAACTTGCTGCTGAAAATGCACGCTCAGTCTCCACACTCGTTGGAGGTATCGTCATCAGATATTTAAAAGCTAGATCGAGTTGATGACCGCGTGAGTCCCCATTTTCGTATAACACCATCAATGTGACTGATAAAATTCCTTTCTGCTGAGACACGGACTAAAACTCGCAAAATTCCCGATTTCCCGACAAATTATTTATTTCCGTCGCTGCAGATGAATACTTATATACTATAATACTTTGATGTGATTCGTAGTTATATAACGGAAGAATACAAAAACTCTTAACTCCGTATCTATTATATTTCATATCGATATTCCCATTATTAGAGTCGAAGTGTAGTAAATACATCACCGGTAGGGAAAGGTTAATATTAAAAAAAAATGAAAAACATACATCTACTGTATATATGTATACATAGATTAGACAGTCACTGCCCCTAGACGTCATCTAAGCCCGCCAATTAGTAGTTACGCCACTATTTCCAAGCGTCGGCGGGAATGTCTCGATTTAGTAGCCTTCATCGTGCTGGTGAGGTATACGATTTCTGCTAGATGAAAAGTTCAATCCCGATTTTTTCGGGATTACGTTTACTAATTCTTACTAAAACTAGATTCTATTGATTCAGGTATTCCTGATTAGTTTATTTTTTTGTGATGATAAGAGAGTTTTAACGGCATTGTTATCTTTAAGTCATAAATACAATATAAATTCATGTTAAATACAACACATTACTCAATAAGTTCGTGGGATTTCTTTGGAAGAAATTTTGAAAAAATAATCCCAAATGAAAGAAAAAATATTTGAAGTGAAAAATCCTATTAACTTGTTGTGTGATCGGTTGTATGACAATAATTAAGAATTCCGAAACTCTCAATTTTGAACTAAAAATTCCACGCGTTCTATATTCAGTCCCGTCCGACAAAGTGCATTTATTTTTCAAAAATAAAATTGTATCGGATTTGAATAAAATATCCAACAGCTTCAAAATCGGTCATGGACATCAAATAAAGCCTAATGCATTCTCTGATAATCGTGCCGTGAATAATCGCATTACGTATATTTCGCCAAAGCTCCTCCGGGAATAAGCTCGAGGAAACCTATTCACATTTGCATTGCATATTTTTGTTCCTGCTTTTCGTTTCTCCTAAATGGCAAAATTATATCCGATAATATTTAGACTGTGAGAATGCCTGCCTTCTGCATATCCGTTTTCCGGAATCTAAACGAGCGCCAGCTTATAGGGAGCCTCTGAAGAAGAAGAGTCTTAGATGGTATTCAAATTAAATAAAGTTGTCTGCTGCCGGAGACAGTAAGAAAATAGCGTCTTGCGGAGACATTTATATATTGCTGCCGTTTTCACAAAACAAAGACATCAGCTTTACAAAGTGGCTTTCAAGACTACGGCGGCAGACGGGGATGACGCTCTTTCGCTTGTCCACTAATGAACTCGCGCTGCTGGTTTTATGATGTATAATTTGACCGCCCATGTTGTCGAGATGAAAGCTAATAATGCTTAATTTCACACTGTTTTTATAAACATTATAAAAATGTACAGATTGTATATTCAGAGAATGCAACTTAAACAGCGGCAATGTCAACACATTCCCGTCGGGTAACCTATAGCATCTTATGCCTGATGCGGGGCGTATTTGCGAAAATTTGCAATACAGCAGGCCCGCGGTAATCTAACGAACAGTGTCGGATTGCCGGACTATAGCGTACTATTCCAGACCCCTTATAGTCCGAAACTTTTTGGAAAGAAGTACTTGTAATTCAAAAAATTATAAAAATAATGAAATGTACATACATAATACAAGTTTTCATAGTATAGAATTAACATCATAAATACAAAAAGTATCGTACATATACCTGTATGTGCATTATACCTGTATTGGAATGTCGGACTACAGGTGACGCCGGATTAGACTGGGGCCGTACTATCGCAGATCTGCTGTATTAAAAAAATGCTCTTATTTTTTAACTAGTACATAATTTGTACAACAAATTAGAGAAAAATATTAAGGATATCTTACTATATATTTTAATCTTCTTAATATTTAGGATAATAATCTAAGGCTAAAGAGCCACAGATGTATCTATTGATACCCGAAAGACGCACGTATGCGTAACCCGATGGGAATGTGTTAAAAAATCACGCTTTTAATTCAGTCATACCGCGAAAACGCCCGTCGAATCGTTCACCCAGATAACCCACTGAGTGAATTTTGCTACCTTTAATATCAAGCGTGTGCCGAGGTGAATCTGTGATATAAACGAGTAATTTATTATGAATGGATATTAAAGAGGTCCTAGTCCTGCAGTGGCGTGCATGTAGCTGCAATATGATGATAAAATGCGATTAGATATTTGAGGCTTATAACAAAGATAAAATATAGAAATATCTTTAAAATATACACAATAAAATGCCAAAAATGTATAGCACATTTAGTGAAATATGTTTTTGTCATTGAGTTTACATACGTGTTGAAAATATATGTCCATCATAAAAGCTAAAGAGCTTTCATTTTGCTGCGTCGAAATCGTTCATTATGAACGAAAACAACCCTGTTTATTTCGAGCTTTAAATTTAAAAACAACGGATAGATCTGTCAGAATGCCTTAATTGCAAAATGAATGATGGCCTGTCGAAATAAATTTGAGTGGAAAGCTTTTTCATTCGTAATGGATGCATGAATGAATATGACGATACAAGCAGCTGATTTTAAGTTTGTAATAGTGATTTAAGATCAATTCTGATTTAAGAAAAAAATTATAATGATGAAAAATATGGTATTACATATGTATTTTGTCAAATTTGATCTGAATGAAAGTTAATGGAGCACAATAAGAGATCGCTGATTTTAGTTTGTTTACGTCGAAATTTTTCCAAGTTTTCCAGAGTGTATCGATATTAATCCAAATTCTTTATAATATATCACTCAATAAATCAGTGGTATATTTTTTTATGAAATCGCCAAAAAATGACTCCAAATGAAGAAGAAACAAATTTAAAGTGAATCCTATGAACTTATTGAGTGATGTGTCAAATTAACTATTATAATACAGTCAATAGCATTCTTAAAAAAAATATTTGCAATTGAAGCAATCTCATCCTTGATAATTTTCATAAATGAAAAACACAGATGGAGAGCGATAAGTTTGGATAAACTTAAATTAATCTATGTCTATGAATATTGCATGTTATTCGTGCTGAATTTTGGTCAAATTAAAAACAAATTTAAATAGTGAATTTTATTTTGATATAAATAAACTAAGTTTAGACTATCCACGATGTAATGCAAATATTCAATAGCATTAAAATAGCTTAATAAAAGCTTATTGTATTACAAAAAAATACTATTGTCAATCATTTGCACACTGAATGCACTGAAATGATTCAGCTGCAATACGTGAATCCTTTAAAGCTTTTAATTATAACGTGTAAAAAATATTTTTTCCATGGGATGCTGATATGAGAATTCTATGCCAAAATGAACCGTAAAAACAGGTATATTTATGTGCTGATAAATCATAATGAATTCAAAATTGGCTATTTATTTACAATGTTTTAATCTATATCAAACTTTATTTTGATACTTAGACTGACCTTGTTTGTTGATATTTAGTTGGAAAAAGAAACGTTGTCTTTGGGATTAATGTGATTTTTTAGAACACAAAGCTTTTTTATTATTTTTATATCATCACATTCACAAAAACATGTATTATACGCTGAATCAAATTTTAATAGTAAAAAAACACACGATGTTCACAAGAGCAGTATAAGACACCAACTGAATGCGTGTCCAGATGATGTTTTTCAACCTTTCTCTATCAGGGGTAGCACGTAGGAAGATGTTGGGGGTGGGAAAACGAAGGTGGATACCCCCACACAAAAAGAGTTAAGAGAGGTTTGATGTCTTCCTAAGTAACATGCGTTCAAATTGCCATTTTATTGTTTGTCTAGAACTTTGAACTATATTTACTTGATGTACATAAATTTATATTTAAGATTAGGTCAATGGTACGTACGCAACAATGCCACATAGTTCAAACACAACTCGCAAACCACAGTTTGCCGATTTCTGAATTGCAAATAAATGTTAATTAACATTTATCTGATAGATTGAACAAAGCAAAATCTATTTATGTCGATTGTAAGTCTATTGAAATTCAGCACACGCCACAAATCCACCGTAATTGATTACAGAGTGAAAAAGTTTTAGCTATCAAACTCTCTCATATTGATAAAGTAAGCTTTCGCATTGAAGGCGGAAATCATTAATCATATATGAATCGTGTCATATCCAACTTGATCCTGCCGATAAATTATACTTATCGCTGAAATTCAATTCAACGTATGACTATGAGCTTTCTTAACAGCGATACATTTTTGGATTTATTGGTCAAATGTGACACACACGAAATACTATAAAACATGGTTTTATCTATTAAATAGCCAATTATATCAAATTGTATTGACGTCTGTGAGTTAATCGACAAAGCACTCTAAAAAAAACGGGAAAAAATGAGAAAACACTTTGAGTGGATCATATTTACGCGATATGTATATTAATTCGCGTAAATTTATTCCTAAGATAAAAATGCAAAAATACTAAAATTCTGAACCCCGTATCTATTATATTTCATATCAATATTCCCATTATTAGAGTCGAGGTGTAGTAAATACATCACCGGTGGGGAAGGTAAATATAACAATTTGAAAAACATACATGTACGCTATATATGTATACATAGATTAGACAGTCACTAGGCGTCACCTAAGTTCGCCAATTAGTAATTACGCCACTGTTTCCAAGCGTCCAGATTTTGTCGGGAATGTTTCGATTTAGTAGCCTTCATCGTGTTGGTGAGGTGTACGATTTCTGTTAGATAAAAATTTCAATCCCGAAATTTTCGGGATTACGTTTTCTAAATCCCGGGATTCTTAAGTACCTAAAAGTGTCCGCGATCCCGAGATCCCGGGATTGGATTCCCAAGCTATAGCGCATATCATCAGATTTTTGATATTCGCGAAAATAACAAAATGGCGCACGTTTTTCGAAAATGTAAAAAAAAACGCGTTTTTTTTGCAGTTTTTTGTAAACAAAAAATTACTTAAAATCAAAATTTCAAAAATCTGATAATATGCGCTATAGCCATAACTATGAAGAATATGTCATTCAAATTTCATAACAATCGGCCGGATAGTTTCCGAAATTTTATCAACAAGCCACCGAAAAACCTTGTTTTGAGATAAACGCGTTTAAAGTTTTGGTTGCAGAAAAATTGCCCAGACACAGTTGTTGAAACACTCATTGTTATTTTGGGTATTTCCTCCGAAGATCTTCATAAATCGGTTTCAAAACCTCGTGAACATCTTCAGCTAGAGCAGGAGGATGTTTAAAAGTTTCTATCTGATTGTTTTTCACCACTTTTTTGTACTTGCACCATGAGTCTGAACAATACGTATGCAGCCGGGTGCTCTAAGGTAGTCACCTAACGGTCGCCCAAAAATGTAGTTAAACTCGTCCGATCTTTATGAAATTTCGATATAATATTTTTGAAGATATGTACTTTCAAAATTTAAAAAAAAATAAAAATCGATTTTTTTAAATTTGCAAAGTGAGAAGACGCCTTAATTCGGCTTAACCGCATTTGTGAATATAATTGTAATTTATCAAATTTGGGCGAAAATAAGTGAGAGAATTTGATATTACACTTGGGTCTGTTTTTATGCGGATCTTTTTTATGCGGTTTTCAAAAATAATGGAACTTATCCCTCATTTTTCTATAGAGAAAAAAGCTTTTTTTTTTAAAAAAAAAGCTGCCAATGAGCATAAAAAAAATCTAAAATTAACAGTAGTGTAAGTTACAACCGTTAAATTGTGATTGTGTATAGAATGATGTGTATATAAGGTAAAATTGCCAGTCTCTTGATAAGAAACTGGTAATTTGAGATTACTTGGCGAATGGAAAAAATCTTATCGAGATAAGCAAATCTCTCAACCTGGGGGAATTGACCATAAGAGCTATCAAGAAAATCAGTCATCAATGTCGGTAATGTTCTCGGGTAGACTATTATCCGCTTGCTCCGTATAAAGCACATTAATTTTCTTGCACTTAGTTCTACAAACATTTATTGATAATTGAATACATACGTTGTGTCGATTGTTCCACATTTTATTGAACACTTGCAGTACCTGCCGTTTCGTTTCATTTCGACCTTTATCACCGAACGAATGAAATCATAAACGTGTTCCGTCGTTCATTGCAGCCGACTCGTGGGTCGGGACCATTGTTATGGATTTAGCCACAATCGATCAATCACGCATTGCGCCAACCTTCGCAACGAACTCTTTATGTCAGAAAGAGTTGAACGCTACGATTACAATAAAATCATTTTCATCGAACAATTTAAAAAATATTATATGAATATTTCGGTTCGACCCGCATTTAATATTTTTTGATAATTTAATTTAAAATGATATTGATTTAGTCATCATATTCATTGCAAATCTATTTGTGGATCAAATTTATATAGGACATTGGCGCTCAAATTTGTGGCATTTTTTTATTGACATATATAAATATCGTAGAGAGATCGACGCTGATGACTTTCGTACCACACTGTATCAAAAATGTAATAAAAATGTTAATCTGGCGCCATAAACACAGATAGTAACTTTTATGCGAATAGCTCTATTTGCTTGTATAATGAGACCGAGAGACTTCGATATGCGTCGCCGAGGTGGAACGGCATAAACAACGTATCTCAGAACTCATCTCGCCGACTACATTATTGCCGCTGAAGGATATGTTTCTACTTATTTTTGCACATCATTGGCTTCGCCAATACATTTTCCTTATTCCTCGTTTATTTCCATTTTTGTCCTTCAGACGTGGGAACGCGTATTGTCATGGTGGAAGGACCTTGAATGTAATGGCGTAATTTCTGGCTGAATAAATTTCACATTAGCCGAGATCGGGATATCGAATGGTGGAAAAAAATCAATAAAAACCAGACAGATTAATTTAATATAAATACAAATTCAAATTTAACGAATAAACCTGTTTTTACCCATAAATAAAAATTAACAAGCTAGAAATTCCACGAACATCCGTCCATAATCATTTGACAAAATTGGGCTACATCAATTGTTCAGATATGTGGCTTCCTCATGAACTGACTGACTCAAATAAACTTCAGCGTATTTCAACATGCGATCTTCTTCTCCAACGACAAAATAGCCAACCTTTTTTGAAGAGACTTGTTACTGGAGATGAAAGTTGGATACTCTATGAGAATATCTAACGCAAACAGTCTTGGATCAAGGGTACAGAAGATTTAACTGAAGCTAAACCTGGCCTACATCCAAAAAAAGTTTTGCTATGCATTTGGTGGGACTGAAAGGGGTTAGTTTATTATGAGCTACTTCAGCAAGGTGAAACGATCAATTCAACAAAAATACTGTTTCCAACTAGACAATCTAAAGGATGCAATTGCCAGAAAACGTCCAGAATTAGCGAACAGACGAGGCGTTGTTTTTCATCACGATAACGCCAGGCCATTTGTGTCTTTGTCCGTCAGAAATAAATTATTATCATTTGACTGGGATGTTTTACCTCATCCTCCATACTCTCCGGACATTGCCCCTTCAGATTATTATTTATTTCTTTCATTGAAAAATTATTTACGTGGTAAAAAATTTAATTCAAAAAATGATATAAAAATGTACCTTGATCAATATTTTGCCAATAAACCTGGGAAATTTTGGCAAAAAGGCATTATGAGGCTTCCGGAGAGATGGAAAAAGTTAGTAGAATAGAATATACCATATATTATTCAATAAATTTTGATGTTAATACAAATTATTGTTTATGTTTTTCTTAAAATGAAAACGAAAGAATCTTATGGGACACCCTAATATTATATACAGTATTAACTTTTGTATTAATAAACAAGATTTATGCTACATTTCAGTTGATAAAACTCTGTCCTCATTTTTGCCAAGTTTCATTACTTTTTTTCAGCTTTCATCGTGAAGCTGAGACAAAAGTTTTCAGTTGTAATAAAGTTTAGCTTTGTACTTCCTTTTTATTATGTGAGGTTTTAAAAAAAAATATTTTAAAGGTCACTTAATTATTAATTTGGCTTATTGGTTCTAGTATGTTTATTAGTCTATTTTGAAGTGGAATAGCATGCAGAAAGACTCACTACTTTCCTAGAGTTAAGAATTTCTATAGAGAGGATTATTACTGTAGAGAGGATTTCTTTTTCTCAAAAACAACTTCAAATGTATCAACCTCGAGATGACTATAAAGAGCTACTGAATATTTCCATCATTTACTTGGGAAGAATTCCTGGAAAAAGAATTTCATTTAAGAGGCCTGCTGGTCTTCAACGTGCTAAATAGATGATTAAAGCTTGAAGATTTTCCTATTGAAACATCAGTATAAACTGATGAAAAAGGAAGAGAAAGCAGTGAAAGATATAAGTATTTTCACAGTCATAATATACATAAAATACTGACTTCAAGTCCCTGTCGGTTATTCAGTACCGAGAAATGACTTATAATATTAAAAGACCTTGCATTCCTTGAAAGTATAAACCAAACAATGCCCAAATCCGCTATGAAAAATACTGGGCCATTTATGGTATGTGTCGAATGTGTGTCTTTTGCATTTTTTGATGACGAACTTTTAGTTCAAGATAAGAAAATATGGTAGATGCGCTAAGAACCGAAGATATAGAGGAAAAGCATAGAAGACTTTGTGACTAGCAACTCTTTACGATTTTTCCAGATACTGAGTATCTCATCACAGTTTTTGTATAAAGATGTTGACCCTGAGAGGATGACTCTAATTTTGAGGCTGCAAAGAAAATGGTCCATTGTATGCGGATAGTATATGATATTGCTGAGCGTGATGTTGCCTTAATGGAGGAATATAATAAATTGATGACAATCACTCTAATAGTTTATATAACATTATTCAGGATATCTATAGCAAATTTATAATTTGTTTGTGCACACATTTTATCATTTGAACGATATTGAATAATGATATTTCCAATTAATTCCAAAGATATGCATGACGCAAATATAATAAATTATATTGATTTGACAATTACGATATTGATGTTATTTTTTAAAAAATGCATACACTTATTAATGATATGCAATTGAATTGTTACAAAAATGATAAAATGTCAATAAATAAACAATAAAAAAATTACAATAATATTATGTAATAAATTCAATTTTCATCGTTCAACGCATTAAAACATCATCTAGAATTAATATCATGTTAATATATATTCGTTCTTTACTTAAAACATTATATGATTTATAAGAATACATGCATAGACGACTGTTTTGGACACTTTTTAGATATTGAATTATTCATGGCTCAGATATCTGTTTTAGCGTTGAACTTGGAGGAGGTCGAAACTTTCATAAAATCGTTTATACGCGAAGAAACTTACGGTACCTGTGTCTACATTCGAAAACTTCCACACAATCTTTAAACTATGCCTTAATTTGAGAAAAATTACGTTGTGAATATTTAAAAACTTCTAAAGATCTATCAGAGGTGAAATGATTAGCATCCACGGTAACAATCGAAGCGAACATGGAACAGAAAATTGCGGTATCTTTAACGGTGTTAGTGCCCTCATTACTGGTACCTCATTAAAATGCAGAAAAATGGAATAGCTGGAACGGCTTTCCAGAGTGTGAAGACTTACAGCGCCGAGTGTTTCATTGTAACAACAATGAGCATTGTTTGAGATAGGGATGGAAAGGGGTGAAAGGCGCACCGGAAGAAACGGAAAGAAGAATCCAACTTAACACCTAGTAATTTTCGTGAGTCGATAAATACTTAAATAATTGTCTGAATTTACATTTTTATAGCTCTTAGATCGTATAAGTTTTAATAGTATTGCTTATAATGATTGTCTGCTTCTTGCTTATTTTGACCCAGATAAGAGACTGATATTGATAATTATTCAGTATCATCGCTATCCTATCGCCAATTAACTTCGCTCGTCTTTGTGGCCAAAACTAGGCCAACCACTGACAGAATTTATATTATAAAGGTATAAATATATATTTACATTTTAATGGTCGTAAAAACGTCGTTGTTGTAGAAACTGATTGTTTCAGCAATCCTGGATTAAATCTATTTAGAAAGAAGTATTTGTTATTTTTAAAGGATTTTATCAGAAGACTGTTTAAAAGATAGGTCAAGGTCAAAACTAGCCTGTATGGTAGGACGATCGCGTATTTGCGAGCGAATTCCAGTAATTCAGAAAGAGCACTCTTGTACGTTGAGTTCGGAGAGAGACAGAGACGGAGTTCGGTAACTGTGTATGATAGACAGAGACAGAGAGCTTTTGCGTACATCGCATCAATAATAATCGTGTTAATTAATAATAAGCATTTTTCTAATAAATAATGAGTATTAAGGTTATGAAATAAAAATTTGTATTGTAAATATGATATTATGACTACGATATCACACACTCACAAACAAATTTAAATTAATTCATTTTAAATCTTTGTGAAACAAGTCCTTTGACCTTTGACTTGTGAATCTTTATGTGTAAATAAACCCTTTGTGATATTATCAAAATTACATATCCTCCTTATGTGAACTTAATAAGACTAGCTATCACTTGAATTGATGATTAAACTTCATCAAAGGATCAATTCCCATCGCCAAATTATCCATATCCATTACCTAATTAGGCAGTTGTCACATACTAGGCAGGGTTTGTTCGCTGTTACTATATTTGGACCGGATGGAATATTAATGAAAATTTTAATGATATTCGAAAGATGCGAATGTACGTGATCGGGTTCATTTAATCCGGAGCTCTCAGGGATAAAATCGCAGAAAACAAGTTTATAAATGACGCTAACTTGTCGGTATTAATTACGCGAGGGATTCTTTTCGAAGAGCGTTCCTCTTGATTAATGGTGGTGGAAGTTTGCGCGACAGGATCTAGAAACCGCTAATGGCTAGACGCGATATTTCTAGAGTTTTGTAGGTCTCGGAGACTCGTCCTTGTCAACCCCGTGCCCTGTGGCGCGCCATCAACTATTTGCAATTAAAATTTGGCAATTTCAGAATGTGATTAAATTTTCGTTGGAGGCATCCCAAGCGAGAGAGAGGGACTCCTTCGCTCTGAGAAGTAAATTAAATGAGCTTCGTGTGTGTGTCAATTTTGCTTCTCATCGGATATTTACGTAACGATTCGTTAATGGGGTAATTTTTATAAATTGGAATCATCATTAAGTGAGTTCATTAAACACTTACTATATTGCCTCATACATCATTATCAGCTATGAATGATACGAACAGTATCAGCTATGAATACCAGATGCATAATATATCTACAATGAATGGTTAATCTACTATAATTATCAAGTATTGTGAATGAACAAAAAAGAGCATTTTAACCCTCGAAATTTCCTATCAATATTACAATGCATGTTAATTATTTTAATTTATTATGACCATTATACAGAATTCATGAATAAAAATGCAATGCAACACGGTGATATGGTAATGACCGAACTGAAAGGCCGCAACCGATAAATTTTGCATCGATAACAATTCGTAGCTTTATATACTAAATTATGTAACATTAATGCGCTCACAATTAGTCACTTCTGACACCAGTGGAACATAACCTCACATTAAATTTGACCCTTTTGATAGGTGTGCAATGTCAGCGTCACGCTTAAAACGTCAAAGGGAACTTCATAACTTAAGAGTCATTGCTTAAACATAAAGCTTCTGTCTTTCAGATGGTTAGTTGATTAGTTACTAGAGATGTCTTCAGTAGGAATTAAAAAAATACACCTATTATTGAACTTTTGTTTGTTCGTATGTAATGCGCTGCCATTCTATGCATTAAATTACAATAAAACTTCGTACACTTATTGCTAAAGATTGCGTGAGTAACATAGATATAGTTTAATATACAAAAATAAAAAAATGTTCGTATTTAATGGGCTGTCATACCGTTCATTCGATTGCGATAAAACTTTTCCGACTTATTGTTTGCTCTTTCTTAAATAATATAGGTATAGTACAATTGATCTACAGTAGATCTTAAATATAAAAATCGATGTTTGTATGTTTTTTCATATTTATAATGAAACCAACCAAATAAAATAAATTTCATTATTTCTATCATTCCTAATTAAACAAGATAACTCTTTCAAATTTCAAACGATATTTTTAGAATTATTACTTCTGTGGCAGCAGCGCGCTGGGTACCAACTATCTATTATATAACATATAGTTATTGAAGATATTGTCAATGCGAATGAATGTCAATGACCGTCGATTTCCTTCATAAACAATGGAAAGTGAACAGGAATCAAATGCGATTTTGCACGTCCACAGACAAAGAAATCCAGTGGTGTCAGGTCTAAAGACCGTGCGAGACACGGAATAGGGGACGTCCCCGGGCAAAAAAAATCCATTTGTGTCAGGTCTGGAGCAGATAAGAAATGCTACTTCAGATAACTACAGTTGAAATAAGGAAAAGGTGCCGGCGTGCATATGAAACAGAAGTGGAAAATTTGTTTAAAATTTGGTAAATAAATTTAATAAAAACATTATAAGCATAAAAAGTATTTTCTTAATTCTGACCCTGACAAACTCTCAAGTTTAACGACATATTGAACGATTTGTATAACGTGCAGCATATCGTTGGAAAGGATATAAACTAGAGAACTTTTTAAATGTAAACTAAGTTCAAAATAGTTGTTGGTTTTTTGTTTAAAAAATGTAAAAGTTGAGATTTCTCATTCGTTTGCACATTTTGTGTGACTTTGAAAGCTTAGAAATATTTTTTAAACTTATTGCATGACATAATGATTTATTTAGATTAAAAATACATTTTAAAATACAAAAACAGCGATTAAAAATTTATGTTGATTTAAAGGTGAAATTTTGGGTATTTTTTCAAAATGTTTTAAAAAAATCTGTTTCCACAATCCTGACACTTAGGATGTAAGGACTATGTGTTAAATATAGCAAAAGACCCCCTAACTCAAAAAAAAAAATCGGTCTATGTGCAAAACATCCTGTATAATAAAGGGCAATGTGTTTTATTAAAATTGTTTTATTTTGTAATCAATATTTCAGGATTTATTTACAATTGTATTTGCAATTTTATAATTTAATATCTTCCATTTTAAAACGCAGTGTTTAACTTCCTCTCAACATTTAACTCACAATTTAAGCGGTCCCCTCTGTACTGCTGCTTCTCTATTAAATTTATCATGTTTACCAAAGAAACTGCAACAAAGTGTTTTCTGCGCTAAGCAAAACATCGCACAGAATAAAATATATTCAAATTTACAATCGCATTACATCCCTTTTTAGCATTTCGTAGGGCGATGTGGCCGTGTATTTTTTGTTCATTCGCCATCTTGCGGAACAAAGAGGCCATTTTTCGTACTTCGACAAGGAGGCCTTTATTCGATAGCATCCCCAGATATTACAAAACTGTCATATCGACGGGATAAACTGACATTTTCAGTCAATAACTGACAAATGCTAAGCCAGACGATGCCAAAGGTTCGATCTTTTTTCACACGCCCGGCCCTCGCATAAAGGTATATTGTATATTTTATTTTTCACCGCGCCAAAATAGAAATTCTGATGGTAAGCGTCGACCAGATGTTGCCTTTATGGAATTTTAATTCATTTACTTCGTTTTTATATGGCGAAGCGTACTTCAAATGATTTTTTTGTGACAGGGAAAAATTGAAAAAAAAAACAAGGCTAAGCGTTCGTAAAAGATTTGTACGAGGCTTTAAAACACCCCATTTGTGGCATTGCTGGATGTATTTCCTGTTTCACTTGACCTTTATGGATTCAACCCAATCAGACCCAAGTGGTAAGCATATTATCGGACTATTTAAGCATCTCAACCAAGACATTTACACTCAATTCATCGAAGTAAATTGAATTACAAGTTCACTGTATGAACATATTTCATCTATAATTTGAATTTTTTTCGCAATAAAAATCGATTAATTTGCTGAGTAAAATATGGGAGAAATTGCCACATTTTTGCAAGTTGCTCAAATTATACTGGCATAATTGAGAGGATATAGAAGGGTAGTTGTATGAAGCTGGTAGAAACATGTAGCGATGGCGACAGTTGTTGTGGTATCCATTTTCGAGTCGACTATGTTTACTTCAAATTGCATATCTTATCAGCAAAATATAAGTAGAACCCAAAATTATTATCGTTTTATTGCTTGATCGTTTTTGGGCTAGGCTATCGCATTAACGCATGCTAACAAATTCTATAAATGGAAGCCGAAACGCCGTTTTTATGCGAATTAATAACTGAAGATGATAAATGGGTTCTTTAATATAATTATGGACGCAAAAATTAATGACTATCGAATGATCAGGTAGAAAAACCGACCCTTAATCCCGGCCTGACAACAAAAATGCTCTTTTGTCTGTTTGGTGGGATTGCAAGGGTATTATTCATTTTGAATCACTTAAACCTGGATAAATAATAAATGCAACACTTTATTGTGAGCATTTAGACCGTTTAGTGGTGGAAATAAATAAAAACAACCCTCTCTCGGGCATCGAAAACGAGTGTTTTTATAATATGATAATTTTCGCCCCCATCGGCGAAAATAGCGCTGGAAAAAATAAACAGCCATAAATGGAAAGCAACTTGACATCTTTTTTGTTTTTCAGACATCGCTCCGTCGGATTTTTATCTTTTTTTATATTTGTGCAGCATTATTTAGACGATAAAAATACAAAACAAACGATGTGGTCAAAAATAGACTTGATGTCCATTTTTGAGTCCGTGATGTTTTATGACAGATTAAATACTATTTTGAAGTTTGTCAATTTGTTTTTCACTGATTTTATAAAAGAGGAAGCCAAACTTACAAAATGGCATCCGGTTGGTTTAAATGTAACAAATTCGGCGTGACACAATCGCTACAGAGCACTCAACACCACGACAATAATATATGATTATATTATGTCGTTTTATGTTCGTTTTCATGGCGTCGTCCCTACCCCGATGAGCTAATCAAATTATTCCCTGTTTCTCTTATTCATCAGGGGTCAAATCTCGTTTATGTCTTCAAGGAAGCAATCTTTCCGAGATATCAAATCTCGCAAAGAACTTCTTAATTCCTCGGTAAAGAGTTCTCGTCAGTTCTGCTCTGCAAACAAATATTTAATTTCTACTTCCCACCGCAAACTTCCACAACAAAGCCTCGCATAAACGGCCAAAGTTCTTCGGGGGTTTCCGAGACATAAAATTTGAAATTCGACTCGAGAACAAGACCTTAACATAGACCCTTACGCGATACATTAGCACCTCTTCGTTTGGAATAATCGCTCTATGAATTTTAATTAAAACGTGAAAAATCCAATTGTTCAAAAGAATACGCTTTAATAAGACAATATGTGTCCAAAATCTAATGAGCATTGTTTGAACCATATTTTGTTAGTTGCTTTTGACTATACAGTGCGATTGAAAATCAAAAGAAACTGGTTTAAATTCCAGACAGTGATTTAATCGCGAATGTTGAGGCACATTCTTAGTTTTGATTAGATTAAGGTATCAAGGGGTAATGTCATATAAATATGCTTAAGTATGTTCAAAAAAGTCAGATCATTTAGCTATGGAGATCGACAATTGTCGGCTATTTCCCCCTGCAGTGGAAAATGGCTAAGATTATTCTAATCACCAAGCACGGCAAGGACATACATGACGTAAAATCATACAGACCCATCAGTTTACTCCCAATAATTTCCAAATATTTTGAAAAACTATTACTGAAGAGACTTAAGCCAATGATTGAGAAAAACAATCTAATTCCCAATCACTAATTTGGATTTCGTCAACAAAGTGCGACTGTGGAACAAATTCACAATATTGCTCGGCAGCATTCCTGGACGTAACTCAGGCTTTTGACAAAGTGTGGCATCCGGGCTTGCTATATAAAATTGAAAAACAACTGCCCACAAATTACTTATTCATACTGAAATCATACCTGACCAACAGAACATTTTACGTCAAATACGAAGATGAAACCACCATACTCCATTGAACTCCAATATTGACATTCTCCAACGCTTTCAATCCAAAGTGCTGCGTACGTTCCATGGTACGTGACAAACGAAACGATTCAAAGGGAATTAAGCATACCAACAGTGAGGCAGGAGATTGAAAACCATAGCCAAAAATACAAAAAAATATTGAACACCCTCCAACCGCCTTGTTGAAGAGCTAATCAGCCAAGCCTCCGGGACGCATAGGCTGAAAAGATCTATGGTTCATGACCTGAACAAAAGATTCGAATGAATGAACATTAGGTACTCATTAATGAATGGGGACCTACACAAGCCAGCAACGTCATAAGAAGAACTGAATGTCCCTAAACGGATAGTTTGTTTAAAAAAAAGTGGAAAGCGGAATTTGATTTAACAGGAACGTTGGTAAAATAAGAAAATATTTTATAGAGGGTGACGATGCATAGTGTTTCTGAATTCATAGTTAATGAAATCCATTGACAAATTAAATTAAGGTGATTTTTTCCCCCTTGTGGAGATTGTGTGTTTTATGATTTATATGGAAGCAATGTCAGTGAACATGATGGATGACAGATTTTGTGGAAAAGGTGTTAAATAGCTAAATAAGAAATGGAGTAAGGATTGATGGATGAAATCCGAAAGTATGAAATATGATCGATGACAATAGAATAACAAAATAGAGGAATAAAAAAAATGCTCTGCAGTGAATTTCATCGCTTATTGGACTATTTGCTAAAATGAAAAGACTTACATGACCAAAGTTTAGTTCTTTAATTAGCTCAATTTAAATACCGTATTCTAAAGTAATATAGTATTATATAGCTGGCATAAAAGATTCGTTGAGGTAAATTCGTTTTGTTATTAATTCGGTCATCATTGCTGCCATTGAGCTCAAAGTTGAAAGGTTTATTCTCTCGGCCATTATTGTGTCATGGATTAGTTACGAATATTTACACATCACATTTTCAAGTGTCATCAAAATTTAAAGTAATTAGTAAAGCATTTGGGGCGTGAGGATGTATGGAAATGGATTTAATAGAGAGGCTATAGTGGCCTCACAAATAATCCCCGTGCTGTTACAAATTAATGAAACCTCTAATGGCGGGGGTGTGAAGGATGCCTAATGGATGTTGACCGGGTTTTGGGGTTTCGGGGCAAACGCTTTTATGGTTCGAAGGGCGCAAGCCTCGGGTTCAACCGGCATAAGTTTTGAGGGCGCGAAAATGTCTGATGTCCGAAGCAAAAAATAAAAAAATGACATTTCTCCAAACTCGATCGTTATCCCGGGAAATTAAACGAAAGACGCGTTTCGTTCTTGGATGATTTAACGCGAGAAGAAGAGAATCTCGCGATAACCTCGTGCGAGCTTTAATGTTACCCAAATACTAATTTAAGGAACTGAAATCAATTTATCCACAAACTCCACACGGCTTGTGTAAATCAGTGGTTCATGTCTAAGACATTAATTTTCGCAAAGTACTAATTTAGACTTTACCAGTGGATTATGTGCGAAATACTAGTAGAACCCAATAGTAATTATTATACCCATTAGTAGTTATATCTAAGGGAGGATTTTAGAATTTAACATTATATCACAGTTAGTATTTTGGTAGAAATATTTTTTTTCCCGAACTTTTCCCCATTTTATTTGTATAAAGAAACAAGAAATAGTTGATATTTTTAAGACCAATTAGGATATGATTTTATGCAATTATTAAATACGCATGTAATTTTAGATTTTAAAATTATTTTTAGAATTTGACTTTGAAAATGATCCCAATAAAATGGTTCCCGGTTAGTGATTTAAATATGATAAGATCAAATATGCAAACCAGCAAACTTTGAGTAAATATTCCCAATCAATTTCCGTTTTCCAATCTTGATATGGACTCTGTTGCTGTTTTTCTTCGTCTTTCCACTATTTTTACTGTACAGTAGACCCAATAAAACTCAACTTTATCATGGCATGTTATTCATATTTAAATTGAACAAACATAACACCAGAAGAAAAATAATGGACGTGCAAAGTTTACAAATAGAACACTATTTGAGTATCTATAAAAAAATGTTTTTTAAAGTTTACAAGTATAATTTTTTGAAATACAAAGACGATTAAGAAGCATAGGAAAAATATGGGACAATAGAAAAATATGCTTATTTATACAGTTTAGACCCCGTTTGATTGTTAAAATTTATCCCAAACTTTGACATTCATGATACATTTCACTTTTGTGCATTTGGGGAAATTTGAAACGGATTATATATCACAAGTTTTTGAAATAAGGAGAGACTTTATCAGTAAATCGATATAGAAGTCAGTTGATGAAATTGAACGAAATACTTCAAGAAAAGAATTGAATGATTTTATCGTTAAATCTGGTGTTTGTCATGAGCAATATTCATGAACTTATACATCATAGCAATAAAAAATGCACATATTTAACGAAATATGTACTAAAATATTGATTTATGCCATATTACTTGAGTTTCAAACCGACATATTTCATTTTAGGTACTGGCCAAATATACACATTTAAAAAGAAATTTCTCTATAATATAACATAGCTTTCCAAAGAACGAACTCATAGAGACTTACATGTAAACCGCGTGTATAAATATGCACGTCAACTTTGAACTGTTCAAACATTTCAACTCAAATTAAAATATAAATTTTCATCGCTCGACTCTGAGATATTTTTTGTATCAAAGAGCTTTAAAGCTCCCTGCATTGGAACTTCGCATTTTATTGTGTTTCATTTTATATTGGGGCTTTGCTTTGAGAGCTTCCGGTCCGATGGAAACGCCCGAGGGACTTCCGGTGCATGTCATCATGCACCATACAGATGCAATCATGGTCTTAATACTAAGGGTGATCTTTTGATCAAAGCATTCCTTTGGGATTTTGTTGAGAATTAGACCTCATGGGAAGTCAAATTTGCTATATTTTACATCAAAATGGCTTTGATGAATGTGAGATTTATTTTGACATTAATAATATTACTTATCGTCAAAGGCTTATTTTCACACAAAAAGTCTACCCATGAAAATTTGGCATTAAAAATAATCAATCTAAAATAATGCATATCAATTAATATAAGCAAAATTATAAGGTACTATGTATTATTGCGTTAGCTTTTATACATATTTTAAACAACATTTAATACAAAATTAATTCAATTTAAATTCTATCTCTAGCTCCAAACTTTCACTGACAGCATCAAACTTTTTCGCTCAAAACTTCATCATTCATTCAGTATGAATTTGACATAGTAAAGGCAACAATATGCGAAACAACTAGCAGAGTGTTGAATCATATCAAAAAACTTTTAAAACGCGACAATGTCACTCTAGGAGGACAACTCAAAAGCATGTCATTCCTATGACTCTGAAATATATTTGAATTTTGATGATATATTTTATGAATATATGCACGTCCAGATTGATTTAAATTTGTTGTCTGTTTGTCCTGACACTGACTAATTTCGCTCATAAGGGTAAATTATTTTTCTGCTATTGCAAATAGGGGAAGATAAAACATTCGTTCCTGCTCTGAAAGCATAATCAACAATAATACTATTAAAACCATCATAGCAAATGTAGCAGTAAAAATATTGCATTCGATCATTTTATACACGATAAATACATCCAAGCCATTATATATATAAGAATGATTTATTATTACAATATTTTACCTAAAAAAAGACATTATTACATATTTTTATCGTCTTTTAAATATAAATTTTCATCCCTAAAGTAATCAAGATGATACTGCAAATTAACACAAAATTCTGATCTTCAGTATTTATATAAGAGTTATTTTAATTTTTCACAGTTTTGCGATTGCGAAGTTGAATCGCTCAGCGATTCAAACGAATCATATTTATTCACTTCGACGTATTTGGACGAAGTTCTTCGGTTGGCCGGGAAATTGGAAACCACCATCTTAAATATTGACCCAAATGTGGAACGTGCACTCTCATACGCTCTCTAATATGAAGAGATACACAAAGAATTCACGAAAAATATAAAAACCAACGATGGTCATGGAATTTCCAACTGAAATAACTTTCTAAGATATCATAGAACGAAAAGGCAAACCAAAATGAACTGTGTGAGCTTTTATACACCCGATCCTCTTTTTGCGCGGGAAGCACGTTTCAAAGCTTGCAAAAAAAAGAGAAGGTGTCCATATAAATGATACAAAGGTTATCTGTCGTAAAATCAACTTCTAATATGAAGTTTCATAAAAATATGTGTATAAGTTCCAAGAATTTCATACTTAATTTTTAATAAATAAGACGATATATTTATGGTTCCTTGACCATGCCATTTTAAAGTCGAGCAAAAAGTGGATCAGGTGTATCTGAAGCAAATTTATCAATTGAAAGCCTGAATTTACGCGGTTTTTTTATATCCTGAAACTCGTGTCATAATTTTGTATATAGGATTCGCATGAGTAAACTAAGTAATTACTCAAAAAAAGAGTTTGCATACAACACGTTACTCAATAAGTTCGTAGGATTTTTTTTTAAAATTGCAAAAAAACTGTAAGTTTCGCCTCTTAAGTTTAGAAAGATTGGTCATAATTCAATAGCAATATCGGAACATTAGGTTATCCCGAAATAAATCAATTGATTTTTCTACTTACAATTTTTTTACACAAGCGAATATAACATATAATCGCTTTTATTATTGACAATTAATTTCCTAACTTTCCTGCAAATTTCCTTCCTCTTCTTATAGAAATTGGATAGTTTCGACTGTAAATTTGAATCCAAATGATTTAAGACTTACTCTACCTTAACAGGCTGTTGTCTTTTAATGTATACTTTAACGGTGAAAATAAGTTGTAATCAGAAAGTAATAAATCTGGTAAATATAGATAATGTACACAGGTGAATTTGGCTTTATCTGGGCGTGCATTTTACGTCGTTCCGTAATGCTTTTCAGTTAAAAGATTGCATTCTTTGTCTTGATAACAATGATGCAGATCTTATTTTGACGCTCTACTTTGTATTCTTCGAACAGTTCGTACTGCATTCAAATATCCATCCTTCTTAATGTAAATCATTTGTACTCCGTTGTAATTCTAGCATATCACACTTAGTGATTACGGAGAATCAACTTATTCCAGCACAACTTTTTGAGAAATGCATGTTTCCCTAAAGTTGAAATGGTACAAGAAATCAAAATATGTTATACTTTAGTTGGATTCAAAACTATACTATTTAATTGACGAAGATCTGCTTCAATTAAAAATCGCTGCGTATCTTCATAAAGATTTGAGGCTCATCCTGATTTAGGGACAGCCTGTAATTTTCTGTTTAATTATCGTCAATTAATCATAAGTACAGGTTCTTAATTATTATTGATGAAATTTGTGGTTCTAGTAAAGTACAAGTTATATCAAGAAAACCGCTGTACAATGTCGAATATGATCTTTGTTGGTTTGGCCATATTTTCCCTTAATAATAAGATAAAATTTATGACACAAACACTCAAACAATGGCGTGCGAAAATAATGGATTTCTTTCGGGATGACCTTATACATTGATTGCATGTGGTAATAGTTTCGTTATGAAATACTGCAAAGTTGAAGCTTTTTGTGAGTTTACGACATCTCGATTGATAAAATAAATCCATTAAAATAAACGCTCTCGAGGATTATGTGCGTTTGCATAATACATCAGTAAAACTAAGGCTGACAAATAAAGATTATTTACTTTATATAGTGTGTCGGAGAATAAAATATAATCAAATAAAGGAGCATTTTCCTTAATTGAGGGCAAACAATGTGTTGACTTAATGACCTCCCTCGCTTTAGTTCATATGTCTTCGTCGGTAACAGATATCCCATCAATCCCCCCGGCATGAGAAGGTTGACGACCCCTGACCCTAGAACGGCATAAATACGCTTAAAGAGGTAAAATTGAACAGACGTGGGAATGATGCGAATTTCGCCATTTCCCGTAAACACATCACGATCTTTCGGAAAATTGAGCGCCCATAGCCATCCCGGATTATACGCGTATTAAGCAACAATACGCAACCCGGGGGTCGAAAACATTTATATCGTACACCGGCGCTTCGTTTGGCACATCTGTCCCAGGGTTGGAAGTTGGAACCGATCCAAGATAGCAACGTCATAATTCTCCAGTCGAGTAAATTTTCTACACTTGGGCGCTTGCGGATGCTGCGCGATGGTCGAATTTGTTATTTTAATGTTGCTCCATTTGGCATCGTCAGCCTCATGAAATAATTAATAAAATATCAAATACATTTAAAACTCATCATTTCGCCATCGCGAAAATGGGGGCGAATTTTTAATTAGAAAAGCTAAGATATATATTATTTTTCAACGTACTTTAAAACCCTCTGAATGGCTTTTAATTAATGTCGCTTGTCGAGATTGCTCTTCTTTTTAATTCATACTCTTGATTGAGTCAACCATGCAAAATATTTTTTTGACATTGTATAAGTAATATTGTTCAAAAGAAGACTTTTGAAAAATGTTTGTCCTGTCATTTAAGTTGCGTCGAGATCAATTAGTATTCATATTGATTGTTTTAGAACTGATATAATAGTAAAAGAATCTGATAAATTCGCATAAAATAATGTATTAATGGTTTTAAAATAATATGTTATATTAAATTGGGCAATATATGTAAATGTAAAATCAAATTTGGCATTCAGAGTTTAATTCAAGAATTAATTAATAATCAATTATTATTTTTAATCATGTCAAAGCGAAAAAAATGTATATTACATACACCCATAAGTAATGTCATTTTTTCGATGTACCAACTGCAAAATAGTCTCCTTAAGTCTGCAGAGTAGCAAGGACGTATTTTAAAGTTTCTAATTTGAGTATCCATCAGTTCGTCGAACTGAGACAAAAAAATAGTCTTGCTTATCCCCTTAAAAATGTAAATGTGGTAAATCGAGTTTGAAAGATGACCTTTGAAGTGGTCGACTCCTCCAAGGGGGATGAAGTATCCTTGAAGTTTGCAGTGGAAGAAAATTCGATGCTGAGTAACGAAAAAATATCTGAAATGATCGGCATATCCTGGTTCAATGCACAGAGGATCCTAAAGAAGTTGGGCAAGATTCGAAAATAAGGTGTTTGGATCCCACATGCGTTGACCGACTGCAACGTGGCCCATAGGTTTTTTATTTAAACGTGGAATGAAAAAAAACAATGATTAGACCGCGGAAAAAAATGTTATTTCAACCCTTAACGATCTTTGGTTTAAAAATAGTACTTTTGTGTGTATGGTGGGATCTTAAAAAAATAATTTGATTGGAAGTATTAGTACAAGATAAGAAAGTGTCGTCAGAGATGTCCTTTCAATAATTGAATACCCTCAAATTTCTTTTTGTGCGACTTTTTTTTGTGCGATTTCGAAGTTATGCGGTTTTTTTAAAGCTATTTTTTTTTAGTTTCATGAAGAGTACGCATTTATAGTTACGCGGCAACTTGATCGCTAATATTATTGTTATATTATTTTATTGTTGTTATTTTTTTGTTGCCTTGTTTTTTTCTATTTTTTTATGCGATTTTAGATATATTTTATATAGATTTATATAGAAGCTTCAAAGTTATGCGGTTTTTAAAATCAACGGAACGCATCTTCACTTTTTCTATGTAAGATTTTTTTGTACGATTTTTTTTGTACGACTTTCCGCAGAACGCATCTACCGCACAAAAAAAGGTTTAAGTGTAGATTGAATGTAACACTACATTAAAAGATGCCAGCTTGGATGCAATAGCTGGATCGTTTTGTTGCATTCACCATAATCGTTGGATCTGACTTTCAAATATGTCATTCTATGAAAAAAAATTTAAGAGTTCGAAATTTCAGTTCTATAGAAGGGTTGAAAATCGTCCTTTCAGACAATTTTCAGTTAAATCCCACTGGATTTTACGAGAAGGACGTAGATGATTCAAAAGAAAGATGATAGATAACGTAGGGAATTATTTTTTATTAGAAAAGTTCAATAAAGCTTAAGAAAAAATATTTTGAATCGAATCGAAAAAAAATCGACTAACACATTTTTGACCGCGTTATTTTAAGGCCATTAAAAAAAGGTTTAAGTGTTCACTAATCACCCGATTTACGCAGTAGAAATCGCGTAAAAAAAGACAAGGAATTCATACAAAAATATAAGATAGATTCCATCATTTAAAAAAGGCATAATGAAGTCTTTGACTTCCGAATTTTTTTTTATATTAACATGTGATATGGTTTTTATTTAAATTGAAGATTTATTAGTCCTCATTTTCACTGCTGTCTTCTATCATTCTAATCATTTTCTTCATAATTGATTCGAAATCGCCTTCCTCGCCAGATGAACTGGTCAATTCAATTTGAGAATTAGCGAAAATATCCGAGTTATTTGATTATGTTTTATTTTTCGTAAGGTCTTTATATATTTATTCATATTGTGCAAGTATTTCTAAGATTTCTTTGGAAATTGAGAGCACGTTCCGTATTTGGATCAATTTTAAACACAATTTTTTCCAATTTTCTTGCTAGGTTGAGAGCGTCATCTAAATTTTTTGTATTAAATAATGACGATTCTGAAGATTCATCTTCACTTATATAATCCGCTTCGGGTATTAAAATAAAGCCAAGTAATTCCTCTTCAGTTATAACGTCATCGGTAAATAATTCTTCGAAATACTTACATTACAAAACGCATCAAAACAAAAACAACAAAAAAAAATTCGACCGCGTTAAAGTGAAATCGCGCCAAAAAAATACCGCATTAATCGAGGGATGAGTGTATAGACTTATTGTTCAACTCCAAAAAAATATTCTTCAACCCAAGCTATCTAACTGATATAAAACTATTTGCAGAAAACTAGTAGAAGACAATTTTTATTGCTTTGATTGATAAGTTTCTTGTAATAATATACTTACAAAAATGTATTTTCCCCATACATGATATACGGAATGTCTGTGTATACAAATTTGATTTCCATCATGACGTTATTCGAAAACGTCCCGGCATTTGAAAGCCCTCGAATTTATCGGGTCGTCTAATGGAAATGTTGGGCCCGCGGGCGATCGACCTGAATCAATCCATTTAAAAATTCACGATTGCCATTCCGTTCGACGTTTTTTGGGAAACGGTGATTTGAATAGGCACTTGTGACTTTCAAGCATCAAGTGATTCGCTTTGAATTAATGCTTACATTGTGTAACGGAGTTGTCAGAAAATGTACAAAAATTTAATTAATCATTGTATAAATTGATCACTGTTTAGGTGTCGGGAGTAAAATTCGTTTTTCCGACCGATTTAACACAATCCATTTTCATTCGCTTTTTTTTATTCGCGCAGTCCTGCCTTACGCAGTTGGATCGTATTTCATTAAGTCGTTTTAAGGCGCTCGAGCGAAAATTTGAATCCTTTAATTATAGAAAACGGATGAAAATATTTAAAAATGTAACATCATAACATAAAATCATCGACAATTTGATGATGGATTTAACAAATCGTTTAAATTTGAACTATAATCAGCAAGGATAAAATTATGACGCAACTACCATTTAAATAACAAATCAGTCGCCTCGTCTCATTACAATGAGCTATAGATACAATATATTGTAGCAAATTATAAAATTAATATCTTTTAATAACAATTTAATCAAATTTGATGGGTTTAAATAGCCGCTATATTATTGTATTTAAATTCAAATTATAAATTACTATAGAAGTTCCTTTACTTTAAAATTTGCGTAAATAATAAGCCAAAATGTATTCGACAATTTATCTAATCGATCTTTTTAAAAACGTTATTTGTCATATTCGCGCAAAATTCGTAATATTAGATAAAGCGGAAAGAAATGTCATTTTTCTTGGTTGCGATCTTGCCGTCACTTTACCTCGGGTTGCTGTCGAGTGAATACGTCAAAGTTAGTGTAATTTATAAGCTCTGTTGTTTGTCTTACTTTTTCAAATATTTTTATATTTTTTTAGCCATTGTGAAAATGTCCAAGCCAGAAATTGATGAGACCCATTTGCGATCGCTATTTTTATTCGATAAAGGATTAAAAGCAAAAGAAGCTACCCAAAGTATATGTGATACATATGGCAATATATTGAATATTCGATAATGTCATAGATGGTTCAAAAAATTCAAAAGTTGTGACGGAGATTTGAAAAATAAACCAAAATCAAGACGACCTCCAATAATCGAAGATGACGCATTAAAAGTCTTGGAACAACGGATAACCATTTGTTCATCGCTATTGTCCAGGTATGAAATCGATTCATTTTTAAAAAGGATCGTTACTGGAGATGAGGAGTGGGTCCTCTACAACAGTCCGAAAAGGGAAAAACAGTGGCTTTCTTCAAATCAAGTACCTGTTTCTAACCCTCGATCGTCATTATCCTCGAAAAAGGTCCTCCTTTATGTTTGGTGGAATTTTTTTGGCGTAATTCACTATAAATTATTTAAACCTGGCCAAATTGTCATAGAAAATCTATACTGTGCACAATTAGATAGGTTAAAAGCGGAAATGCTCAAAAAGCGATCAGTGCTAGTTAACAACCAAAGAAGAATATTACAGCATGATAATGCAAGACCACACGCAGCAAGGATTACGCAGAACAAAATAAGGGAACTGAAGTACTGCAATATTCACTATATTTTCTTGACATTGCACCTTCAAACTATCATTTTTTCAAGTCATTAGAATATTCGCTTTGCGATACAAAATTCACTTCTGTGGAACGAGTGAAAAATTATTTGGATTCATATATAGTGGAAAACCAGTCAAATTTTACGAAAGAGGCATTAAAAAGCTACTTTATCTGTGGAAGGCGATTATAAATAACAATGGAAACTATTTAATTGAGTAATATTGTACAACTTTTATTAAAAAAAATGTTTTTCTCCAAATAACAAAAAAATGACATTTCTTTCCGCTTTACTTAATATAATATGATTAAATTATCTTGTAGGTATTTTAATTAGTTAGCCTTTTGACATGTAGCTTTTGGCATTTAATTAAAAGAATTCTTTATGTAAGTCAATGAGCATATCTAGATTTTTACACCATGACATACTAATGTATAAACTAGATTTTTACATTTATATCCATAATCAATTTTTAAAAAAAGATGTCTTTAATAATTCAAGAAAATTTGTATATCTTTAGGGTTTTGTGTGTAACATTGAAATTGTACATGGTAGAAATTTTCATAGAAAATAATTAAACAGCATAGTGTTTTGAGATTGAGATGGTGATGTTTAAATATCTTTCAAGTTAATGAATTTCTATGTCACATTAGTGAAGGATGCTATTAAGAAAGTTCGCACAAATTTAACGTTTGCAGTCTAACAAATATACAGAAATATTCCAGTAAAGGTTCTGAATTATTCTGTTCTAAAGCGTGATTATTCTTTTTTAATTTAAATATTTGAATTCTGACATGATTATTATACAGATTGGCTTACAAAGTGCGAACAAATTAAGTTCTCCCTTGTACCGCAACCCTCCACATATAAATCAGCATCAATTACGTCCGATGTGAATTTTGCACGTTACCCGCGAAGACCAGTGAAAAACGAGGCCATTAAAATTCCGAAGCACAGGATAAGAGTAGAGATACGTACTGCGCTTCATTCACTGCCAGCTCTAATAAAGCTGCATAAAAATGGAAATGTGGCAATTAATATGTAACAGAAGAAGACGAACGACCAGAACGGAGCTTGCTGAAAAGATCATATTCAGCGTAGGGAATGTGTGCTTAATGATCGGGCATAACGGAACCCGACGCATATAACAATCAGTTATTGTCGTTGCATTTATTCGTCCCGACGACTATTTTCATCCATTGACGTCACAGGTAGATTTCTTGGCTGGAGGTGCCGCCGGAAGCTAAAATACGAGGAAGTGATGCTCTGCCAGCTGCCGTGTCATAGTTGAATCTCATCCATATATCTCATCGTACCAAAATGGCTGAATCCCACTAAGTGGAGCAAAACGGCTTTTCCTTCACTTCCATGGTTTAATAAACGCGAGGACCGTGTCAAAAGATACGTCGAAACACAGATTTAATTAATTTTTCATACCAGCAAAGATCATCAATATTTTACGATAGATATATAGTTCTTAATTTTCATTGAAATACATATATATATTTAGATCCAGAATCTTTCGCATAAAAGCACAAACGATCGTTTGAAGACATACAACCCAATTATATTAAAACACACAAATTACGGGAAGCATATTTATCATATTAATTGCTTTGTGAAGACTTATTTAAAATATTTTTACAAAGTTGAGCACATCTAAAAATATTTTTTCGGAAAATCGCACAAAAATAAATCGCACAAAAAAAACTATGACTTTCATAGAAAAATAAAAAGTGAAGATCCGTTTCATGGATTTTAGTAACCGCATAACTTTGAAACAGCTATATTAAATATTCCCAAAATCGCACAAAAAAGGTGATATAACTTCGTAAGTATTTGGAATTTTGGTGTTGTTTAATGGTGTTAATGATTTATTTCCTATTTTATCCAAATTTTCTTGATACGAACTCTTTATGAAATTAAGAAGAAATTGCTTTAAAAAAACCGCATAACTTCGAAATCGCACAAAAAAAAGCCGCATAAAAAGAGGTTTGAGTCTACTTTAAATTCTTGCTGGAAAAGGCTTTGAACAGAAGTAGCCTCTTCTCATGATATTGATGGATGAAGGTTTTGATGACACAGACATTCATGACATCCAAGAAGATGAATCGTAATATTAAAAGAACCTATCACAATTAATGACTCAGAAAGTAATTACAGCGAAGTAGCTGCATGTTTCATATTAAAAACAGTTAATGAAGGCATAGAATTGGCTATCAAATTAGATTTTTTTAAATAGAAAATAATCCTATATTGGAAAGAAGTTTAAAATTCAAGAGAGAATTACAACAGATTTTGGAAGCTTATAATGAAATACGTTAAGATTTATTACACTAAAAGCAGACAATTGCTTACTATCGAATTTTTGAAGGCTAAAATCAAAAATAATCCAGAGTTCTCTGATGATGGAAACCCACAACAAATCTCAAAAAAAAAACACAGAATTATACGTACATACTTATATAAACTATCTTCGATATTTTCTTCGAGTTTTGGAACGCAAACCCTAATTTTGTATGAAATTCAAACAACCGTGTTATACGAGGCTCGAGTGTATTTATACAGATAATAAATTCCCAATATTCTAATACAAAATATCACCCTATGAATATGTAGTTTGTCAAAAACCAATTGTTGTGAGTGTAAGTGTACCATATTTTGATGCAAACTTCGTGATTGCTATGAATTTATATGAATTAGTGTAAATTTAAGTGAGTAAAGGTATGCTAAATCCAAATTTTTATATCTTATGTATGATAAGTATTATCAAGGCTAATGACATACCGAAATTAAAACTAAACCCCTAATAAAAATACGGTATTTTAAATTCGCGGATAATATATATATATATATTAGCAACGATATTTATTTACAAACAACTTTCAAATAATCTCGTGTCATTGCAGATATGATGGATAGTAATATTTCATTATATTTATTTTTACCATGTGGCTACGCTCTCCCGTAAATGGCAAACTTTATATAGAAACTGTTTTTGAAAGCTTGAGTTTTTATCTTCAGTCTATAAACTTAAAATTAGTAAACTCTGATCCCCATCCGAGTTTATGTCCTATCGAGAAAATGATTGAAGACATCTCATATATTCGAAGGAGTTCTTAGTAGTTAATTTATCAAACTTATATTTTAAATGGTCACTCGATCATATAAAGTATTCATTAAACTTAATAGAGGTCCTTAACAAATGAGGTGCTATGAGAGTTAAATGACGTAGCTATGATACGTGTATTTTAATGCGTAATGAAGACGTTTACTTGTGAAGATTATTTGAGGCTATGATGATGATCATTATGAAAGCAACATAATTTAGAACGTGTATTACAATTGCGCTGTCAAATAAAAATATTGCCGTAATTTGATCTGGCGTCGGATAAGCAGCTAACGAAATTGCTTTTGAAATAACCCTCGTATTTTCATGATTGCCTTCATGAGAGTGCATCCTAGTTATGCTTGTGTAAATACGACAATACACTTCCCGACCAACATTAGCAATATCGCAACACAGGTCCTTGATTGTGAATTTATATAATTTATTAACAATGTAAGCTTACACGTGGAGGTAAATCAAATATAAATGACTCCCTTCGGGCTTTTTTGGAGTCGTCTCGAATTCTTTAAACGACATCCGCAGAATAAAAGACATTGATGAATGAGCCGGAGAGAATCGAATCTGGACAGTGTAAAAGATGTGGCAATTCTTCATCGCTTCGAGGAAAATATTTTCAACAATGCCACGCATTGAAAGGCCGTTATTATATACAATTTCGCTGAAATCAATAAGGAAGATTGAAAACGAAAGGCGATAAAGTTATATTTGATTCTGTGGGTGTATTTCGTACTGTGCTCGCAAATATTTTACAAATTTTATACAACACTTCATTACTCGCATGAGTTGAGAATAACCGCAGCTTTTATTTACACTCAGAGAAAGGATTAAATGTCAACGGGTCAAGCCTCTATTTGTATTCGACATCAACTCGATTTGTGTAAAAATTTCATTCATGCAAATAGAATTAGCTTTGTTTGCTTTTTGAATTTAAGTACATGTGAATATTTCAATAATATGGACGAAATTATGACTAATAATATTAAAACTTTTGGCCCTGTGGAAATGCATTAATTTAAGTTTAACTTAGTGAATGGCAAGAGTTAGTCATCGTCTTAAGCCGTTTCGCATAAAATTTCGACAAGACATTGCGATTTACATACATTTTTTACGACAATCTAATCTCATTTAGAAAGGACATTTTAAAATGATCTCAATTACTTTGAGCAATAGAAAATACGAAAAATATGTACAATGAGTAAAGAAATTATAAACATTTATTTTACACTATTCTATTCGCTGTATAAGAGAAATATGAATTTTAGCTGTATTTTAAGTCTAGGAGCATATCAATAATCATAATTTATACTTACAATGAAAAGAAAGGCCATCAATAATTCGAAACAATGAGTAGCTATGAGAAAGCATGAACTACCTCAGGTCATGATTTGAGTCACATTATATATACAGAAAGCTATAATATCTAATAAAAAGCAAATTGGAGACAATTCAAATGTGGTTTATGTGTATAATATGTAATTTAATTTGTAAATGGTAACACTTGATCTGGCGAACAATATGCAGGCTTATATTTGATCTATATTAACAGGGCATTTTAATAGATTAAATAGGTAAATCTTTTTGATTGAATTTAGCAATAAATATGAAATTATTTCGCTGATGAGAAGATTAACTGTCAAATAAAAATCAGATTTGATAAAGCTAAATAATCAACTACAAATGGTCAAAATTGGATGAAGATAAGGTCTGATAGAAATAATATAAAAGGACTCTGTAGTAAATAATTATGATATGAGCGTAATCCATATATTTCACTATAATAATAAATATATCATTTAATAATACCTTATTTATGATTTTGCTTTTTTGTTAGATTATTTCTACAAAAACAGACTTTTGACTAATAACTTTCTATAAATCTTTGGTTCAAATATACAGGATATTTTGCAGATGAACCGATATTTTTTTAGGAGTAAAGGAGTTCATTTTCTATGATTCGCGTAAAGGCCCTATTTCCTAAATGTCAGGGTTGTCGAAATAGATTTTTTTTCCAACATTTTGAAGAAATACCTAAAGTTTCACCTTTAAATCGTCATAACTGTAGTTGTAATAGCACGAAATAACTGTTTTTGTATTTTGCAATGTATTTTTGATCTAAGTAAATCATTATTTTATGCAATCGGCTTAAATAAAATTACTTATGAGCTTCCAAAGTCACATAAAATGTGCAAACGAATCATAAATGTCAATTTCTAAATTCTTTAAACAAAAAACTAATAACCATTTTGAACTTATTTTTTCTAGTTTATACCTTTTCCAGCGATATGCTGTATGTTATACAAATAATTTAATAAATCATTAAACTTGAAGTGGTACCAGTTTGCTAGGGTCAGGGTTAAAAATTTGTGCAATTTCACCACCTCTGCTTCGTATGCACATACTACACCTTTTTTAAATTTATAGATTATCTTTCAATCAGAATTATTTTTGTAGACACCTCTGTCCTATCAAATATTTTTTTCCACGTCCCAAGACAAAGAAATCCAGTGGTGTCAGATCTGGAGACTGTGTAAGCCACGGAATATGGCTCGTTCACAGACAAATAAATCCAGTGGTGTCAGGTTTGGAGATCGTGCGACATACGGCCACATTCATTTGCAATGGTGTGACATTGATCATATAAATATGGTACTTCCTTTAGTCCCTAGAATTGATTTGAATATCCCATAGCTTGCTTTTAATTGTAATAAATATTGTTATTTCATAATCGACCGAAAAAAAATTAAATAAAATGTCTTGAAGCACATAAATGTGCATGTCAGGATAATGCTTCTAAATATTTCTTTGCTATATAAAATATCGACGACAACATTTATTACATTTTAGGCGAAAATATTAAAACGTATAATATAATTGATGGCATCAAAATGTTGATCCCATTAAGCTTGTGATTGATTAGATCACACATTATCACAGGTTAGGGTAAACTGACAGGGATTAGTCCCGGAAGGTAACATCGACAGGTGACATCTTTTAAATTAAAAATTATTATCCCTGAACTAAATTATATCTAGGGTGCTCGAGGACATCGAGGCAATTCATTGAATACTATAGAATAGACTATAATATAAAATGATTAATCGAAATGTAAGTGTGCCGAATTATAACTTTAAAAGTGTTAAACATTTATGGATATGAATGATAACCTCCCGATTCGATCGATAGTACTTATGCATATTAAAAGTGGGGCCAAAAAAATATTGATTTAAGATCTTGGACATTAGTGGTTGGATTGTACTTGGACATCTGAAATCTTTGAATTTCTCAATTTGGCGTATTTTAGAGTCCATAGCCTACATAAAAATGTAAAACATTTAGAGCTTAAACTATAAATCTTCTATAAAATGAAAGCATATTCCGAATTATATGCGTCAAATACAATTATATCAATTAATACTTAATCTTGGTGTACTTAAATCCTATTTATTCAAGTTAAGAAAACAATTTCGAAGCTGCGGCAATATGAAAGTTATTATAAAATCAAGAACATGTCATGACTGTAAAAAAAATATTTATCTGGTTTTACATAGTGGTTGTTCCATACAAAAATATTTATTTATCTGAATAATTTTGGTAGGCAGTGTATATATAAATTTGGATAGGTATGCCCCTTGACTTATGCAGCTTCAAACATGTTATATCTTATTCTGTGACCTTTTCTGGAATATAAATAAAGGTCAGTCATCCAATTGCCCGTTGGGTTGCGATAAACCCAAAAATAAAACTACCAGGTGCCGGACTATGTACATAAAGCGAAATTCGATTAAATGCCACCGGGTTTTAGAAGGCTCTCTTAACGCCTGTACTAAAATTTTATACAATTTCATACAAAGAGTACATCCATAAATCTCACATTAAGAGGTATCAAGCGCAATTCGTTATATCCGTTTTTATTACGAACCGTGCGAAAATTGGAAAAGCTTTAAGTGTTGAATTCGCGCTATAATTTTGCAGTCGAATTGATTTGATCCAATCACCCCATAATGACTCTCCAAGCGCTCCATTGATCTATTTAAAAAAATTGTGAAACTGAAGATTCAATTACTGGTTAAAATAAAGTAATTCAATACAATTTTTTTTATTTCGCTAAATCAGCACAAAAAACTTGAAGCTCAAAGGCAAACTTCTTCACCTGGATAAATTGTGAGATTGCCGAGAGTTATGTCGTAGGCTAAATGGGAAGCATTTATTTATCAACCCCCGGCATCACTGTTACCCCGTAATTACGGTGCTTATCATTCGAATCGGGAATCCCAGTACTTTCTTTAGCCACTTAAAACGGCGTCAAAGGAAGTGTTACCAAAGATTATCTTCTTAAATGCTTCTAAATCTCGGCAGAAATATGTTCATGGCGTTTCTTACATGGGGCTTTGCTAGGAAAGTTCAATTAATCTACTTACACTGGAAACGAACGGAGTGTTTGTGTTGCCTCGCCACACAACTTTGTTTGAGAACAATCCTTATTAACTCGGATTTAATCAAAAAAATACAAGTATAAGGAATTTGATGCAATCAATGTCAAATTACAAAACCACAAACTAAAATATTGAGCTATTTTATGAGGGCGACGATTGGATCTTAAAAATATATCGTTTAATCGGTTTTTGTAATATGGAGCTTTTTGCCAGTTCAATAAAATCGATTGTGTAAAATATTTTTCAAAACATTAGTATAATATGCGAAATTACGCAATTTCTATTCGGATTCACTTAGGGTGAGATCTATCAAATATTTTTATTCTGACTTTCAAGTAAGTTTGTACAACCCCTTAAAACAAGTTATCAATCTTTACAGCAAATTTGATAGATTACCAAATATAATCAGAACGTGTTTTCCTCAAAAGTAGGAAATGCTGAGACGAATCTCGTTTGGATGACAGCTCCTTAATCTCCATAGTTAAAAAATAACAAAAACTTTATTTTTCAGCCCAGAATAATCGCTTCGCTTCTTTGAAGCAATTGCCTCGAAGCGCAACAAAAGATCTTTTCATGGGTTTTTAAAAACATGTAGATTGCGCCCAGACATTTGGAATTCCGGGAGAAAACTCGTTTTTATTCCGAAACTATGCTGATTGATTTAGATTGTAATTGTATGTGTAGTTAGTATACGAAGTAATTAGAGGTAGATATCTAGTAGCTTATATTAAATATGGTTATATGATATTATGATTTGTATGAAAATATTCATTTTTGATTGAGTTTCTAATAGTATAACTATTGTAAACTTAAACCTTTTTTTGTGCGGTAAATGCGTTCCACGGAAAATCGCACAAAAAAAGCTATGACTTACATAGAAAAAGTAAAAATGCGTTCCATGGAAATTAAAAACCGCATAACTTTGAAACAGCTATATAAAATATATCAAAAATCGCATAAAAAAAGTTAATAAAAATACAGGATAACAATAAGGCAATAAAAAATAACATTTAAAGGACGTCTTGCTTCATTGGCAAAATTTTAAAGATTTCTGACATTTGGCATCTCAAATGTCAGACATCCACTAGAGAAATACTAATTATTTTCATTAAAAACGATCATCGCTGTATGATAATTTTCGTAGCGATTTTCGATATGACTCAAAATCGCTCTCTTCTTCGAAAGAAATAGTATACCAAATGTTAATGTCATCATTGTTTTGTATAGATTTTCTCTTTCCAAAAATATAATTCAATATAAGTAAGATGACACTATACTCCCTAACTCAAAAAAAAAATCACAGACTGTTTAAAAAAAATTCAGTCAAATCATTTTTTGGTCTTATTTTGTCAGTTTTAATTTTTTTTAAATAGTTAAAAAATAAATTTTGACATAAATCTGATAGGAATAATAAAGGGTTATATAGAAAAGATTTGTACTCAGTTTGAAGTAAATTAATTAATTAAAACTTGAGATATGATGTCAACCGTGTTGAAAAAAGTAGTTTCGAGAAAAACGCGTTAAAACCCGTTGGAAATTCCTTTGGAGAATGTATTGTTAAAACTAGAAAAATAAAAAAAAAACAAATTTCACTTAGTGTTGATGATTTATTTTCTATTTAATCCAAAATATCTCGATACATGCTCTATATGAAATTAAAAAAATTGCTTTAAAAAAACCGCATAGCTTCGAAATCGCATAAAAAAAGTCGCATAAAAAAAGATTTGAGTGTAATTAAAAATTTATTAGGTGAAAATTTGGATGCGAAACTTGTTAATCCTATTAAAAGTAGCAATAGAGTAAATTTCAAAGTACTTAAATGTCGTTTTATAATGGCATATACAGGGTGTTTTGCATATAGTGATAGTTCTGTAGACAGTTATTTAGTGCTATTACGACAACAGATGAAGAAGTTATGACGATTTTTAAGATGAAATTTTGGGTATATTTTCAAAATGTTGAAAAAATATTCTATTTCGACAACCCTATATGTGAAAATTTCACTCACTTTCATTCGTTTTGCGATTTGTTTAAATTATAGGAGATTTTGCGGTAAATTAGCTTGAACATCACGAAACGTGAAACTCCAACCGGCAAATGGTCGAAAAGACAGAGCTAATCATTTGTAGTCTCTCTTGTAGGCCAGTAGCAAGCCTATTTTATTATTTATTATACAAATAAAGCTTAATCTTTAAGCTAACAATTTTCGTTAACAAATTTCATTGGCGCGGTAGGGCAAAGTAATCTGATCAAGACGAAAAGTAAAACAGCAAGCAGTAGTTGGTCATTGATCGTATTCTAAAGCAATCACACAAACATACACAGCTTAATCTTTTAGCAAACAGTTTTTATCGTGTGAAAAGTGAAATTGAGGAAAATACAAGTCCAGAGAGTGCAAGCCTTTGAAGTACACGAAAGCGAATACATCGCCAAGAAAAGTGCTCACAATATATTGGAAAGAAGTAGAGAGTATCGTGCCAGGAAAAATGTGCAAAAAATAATAAATATCGTTAACAAATTCTTCCCAGGAGTTAAAAAGTTTCACTATTAACGCGCGAGAGTACTTGTACGATTTTTTCCAAAGCGTTCCCACGGAAATAAAAAAACTATAAAATACGCAATTATTTTTCGTTAAATTAATATTATTTGATTATGTAACTAATTTTTAAGTAATCAAAGTGTATCGCTGCGTTTCATCATTGATCCAAAAGTCAATTTTACTTATTATTTTTTCCTTTTTATTTCCATCAATTTTACTATGCATTTGAATGATAGAAGACAATGTTTTATATATGCTGAGCTATTTTCATATTTCAACCAAATTCTCTTCGGCAATCATGGCGCAATAATTTCGGAGAGAAAAGCTATCTAATTTGATTCGGCATTCATCACAATGGATCCTCTCGCGTCATTTAACTTCTGGTCTGCGATAAGAAAATTGGATAAAAAAGATCGTCTCCCGGTAAATAATAAAAGAGTAACGGCGGGTAGTTAAGTTAACGGCGTCCGTTAAACTCTTAACGGCCCGTTACTCGGTAGGTTGTTCCAACGACTCGGCCTTTATTGTTTAATCATGCCGAGAGCTGGACGAGAAGAGGGAGAATGCAAATCGGGCTAAACGTCATCGTCTACGATGCGCCCTGCCTACGCTGTCTACGCTAGAGCCCAATATATCTTCCATTATATTGTCTACGGGTAATCGATTCTTAGAACGTATTTATTCGCTCCATACAAGATAGTATTACATAGTCGGAATTTTAATTAGATTTCAAGTTTCTTTGCTGGAAAGAAATATTATGATCGCACCGCAAAGGTCAAACATATTAGATAATTAAGAGTCTTGAAGCACGTCTCTGTAATATGATACAATAACAAGTCTTAAGGCAAATAAGATATACGATTTTTAAACAGACATGAATAGTATTCTGAATTAAGTCTCGTCTAAGAAGGGACTGCTTTTGTAGCTTTGTGCGAGTGTCACGAATAATGCTTTATGACCAAGAAAAAGTCCTTCAAATAAAATTCGCGAAATCCTCAAGCGAAAACAACTTTCCTTCCCGAAGAACACAATGAAATAAGATACGAACTGGAGAGAGGCTCAATTTACCAAAAAATATAAATCTCCGCGGACACTTTATTCCCCAGTACTATTTAATAGTGTGATTCAAATGTTTGCGACCATAATTTATGATAATTAAAGTTTAAGCACGACTGGATAAATTTTACATAATTATTTTTACTTTAAGGGCTTCCAGTTATCCCACGTTGTTGTTTGTGATCTACATAGTTTGCGGGGGCGCAGAATTAATTTCTAATTAACCCCTAAACGACATGGGCGTATTTAATGCAGAGCAATTTTTTTCATTCCTTGTATCCAGAAATGCGGAACAATATTGTTCGTTTGCTTTCTCAAATTTGAAAATATGCTAAACTCGTAATCACCCCTGCCCTCAGGAATAAATAATGAATAATTTATTTTTAAACACAATAATCCCTCTCTCCGCCAAACAAAAACATGACAACGTAATATGGTTTTTATGGTTTTGCAAATATTTAAATTAAAATACAAACCCAAAAGTTACATTTGAACACGTTTACTGTTCTCGTTCTCTCGTTCTAAATAAATCACAATTTAATCACAACATTTAAAAAGTTTCCTCTAACATATCACTCAATATGTTCGTAGGATGACTTTTTTGACGTGGCCTCAAAAAAGCTTCAGTTGTGGCAAATCAATTCTAAATTGGAGTCAAATTTCTTTCCTTGGAGCATTCCTTTTAAGTCTGCAAACAAGTAATAGTCGCTGAGAACCAGATCCGGAAAATACGATGGATGGGGAAGCAATTTAAAGTGTAATTTGTGCAGTTTTGCCATTGTTGCGATCGAACTGTGACACGTGCATTATCTTGATGAAAGTGCACTTTTTTCTTCTTAATTTGGAGACATTTCTAACGATTTTTTCCATCAAACGCATCAATAACGCTATTTTATATTTGCTATTGATCGTTCTTCTTTTCTCAAGGAAATAGATAAATAAAATACCGTGTGCATTACAAAATAAGGAAGCCAGAACCTTCCTACGAACTTATTGAAACAATATATTACTAATATAATACGAGATTTTCATGGATATTTTTGAGTATTCTCATGGAAATACAAGCTTTCCTTTTTCGTAAATGTAGTTATTCTTGAGTATAATATATATGTAAATCAAAATGAATTAATCTTGATTGCAAATATAACTTTAAAAGCAGTATGTTTGATGATCACATTAAAAAGTATATAAATTTAGAAGATTTATTCAAGTGATAAACTATAGTTATCTAATGTATCTGTAAAAACTAAATGCTCCATAGAATTAATTGGATAAAGCGTTTTTAATTTAAAAAAAAAAAGAAATATAAGAGTAAAAAAGGCTTTGTATTTGAGCAAATCTAGCAATCTGCTTTTCAAATTCACAGAATCAAATTTCGCTAATTTACTATAAAAAAGTGTTAATTTGATTATTCGGCAATTATTCAAATTATCTAAAGATACCAAAATGCTATTTTAAAATACGACATATAATAAATTCTTGATTATTCACGCTATAAAAGGGGTGATAAGAATAACCCTTATAAAATATCTTGAGCAATGTTGGGTTGAACGAAATATTTTATATGAACGAATCAAAGACAACATTGATTGATTAAATTCTATGCTTCCGTGGGAACGCTTTAAATTAAAAATAATATCAAAACCTCAAACCAAAAATAAACTATATATTTCTGAATGTTTATGATTTTCATTATATGAAAATCTTAGTTAATTAATGATTTTTGAAAACTTTGTAAAGCTGCACTTTGAGGATAGTAATTTGTAATACGTTCTTCATTATAAATTTAATCATTTTCTTTTAAAGATTACTGGTCCAAACGAAATAGTAATAGTACACGTGACAGTGACCAGTAACTTGATAGTTTCTCCTAGTTTTAGAAACTCAAAGTGTATTATCCCACCACAATCCCACCATATGCTCAAGAGGACCTTTTTTTTATAGTCAAAGAAGGTTTAGGAGTTAGTACAACCGGTTGATTACATGTATTACAACCCCCTAATACATGTAATATTTATTATGAGTAGCTACAAAATAGTTTCAGTTTTATAGATATTAGGCATTTATATCATATTTATTTACAGATCTTAAAAATTGTTATAAATATCGGCAAAAACACCATCGTGGTAGACTGCTGTTTTGTTTTCTTAGTAATAAAGTGAGATAAAATCAGCTCTGTATGAATAATTACACAAATATTGTAGCTACCTCTCGTACTATAATATTTGATAAGAATGTACATTATGGTATTAATTAGTGAGAGCTAGTTACATTTGAATTATCGTTTAGTAAAATTACTATATTAAAAAAGGGCAATTTAGTTGGTCTTTTAACACAAGATGGTTCAAAGGTTTTATATGTATTATTGATGGGAAATAAATTGGGATGTTATCCATCGGTTAAGTACTCCACGTCTATCTGAGGGCTAATAAGACATGACATTGAAACTAATTCGGAGCTTTAAGTGTGTATAGGTGAATAAATTTATTTTATGTGTATATTTCCAAGCTCTTCCAGCCGTTAAACAATTTGCAGCATCTTCTTTGCGAGAGTTTGGGGTAATTAAAGCGATCTGCAGCCCAACGGGGTTAATAAAACTTACCAGACTGAAGGCTTTAGTGCCAATTTGATGCCGTCTTCTCGGACAAATCGGCGGACTTTGGGAGCTTTCAAATTGAGCTTTCGCAAAGTTGAAAACATCGAAAGCCTCGCCGAATAAATTACAATAAATATAGCCTTTTATTATTGGATTAATTTTAAATATGCGCCCATCAATCAGCGCTCTTTAGCGGGGGGGGGGGGTCGGAATTGGATTCATATAAATATCGAATTTTCCATTATAATATCCGGGTCGTGAGGCTATTGCCGGGCTCGAGAGGTTGCATGTAGGAATTTTTCCATTTTCAGTTTTCGCTTAAGTGAATTCAACAAGAGAACGCTTCGGCAAAAATGAATAAAAGAACTTGATCGAGAACTTCCCACCGTGGGCGTACATATACACGGACGTCTCCATGATATATGATGGGGATATGGGTAAAAGTGCGTAAAGATGCGCCTTCTGGGCTACCATTGTAAGTTTGAACCTTCGAAACTTCGAACATGGAGGAATTAAAAAGTTAAAATGCTCCGAAGGTAATCTTGGGGTGGATATAGAAAAAAATACGTGTCCTGAAAAGAAGAATCAAGTGAGCACAATGCTATTTTTGTACAAACTTTTGCCTTGGGATGATTAAAATACAAGCCTAAATTATTCCTTGATATAAGCTAAAAGTTCATTCAAGCAAAATGAACAAAGCTTTCGTATTAATATAATTTATATTATTGCATTTAAGCTCCAGAATTTATATTGAGTACGCGTGGCTTCAGTGGACACGTTGTTGAGAGCCAAAATAATTGTCAATAAAATTCAATAACACAAATATTAATCATATTATTAGCTTTATATGAAAACTTATCGAAATATGTGGATTTACATACATACTTAACGTACAAAGCAATACTAGACGCCTAATATAATACCATGGTGCTTTAAGATTTGTTCCAAGTTTTACAAAAAAATGAAGGCTTTCCACATTTTACGAGGGTGAATAACTCATTTATGAGGCCAATTCCCTTTATATATGGGTTATTAGAATAGTTGGCATTATATTTACATCCACAGTTCGGAACTTTCATTGCAAATTATTTAATATCGATTTGTTTGAAAAGAACAAAGCAAGTAATGTATTATCAAGAATTTGATTAGGTTAGTCAAACTACAATATATAAAATACAATTTATAATCTTCCAATAACTTCAAGAATTCGGCAGGATTGATAAACAAATGTGCTAAATAAGAAGCGCTTATGTTGAGCCTCTTTTGTATACCTTTTGAAAATCCTGGTCGCAAAATGAGATTTAAAGCAAATTTTCTCATATTATTTAATTTAATAAATATGCTGCTATTGTTAATTTTACAGGGGATTTACTTTAAAGTCGCGATAATAGAAATTTTCGTCGTAAATTTTGCATCAGTGCAAACCGCTGCATGTTCTATATCGTAAATTGTTGGGACTTTCAGCTTAAAATATGTTATTTTACTATAAATTTATAAATCGATATTAAATTATAAATAACATTTCATTTTTATGAAATTTTTCTTCGTTTTCGCATTTACGTATGCATATATTTGACGTTCCTTAGAGAAATATCAATATAATACATTCTTACAATCCTTTGCCATTCAAATAATGCTGTCTTCAAGTTCTAATACTTCATCCATTTTTCATATTCTCTACTTCGTTTTTTTATTCGATGATGCGTATGAATTTTTTATTATTAAAATATTTTATGCAAAGAGAACTTCCATATATATTTTTATTATATATGCTTAAAAATAATGTAAAATATTAGGAATTATTCTGTTACATATACACTTTTTTGTGCGGTAGATGCGTTCAGCGGAAAATCGCACAAAAAAAGCTATGACTTACATAGAAAAAGTGTAGATGCGTTCGATGGGTTTTAAAAACCACATAACTTTGAAACAAATCATCATCAGACAATCGTGAAATTACTAATTAAGCAAGATTGTCCATGATCAACCATTGATTTACATTTCATTTGCTCAAATATAAAATACACTCGTTTTCGCGATGGATTGTAATTTGCAATGAGAAATTATTTTTATTCATATAGGAACATGGCTATATTCTTAAGCCACAAATAACAATAAAAATGCTCATTCTCAGTGTATAGTAGGATAACACTGAAGAAATTCATTTTGTATTGCTTGAACCTAATCTGACAATCCTAGCAGTAGTAAACTGTCGACATTAAGAGCAAATGAAGTAATAGTGCTATCGACATTGAGGAGGTTTCTTTTACATAATTTAAATTTTGAATTAAAATTCAACACCGACATGTTTAATGCAACGACCCGATAGTTTATTCAGAGTCATAAATTCATTCTAGACAGAGATACCAGATTTCATAGGAGTGACAGAAATTTGCATAATATGCGCCTGAAACCACAAAAGCTTTCACAAGAGTGCTTTTGATGCAATATCGAACATTTACATAAAGAAACTAAAACCACACTAGCCCTTATTTCTCTACATGAAATCTCTCACATGATCTCCCCGTATAAATGTTAAATTTAACTTTGACCCATTGTGATGATAAATTAACAACGAAATGATTCGAAATAAAACGATATTTTCGTTCAAATATTTTCTTACGTCAATCATTCAAAATATGGATATGAGTAATAAAATTGGGGAAATGCGCTCAATCAATCGTTGGTGCGCAAAACGGATATTGCCTGGAGATATATAATATATATATATAAATATAGTTGCTCACGAATTTCAGCTGAATGGATTAGAGAGATTCGTTGGAATAGCATGCTTTTAGAGAACCCTTTATGCGATGGACCTGTCACATCCTTTGTCGGTATGTAATCCTCGAATGCATGTAGCCTTTCCTTGCGGTGGATTAAGATATCAGAAATGATGGGAAAATTATTTCTCAGCCGTCTAATAAAATTGTGAATCGCACCATAAAAAAGACAACCAAAGCCTATTTTATCATATCAATATTTTTATACACATTTATAATATTAAAAATTAATCAAAGTGAAAAAATAGAAATGAGTTTAAAAAAATATGTAATATACAGTGACCGAAATTTTGCACCCATTTCTACAAAACTATTTTTTGTTTCAGTCAGTATTTATATAATGTAAATCAAGAAAGTTATAATATACTAAGCTTTTAACATTGCAGACATTAACACTTTGACGTACACAGCCGTCAAATACCGTCATGCATCAATTTGCTTATTGTGATAAATAAGTCTATGCATACCGTCTTCGCGGACACTTCAAATCTTATCTCACATCGACGAAACTCATCAAAATGAAAATAGAATAAAAGCGACTTAAAAACTCGCAAACTTCTATAAATAAGATAATTTTTTTTTTTATGTAGTTAAGTTAAAAAATCTCATTCCACTTTCACTATAATGTATTTAATTCACATATGCGTAAAACTATTCCGAGGCCTACAAATTATCATACAATATATTGTTATGTAATGTCAGGTAGAAGATTCCAAAAAATAATTTGAATTGTTTACAATCAATAAGACCACTCGTTGATATCGTTGTTTCTTCGTCAAGAAATATTGTGGTTACGGCAATACATGGAAGGGAAGAAAGCCTGGCATTAAATTTATTGAATTGTGTTCCCCAAATGGATACATTCATAATCTAGAGATCTATATAGGATGGCTATTTGATAACGAACCTGGGGGAACCAAATTCCATGACGGTGTAGTTAGATTGATGAATCTATTTCTCTAGAAAGGTCTTCGTGTTTCAATATGTACTTAATTATTAGAAAAAATAACGCACACGTCGGGTGTAAACTCTTTTTGTGTAATTTCGTAAATTTGTACTTTTTTGTAAAGTTTGGGTAAATATTTGTGTAATTCTCACAAATTTGTAAACTTCGAAATCACCCCACATACACAAGTTAAATACACTTGAATCTTTTTTTGTGCGGTATTTGCGTTCCACTGAAAATCGCACAAGAAAAGCTGTGACTTATATAGAAAAAGTGAAGATGCACTCAATGGATTTTAAAAATCGCATAAGTTTGAAACAGTTATATAAAATATATCCAAAATCGCATAAAAAAAACAGGAAGAAAATAACATTTTTAGTAACATTAAAAGGACGTTTTGCATCATTGGTAAAATTTTAAGAATGTCTGACATCTGGCATCTTGAAGGCTCAAAAATCGCTCTCTTTTTCGGAAGAAATAGTATCGATTTTCTCTTTTCAAAAATATAATTCATAACTAGTAAAGACGTCACTATAGTCCCTAACTCAAAAAAATAAATTTAAAAAAAGCGACTGTTCATTATGGTAGGACCAGCCAAGTTGCCGCCTCACTAAAATAGCTATAACTCCGTAATTAGTTGAAATTTTGGAAATTCCTTTGGAAAATATATTTTTAAAACTCAAAACATTGGAAAAATGCAAATAAAACGAAAAAAAATTTTCAAAATTCTAAACTTGATAATTCCAAAAAACCGCATAACTTCGAAATCGCACAAAAAAAGTCGCACAAAAGGAAGTTTAAGTGTATAATACAATAAAAAAATAATAGGATTCTCTGTAATACGAAAAAGGTTGAGAACAAGTGCTTCTCGCTCCCATTACTCTTAAAATTGACATGAGGCACATAATGATACTGACAACAATCAATTTCATTGATTCAAACAATACAAAGGAATAATAATTGTGTGTTTTAATATAGGCTTAACTCTAATTTTACGTTCATAAATTTCGAAAATCGTTATTCCAAACGTATGCATCAAACGATTAATAACAATTTTAATCAATAATTAAAATAGTAGACTGCCTTTTTTTACTTCTAAGCTCATTCGAGCAAACAAAAACCATGTTTGGATAAAATGGAAATTCATCATTATTTTAAAACAACGAGCGAGTATGAGAAAGCGATGAACCTGCTCTGGTCATGGTTTAACCACAGTAAAGATGTATCCTTGTTATAATTTTTCGACTATTTATGACAGTCTTGAACTATCACATATTAAAATTGACCGTGTTAAATCTTATATAAACTAATAATTAAATCATCATTAAAATCATTACATGAGTATATCTAAACGAAAACTGGTATTTAAATATAAGGAACGATAATATAATATTTTCCTGGTAAATCAGATTCAGTCTACGTTATACAGCTTAGATCTTCTTTGACCCCTAAATCTGATATCGAATAGACGATGTTCAGGTTTTCCTCAGAAGGAAATTTATTACATACAAATAGAATACATCTACAAAATGGAATTACATTGTCAAATTATAATAACGCTCATAGAACTGATGTGAATTTAATTAGTATTGTGAAAAGTATTGATGCGTCATAAATTTTATATGAATGCATTTAAGTTCATCCATTCATTTAATTACATAACAGAAATGTTTCAAATTAATGGCTAACTTTTGCCAGCAGCGAATGGTGAAACTCTTCGGCTAATATCCTGATTGGGGTGCTAATTTTGTGTAATTGTGTCTGAAAGCCCACATGCATATTACGCTTTGAAAGTTTCATACTGAGCAACAATCCGAAATATGAGCTTTACAGAAACCAATGCGACTATGATGAAAGCTAGTTCAAATTCTGCAGCAATATTTAATTAGTAACCAACTTTCCAATCAGCGCATAGTATAATAATAAGCATAAAATTTTCTAATAATGAAAACCGTAGAACAAATGCAGAAAGTTGAAGAAATAATTTTCATGATTGTTACAGGAAACATTGTTATGCAGCATTCAAGGATTCCTGTTGAAGTTAACTGATAAAGAGGTAGCTCTTTGTCTCCGTGAACAATTAAATAAAATTATGGCGAATGTACTGTTTCGAGAACTTTTTTAAGTTTATCTTAGTAATAGAATTATAGTAAGAAATGTTCATAGCTCGTGAGGAAAAATGTTGTCTAGAATACTAAAAATTAAAGTTTCAAATGATATGGAGTTGTTGAAATCGCACAATATAAAGCTCACATTGAATTATATGTCATAAATATGACATAAGCATCAAATATTTAGAGATAACATCGAACTAGTGACTCAATTTATATTGATAACACTTAGTCTGGCGGGTATTGTATTTTTTTTATTAATGCGTTTGTTTTGTTTTGTATATTTAATCGTAATCAAATATCATATATAATTGATCTTCTATTGTCGTAAATTTTCTACGAGTACAATGCAAAACAGCTAGCCAATTGGAATTCTGAAAGGCTCACATAGTAGAGGAACGTGGAAAAAAGTATTTTCAGATCCCTTTGTTGTTTAATAATATAAAATTTCTTATTTTTTGCGTGAGCAAACGGGAAGTCGTCACATTTTTATGGTGTTTTGTTCCGAAATTGATCGACAAGTTGAACGTCTATAATGCCAACAATCGTTCTAATACGAGCCACATTACCATTCCGGGTCCTCTTTGAGCACATAAATATTCAACTTCCCGGAGGTCTTAGAAGTACATCTTCACAAAAGGCAAATCCCCCACAAAATACGGGAAGGTTGCCAAACCCTACCTCGACAATCATATCGACGACTTCTCACGCCCTATGTCGACGAAAGTGCGCCCTCTTCGCGTAAACATATATATCTCGAGTAAACAAATATACCATGAAGCGTTGCTTCCAAAACGGTCCACCACCCTTAAATCTTTATTAATTGAGAACTTCTCATCTGGAGACATATCATTAATAATGATCAACGTCTCCGGCGAATCTTCGCCTCGTTGCGGAGAAGTTTATGATGAAAACGCTCAATTCATCCACGCTGAAGTATTATCACTTAATGGATATCGATTGCGCGCTAAATGCTATATTCGCAATAAATACGTATAATTTATGTAATTATATTATGAATAATTGGAGCTGTATTGCGTAAATATAATTCTTCAAATACCTCTTGTTTATCTTCGTAGGGAGTGTCGAATATTTTATTATGGCTGGAGCTGCTTACCTGAAACGAGAAAGAAAACGTTGCTCAATATTTATTCGCTTCATAAGATCGAAGAGGGGATCGCAAATATTTGAGATTCCTCATCGCGGTGGTTGGAAAATGACCAATCAACTTTCACCCTCATATAAATTTACGCCAATTTCCCACCAATTTCCCAGACGAAATTCCCGAATCAATGGCGGAACAAAGGGTGTCTAAATTGCTCCGTCAACTTCCGCCACTGAATGTTGCAAAAGTCACACCGGCGACTTGTTCGCGACAATAAAATAAGAAGGGATGATTATTCCGTTTCCGATCTCGAAACGGAAGTCGCCATCAGCACCATGTGTTGCCGACCGAGAAAATTTTCCACCGGAAACACACTTTAATGTTGTCACTTCAAAATGTACTTTCCAGTGTAAAAATCTGTCGATTAGCATAATCAATCATTCTAATATTGCCTTTATTTCTATAAGAATTTAGAAATGTCTACCGATACATTAATTAATTTAAGGCGTCTTCTCACTTTACAAATTTAAAAAAATCGATTTTTATTTTATTTTAAATTTTGAAAGTACATATCTTTAAAAATGTTATATCGAAATTTAATAAAGATCGGACCGGACTAACTACATTTTTAGGCGACCGTTAGGTGAGCACCCGGCTGCATACATATTGTTCAGATTCATAGTGCAAGTACAAGAAAGTGGTGAAAAACAATCAGATAGAAACTTTTAAATATCCTTCTGCTCTAGCTGAGGATGTTCACGAGGTTTTGAAACCGATTTATGAAGATCTTCGGAGGAAATACCCAAAATAACAACGAGTGTTTCAATAGCTGCGTCTGGGCAATTTTTCTGCAACCAAAACTTTAAACGCGTTTATCTCAAAACAAGGTTTTTCGGTGGCTTGTTGATGAAATTTCGGAAACTATCCGGCCGATTGTCATGAAATTTGAATGACATATTCTTCATAGTTATGGCTATAGCGCAAATCATCAGATTTTTGAAATTTTGATTTTAAGTATTTTTTTTTACAAAAAACTGCAAAAAAAAACGCGTTTTTTTTTACTTTTTCGTAAAACGTGCGCCATTTTGTTATTTTCGCAAATATCAAAAATCTGATGATATGCGCTATAGCCACTAATATGCTGAATCTAAAACTGTTTTACTTTTTTGTTTCAAATGACCCATCTCGGAGATACCATCAACAAGCCACGAACATAACATTTCTACACGGGTTTTTCGATGCTACTGTTTTATTATAGTAATTGTTCAAAAAAAAATTTTTTTTTTTTTCATGTACTTGAAAGATGTGTTTATTACATAAGATCCATTTTATCTCATAATTTTTAGTGAAAATCCTCGAAAAAAAATCGTGAAAATAGCCTATTTTTGAGGCGCCTAAAGTGAGAAGGCGCCTTAAACTACCAAATAATAATGAAGAGCAACACATTATTTAATATTACAAATCATAACATCATCAAATAAACTCATAGCTTCTTAAACTTTGTACATCCTAACTTCTTCAGTTTTAGCAACCTTTTACATAGAGCATTTGGAGGATATTATAAATAAAATACAACAATCTATAAAGAAGATCATACTCCGTTAGCCTTGCATAAATGTCATTTTTTAAAATATCAATATTCAAGTTACTCACATAAAATCGTGATGAATTCATATCTAAATTAAGAAGTGGGGGTTCCAAAATATTAATACCCCTTGAAAATTTGGAAGTTTTAATCTTTTTTGATCGATCGTTTTGATCCATGTTTAGGTTGTTTTTTTGATTCTATAATGTATACACCTTTTTTGTGCGGTAAATGCGTTCCGCGAAAAATCACACAAAAAAAGCTATGACTTACATAGAAAAAGTGAAGATGCATTCCATGGATTTTAAAAACCGTATAACTTTGAAACAGCTATATAAAATATATACGAAATCGCATAAAAAAAACAAACAGGTCAACAATAAGGAAATTAAAAAATAACATTTTTGGTAACATTTAAAGGACGTCTTGCATCATATTTATTAAGGTAAAAATTTAAGGAATCTGGCATCTCAAATGCTAAACATCTACTAGAGAAGTACTAATAATTTTAATCACAAACTATCACCGCTGTGTGATAATTTTCGTTGCGATTTTCGATATAACTCAAAATCGCTCTCTTCTTCGGAAGAAATAGTATATCCAGTGTCAATATCATTATTGTTCTGTATAGATTTTCTCTTTCCAATAATATAGTTCATAATTAGTAAAAATGTCACTATAGTCCCTAACTCAAAAAATATATATCACAATATTGCTACTGTTTAAAAAAAAATCAGTGAAGTCATTTTTTGGCCTTATTTTGTTTATTTTTTTAAAATAGTTAAAAAATAATTTTGACATAAATCGAACCCAGTTTGAAGTAAAATAATTAATTAAAACTTGAGGAAAAAGTAGTTTCGCCTCACTAAAATAGCTATAACTCCATAAGTAGTTTGAATTTTCTTTGGAGAATGTATTTTTAAAAGTGGAAACATTGAAAAAACGCAAAAAAAACGAAATATTTTTTTTCAAAAATCTAAATCAGAATTGGTCGAAATTCAACGATAGCAGAGGCTTCAAGTTCCAAATTATATATTTTTTCTCAAATTTCGGTTAGTGTTGATGATTTATTTCCTATTTTATCCAAAATATCTCATTACGTACTCTTTATGAAATTAAAAAAAATTGCTTAAAAAAAACCGCATAACTTCGAAATCGCACAAAAAGAGGTTTGGGTGTACATTGAGATCATTGATACTAAATCTACTGATTGTCTTATGTATTTAAAAATAAGTTAAAATACAATATTTTAATATTCACTAATTCGTTACTTTCTTACAGAAGGAATTCCATATTGATATTATTAACCCATCTGAGAGCAAAATTATAATATAGTTTTTCTTCTGAATCCATTACACACATGCACACTTATAGTAGATATATTTTACAAATTATAGTAGTCTTATTTCTATTTTAAAACCCTATTTGACAAGATTTGTGTGAAAAAGGTGAACTCTTTGAAGTTCTTTGGACATAAGCTTTTCATGATTTCATCCCTAGTTTTATATTTTTAGCGTCAAATTCATCTTGTAGTTGAAACATAAACTATTTTCTGGATATCTTTTCGGGTATTTTTTCCTTATACAAGATTATATAAAATAAATTCGGCGAGACCAACCTATGAGAAACTTATCAACTTATTCTATATTATTCTAATGTACAAAATAATACTTAAAAAAATCCTATGGAGATCGAGTTCATATGGCGAATTTACATAGCCTAAACAATGCATATTAATATCAGTGTTATAGAATTTGCACAAGAAAGAAATGTCATTAAATTGATAGCATTTAGCAAGAGTAATTTAATATTTTGGTGTTTCTGATATAAAATCAAACATACTGTGTCTCGAAAGACCATGGATTGTTCTACATTAAATATATCGTCAAGTGATAAAATACGGAATGTCATGATAAGGAACTAGACAAGGTCTAAAATGCTGAAATGGTCGTGGTCTGGACATGTCACCAGACAAACGAATGGACGATAGATCAAGGAAATATTCCAATAAAACCTGAGTCAGGAGATAGAGGACGTGACTGACCACTAAACAGATGGAACGATGGTATCACATAAATAGCTGATACTGTAAATCCATTTCAATATGATCAATATAGACATTAACAGCAAATCTGATCAACAAAAATATCTACATTATATTCATTCTTATTTCAAAAAATTGTTATTGCTGCAGATACTCGTTTAATATACCCTCCAATAAAATCATATTTGGTAGCCATTTTAAATGTACGCAAATACATTAAAATTATTCGTCTTCATATTTAGATTAAATTCACATTTCTCTTGCAAGCTTCGACAATTTTAACGTTTCAACCGTTTAAAGTCTCAGGTCACATATACGCGACTCCCCCGAGAAAAGCTTTATCGGATCCCACATTCGTATATATAAGGAGGAAAAAACGAAAATCCTTGGATTTGTGTACAGATGTACATTTTCAAATTTTTCCGAGGAAAATACGATATAGATTAATCTTATTATGCTAAATCGTTCTTGCATAGAATAATTCAACAATGAGCCCAAACACTATGCAAAAACGAAGCAAATAAATGAATGCCAAATGTTTTTATAATTTTGCAAAAGATAAATAATTTTAATAGAAAAATGTGTAAAAAATGGCACGGAATGAAAGATCTTTGAATTAATTGATGCCTTATAATACAATACGATTTAATAGTTTTTAATTAAATGCAATTAATAAAAGGAGAATCTTTGATAATTTGAATCAGTGACTGTGTGAATAGAATGGTTTTAAGTTTATGATTTGACTGGAAAGGTTATCTAAGATATAACCAATGTTTGAGAACCATTGATCTATGGAAATTAATGGAAATTACTCCAATTTTGCCCTAGTCATTTTATGATTATCCTTTATTTCAAAGCCACGCCTTTTAGCAAACAGCGACAATTAATTAATATTTTGATCAAATTAACACATTACTTAAAATTATCTAACAATCAATCTATCGACGAAGTCATTCTGTAGAACAGTGCTCCGCAACCGGTGTGCCGCGGCACACTGGTGTGCCGTGAGCCGATACAAGTGTGCCGCGGTCAAATAAGACAATATTATAACTAAAAAATTTTCAATAGTTCTCCAGCGCCTGTCACCTATTTTTGTCGCCAGACACCTAAAACCAGATATTAATATATCTATTCCGGGATTCATCTGTCATCTTGCTGACAGAATCAATAGAATTCAGATTGGATCACTTTGGAAAACCGTCAAATCATACAAAAACAAAGCCACGGGAATTCCTATTTTGGTTAGAAACGATAAGATAGCCGAAACCGATTTAGAAAAGACAAATATGCTTACAGAAACCTTGTGCCTAAATCACAAGATTTTCGAAAATATGAACGACAGCAAAACAAAGAAAGCTGTTAACAAAGCCAATTAGGGATTTTAGTGAAAGCTCAAATAATGACACGCACAAAATTAAATTGGTAACTCCTTTAGAAATAACAAAAATCATTAGAAAACTAAAAAACAAAAAGTCCCTGGGTTTTGACACAATCGATAATACGATAATAAAAAAATCTGCCATTCGTATAACTAAAATATTTTATGCGTGCCTAAATATGAGGTATTTCCCAGTCATTTTCTTTGCCAAAACCAGTAATTCCTTTGCTAAAACTAGGCAAGGATAGCAACGATCTCACAAATTACCAACCGATCAGCCTACTTTAGTCGTGTTACCGTGCTACGTCACATTCACTCGTCTTGCGGCAGTAGTTACCATTCATTACTATTAGTTGTGTTAATGAATTTTGTATAGTTATGCGTTCTTCATGTGATTAATATTTAATTTTACACTTCTTTAAGTATGGAATAACTAAGACTACTCTGAGTCCTGCTTGCAAAGTCCTCTCCTTGAAAGCTTGAGTTTAGACTCACTTCTGAGTTCGAGTTTGGGTATTCCACGCCTCGCAGCCGCAGTCTGTCCAAAGTGGAACAAGTAAGCATACTGTGGAGAAAAATTCGTCTTTGAAATCCAACACCACCACCCTGTGGAGTCCTTCTCGCCGATGTTACGAGGGACGCGGCAGCCGTGGGTCGTCAGAAGCTCTACGAACGAAGGTAACTGGGACTGGTCGACAGAAGCATGACGAAGATAACTGGGCCCCGGTATTCAGCTGAGGGCTTTTGCCCACGTTACAATGGATACAATTTTACGTGGAAAAGATTCGTCTTTACATACAGAAGAACCCAGCACAAGCATTGCAAAAATGCCAAAGAAGACTGTGAAAATGAAGCACAACGAAGACTACATTCAATATGGATTCTTGTGATGTGGTGATGAAACAGCTCCAAAGTCACAATGCATCATTTGCAGCGAACAGCTATCAAACGAAGGAATGGCACCCAATAAATTAAATCGCCATCTAAATTCAAACCATCCCAGTTGCGTCAAAAAAGATAAACAATATTTTCAAAAGCGTTTAGAACCAAATTAAAAACAGAAACAATTCATGAATTCGGCCTTTACGGTTTCTGAAAAGGCCTTAGAAGCTAGCTACCATGTTGCAAAATTAACTGCACGTCAGAAAAAACCTCATACTATCGGCGAAACACTTATTAAACCAGTATGCAAGGAAATTGTTCGACTTGTGTTTGAGCCCAATGATGTTAAGGAAGTAAATAAAGTTTCGTTGTCTGCCGATACTGTTAAAAGACTTATTCACGACATGTCAAGTGATATTTTAGAAACACTGATTATTAATTGGTCATTATTTTATAATAATTATTAAGATTGCACAATGTAAATATAGTATAGTTTTTATGTATGTGTACATAGGAAATAAAAATAATTATTGTAAAATTGTATAAAATATTTAGGCCCTTTTAGATTTTTTTTGTTATATACTATGGGGAGAGCTGTTTAAAAATAAATAAATCAATATCTATTATTTTTGGCTTTTGGTGTGCCCCGAAATTTAAAGAAGAGCTTTGGTGTGCCGTAGGTGAGAAAACGTTGCGGAGCACTGCTGTAGAACATACATATATGGCAATTACTAAAAAATATTTTTGAAGACTCATGATCCTCATGAAGATGAAAAATATTTTTGAAGACTTTGATCCAAATGAGAATACTAATGCAACAACTGAAAAAAAGAGAAAAAAGCACGGAATAATACCTTCTTAAGGCACGATAAATTAATAGTCAGAGAAACCATCTAGAAAGAAGAACCTTGATATAAAACAATAAGAAAAAGAATCACCTCCAAATTTTAGAAAACATTTCATCAGACAGACACAAGACTAAATAAAACTAATCACAATCATATCACAGTTATAACAGCAAATACATCCACGTTATATTGGACTCAAATTTCTTTTTGTGCGATTTAGAAGTTATGCGGGTTTTTTAAAGACATTTTTTTTCTTTTTTTTTAAATTTCATAAGATAAAATAGGAAGTAAATCATCTTATTAGCTTTTTTGTGCGATTTTGGATATATTTTATATGGCTGTTTCAACGTTATGCGGTTTTTAAAATCCATGGAACGCATGCTCATTTTTTGTATATAAGTCATAACTTTTTTTGTGCGAATTTTTTTTATGCACAACTAGCACATAAAAAATGTTTAAGTGTATATAATTCGAGATACTGACTGTAAATTATCCCACTTCTTTCGCTTACTTACTTTAATTAGACTTCTTCTGTAGCAAAATCACAAAATAAATGATAAATGTCTATGTGAAAATCGATTGATATCAAGAAATCAGAATAATGGGAATGCAGAGGATATTTAAAAAATATTAATGATATGAGAAATCGATGAAGTAAATTAAGTTGAAATGATGAATTGAATTACCCGAAATTTCTAAAATAATCGCACAAATTAAATCGATGAAATTGATGAAAATCTTGTTTGTAATGATGAAGAACAAATCCTTATATAATATTAATGCAAGACGTTTTTGATCATTATTGTATCGTTAAACATATTTTTCTTAAATATAAAGTTAAAATATTGAAGTTCAATTTTGGACATTATGGTATTTTCAAGCAATTTAATGATCGAGTTAAACAGGAATTGTCTGAAATTAAAATTATATAACTATACTGCTATTTGGAAATCGAAGCAAATACAATAAATGAAATTGTGTTTACGCAAACAACCCTTGCGTGGGATGGGCTAATTAGGATGTATTATAATTTATTTGATTGCGCTATATTGTGGAAAGTACATTTCGATCATTGATTAAGCCACATTATGAAGTCCTTAATAACGTATCTATTATAATTAACACGGCTTGTCGATACGCTATGAAGCGTCACCAAAATTCGACATAAATATATGTGTGATTTATAGCGAGCAAATACATGGTGTTTTGGCAAACAACCCCCGTTTCTGGGACGTGAGGAAGTATTTAAATCGACATTGAGCCTCGACGAAAAAAACAAGAGCCCTTAATAAAAATGGAAGGCGGCCGTAGAAATGCACACTCATTTCTCTCCAACAACATCTCATAAAACAGGCCTCAAAACACGAATAATATTAGAATTGTTCGGTGTAAATAATAAGGGAAAACTTCCGGTGGGGGAGTGTTTTAAAAGAGAGTTGTTGAAATACGGAAACGGATTAAGGGAATTAAAGTTTTCCGAGGAGAATTAAAGATAATCCCAAACGTTTTAAGCAAATTCTGAGTAACGAACTGTGTATATCCATTAAATGGCGATCATCGAAACACCAAAGGATGAATACCAACAATAGTTTGGCAATATTTTTTGCAATGCTGATTAATCAAATGAACCTCTATTGGACAATATCCCCCGTTAGAAATGAGAACCCTCTTGCTTGAATATCAATTTAAGGGATGCTACCACAATGGCGAACAATGAAGATTCTACTGTTATTAAATAAGCAATTTATACTTGAGGATATACTCTAAAAATATCTGAAGTTTTAAGACATGGACAATAATACAAAGCTCGAGTAGGTAATGAAAGCTCGTCTTTATGTCGTAGTATTTTTTATTAAGAAATAAAAGCCAATAATGGCAGCCTTGATTAAGATAGCCAACCGTGACCTTTTTATATCATAAATAAATATTTAATAAGTTCTGACGCAAATAAATCATAGTCTCTCATTAAAAACATAAGCACAAGTGGAATAAAACGTGTGACCATATGTCACAGCGTCTCAATGGCATGTTTCCATAATATCCTTGATTCAATAACATTAATCGATTTTGGGACTTTTTCAACTTCATTTATATTACGTATATATTTAGATGAGCTAAATGAAAAAAAAACACCCCTTATAATCAAATATAATATTACGAAGTTCACTGTTTATTATTTAATATCAGAAGATAGAAGATCAGAGCGAAAAGTTATGAAAATATCAGGAACTACAGAACTTGAAGAGTGTATTTTTAAACGGTTCATTCAAATACGATCAACTAGACAGCTAATATCTGGTCCATTACTGTGCGAAGAAGCAATATTTTTTAGTACAAAATTAAATGGAGATTCCATCTTCAAAACAAGGTCGAGTTGGCTTGAAAAATTCAAAGAACAGCATGGTATCAGCGAGCTTGAAATTCATTGGAAAAAGCTTTCTACTGACATACCTTTAGCAAACACATTCATTGACATATTGAAGCTATTTGTGGAGAAGAAAGTATTCGACGAAGAATTTATATACAATGCTGATGAGACCGACTTAAATTGAAAAAAAACTACCCAACATATATTTAGCATCAAGACGTGGTGTATGCAAATGCAGCAGGCAGACAGAGACTGCCACTACTTGTCATTGAAAAATAAAAATTCCATAGATATTACTAGACAATCGTTCCACTTATCTATATAAATATTAAATTAGATCGATGAACTGTTTACAATAAAATTTCTTCCGCCAAATGTCGGAAGTGGTTAAATTAGGATGCAAACGTTCCTGGATTCTAAATTTTGAATGATAAAGAAATATCTGCCTCAGAAGAACAAGGTCGAGAAGACAAAGAAGAGATTTGTGAGAGAAGAGATATTGGTCCTACACATTCAGAAGCTTTTCAGTGTTTAGATGTAGCCATGAAATGGCTTGAGAACCAAGAAGAGTGTAATTCAGGACGACTTATATATTTTAAGCGTATTCGCGATTTGGCACCTTCTAAAAAAAGAGTTAAATTAAAGTCAATCGTTAATTGATTTTTAAAATTAATGTATTATGTGTATATGTAAATCTAGAAAAATAAAAATGAATCATATTTTCCCTGTCAATTATGAGTATTTTCGATTATCCGGACTACTTTCATCCCCAATTAGTCCGGATAATCGAGGTTCTACTGTATTAAATATGAAATTTTAAGCTAAAGGCATTCTCATTTTCTAACGCTTTGTAAGAATATTCTCATTTTCTAACGATATGTATAAGAATCCCATGGGTTTTTTATAGAATTGAGTATATAAATATTATTTAAGAAGACCGTGACCACATGGCGACGGTAAACTTTAGAGATGAGATCATATGAAAGTATTTCACGGACCATATCCAAGAACAAACAACACGTTCATATATTTCTAGTCGAATGTTTGAAAATAATATCATAATCGAGTTGTGAGAGAATATGAATTAATATTAAAGTTCAAAAGATTGCGTGATCATACGGTAACGCTTGCTACGCGACTGTTAATTTAAATTTTATCTTCCAAAGCTTCAAATTTAAATCTGCTAGTTACCATTATGATTTTGCAATGAGTTTTTTTGAATAGTAGATATCTATAGATCTTATCAAATCTCTCTGAATTTGTACTTTTAAGGATTTTACAGAATTTAAAATTAAAAAAAAATCCCTAAGTATCGAGAAAAAAGGATATTTGTATGTGTAGTTTTACCTGTGTCTTAAGAAATCGTTTTTGTATAAATATTTCATATTCTTCCGATTTTTCTCTTTTATAGTATACTCTCAATGTGTTATACTTTTGAAATACGTAATTTAAAAAAAAACGATTTTTCTGATCATTTTATGAAAATATATAACATGTTAACATTATAGACAAATTTGAACCAATTTTTAATGTATTTAAGACACACATTATTTTCATTTTCAGCAGATGATATGATTTATAGGACACACTCAGTGATGAAAAATAGCCTCCGAAGATATACATCTATTTGGACATTTATGAGTAGATATTGTCGAACCGCAAAACGATTCTTCAAATCCAAATCAATATTCGATTGTACGTAATAGACGGCAACTCTCTATAAATATATATATATTTGTCTGAAAATAATATTTTATTCAGTCGACCAGCAATATATTTTACATCAAGCATGATGTCTTGGATAAACTCAATTTACTGCTTTATAACATAGGTCACGTTTTTTGGAAGCTGATACGTGTCAAGCGATAATATCGAAATAATTGGATCATCTTCGAAGAGTGAAATAAAATATTTCCTCAAAGAAGACTCGATCATTCTATGAAATTAAAATAATTTGCATATATGATCGATTTGGAACCCGATTAGATATGGAAGACGCTTTGCATAAGTCGGTATATAAATTCCTTATATTCATTTTACGGTTTATATACCGGGTGCTTCTTCACAGATGGCATAACTTCGAAGAAGTATTCTAGTTATTATTTTTGGCATGAAGGCTTTCTTATTATATAACTTTAATATGAATTTTTAAAGTGTCGTCATTTAAATAGAACATTAAATTTTTTGTTGTTATCAAAAATTCTTGACAAAATTACATTTTTGTCGTATTAATAAAATAATTTAATTAAAAAGACATGTAAATGATTGATATACACAATAGGGTGACTAAATAAGTGTGGATATCCTATTAAACGAGAGTGTTGGTGTAGTGTTTAATTTCTTAGACTCTTATTTTAAGGATGCAATTTAAAATCCAGGATATAGAAATAAATTCTATCGTGCCTTCAAATTTGGGATATCGAAAATATTAATATTTACATCCCAGTTTAATTTTAAGATTATCTAAGTATTGTATTCGAAAGTTTATTTAATAAATATATATTTTATAATTAATATCATTAGTATTCCATCTTCGCTCATGCAATTTATGGACGTGAGCTCTGGTTCAAGTACCAGAAAAACAAGAGCTCTTCTTGTTTTCTTCCTTAACTTTCTACTTGTTAAATGAGATTATGTAAGACGTAAAATTACAATATCAACCCATGTATTCAAGTAGGATTCATTCTTATTATTTTTTTTATTAAAAAAATCATACAATAAGATTTAAGATATTTCAAAATGAAGAAATAAATCCAAATAATCACCAAGAATCATTAAAAATATATTAAACCTTATTGAACAGTTATAGGATGACTTCTTGTTTCCCATTTTTGGGAAACACACAAAAATTTCTTATGAATATCGCCTACATATGATAATTAATGTGACACATTAAGAAGAAGATATTAAAACATTTTTATTGTTATTTAGTACCATATAATTCAAAAGTGATTCGAATACGTTTTCGGTATGTTGCTGTTGTCGCCAAACGAATTGATCCAGGTATGAATTGGAATGATGACGTTTGTATCGATCCGCCTCACGGCACAGTCTACCGAAGACCGAACACTTGACAATCACCAGACCAATATGCGTCAACATAGTACCGCTAAATGTTTCGCATAACAAATTGCGCACACAAACATTACTTGTACTATGACTATATTATTTGCACAAGTGTAAACAATAAGTTAACAAAGTTTTATTGCAATCGGATGAAAGGTATGGCAGCACATAAAATACGAACGAACAAACGTTGATTTTTATATATTAGATTTCAAGCTTGAAGCAAAATATTATAGCTTGATTAAGCTGATTTTATATTATTATCAGATTAACTATTAAGTTATATAGTACTGTTTCAACATATTATACATATATAAGACATGCAAACGTTATTTGAGGACAGATTCTAACCACATTCCAAAAATTATACTAATTCATTATGCAATTTATTCTCATGTGGTCAATATTGAAGTAGAATTTCTCACTAAAGTATACTTAAGAGAATTACTGTTTGCATAAGTGAAGCTCTCTTGCATATTCGGTATCTTTATTCTAGAACTTATTATTTATGCAGAAACCATCAGCATGTAATCTCCTATTCAATATGCTAATTAAATCATTGATTTTTTTGTAAATTCCAAGTACTTAAGAATCGTTCATGCATTTTGAAATTGTAGTTTTTGTATTCATAACGCATGGGATTTATCTAAAAGAGCAAATACTCTTAGATTAAAAGCCCGCAAGCAAATAGATTAACAATGACACAACAAAAACACGTGTATAACGACTGAAAAGTCTTTCGTCATCCATTTTAATCTCTTGGATATGCCTCTTGAATACAACGACTTTGCAGCGAATATTGCCTCCACATGAACAACGCTCGAAAGACAAATTATCGTAGTAATTCAAAAACACCGAAAGATAAATAGCGAATGATGAACATAAGTTTCAGCGAAAATTTAAATTTATCGATGCCGAAACATTCCAATATTGCAATAATGAAAAAACTTTGATACGAACTCGATGTGTATAAATCTATGATGGGCACGATTTCAATCTAAGACCAGACTTTAATATAACTTTGTGAAACGTGATTCCCTTCAGTTGTGGTGATTTTAAAGCTTATTTATATAGTTACACTACCATATTTTTCTAAGAAACTAATCTCAAATAGCGTTATGAATATTCATAAATTTAAAGTTCGCTCGGATCAAATTTTAATACTTTATAAAATGCCCAAAGTACATATTAAGTATCTTTCATTGTTAAGGGTTAAAGCAATATCTAAAAAATATTAATACATTTACCTTTTGTAATAAAATATTTCTATAGAAAAATGTTGAACTTCAACGATAATTTTAAAATTCTAGGCATTAAATATAAAGATGATTTTAAAATTATATACACCAGGGCCAATTATAACACGATTTCATCAAACGTCAAGTTTAGCTCGATAGTTTGTCGTGTGTGGTTGAACTTTCGAAGCAAAAATGTCAAAATATCTGAATAAAGGAATAAAAGGTAGAGAAGTTTGAGGAATTAAAAAAAAGACATTATCATGGGAATCCGACTGGAGTCAAAAGCTGGTGCAAATTTCATAAAACCATTACTTTAAAAAATATCCAAAGTTTGCAGATCTGATTCCATTTCTTGGCCAATAAATAAAACAGCATCTCTTACGAATTTATAAAGATTTGTCCAGTGATGAATTACTTTAAAGATGCTTGGGTGGCCATACCCAAAATGCTAATGAATGTTATAACTCGACAGTTTGGCGACTAGCTCCAAAGCACTTGCATTCTGGTGTAAAAATCATTGAAATATTAACAAACATTCCTGCTAGGATATTTAATAACGACTGCAGCTTCATTTTGAAGATGATGTACACATTAAATATAATTATTGGCACCTACTATTAAGTCTTTGCTGAAAATACCGATGAAGCGCGGGTAGCGAGGTAGAACCATTAGAGTCCTTCTGAGATAAAAAGCAGCTCGTATAGCCCGAAAACAACAGTTAGTCGAAGATAATCAACTTTTTGCGAAAGTCAAAGATCTATTATATGCACTTGGAATCATTGGTTGATCGGTAAGTCACTAAAATTGAAAGATTTATCGCATTGAAACTTTAAACGAGATTATGTCGAAACTGCATTTTCAAAGTGTTCGCCAGTCGTAGCTTAATAATTTGTTGATCGATCTGACTGAAATTTTGGGATGTTTCTCAATACAATATTATATAATCAACTAAGCTAAATTTTTAAGTTTTTCACGTAAATAAATGATTTTTTGGGTTAAAAATTATCAAGAAAGTCGTAAAAAATTGAAAGTTTAAGTAAAGAGCCTACTAAATTTTTAATTTTATATATCTTTAAAATTTTTATAGCTTATTTGACTACCTACACATATTAAAATTCAAAGAATATTTCCATTTTTGATTTCAATTCAACAGGAAACCTACGACAAGTGGCGAGCCGTTTGATATTAAGAGAAAAGACGCCTAAGGGAATACCTTATAACTCCGCCTTTTTGTTTTTAGTTTTTAAAAAAATAAAATAAATTAGCACTTTAAGGTTGTAGTAAAATAATGTCACAATTTTAAAATGATACCATTATTTTATCACCATTAAAAAATCTTTTTTGTATTACCCGAGTGTAATAATTCAAAAACAAATTTATCAACCAATAATCTGACATAATTACATTCCTAAATTAGAATTATTATAATCATAAGATTTAAAAATGAATTAAGACTAAGATTGACCAATTAATTATTTAATCCCCTAATCCCTAAATTTTAAGCAAAATCTGATATAACCATATACTTATTCAAATTTCACATTAATCATTATCAGCATTTAATGTGTGCATGACAAAGATCTAATAAATATGCATCGGATTAAATCATAAAACAATATTACTGCATTTTGATGGAACAAAATGATAATATGATCATGTAAAATAAAAGGGGTTGAAATTATTTTAGTGCAAATATACATTGAAGGGCTTTTTATGAAAATTGAATTTTCGAGTATACCATGTTACATTATGGAGATGAATGTTCAGTATAAGCGTGGCGAAAATTTTCATTCATAAATACACCGAAGAGATGTAAAAATAAAACCATTACCGAAGGGTCCATCCTGCAGTATTTTTTAAATTGCCTTTATCTCGTATAAAAATTTCCACATCGTCCTCTTTTTCCGACCGTTTTCAGAGAAAAATGGTGATAAGTGAACGTGGGTCATCTTCACTCCTCTTTTTTTCGTACGGGAGGGATGGTCGAGAATGTATGCTCCGGAAGGTGGTGTGATTTTCAACCCCTGCACATATGCCGGAGGTATGGTGGCACGTTTTTACCAACAAACATTATTTACCGTGACACATTTCGGGACGAGGCTGACACGACTTAAATCCGAAGTTTCCTAAATCTTTACATATATGAGAAACTGGAAGCACTTTTTTGTTCGGTTCCTTATGGAAATAAATGATGCCCCTCATGACATCGACGGTTATATATGTACGTCTTGATACCGTGTGACTATAAAGCTCTATGGGGTATTTTATGTCGTCTATGAAATGGGGAAAAACAAATAAGCTTCGTATCGATAAATCAAGTGTTGACATAGTGGATTGATTTCATGGACTCCTGTTATAAAATGTCCTATTCAAATGCAGGGCTATGAAAAAAGGACTGTGCCGATAAATTTTTGAATCGTTAGATTTGAACCAGGCTTACTTTGATTTTCTGGCTCCGGAAGAATAAATCTGTGAGAATTTTCTGTGAGAAAAACACAGTACACTATTAAATTTATTTCTAATCCTCACATATATTTTTGGTGTTCGATTCATTTTATCAATGATAAAATGAATCGATTTCAAGTGATGATGATGTACGCAACATACTCTCTCCGTATCTGTTTCTCTTACTGGAATTCCGACACAATAACGTGTCTTACCTCTTTAATGGGTTAATGATACTTTTATTTAGCTCCAATGTAAATAATTTTTCAACAAGTTATATTTAAATGAAATTCGTAGAAAGGTTCTTAAAGCGATTTTGAATGATGTCTTGTACATATTAAGGCTAAATTGAAAATGCGATGAAATTATCAAATCCCAGCATACTTATCCCATATGAGTTTGTTTTTCCTTTGATGTTTCTTATTTAAAATTCTCAACTGATCTGTTAGGGATGTGAGTATTGCTAAATCCCATAGCTATATTTTATCAAATCATTCACTCACTCCTCAAATTTTATTATTATATAATAAATCCTTATATTTGGATTCTGCTAGAAATTATTAAAATCGATGACGAATAATATTAACATTAATTCTAAATCCTCGATTTCAGAAGATTTATTAGTTTCAAATTCTTAAATGCAATTTTCGACTAATAAATCATTAACATGGGTTCATATCAACAGGAAGTGTGGCTAGCGACCACATTTTTAAAAACTAGCTACCTCAAAAAAAGCGTTTATCAAATGTCTTCTGTCATAATTATTAATTTCCCAGAATTAACCTAAATAAGACTTAATCAATTATATACATTCTAATTTTAAAAATATCCCAAACATTTTCATTCTTCTTATAGTATTATATCATCCTTATTTAAATATGTTTGCTTCAATTTACATTTGAAAAACATTTACAATTTACAGAAGCACAATCGCATATTAAAGCAGCAGGAACATTAACATTGTGTGGCGTGTGACACAATAATGCATCAAAAATAACCTTAACACATACTTAAATCGAAAGTTCTCACGATTTGAATTGAATGGAATTGTTATAATATCAAATATGTATATATTGTATTTTTCATGTTACTGAGAAGGCTTTATCGACAAAAATATTATTCAGCATAGACATTTTGGCAAATTTTCTATCATGACAGCAAAAGGGTTCTGAATGGAGACCGTTATTATTCTTTATTTAGTAGCTTGTCCTAGATGGGACTCTGCCTTCAGGACCGTATGTATTTTTATTGGAAGTTATCCTTACATTTATTCTGGTGATTGGAGAATTAAAAAGATTGTATTGGACATCTATACATTTAAGCGTAATTGACTTAATAAAACTACACGAATTGATACCCTCGGTCTATTTCAAATATAAAAATGCTTTTATAAAAAAGGATTTTTATTGACAGAATATCAATTTTTTTTTAATCACTAACCTGTATTTATTAATATAAAACATTTACATGTAAAATTAATGTTTAGATTACAAATAAGGATACCTTTTTAATACTAAAATCATAAATATTCAGGATACAAGCGTTGATTTTTTTTTGTATTAGGATATTTATTTCTATAAGCTTTTACTTACTGAAACTTACTTCTTGAAACTTTATTAAAATAAAATTATTAAATAATTTAAAAATTTTTTTTTTTTTACTTTAGTAACACTTGATTTGGCGTATTTGTATTATCGCAAAAATCATTTTATTATTCAAAAATTCTTCCAGTTCTTTCATCATCATCACCCAAAATAGTCGGTCTGTCTCAAAATAAAGTTTGTTAATATAATCCATGTATTAAAAGAAGTATTAATTAAATCATTAACAAACTTGTACTGATACAGTACAAACTTTGTGCTTGCTCTTTTGTGGTAATCTTTTTTGGTCCTTCAAATCACGCTAATTCAATGTCGCACTATAGATATTTTCCAAGGGAAATGTATATTTATTCAATCGCCATTTATTTCATATTCAATAGGAATAATAAACGCTTTATATACAGATTACTCTCTCACGTTGTCAACATAGTTAGTGACGACATAATATTTCACTATGTTTTATGACAGAACCCTTGAATTAAATGACATGTGTCACCTACAAGGGAGTTCTTTCAACAGGGCCACAATAAATACATTTTACCGAGGAAAAATAAGCATTTCCGATTCGGAAATTCACACATATTTCCCCCACATGAACTAATGATAAATCCTTTGAAAATTTATCATTCGGCATTGCTGGAATTGCTGAAGGTTTTTTTCCACCCCCGAAATTACATAACAAGCTCTAAATACTTGAACGTAAATCTACAAATTGGATGCCATCAATTTAATTTTTTCGCCTTGTAAAATAGCGCGATTTTACAAAGAAGATAAAAAACAATATGTATCAATGTCGCGATTCACCTTTTTGAAGAGAAAAATCCCCAAACGAGGATATGCAACCGTTTTATTGTATTTACATTCATTGATAATTCATTGATGTCCCGCATATTTTCCAGCGGATAAAAACGGTTCGCCCCGGGCGAAATTTTCCGCTAAACCGAATTTCCCCGGCTTTTCTTTTACAATTTGCTTGTTTGAATCGTGAGAATTATTTCTCAAAGAATCCGAGCGAATTCTGTTATTTGCAAAAGAATATTATTTAACGATTTTCTTGACATGTTAACCAAATGCTTATATATATTTATTAACATGCTCAAGCTGAATTTATAAAAACGTTCTTATATTATGCCATCGATGTTCTTTGTTTCAGCATTTTAATCCCGAATTCCGCGTAGGAAACCATTTGCTAACATTCTACATAAGCAAAGACGGAAATTTGCCTACAACAAATGGATCCTACTCAGCCCTATATTTACAGAAATTATGCCCGTTGTCTATAGGGTCCTTGTAGATTTAATTAACAGGAAGGAAGGAAGTCTTTGTTCACTACACTTAAATTAATTGATTGGCATTCATGTTTTTAATTATTGCATTTTACCACGTTCTCAAAAAGTAACATCCTATATTAAATTCAACAGAGAACTTTTATCTATCAAACTATATATAATTTGGATTTAAATAATGTTCTAATCAAAATCACTTGATAAATTTCATCAAATGCATCCTATGTTATTTTGCGATATTATATAAACTTCAAAATGCTATACAGTAGTACCTCGATTATCCGGACTAATTGGAGGATGAAAGTAGTCCGGATAACGCAAAACAGGATAATACTCTTAAGATATATAAGTTGTTCTGAATTACACTCTTCTTGGCTCTCAAGCCATTTCATGGCAACATCTAACTAACTAATCCAACCGAAAAGCTTCAGAATGTGTAGGACCAATATCTCTTCCTTCACAAATCTCTTCTTTGTCTTCTCGACCTTGTCCTTCTGAAGCAGATATTTCTTCAATTATTTTTTCATCATTCAAAATTTGGAATCCAGGAACGTTAGCATCGAAATGTAACCACTCATTTACATATTCTTCGACGTATTCAGCATATATAGAAATTTGTGCTATTGCTACCGCAATGTCTCCTATATCAGGTTCTATCGCGTAACTGTAATTTACTAATAGTCTTTTCAAAAGTTGACATATCTAAAGGATTCCAACTATCGGCTGCGATGCAGCAACGATCTTTTAAATGTATTTTCTTGTGGAAGCTGATAACTGTTTCTTCATTATTTTCGTCTGATAGCAATAATTGGCGAAGCATCTAATTTCTATCTAAACGTTTGAATGTTTCTATTACACCTTGATCCATCGATTGTATTACTAATATACCATTTGCCCCATAAACATTTCATCGATCTGGTTTAAACTATCTATAGACGTCTTATCCATGGGTTTTGATATTTTTCACTTCTGGTATGAACTGTTTTTCAAACCATCATTTAAAAGCTTCACCATTTATCCAGGCTTTTTTCTGATATGGCATTTAGGGTTCTTTGATTTTTCAATGACAAGTAGTGGCATTCATATTTAATTTACTAGTTTTATACTAAGGTGAAGTATTTTTACGTCTTGATTATAAATATTTGTTGGGTTTGTTTGTTTCCAATTCAAATCGATCTCATCAGCATTGTATATAAACTCTTCGTCGAATTTTTTTTTCTCCACAAATAGCTTCAATATGTTTGCTGAAGGTATGTCAGCAGAAAGCTTTTCCCCCGTGAATTTCCAGTTTCCTGATACTATGTTGTCCTGTGAATTTCCAGTTTCCTGATACTATGTCGCCTGCCCGAACATAATTTAAAGGTAGAATCTCCATTTAATTTTGAATTGAAAGATATTGCTTCTTCACACAGTAATGGACCATGGATTGGCTATCCAATTGATCGTCTTTGTATGAACAGTTTTTTTTTTATTTTTAGACATATTTACGAAAGAGCTTAAATGAAAATTTGGTTAGGCTCATTTTGATTTTAAATACATAAGAATACCCCAAATTTTACATTAATTTCCTTAAAAATATATTCCTAGCTGAATTTATAATTTAGCGACTTGAAAAGGCAAAACACTGAAGCTTTTACAAAATTATTAAATAATGTGTTTTTTGGTTTTAGATCAAACCGTTATTTAATGGGAAATTCAAATAATTTAGACCTGTGTATAACCATAAAATAGTGAGGACCTACTCTGGTCGTGATTTGTATGGCAGTAGCTAGCGAATACTTATGACTTTGGACACGGCAATAATTGCACAAATATGCCATTGTATCATTGTCAGTATCTGTTTTTAAAATTGTTAAAGATGATAGTTTTAGGATTACATTTAGAACAAGCTTTTATAAGATATGCATTAATAATTTCGACTTTTCGAATTTGGATTTCTCTCTCTTTTTATTTTCGCATACAACGTTCGGCTCACTAAGAGAAGGATTAAAAACGAATGGTAATGTAGAAGGCGTATAATCTGAGATAAAGTGGAATGTTTAATGTTTTTATGGAGGTAAAAGGTACAGAAAGAATTGAAGCACTCTCTTTGAAATACTTTTTCTACGCTTTTTTTCGTCACCTAGCAACAATTTCCGACGTTAGCACCTAACTTGTTTCCCCTGAATTGAAAGTGTTTTTATAGCAAAAAATTTGCACAAATATTTCAAGGCAAACTATTTTCAATTGGATGGGGGAGGTGCTTCTTTGTTGGTGTCAAAATTATACCTCCGAGGCAAATTCCCCAGAAATTGGTTCCAATGCGATTTCGGCAACTAAAGCTCATAAAAACATTGACAAAAGCAGATTAATGGAAAGTACACGACAAGGACGACTATAAATTCCAGCATAAAACGCAAAACAAAAGGCAAATATGCCCCACAAAAACCATTTTAATATTAATCGTGAATGAAAATTAATTCCGCAAACAGGTAATCAACGCTTATGAATGCTTCCCTCTCGAATTTTCAAGGAGAGCGCGACAATTTGGAAAGTGCTTCATTGAAACAAAGCCGCGAGTGATGGAAGAAGATTCCACAAACAAAGGTTGGTAAGCTAATTACTTCACCGAGCTATTATGGGGACCTCCAACCAACATCCCCTACCCCAGCGCAATATGCGACTTCCAAAATGAGAAATATTATTCGGCATCTCATCAACAAATACTACTTAGGCTTCATGAAAACTATTTATATTAAAGTTGTACCAAGGGAGCATTTAATTCTAATTTAAAAAATCTCTACACCTGATATATTTAGAATAAAGCCTTTTAAAGCATCATTACAAATCATAGAAATATAACCAATATTTGCAGCAATCGTCTCAATAATTACATTCTCAGATCCAGGAAATCAAAGTAATTCTGGATCAATACGATCGATCGGAATTTGTTGATCAGGTGATTTTTATTTTACGATTTAGATTTGAACTTAAACCTTTATAATAAGAATTCATGATACACTTAAACTTTTTTTTGTGCGGTAGATGCGTTCCGTAGAAAATCGCACAAAAAATAACTTACAAGACTTACATAGAAAAAGTGAATATGCGTTCCATGAATTTTAAAAACCGCATAACTTTGAATCAGCTATATAAAATATCTCCAAAATCGCATAAAAAAAGTTAATTAAAAAAACAGGAAAACAGTAAGGCAATTAAAAAATAACATTTTTGGTAACATTTAAAGGACGTCTTGCATCATTGGTTAAATTTTAAGGATGTCTTACATCTGGCATCTCAAATGCCAGACATCCACTAGAGAAATATTAATTATTTTAATCACAAACTATCATCGCTGTATGATAATTTTCGTTGCGATTTTCAATATGACTTAAAATCGCTTTCTTCTTCTGAAGAAATAGTATACCCAGTGTCAATATCATCATTATTCTGTGTAGATTTTCTCTTTCCAAAAATATAATTCATAATTAGTAAAGATGTCACTATAGTCCTTAACTCAAAAAAATATTAAATCACAAAATGGCGACTGTTTAAAAGTTCTAGATTTCAAAAAAAACCGCATAACTTCGAAATCGCACAAAATAATCGCACAAAAAAAGTCGAATAAATTGAATCGGTCGATATTGTGTTTTTCGAGATAGATCGAATATAATGCTAATTATTTTTTATAGAACCAAAAAAATCATATTTAAATAGGCCATTTGGAGAGTAATAATATATTTTTTTAAATTTGCAATCATTAAATTTACTGCTTAAAGTAATTAAAAACTTTTTTTTTAATTTCTTAAGAAATTTTTGAGCATTGTTCTATTTAACTTCTTCAGACGTTCTCAATAATCTGCTGTTATTTCTTCCGTATCGCTCAGGGGTGAATGTTGATTAATTTTGCGCAAGTCTTAATTTGAAAATCTCGAAAAGTCTCCAGCAATTGCATAATATCAGACGTTATTAAGTTCAACTCGTTTCTCACATTTCTTACAGGTCGATGGTTATTTTCCACAGTGAATTTTGTTTCAAAGAGAGTTACTTTAATGATCAATTTTCCGATTCCAGTAAAAGAGAGTTAATAAATTTAGACGTTCTAAAAGAGCGCTTTTATAACAATACAAAAATATCAACGTAATCTATGATAAGCTACGGATATTGTAGCTTTGAGACCATTGATGGAGATACGAAAATAGTCAAATTTATGTATATATGTAAAACTCGGGACTGGAAATAAATTTAGCTTTAACACAGAAATTCATAGATAAGCAAGATTATATTAGTCCCACAGCATCCAAATATTCATAATTTAAAAACGAAACTATAAATAAACGTATAGTGATCCCATTAGGTTAACATAGTAATAAAAATAGAATGATCGAATAAATGAGAGTGACATTAACACAGCCAAGCCATTTAACTTATTTTAAGCATTCGCGTGTATTAAAGTTATTTAAAATACGTTTATTTTTAAAAAACCTAAATATTTTCAATAAGATCGGTGTGTTTGTTTTTAACCCTTTGAGTAGTGAGCTAATTTAAAACCCTCATAGTCTTAAATGCTATATTTGCTTATCCGGCACTTATCATCCGTACTTTATCGGTGTTGTTTCTCGCGGGGCCCAAATTCGATAGTCGAAGCGTAAACGGAAGGAACAGCAATGAGATATTATGGCTCGCGGGATAAACATGGAAATCGATTATTTTATCATTATTTGTAGATGAATTAGGGTTAACAATCCGAGCTCAACGTACAAGAGTGCTCTTTCTGAATCATTTGAATTGGCTCGCAAATACGCGATCATCCTACCATACAGGTTAAGAAATCGCATTTGTAATAATGAAATCATTCATGGAAGTCACGATATTGAATCGCAAAGGATTAATGCGATTAGAACTAATTTAATTAAATATTTTTGTTGGCCAATCTGCCATGTAAATTGAATTAAAATTGTATTAAAATTTTCAGATTTGTCCCTTTTAAGAAAAAAATATATTGTTAAAAGACCTGCTTTGAGAGAGAAAATTATATAGAAAGATGGATGTAATATGGGAATAAAGAAGATTTTTTATTATCTCCTTTCTTTTTGCATAGTATAATTAAAATGGTGAAGTCTGTTGAATTATGGTTTAGGACAAAATATACAATAAAGATCCAGGGACGTATCAAAGGCTTATTAAGAGGGTTAAGAAGAACATTCCATCTTAATTTGCAATTTCGTTTTTTATTTGATAAAGATCCTAATTGTAATGTTATAAAAATTAATTTTGTATCAAATTGGAAAGATCGGGTTTTTAAAGAACGGACTAAATATTATTATTGAATGATGTAGATTTAGGGATTATTGGTTTTGTTCCATACAATTGGATGTATAATAATAAATGTGTTCCATCTTTATTTATTATAAATCAAATAGATTATTTCAACGATATACAAATTCACTGTTGCACATGATAAATACGAATAATGATAAAAGATTATTCATTTTGAGATATCAAATAGTGTCGGCATTGCATTAGCCTTATCACAGTGAATACATTCCTTTAGTGCAACTTAAGCTGCATAAGACCTAATGATAAACATTACAATAATGCAGCAAGCAAGCAGCGTTGCATCCAATTGTGCAGTCTGTTGAGAAGAGATTAAGTCAACACAGGGAATGAGAAAAATGGCAAACACTTTAAGAATGGAGTCGTCTGATATTGATTTCTCAAGTCTCTCCCACAACCCGAAGCAGTTTCTCACATTTTATTATGTGAAGGAAATTATTTCGAAATCGTCAATCCAAATACAAATATACATACACGTATAGCGAATTCCTTCCGCTCCCATTTTATTTCCAGACAAAACTCCTAGCTGCGAACTTCCCATCTGCAATTGCTCAACATTTATAGGTTCACATTGATTAATTAGGCATACATAATATGAAACTAACGAAGAGATCATATTTCCTCTCAGGCGACATTAAACTAGATAACCACGAAGATAATGGAATAAACGCCTCATCAGAACGATGATTGTTGACAGAAGGTCTGATGCCATCAACCATTTATACGTCGGTCTATTTAAACCGATCAATTTCATTGTCTAGGATTTCAAAACTATTCACAATGGAATGAATGATGCGCCAATCATAATTAGCGAAATGAATGCTCATAAATACTAAATTAAAATCATAAAGTAGATCGCAAAATATTGAATGAATTTTTGATGAATACCGACCATCTAAAATGAGCTCTATTTGTTGCAAAATTGTATTTATTTCATGTTCTCAATTCCATCGGTTTCAGTCTATTATTTATCCGTGAGAACGCGTAAAAATTATAGGCAATCTGAATGAAATCCCATTAAAAATCTTTTATTGAATTGATCGCATTTATATTATACTTTGTCTTTCTAAAAGACTTATATCTTTGATTAATATCAAATTCTAACTAATTTTAAGTACCAAATATTAGTTGAGGACAGAGCAACTATCTTTGTAAAGCTTCCACAAAGAGTTGTTTTGTGTATTGTGACTTTTAAGCCTTCCTGAAACATCCATTTATATTAACAATTGGTTATATTAAAAAAAAAAACAAATAGCCTTAAGATGGATATTGAACTTTACAAAGGGTTTTGAACGGTATCTACAATCCGAAAATGTGGTTTTCAATTCTATTTGTTGATGAAAAATAGCAATTCGGATTGATGAAATGTAGACATTGGATTTCTAATAAAATCTACAAGTTGCGTCTATATATAATATATAATATAGGTATATATAATATAATCCATATAAAAATATCGGCTAACTTATTGACGGATAATAGAATGAATTAAGGACGATATACGATTATATTATTTGAGCTTTATATAGTTTATTTTCTTTGACAAAGGTAAGATCTTTCAGGTTTTATTGATAAACTTGGATGGAAAAACAATATAAAAAGTCGGCAATATGACACTATGACGATAACTAAGCTAGAAGATGTATGATATCATGAAAATTGTAGCTGCAGGATTATGCAATGATAACAATATAAACGTCTATTGTCTTTTACATCAATCTAAATTCATTGAACTGAAAAGGTATGAGGAATATGAGGAAGTGTGTACTTCTCAAATTAAAAGTGTGAGTCAGAGAGTTATCGTATCGTCGTTATTAGATAAATATTTCAATGTAAACGGCATAAATAAATCTTTCGTGATTTTTTTGCATTGATATCTTATATTTGCGATGATATCTAACGTGTCACTCAATAAGTTCGTAGGAAGCTTTTGGCTTCCTTAAATTTGGAATACGCATGGTATTTTTATATCATTGATTGTCTCGAGAAAGAAAGAACCATCAATAGCGAATATTATATGTTATTGGTGCATTTGATGGAAGAAATTGGGCAAAACCTACCCTGGGGAAAAAAATAAGAAAAAAGTCCTCATTCACTAACATAATGCACCATGTCAAAGTCACCAATAATCGCACAAACTGAAACGTTTTTCGCGAACTAATTGACAACCATTTGACGACAAACATACCCCTCAAAACGAAAAAGAATCTCACTGACGCAGTTGAACTTTTCAACTCTACTCTGCGAGAAGCCGCAAAGAATTCAACTCCGGAATGGATGCAAAAAATATAAAAGAACTGTTATGCACAACAATCAAACAGAAAATAGCAATCAGTGACTATCTCAACGGGCTAATCGCCACTGAAGCCACAGAATACTCACTGTGGAAAGCTACAAAATACCTAAAACAACTCCAAGTAACATCATCGCCTATCAAAAAAAACGGAGAATGGGCTAGAAATAAAAAAGAAAAAGCGAAAATATTCGCTAGTCACTTGACAGAAGTATTCTCTCCATACAAAAACATGAATACTTCAGAAAGCGAAGATGAGATTCACCGGCCGCCAAATTCAAAAAAAAATCAACCATTTGCATTAAAGAATTCACAAGGCGAGAAGTCAGATTAGTCTTAGTAAAAAAAATCGTCTGGCTACGATCTCATTACGGGAAGAATGATAAAGGAACTCCCTACCAATGGATTTAAGTTCTTGGTACAAACATTCAATACGGTACTAAAAATGGGCAATTTCCCTCCGTAATGGAAAGTGGCTTAGATTACTCTAATCCCCAAGCCCAGCAAGTATACACATGACGTCAAATCATACAGACCCATCAGCTTACTTCCAATAATTTCCAACATTTTTGAAAAACTACTACTGAAGAGACTTAAGCCAATAATTGAGAAAAACAATCTAATACCCAATCACCAATTTAGATATCGTCAACAACATATGACTGAGAAACAAATACACTGGATCATTAATAGAATACACAAGGACTTAGAAGACAGAAAATATTACTTGGCAGCATTCCTGGACGTAACTCAGGCTACTGACAAAGTATGGCATCCGGGCTTGCTATATAAAATTGAAAAACCACTGCCCACAAATTACTTCTCCATATTCAAATCATACCTGACCAATAGAATATTATACGTCAAATACGGAGATGAAGCCTCACTCCATGACATAAAATCCGGCGTCCTACAAGGCAGCGTACTTGGTCCAGTTTTATACCTTTTATATACAGCCGACATTCCGACAACAGACACCACGACAACTGCCACCTTCGCGGACGACACAGCTCTTCTAAACTCGCACAACGACCCCGCAATAGCATGTCAACTGCTCTAAAATGACCTCAACAACATACAAAAATGGCTCCTGTCTCACTAAACGACTGCGCACTGCCACAGGCTGACGTAGTTAAATGTCTCGGCATGCACCTGGACAGACGTTTAACGTGGAGGACGTACATAAGCAAGAAGAGAAAGCAACTGGAAATGAAAATAAGAATGCTGTATTGGTTAATGTGCCAAGAATCGGAACTGTCCCTAGTAAACAAAACACTTTTATACAAAAGTATATTAAAACCAATCTGGAATACCGCATCGAACTCCAATATTGACATTCTCCAACGCTTTCAGTCCAAAGTGCTGCGTAATATAAGCAACGTTCCATGATAGGTGACAAACGACACGATACACAGGGTATTAAGCATATCAACAGTGAGGCAGGAGATTGAAAGCCATAGCCAAAAATACAAAAAAATATTGAACACGCACTCCAACCGCCTTGTTGAAGAGCTAATCAGTTAAGCCTCCGGGACGCTTAGGCTAAAAAGATGTATGGTTCATGACCTGGACAAAAGATTCGAATGAATGAACATTAGGTCCTCATTAATGAATGGGGATCTACACGAGCCAGAAACGCCATAAGAATAACTGAATGTCCCTCGGCGGATAGATTGTTTAAAAAAAGAAAAAAAAAACAAGTAGATCGCAAAAATGGCAAAATTGCACGAATTGGACTTTGTAGTAATTGCCGAAACTGAAACATATTTTGAGGACAAAGCTAAATCAAACAACAAAAAAGGCATTGAAATATTAAGTCGATTTTTACCTAAAAGTTGATGTTTTATTAGTCATCCTACGAACTTAATGAGTGATGTGTTAATTCACAATAGTCTCTAGGTATATATTCTAGGTATCTTTATAATGATTTTAGAAAAATATGCTGCAAAAATAATGTATTGTTCTTTGATTACCATTAAGATTATTGGATGTATATCCGATGTCAAATTGAAAAACATTTCATTCTGAACGATCGCTGTATCCTTCATTCCCTGTGGTGATTACTTTGTGCTCTACGGTGAAATAAATTTCCTTGCCGATCAATTTATTTCTTCTTGCCATGATCCAATCAACATTTGCGGCCAGATGCACTCATGTTGATTGCACCAGAAGGATGCATTATGCGTCTCGACCTTAGAAATATCCGACCTAATGACCCAAGAAGAAACATGCCAAGGAGAGGCTACCAAGCACAGATGTAGCCTTCGTTATATAACCTCACTGATTATCGGCTGTGATTCTTTACTGAGCAATTTTATGGTGTTCATATATCGACTATCTTCGTGAATTATTCAGACGATTGCTTGTAAATTGATCTAGATGAATCGAATTTTTATAATTACAACCACCAAACTGATTGATGATGGTCCAGAATGATAAAGACAGCACACGTTGAACTAATAAAAAGAAACGCTTCGTCTTGATCAATCTCCGCCAAAATTAATGTTATTGTTGTTGAATCAAAGAGGTTTATCTCACGCTTCACAAAGTACGATGTGCCGTAAAATTGTATGATCTGATAGATGGGGATGGAAAAGAAAATTTCATCAACAATTCGATTTCGGATAGTATTGTAGGCGAGTCAATACAAGGAAGAGTAATCGTGTCAAATGTAATAGAACCGCAGACAATATACGAGCGTGCTAGATGAATGAGATTGCCGCAGGGAACCGGAAAAGGAAGAAAAGGCGAAAGGAACAAACAAAAATATTAATGACTGCCAACGCTCCTTCATTTAATATTGAAAGCCCTCTTGGAGACTTGGTTGGAATTCATTTGAAAAAGAGCAATTAAATTCTTAATAAAAATTAGAAATATTTATTGGTTCTCTTGTCTATTGATATAAAAAGATAGTGTCAAGTTTTAGAATACATCTTCAAAAAGAACCAATAATCTAAAGTAGTATTAGGACGAACATTACTATTAAAAATCGCAAAAAGTGTCAAAATTACAAATTTTGGTGTACCATTGCCTGTGTTTTGTATCCACCTCTACAAGATATACCTTTCATCATTACAGTAGAACGATGGTAATTCGGTCCCAGTCTAATTCGGCACCCCCTGTAGTCCGACATTCCAATACAAATATAGTATAAACGTGCGTTTAAGCTTCGTCAATGTTAAAAAAATTAAAATCGTGATTCTTGACCACCTTAATCGTAATGTATCTTTTTGAAAGTTGGCAAGTGAGTACGGCGATCTAAAATTTATGATATAAAAAAAACCGCGATTACAATCAAATTTCGTCTCCATGGAAGAAGGAAGCTTTATATATGTGCTTTCTTCAGGAAAGGAACAGGCATACATCTATTTATAGGCTCATATTGGCCATGAAAGCAAGGTTTTTTCACTAGAAGATAACAAAAAAAGACTTTGTAGCTAGCTAAGGATAGTTAAAATGCTTCAAAAATTGTCATGAAATACGTTACGTACGTATACGTACGAAGACGGTAACAGGTTTTTATTTTTAACGGTTATGACTATTATGTTTATGACGTTAATTCTATGATATGAAACCTTCTATTATCTACGTATATCTCATCATTTTCATATTTTTTTCTGATTATAAGTACTCGTTTCCAAAAGGGCGGACTACAAGGGGTCGGGGCTAGTACTCTATAGTCCGACAAATTAGACAATCTTATGCTACCTTACAAAACCTTTGTCGGATTACCGCGGGTCTGCTGTACTTTGATCCTATTCATATGTATGTCAATCAACGATTGCCTATCTTCAAATGCATGGACATTTGTGTTGAGTTATGGTGTTCACTACTTTAAAGTTACTCTCAAGATTTAAAGAGATTCCTTAAAACTTGTCCAAAATCACGAATTCTTATAATTAAAAACTAATAAGGACTAAAGATATTAATATCCATTGATAATATAAATTAATCCAATCTCCTAAATTTGTTGGTATGGTGAAATTTTTTACCTTGAGCTTATAAACTATTTCATTGTACTAACATAAAATCAAAATGATATAAATATACAATCATTTTTCTAAATTATATAAAATAAGATCAGTAACATAGTTTTGATTTGACCCAAATACAGCATTAACCAATTAAAATCATACACCAATCACTCGATACATTCAATAAGCAAGAGAGGGATTTTCATTAATAGAATTTTGCAATTTCTACAGCCAAATATTTCTCATATCACCACAATTGTCAATTAAAAACTGATGTGGAGAATTCAATACAGATTATTTCATAATAATGCATCCTTGGCTTGCAAATATTTACCTATATAAATTTAAAATCTTCAACATTGATATAATAAAAAGTGTTATGAACAAGAATAAAATATAAAGGGTTTGTGTGGTGTTTGATTCGGTAATCAAAAAATTCAATAATGAATTAAGCTTTCAATAAAAAAGGTCACGTGACCATATGGTCACACTTAGTCATCTATGAAATAATATTTTGCATTAAACAATTTTACGTAAACCATCAAGAGTCAATGAATTCCCCATTATATCAACATTTAAAAATACCATAATACAGTCATAATTTAGACAATAGAAAATTCTGCTAAATCATAATGAACGCATTGCAAAACAAATTTAATATCTAAAATTCATGAAATAACATCAGTGCATTGTGAAAAGTTATCTTAGTAATAAGCAATAAATCTAACTTTGAATGATGAAAAATATTTGACCATTGAACATTAAAATATTATTCATAAAAGTATCAACTGATATAAAAACATTTAATATGATATTTTCTTTGTATTTTGTTATAGATCATTTTTAATCAATTTCAATTCATCATTATATAAAATATTAATATTTATAATGTAAGAAAATAAAATAGATTTTTAATATTGATTGAATTTAAGAACATAAACGACATTTTGAATAGCTGACATCTATAGAAGATCGGTACAAAAATTAATCCTAATTATTAAAATCTTAGTTTCCTTTCTTCATTTTAATAAAATTATAAGCATTTATAATTATGTCATCATGATAAGCCTTAATATATCTGGGCAATTTTATAATTTATAATCACATTTAAGCATATATCAATTTCTCTTCTATCTTTGATTTAATTGGATAATGTTGAACTTTGTCCGCTCAATTCTTTAAATAAAAAGTATGAAGTACCGTCTGCACTCTTTAAACTTGAGCCTTGGTGGCACAAAGTTTGTACACTCAGTTTAATAAGCAATAGAGTAGAAATTGATTATGAAACTTCGAACAAGTTTCACGTTGACATGAGATCAATTAACGATTTTTTGATACCATTTTTCAGCTGATATATGAACCTATATCAAAATTTTGCTACTCAGAGTATCCAGTGTTGTTTGGAAATGTTTCTAAAATTACGAAAAGCATCGCTTTTAATGAAAATCTATGAAAACCATCATATAATTTCATTACAGTTAAAAATGAATTTCTAGAAAATATCTATCACTATTTCACCTTAAATATATTTACATATGTTCATAGCGAAAAATGTTCATTACTTATGAATAATCCTTCAAAGAAATTCATTAGCAAATAGCACGTTTCTGAATGAATTAATAATAAAGCCTATTATTATATTTTGAATTTTTAAATTAACTATCATAAAATTTAAAGCGAACAGCTACTTTAAATTTTTATAAAAATCCAACATAAAACTGCCATAAAAAAGTATTCTTATATTAAAATAATCCATCTCATACTATGCGAATTTTCAGCTATAATTTTCATTGTTCCATAATTAATATTTCATTACATCTTAATTAAATTTCCTGCTAAATTAAAATGTGGACGATGTTTAGAAGTGTTTTTTTATTCTTTTAAAATTAGTCAATAAAAATCGTTCAGGGAAGAAAAAAATGAGTTGATTTCGATTAAAATGGAATGCATTTCATATAGGAGATCATAAATAATCAAAGTTCATGGTAAAGCCGAAGGCATTCAGCGGCAAACGAGGAAGAATCCCATTTTGCGACGCAACCGGAACACCCACCAGCTATACGGAAATGGTTTCAATTTAACAAATTTGACCTCTTCCTTTGACCTTGTTATGCAAACACCCCCTTTCCACCTAGATAAAAGAAGGGCAAAAAAATCGAGGGTGACAAATAAACTTTTATGTGGCCGCACTCGGAATACCATGGTGGAAGTATTTAATTCTGCAGAGGTGACTCATTCAAATTCTGACATTTGCTTACATTCAGGGTTACTAATTTGCCTTGGTAATGCGAGAGGCCATCCAACATGTACGAAGGACCAGAATTGAAAAAAAAAAATGGAACGACCCGGGGATGGAATTCGGCGAGAAAAATACGTACCTGATGGAAGGGAGTTAATTCGACTTTGATGACAGTGGAATATTTTCAAAATCGATTTTTGAACAAACTGAAGCATCCATGGCGGAGATGCAATTTCCTACATCTTTCATTGGCCATTTTGATATTTGTTATCAGATATGAAATATACCTCCGGCGAGCTTTGATGTTATTGGGTCTTCTAAGATGTCTTTCATTTTTATAAAATGAAAACCACAAGAAAATATGCTATCTACAATGAGAAACTTTCATAAGTATAATAAAAACAATGAGGAGAATATCTTTCCCTACAAAAAAGCTACACATCTTCTACGTTTCTATTGTCATTTAAAATATAATATTGTAATATCCTGTTGTAAATAAAAACTCATATTTGTTCGGCCAATAGACTATTTATATTAAAGGAAGATTTAATCCGGAAATGTTCAAAATTATATGAACTCTTATAGAATGGCTTATATGATACAAGAATGTAAATAATAAATTCATCACAGAAAATATTTCTAAATCCATCCCGAAAATTTCGTAAAGAAAAATATTCTGATATGTTTATAATGTGACGAATTTGATGTCAGCAATGAGGGATGATTTGACAACAATGCTGTCAATCTTTTGTCAATGAAGACTGATGAATTTTTCAAGGATAAAAGCAAAATATGCTACAAAAAAAAATCTAAATATTAAGATCGTTTATCTGAATGTTATAAAATGATGTAATAAAAACTGTATTGAAGTAGATTTATTGGACAGCTATTTAAAAATATATCGAATTCAAAGGAAAATATTAAATATGTTGGATATTCAAACATATCAAGAGTCAACAGATACTGAATGTAAAAATTAAAAATAGGTGAAAATTGTGAAGTTCAAAGATATTTTTCAATCATCAATAAAATGTGTGGATAATCATTTGTCAGTAAAAAATATTTTTAATGATTATTACTAGTTTAGACTTTTGCATGATGGAGCAAATTTGCTACAAATCCATTTTTTTTTTTTTTTTTTAGATAAGTTTTATCTTTCAAAGATGATTGGAATATAACATTATTAATTCATGATTATAAAGAAGTAATAAGCAATGAAAAATTGATATTGATGAAACAAGATTGATCTTCAGAATAGCTATAAGGTAATGAATGAGCTGATAGAATATGAGAATGATTTAATTTAGAAAGTAAACATAAAAAATCAACCAAATTAAAGTAAACATCACTCAATAAGTTCGTAGGATATTTTAATTTTTTTCAAAAAATCCTACAAACTTATTGATTGAATTTTTATATCTGATAAAGGCTTCATATCAAATATATGCAATGGATATATTAAATAAAATTGGGCGTTGCATGACCACTTATTAATCCGACTTATTCATTCACTACTTCACTACAGTTGACCCTCCTCTCCACCCTCTTTTCCAAATTCTTTCCTGTGGGTACGTATTAAGATTGAACCCTGCCTACTCCTCACTTCAAATTCAGTCATTAGCGAGAACATGCGCTTTTTGTTTCCCCAATAATACATACTTATTTCGACTTATCATGGCGTCCATAAGCAGTGACCAGAGTTTATTAATTAAAAATAAAACCAATATTCGGCTTATCGACCAATCAACCCCAAATCTGCATCAGTCAAAGTTAGCGTCTATTGGCGAAGTATTGCGTTTATGTTTTAACACTGCAGCTGTAAACATCGGCTTAAGAAATGGAACTTGTGTTCTTCTGGAATAGAAAATGGAAAAATATATGCTTCACCTAGCTTGTCGTCGTTATATAATGGTAATTATATTAGAAGCCATAGTGAGCCAATAGCTCGGTTCGTCTAGTGTTCCTGATATCCAATTGTTGAAAGGTTTAAAAAGAACTGGGATAAAATTGATCAATGTCATAAAGTAGTAATTTATGATAGAAAATGTTATTGCAGATAGAATTTATTTTGCTCAAAAACAACTTCAAATGTATCAACACCGAAATAACTATAGAATGTTACTGAATCTTTCCATCGTTTACTTGGAAGGAATTCCTGAAAAAAGAGTTTCATTTAGGAGACATGTTGGTCTTCGTCGTGCTAAATGGATCACAGTTTTTCAATAAAGATGTTGAAACATAGAAGGATGACTCTGATTATAAATCTGCAAAGAAAATGGTCCATTCTATGCGGGTAGTGAATGATACTGCTGAGCGTGATATTGTCTTAATGAAGGAATATAATAAATATATGACAATCGACGAAGAGCAAAAGCAATTGCTTTTGTTAGTAAAAGCTTACAGAAATAAATATCCTGATACAAAAAAAATCAACGCTTGTATCCTGAATATTTATGATTTTAGTATTAAAAGGGTATCCTTATTTTTAATCTAAGCATTTTTATTATTTTTATATTAATAAGTACAAGTTAGTGATTAAAACAGTGTTTTAATTTTTTTTAATAAAAAGTCAAATCTTGGTAGCGACCCCTAAATATTATTTTAAAAAACTAAAAAAACTAAGATAGTTTTTTAGGGTGGAAAAACAAATGAGAGGTTGACCGATCGAACATTCGAAAATAAAATTGACCCTAATAAGGACCACCCTAATGCAGACATTTGAATAGTATTTCAAACACTAGACTCAAGCACTTGCTCGCATATAAGTTTCATTGAATGCTCTTATTTAGTGTAAAATATGTAGATTTTACAGTAGACCAACACATTCAGAATAGCGGTTCGTTGGTTGAGGGTCCTTGTCATCAACACGCCCTGTGCTGGTCGTTGGCGTACTCAAAGAACGACTAAAAATTAATTCTTGATTCAATTTACTCCGACTGAAAAGCTCGACCAAACCACTAAAGTGTATTTAATATGCTATGAGGTTCTTTGTCACGAACACTGAAAATTAAATGGCACGATCTTATACGATAGAGAAAAAAACGCGAAACACGAGATCATATTAAATTGTATGATATAATCACAGCCAAAAATAATGTAAATAAAAAATATCTTCGATTAAGTATTGGGATGATAAGTTCATTCCAGAATTCATCTTCAATCTTCAAAATGTATCGATATGGTTCGAACTATAACACAAAAGCAAAATATCTTATTTTATCCTGATATTATCGACATCCGAAGAGAGATGATATTTGAAGAAGGAAATAGGACACAACAAAGGAATATGTGATCTTCATCGTTAACACTTTGAAGCTCTCGTACGTTTATCACTACGGAAGAAACACGAATACTATGTCTCAAATCTAAAATTAACACCAATTTTCCACTTGATTTAAAACAATTTTATAGTTAAAAATGCTCATTAAATGCCATAAGCATTCGTCTTATTTAGCATATTCAAGTTTGCAACTGAATGCCAGTTTGTCAGCTTAAACACTACAAAATTGTAATACAATGCTTTCTAATAATTTTTGAGGCGACGAAATTTTTCAGTAACTTAAAACCTCATTAAAATGCTCGCAGATTTTTATTCGAGTCGCCAAGGCTTTGATGCTTCTATCGTAAAAAAGCTGAAAATTTAAAGCATGCAGATGAATTGGGACAGAAGGATGCTGCTGAGAAAATGTGAATAAAATTCAGAATTTTCCGGAGCGCTTCTTTTTATGGTGCTATTTTGTAATCAATTTTAATTACGTCGGCTTCATAGTCGCAAATCGAGGGGGTTGAGGGATGAAACTAGCGCATTTTTCCTCCTCTACGCATAAAATTGGAAGTAAGGGAGTAAATTATCGCGGGTCACGATAAAAATTTTCCCAGGCAAGGAGGCTACATCACCAGAATTTAATCTTAAGTTTCCCGGTGGGCCACTTAATTTGAATTGGGCCAAGTTTGGCCATTAGCTATTCACACTCATTCCTGAACTCCTTTCCTCTTCCTTTCTTGCTGCGAGTTCGCTTCGGCTTATTTAGATTAACACCTTGTAGTTATCTAAATATAGAAGCTTTCATCTTCTTTGTTCCGTAAATATACAAACGGAACAATACACTGTGGAGTATCGACCTATCGAATGGATACACCTCACATCCAAGGCAGAATTCAAAGAATAAATATTAGCATGAACGATGCAGATGAGAGCATTTGAGTTGCAATTAAACACGAAAATAGACGATCATAAATGCAATTTAATAACATTTATATTGAGAGCACTCCATGAAATTCCCGGCTTTGTACGGTTTCTTGGGAACTAGTTGCAGATTTGCACACATCACGTATTCATGCAACGGCTTCAGTTTGAGCAAAATGAATTTTAATGAGAACAAATTTTTATTTCCATATCCATTTTATTCTCAATCTTACGCCCTAATTGAGAAAACAGCTTTAAACTCTATGAAAGTTAAATTTCAACTCATCTTTCATATTAAGCTATTGAATTAATTCAAATTAAGCTTATGTTTTGAATAATTCATCGCGATTTTAAAATGCGAACATTCATTACTTTAACCAGGCACCTGTCAGTATAATGGCAATAAAACAATTATGATTAAAATTCAAAAATCATTAACAATGCGCCTAATGAATGCCTTATAAAATTTTGTCCCGGTTTTAAATATTAAAATTCGATTCTGTCGACATTCCAGCACACAGTTCGATTATTTTATATTGGGTCGCCCGTTACTCTATTCGCATGGCTATAATTCGCTTTTCGAATTGAAAAACATCTCATAAAAAGGCCGACCGTTAAATAATTAAATAGAGAGCTCCGCTTTTGCAGAAATTTATACTTTCTGATCGAACGCATACGATAGTCTGCATTAGCAATTTGTGATACGGTGCGTAAGGTAAATGCCGATCGCATGAAAGGTCACAAGTTCATATGGTGTCTAGACCACAAAATGCAGCCCTCTTCTCATATAATAGAAATGGATTTTGATGATGTCGAATATCTTTAAATGTCAGAAATTCTGACGTGAAATAATTATAATCATCCAGTGATGGTCTGCTCCCTTTGGCTATATCACAGAACAAAAACGTCTAATATAAATGCAGTCTTATTTTCAGCAAAAAGGGTTGTTTATTGTCTTTTTGTTGAACGAAACCGAAGGAGGTAATTAAGATTATAACAAACAAACAAACAAACATAATCAAAAAAAAATCTACATAAGTCACATATTATTAACATATCAACACATAAATCAATCAAACTCTCTTGCGCGTAAAACATGTACTGAACCGATAAAACCGATATTTTCGAATCGGTTCAGTTTCGGTTTTTCTTCTGGAAAAAATAACGATTTTACCGGTTTTGAAAAGCCTTAAAAGGGGTTATATAATAAACTCAAACCTCTTTTTGTGCGATTTCAAAGTTATGCGGTTTTTTTAAAGCATTTTTTTAAATCATAAAGAGCACGTATCGAGATATTTTGGATAAAATAAAAAAATAAATCATCAACACTAACCAAAATTTGAGGAAAAAATACACGTTAGCGTAATTCTGAATTTTGAAAAAATCTATTTTGTTTTTTTACATTTTTTCCAAAACTTAGTCTTTTTACAACACGGTTGACATGATATCACAAATTTTAATTAATTAATTTACTTCAAACTGCGTACAAACCTTTAATATATAGACTTCTATCGTTTCTACCAGATTTATGTCAAAATTTAATTTTTAACTAATTTAAATAAATTAAAACTGAAAAAATAAAACCAAAAAATGATTTTTTTGTAAATGAAAAAAAGCCAAATGCCAGACATCCTTAAAATTTTACTAATAATACGAAACATCCCTAAAATGTTACAAAAAATGTTATTTTTTAATAAAGTAAAATGAAAATAGATAACTTTTTTTATGCCTTATAGTTTTTTTGAACTTTTTTTGTGCGATTTTGGGTATATTTTATACAGCTATTTTTTAAATCGCATAACTTTGTATGCGTATCTATGTATATCATAACTTTTTTTTGTGAATTTCTGCGAAACGCACCAAAAAAGGCTTAAATTTAACAGACTAATTTAATCCTTTAAGTTTCACTTAAAAATAATGATATTTGCTATTCAGTCGTAAATCTTCTTGTCTGTAAAAAATCGCATCGAAATGATCTTATCTTAATTTAACTATATTTAGAAAGCAAAGGGCCTAGAGATAATCCCGTGGTTAAGCGGATAGACTCGTAGCTCAATCAACTTGGATTTAAATCTTCAAGAGATGTCTAAATGAATTGGATTTTGAAAAACTTATCTATACTACATTATCATGTTGAAGTTGTGGGCGATGATTTCATTGAAGGAATTACAAAGCAAGATAAAAATCCTTTATTCATAGAAAGTCAATACATCCAATAATGGATATAGAATCATTAGAAGAATGAATGATTTTCGGAATGAATTTTTTAAAATCATATTTACAATAAAAATTCAATATTATTGGCTATCGTGTATATAATGAACAATAGACTTTGTATTTTATCCGCACATTTGGAAACAATGTAGAATATTTGTCTATATTATTATGTTTCTTTCTTTGTATCTTTAGCAGCATTTCAGACCGTTTAAAAGGCTCAGCAGGGAAATCATACAAAACTCTCAGCATCTAAATTTTGTATATTGGAACATTTCCTAATGTTGATATTAAATTCAATTATGAAAAGATGTTTTCATATTAGGCAATATCGCTTTGTTTCAAAACATTGAACGCCAATGACACGAAGGCATTTGTATGGTCCTGCTGGAATCCCTTTAGCGTCGTCACAATAGTCCTTATAACAAAAATATACATTTTTATGAATTCCATAAGCTTTGAATGGTGGTGTGCCATTTGCGATAAAGGCATTAAAAACAACATTGAAAAATATTTATATAGAGATTAAACTTTCAGAGTTTCGATACACGAATTTCGAACGTCTGACGCATATAAAAAGCTGATAGGATTTTTCAGCAATAAATTTCAAGCAGACTCGCCCTCTTTTTTCCACGGCGTTTTCGCATTTCAATTCTATTTTACAACTTTGTAAAAACATCGATATATTTTTCGACGCGTGCGTATTCATGTCGTGATTTATCGATATGTCCTTAGCAAGTTTAGAATGGCAAAAAATTTAATATCGAGGGACATGGACTCGGCAAGAACATGGAGGACTTCAACATTTGCAACGATCGCTCCCAGAGCTTCTTAGGAATAAGAGTGTTATTTCATTAATGGGGACTCTGAATGATAAAGCAGCTGTTATATTTCATTTTCCAGACGTCCCCAATTTGCAGTGTCTAGACACGTGGGAATATATTATTTTTTGACATTTATATAAAAATTAACACGTTTCTTTTATGATTCGCCGCATAAAATATGAAAAAAGCTCGCATTTTCAGGAGAAAATTCAAGAAACTTTGGGAGAGAACGAGCAATTCATGAGCTATGAGAAATAGTGGCGGACAATATTATTTGAGACCTGTAAAAATCACATGAACGTATTTTGGCAAGGAGAACATTCATTTTGAATAAATATAAGAATTAAATAAATTCTATACGAAGCATTTGGCATCAAATTTATGGAAAAAATTATAAGAAAACGACATCAGTACTGATGCATATTCTTCCTTCCTTCATAAGTTAACATATATGGTTATCCGATGTAGTCAATCTCTACATATGGAATTTTTTCAAGGATAGAAATTTCTTTTTCTATATGATTAAACTAAGTGAAACTTGATCTATAAGAAATTTTAGTAAAATCTCTGAGTAAAATGTACAATTATGACTATTTTTTAAAATAAGATTTTTCTAAATCACTAATTCGTAGAAGAATATCCTAATTTATTTATTTAGAATAAATCATAATAAAACAATCTTCCAAAATTCTTGACGTTTGAGCAGAATATAAAAGATCATCCAAATATAACGCTTAGATATCAATACTATATAATATTTACGCGTGATACTTTTTCAAATGACATAAGCCAATTTGTTTTAGTAGAAAATAGTACAATTTATATTATTATCAAATAATGAACAAGAGATTCATTGTTTTCAAGCAAAAATTAGCGATGATTAGATCGATTATTTCGTTCAAAATTATAATATCACCAGTATGTACTATAAATTCGACAACACGTTTATAGATCTTATCCTACCTCAACTGTAATAATCGTAACCACCACATCCTAGTTATACCATACGTGGAAGGTAACAGGAAACCGCTACACTAAGTACTCCCTATCCCATAAGATTTCTACGAATATAGTCTATGTTAAATAAACAGATGGAGCATATGCTTTATGATTAATTAAAGTGAATGAATATCCTTTGGAAAGACTTATGGAAGATTTGGCATGATATTGACATCTTTTGGTCAAAATATTTTGTCAATGTTGGTATTTACGGTCGGGATACAAGAATGCAGAATCAATTATTAAAGGCAGGCCATTTTGTAGACGATGATGGATATCTTGACGAGGGTCAGTTTAATTATTTATGAATGAAAATAATATTCCATCGAACAAATCGATCAGCATTCACACCGATGGAGTTTTGAATTTAACAATTACAAATTTGTGCTTTTTACAAATCGTTGTAAAATTTATATAAAATGCCTTTTTATGAACGTATAAATACTGATTTTGAAATATATTTTCACATTAATAATATATTTGGGTGATTGAAAGTACACTTGGGTCTTTTTTTATGCGATTTCGAAGTTATGCGATTTTCAAAAATAGTAGAACCTACCCCTTATTTTTCTATAGAGAACAAATATTTTTTTATGCGAATACGCATTATTTATATTATTCACATATTATTAGTCGATAAATTTGGGTTAACGGTCTATACAATCGTACGATATACCCAAGATACTCTTTCCATCTCTCCAAATTCAACGTGAATTCGGACACAACTCTGTATCTTACCTTTTTAAGGGGATAATCAGCGATTACATTTTATAAAAGATGATTTCAACACAGAAGGATGACGAATACATGTATGCTGACTGATAACGATAATGTGTAGGATTATCGAGTAAAATAGACGTTAATACAGTAATTCTAAGATAAATATGAAATGTTTTTATTTATATGATTTTTTTATAAACTTTTTTTATGCGATTTTTGGTACATTCTATCACAGTGATTTGAAGTTATGCGGTTTTTTTAAAATAATGGAACTTATCCTTCAGTTTTCTATGTAGCGACTCCCCATGGAACGTATCTATCGCATATAAAAAGACCTAAGTGTATAAATATTTCCGATCGATCATTTAGATCCAAGTTTAGCCTAATCTTAAAAATATCATGATGATTAATAAAATCGGATAGGGGTAACGTAAAAAACCATCAAAAATTAATAATAATTTCCTAACTTATTTATAAATCCACTTTTACATGAGTTTTTTATTAATATATTATTTAAATTATATTTGGAAGATAATGAGCAACCATAATATTTTCTAACACTAAAAAAAGTTGATCATGAAGCTTTCTTATGTAAGAAAACAAATGTGGAATCTTAAGAATAATTATAAAGATACAAATTATTGTTCTTCCTTACCTTTTCTTAAAGCATATTTCATTAGTAAAATTATGCATTTTTGAGTTTGATCTTTATTGGTATTATTTAATGGATACGTTAACGTCTATAAATTTTATATTAAGAATTTACTGTTATTTGACCAACTCTATGTAATTAGCAATAAAGTAAATATGTATAATATATTTGGGTCAATGCAATTTCAAATAGAAAGCAATTAGATCGATACAAGTTGTAAATGTTCACTCTGAGAAGCTAGTAAATTTTCGCCTTGATCAGTACTTTCATGATCAAGATTAATCTCTCCTTTAATCTGATTGAAACAAACTTGCAAATAAGTGTCCGAATAATATTGTTGTTCGAAGTTTGGTATGAAAATTATTTCCTTAAAAGTTTCGCTGAGCCAGTGCGGTGAGCAATAACTCATTTCATATTAATGGATTCAGACTTAACAAACTGTGGAAAATAATGTACTTCGACCCCCTCATAGTATAAATTAGACCACTGGAATTACATGGCTTCCTCCCGTTCAATAGCAATTATGCCCCCCCAGACGCATGTAAGCGCACATGGGGGGGCAACACATATCGTATTTGCACACTGTTTCTAGGTCGAAAATTTCGTCCCATACGTCAAAAGAATCAACTGAGCGCTTGTTCTCAAAATAAATCTTCGGAAGCAAAAACAAAGAGGTCTTTTGTTTCCCTCCCCGGGGACCGAACACCCGGACGGCGGTTTTGTCAGGAATACTGGGAGGCCGCGATGGGAAGAGGGCCCTCCCACTTTAGTGGTACCTGACACTTCGAAACTCACAGCTTCCTACCGTAACACAATAATGATTGATCGTCGACATTCTCTCTCTCCATGGCTTTCCATATACACACGGCTCACATATAATAAACATGCGTGAATGGTCGACAAAAAGGCAAAGAGCCCGGATAAAGGGCGCGCGACGTCGAAAATTTTGTTTTTTAAATTAATTCGTAAACGGATTAAAATCAGATTAATCGACAAAAAACGCCGGACGAAAGTCGGAGGCTGTAGCTACGGAACCCTAAAGTGAATAACCATGCGGTACTGGAACTGATGATAAGCGCGACATATATCATTTCTACTTAACAGCTCTTCAATGGCTTAACCGTTTAAATCATTTATATTCCCTTTCATCCAACCTCTCAACACTCCTCAGTAATAAACAACCCCACATACACCGTCTATATCCACACAAATTTGATCATTAATTTTTCACAAAATATTATATTTTTACAGCAGTCATTTATGCGTGCGTGGGAACGCTAATAAAAATAGCAATGTGAATTTGGATGCAATAAATGCTCACAAAAATCATTCATCAGCACAATTTATTAATTCTATATGTATTTTTTTTTAATTTATTCATACTGCTATAGACAGATCTTTCCATCATTTCCTGAGTTTCCATCCTACAATTACCTATTGATATGATTATCCCAGCGTAAACTAGGTCTTCCAATGGGTCTGCTACTATTCGATCCCGAATTTAACACGGTTACATGATCTGCCTGACAAAAACAGTGGGCTTAAATGAAGTTAACAATTGCTATTTTGACGCCCAAGTCCATGACCTCCCAATTAAGTATCGTGGCTCTAGTGCCTAAAGTTTATTCCCGGCTTCGGGCTGGCCATAATACCCCTTTATATATGATTATAGTATTTTAAATGGCCATATTTTAAGAAATATGATTGCCACCAACATCTCATGTATATTTAAAGTTGATTTGTTTGAGTTGTGAACCAAAACGCTATACCACAATCAATCAATGCTATTTTTTAGTATGATTAAACTCCCTTATCTTTCATGTTAGAATATTGCTGTTATTGTATTTTAAAATGTTTTTAGCTTTACGTTTGTGTAATACATAATAAAAAAAGGCTTGCTATGCTTCTATGCTATGTCGAGTATGCTTTATGCTACGTACATACGCTGCGGCGCATGCGTGTAGCCTGTCTATGATGTATTCGACGAAGACGGAGTGAGTAACAACGATTTTTCCTCTCTTTCCGGCTAATGGGCGGATCCCACGAGCGTGGTTTCTTGTGCATGGTTTACTAGCATTTTTTTTTGATAGATTTGATTTTTTTAAAATATTAATAAAGATCATAATCATCAAACGTCTTCATGGAGATAGTTTTAATATCAAAAATAAATAAACTCTAGTATATCCATAACTCGCTTTACGTCTTTTTTTTTATGCGATTTCGAAGTTATGCGGTTTTTTTTAAAAGCTATTTTTTATTTCATAAAGAATGCGTATCGAGATATTTTCGATAAAATAGAAAATATATCATCAACAATAACCAAAATTTGGAAAAAAATTATAATTTGGCGCTTTACAAATCATATTGCATTTGCTATCATTGAATTTCGACCACGCCCTTTATTCTGGTTTTGAAAAAAAATGATTTCGTTTTCTTTGTATTTTTCCAATACTTCGACTTTCAATAATACATTTTCCAAAATTTTAACTACTTACGGAGTTATAGCTATTTTAGTGATGTGGCAACGTGGCCGGTCCTACCATAATGAAATCTTTTAACGCGTTTTTCTCGAAACTACTTTTTTCAACACGGTTGACATCATATCTCAAGTTTTAATTAATCAATTTACTTCAAACTGAGTACGAATATTTTCTATATAACCTTCCATTATTCCTACCAGATTTACGTCAAAATTTATATTTTAACTATTTAAAAAAAATTGAAACTGTGACAAAATAAAGCCAAAAAATGACTTGGCTGAAATTTTTTTGAACAGTAATTTTGTCATTTTTTTGAGTTAGGGACTATAGTGACATCTTTACTAATTATAAATTATATTTTTAGTAGTACTCTAATAGATGTCTAGCATTTGAGATGCCAGATATCAGACATCCTTAAAATGTTACCAAAAATGATATTTTTTAATTGTCTTATTGTTTTCCTGTTTTTTTATTAACTTTTTTATGCGATTTTGGATATATTTTATATAGCTTTTTCAAATTTATGCGATTATAAAATCCATGAAACGCATCTTCACTTTTTCTATGTAAGTTATAGCTTTTTTTTGTGCGATTTTCTGCGAAACGCATCTACCGCACAAAAAAGGTTTTGCGTGTATTTCGAAACAAGTATTTTTTTCGATGAAAATAAGACTACAAAGCTGTGTTCATTTCTAAAGAACTAAAATGATTATGATTCCAGAATGTTTTGATCTCAATTTTATAATAAATGTTCAAGAACTAATTACAATCAGCAGACCTTTCATTTATTCGCAGAATATCGTTGTTCAAAAACAACTTTTTCAAAAGATTTTTTATTCCTATATTCCATAAGAAAGTCAATTAAATGATAATCGCTCACAGTCATCTCATCGAATATTTCGATATCACATAAATATATTTCCACATAAAGAAGATCTCCATGTGGAAGGGTCATAAATTATTGTCTAATGTCATCAAATCCCATATTAAACCTATAAATGGATCATTATTTAAGTCTGAGTATATATTTTATTGCCTATTTGTTAGTGGTCGTTGGTTGGCTATGCCATACAAATGGTGGAAAATTTTATGATTTTTTTGCTGCAAACACTTTTTTATTAATCAAGACATCAAAAACATATCCGCTTATAATGGCCATATCATTCCGCTTTTGAAACGGGTCATTATTTTAAATAACAATTTTCAGTTCCCGAGACCACCTGGCGTTTGCTACAAAAGGGTAATCCTGGCAAATATGAAAGGAGAAAGATTTATTCTTCCAAGAGCGGGCTGTAAACAAGACGGATGATGTTTCCTTGCGGAGGATTCAGAACCCCGCCGAGAAATCCAGAAATGAAACACTTTTTGAGGGGTCCGTCTTCAGGATTCGCATTTAAATCGCACTTCGACTGCAGGCTCCCATGCCGAATAAATTGACACCAATTTATCAAAGAAAAAGGAGAAAAATGGTCGCTGATGGGTGGATGTCGGAATTCGTCACCTCACGAGCGCAAATAGAAAGAAAAGTTGGGAACGAAAGTCTAACTTCAATTCGAGTCCTGATATAAATGTCTTCCTTTAAGGATTTCGAGCTTGCGGACATTTCAGACAGCTTCGCGATGAAGGAAATACATTTATTTCTCCACGGCTGAAGAAAAAATCAAATTAAATGAGAGTGATGATACGCGTGAAATTCGTCGCAACTTATTTTTTATTAGCGTAAATTATTTTTGATTTATATTTAGGTATTACTTTCCCGTCATTTGATAAGATTTATTTTAATTTATAAAATTTATTTAATAGGATTTTTTCGTCCTTTGTCTTTGCTAGTTTTTTGTTCATCGCTCAAACAAAAACATTCCATCGACTCAGTTCCTTAATTAAAAGCATCTCAATAAGAATTAAATCTAAAGAAGAATAAGAATTGCTCAAATTTCCAGTAACGATCAATTGAAAATATGATCCGTATGATTCATTTGAGAAAACTTTGAGTCATTTTCATATTACAATATCTTTTCATGTTTTATCAAAAACATTGAAACGTAATTTAATTCAACTTTCATAAGCAATGGATCTGAATAATTTGATATCACCAAACAAAATATATAGGGTAGAAGAAAATATATCATTGATTAAGATATTAAATTGTATTTTATTTGCACTATTAATTTTTTTCCAAAAATGCGCATGAATGACGGATCGCTTCTTGCGCGTGCATCATTGCCGGTTGAGTAGTGACGCGTAGGAGGCGAGAGTCGGGGGAGTCGTCGGTTAGCCTTGGCTGCGGGAAGTCGTCCCTCCAGCAGCCAGATCTCTCTCTCTCTCTCTCTCGTGGGGAATAAATAGTTATTTAGAGAAAAGAGTCTTTCTATTCGACGCCCCTCCGTATTCCCATCCATTCGTTCCGCAACATCACGGCCCGATAGAAGAACGGACCGGAGAACGGATTCCGACGAGCACGTGGGGGGGGAGCACGTCATGTTTAATAAATTCGCATTTATATCACACTTCATACATTTTAGTATGCAATATGTATCAATTAAAGCTGTTTGCTAAAATAATGCAGCCCGATCAATCAAAGCAAAAATTCAATCCATTCCACCACTTATTCATGCAATAAATGAAATTTGAAAATAATTTATTCAATAGCAGAATAAATAAGCACTCGATAAATTCTGTATCGCCAGAGCAATAATAGCTATCATATACGATTTCCCCGCAAATTGTCCTAATTAATCAAATATCCCCAGGGTGCGTTTACACGTGGCGCTCTCCAAAAATGCCCATATATCATCTATTAATATTTCGATAGTTCCAGAATAACCTGAGGAGCCATAAACTATTCATGTTGCCGTTGTTCGGCATCGAAATCTTCCATATGCTTAATAAACTTTTTTTATTAAAAGCCACGATATTACATGGCCGTCAATAACGACTCAATTCATCTTCATTCTTTCATTCATAAAATTTATATTCGATCTCATATTCGAGCTATTCAACATAAAGCGCCTCGCATTACGTTGATATACGAGACATTGCGCATTTTTATAACGTAAATCATCGTGTTTTTCAATATGTGACGTTTACGTTATTGATGCCTTAATTTTATGCCATTCCACGTTAAGCTCTGGATAAAAAACGCTCTTTATGCGTTTCAAAAATAAGCCTTATTTATGATATTGTTTCTCTTTTCGTCTTATGTCTCTTAATAATTTAGTGTACGACTGCAGAACGAGATATTGTGTATTGGGAGTATTTTTATTTTATTGTGAGGTGGTCTTGTAGCAGCATTATGTCAATAACAACAGCGACCCCAGGAAAGTTTTCCCCGACATCGCCCTTCTTATCTGACGTCCAATAACTTAAAGAAGATGTGTAGTTTCCAGGAAAACCCATATCTATTTCCGAATGGTGAAATTTGCCCTTTAGGGAGACATGTTCTGATATTTACTTAAGTGCTTATCATTTAGCATTAGTATTACACGAACCGTCCTATTCGTAATACAAAATATAACAATTGATGTACTTATTTCATATCAATGCTCTTTTGAAAATTTATATATTTAATTATGTATATGAACAATATATTTTCTAGCTGCTAGTATTATTAAAAAAAATATATACATACTCGTCATATAATTTACATTACTGCAGGCACTCTTCAAATATATTCATATCACTCAGAAGAGGCTGCCAAAATTCCATCCCAGAAAATGTATTATTCGAGAAATATACCACGCAAATATAACATATTTCACTCTACAAAAGGTAATAGCTACCTCAGAACCAGATATTTATTTTTTATAGAATATGTAATGGAAAGATTTAAAACATACTTCTTCCGAAAAAATCCTTCAATCTCTGAATTTTAATCAAAACCATTTTTGATTCGTCGAAATATTGATAAAATATTTTTTTCGGGTAAATTTTAGCAATCCTTTTTATGGGAGCATTATCAAGCATTTTGATATGGTTTTTCATGGCGAATATATGTTTTTAAAAATGTGGCCGCCAGCCACATTTCCTATAGGATCCGAAACCAAGAAGATTGAATTACGAGTTCAAACGCTCGTAATTGCAGCTTGCATTGATTAATTATCCAATATCATGAAATTTCATCCCTGATACAATTTATAATGTTTGCACTACCATATACAAATATATTTCTCACATTTTTTTTAAAATCATTAAACATATTATATTTGTTAATGTGGAGGCAAATACAGATAATCCCCGTTTATTGCGGTCCGCCGAGTGCGATTCGGTTTTAATATCATATATTTTTATTTTTTCTTCCAGCATTATTGTTCCTTTTGTATATAAATCATCATAAATTAAACATTAGATGCCATGCAAAATTGGTAGAAACAATTTAATATTATGAAAGCAATCAAAAACATCGATTGAGCATGGAATTAATTTACCCAGTCGTGTAGCAAGGGTGCTTGGAAAAAGTTGTTCAGAGTAATTGTTGAGAATTATGAAAATGATATTCAAAATATCATTGAAGGGGTGAGTTTTTTAGCCATTTTCGGTTGCATTGAATAAATTGGAGTTGGAATCGAATATTCGATGTTCGAATATATTTGCCCTTTTTTCAATATTCATAAATTCGAATATTTATTCATAGTTAAAATAAGATGTAATTCATTAAGCTTAAAAAAAGAAAAAAATGCTAACAAAGATAACTACACTATTAACTGTAGAAGATGTTTACTTAAATTTTTATTTAAAAAGCTTTAAGAAATTAATACTGATTTAAGTAAAACTATGTTGCTGTACACTTACACCTTTTTTTGTGCGGTAGATGCATTCCACAGAAAATCGCACAATCAAGCTATGACACATATAGAAAAAATAAAGATGCGTTCCATGAATTTTAAAAACCGCATAACTTTGAAATAGCTATATAAAATATATCCAAAATCGCATAAAAAAGTTAATAAAAAAACAAGAAAACAAGACAATTAATAAATAACATTTTTGGTAACATTTAAAGGATGTCTTGCATAATTTTCTCTTTCCAACAATATAATATATAATTATTAAAAATATCACTATAGTCCCTAATCAAAAATCAAAAAATAGCGACTGCTTAAAAAAAATTCAGCCAAGTCATTTTTTGGTCTTATTTTGTCACAGTTTTAATTTTTTTTAAATACTTAAAAAAAATTTTTTTTTCGAAAATCTAAACCAGAATAATGGGCGTGGTCGTAATTCAGCGATAGCAGATGCAATATGATTAACACAGTCCCAAATTATATTTTTTTTCCAAATTTCGGTTAATGTTGATGATTTATATCCTATTTTATCTAAAAATATCTTGATACGTACACTTTATGAAATTTCAAAAAAACGCATAACTTCGAAATCGCACAAAAAGAGGTTTAAATTTTGAATCGTCCAACGACTTTAATTAAAAAATGCAGATAATCAACAACGAAATAGAAGTAATAAAATCAGAAACAGTTGGACAACGCATAATTAAAATCAACGCACCAATTGTTTATAAAGATAATATAAAATGTATTCAAAAATTTCGATCATGTTAAAAAAGGGTGGAAATATTTTAAATATTCTTTACGATTTTTTACTGTCGATAAAACAACCTCAATGACAACTGAGAAGGATTTTTCGACAGCAGGCTAAATAAAAATAAAATTACGATCAAGTTTAAAAGTAGAAACGTTCAATATTTCAAATTTTTGAAATGTAAATAAGATTCTTATCTTTTTGATTTTTCTTGTTTGGTTTCAAACAACAAACATCAAAATTTCACGTGAAAACGAATAATTACGCGTTGCGCAACAGAGGATGCTCTTTCTTGCCTTTTTGCGTAACGGGATCAAAAAAGCTTCCTCTCTGATGAAACAAATATATTTCTAATGTAGAAAAATGAGATACTCCATTTGTATTTTTATGTATCACTAATAAATCTATACAGCATTATTAATCTATATTATAATAATTTATAAAATAATCGAATATTTTGCCAATTCAATATCCGAATAATTGATTTAAGAAAAAATTGGGACCATTAATTAGAGTACAATGTTTCAAGAAAATTACATTTAGTAGCTATTCCTGTAAAAATGTACAATTAATATCATTGAAAAGGCCCTATCTACTCGTAATCAATGCTTGGAGTTATTTGAAGAAAAGTACAATGATTACGAATTATTTCACAGTTTATTTCGACAAAATTTATTTACTTAAACGTAGAAGAGGTCTAATAAGATAAACAAGTGGTTAATTAATATTCTCCCGTTGATCATGATCTCTTCCAAAATGTATTCCCGTGATTAATGGGCGTTACGTGTAGTCCTTGAAGTATTTCTGCATCAAAATTGACTCGTTACATTAAAAGATGAAAATTAATTTTGTTGGTAAATTGTTCCATGTGAAATATGTTTCAAATTCATTTTTAAATCCATGATATCGTTTATATGATCTCAATATTAGTTTTTTTTGAAGTGTTGTAGAATCTCAAGATATTTTGAGTTGTGAGATCGATCCTTCCGCGATGGAAACAATGTAAAATATGATTTTCAGCATATTTGAGGGGGTGTAATGCCGTATGCTTATTAATTAAAAATAATAATTTTCATGGAGCTTATTGTATAATAGTTCGCATCGTATACCGATGGAATTAGTGCCGAACGTCATTAAAAGTTTTCAAACGGTAGACTTAATAAGCTGTGAAAAATAATGAGCAACCCTTGGAAGTTGGATCTTACCTTAAATTGGGGGAGTTGAGCACAGGGTGAAGGAGCCGGAGCCGTACTGCCATAGTTGAGCTGGTAGCTGGATGATAAGATCTTTTTGTGGGCAGAAGCATGGGCCCTGTACGCCGACACGCTCAACTTCATCTCCACTCGTGCATCTGTTTCACTTCTTCACACCTCCACGTCTACTAAGGCCACCGAAACCATTTCCTTCACTACAGTTAGAGAACCACTGGAAAACACACACAGTTTCAATTCACAGACTCTATTTGCATTATATACAAAGCAACCGTATTACATATTCGCGCTCAAAGTGACTGAAGAATCAAAGGAAGATTGGAAAATACAGCTGGATCTGTTTGCATAAAAACTTCTATTTTTTATCGATATATGCATCCAGTCCTTTGACAAAATGATCCTTCGTCTCTCACGGGACTTATATCTTGCGATCCATCTACAAAATAATAGTACGACGGCAATATCATATGCTGACAAGTACTTTGATCAATGTAATATAACACCATGAAATATAAAGTTCTGATAACAATACATGTTACGATATCACGAACATAAATATGACAAGATATTCAAAAGCCTACATTTCTCAAAGATACATTTTAAATAATGTCACATAATTTGTTTAAGTTCTGCAGTTTAAATTATGCGATGCTAATACGAAGCGCCAGACTAAGTGTTACCAATTTCAATCAAATCGCAAATAAAATTATGTATATTAAACATTAACTTAGTAATAAACTAATCAATATTTTGAAGAATAAACTTTGTCTAAAGCTCTACAAGATCATTGTCTGTCCTACGTTTAAATACGATAAGATGGTGAAGAACCACATTTGAATATAATTACATGATATTTTTAATACAGCCAATATATTACAGAGGGTACAAATTGTTATTCTCCAATGAGATGCAAATCTTAAACAAACGACAAGACGTTAAAGGGTAGTGAGATTGGCGTTTTCAATTTAATGAAATTTGCGAATTCGGGGATATATTTGGAAAGAGCATAGTTTGAATGTCTACGAAAGACTATAACGAGGGACGACCGTGCCATAAGAATGGAAGCTGTTTGGTCCCCAATGATTTCTTTCAGTGAGACATTGAAAGACTCTATGAAACAATATACGACCATATTCAACAAAAATAGTTTTAGTTTTTGAGTGCCCTAGAAATAGTCTTACCGATTGAAAAAGACGATAATTCAAGATGGAATATATTCAAAACATAACACTCAATAAGTTCGTAGGATGGCATATAATTGGCGTCAATATTGACAAATCCATATAATTTTTACAAAGTACCAACGTTTTAATAATAAGTGTCAAAATTAAATAATAATCTGATGTTTAGTTCGTAAGTTACAGTGGTTTTAGTGACGCTACTTTTGTAATTTTCAAGACAATGATGCTGAATGCTGTGGTCGCCCAAATTTGACACTTGTATCAGAAAACGTAAAGAAGTTCACAATATGGTTTCGACTGATCGTAAATTAAAGTTGTATAAGATAGTTGATTTCTTAAAGATATTAGAAGGCAGTGTATTCATAATTTTGCACCAACATTTGTCAATGAAAAAGCTCTGTTCAAAGTGGGTTGCCTCGTTTGCTCGCAGACAATTCAAAGGATTCATCACTATACCCCAGGGCTAAATCGGTAGTTAGCTGAGTGGAGATCAATTGATAAAAGCCGCCCAAAGCGACCAAAAATGTAAATATCAACTTTATTATTTTATTCGTCGACTATCTAGAGAAAGGAAAAACCATCAATAGCATATATTACAATATTCGATAAGCATTAAAATGAATGCATTACTCTTGAAATGGACAATGTTGATGAATAAAATCGTCGTTTATTAAAAAAAAGGTGTTGTTTTATTAGTCATCCTACGAACTTATTGAGTGAAATATTTTTTTTGAACTCTAATGTACTAATGTTCTAAAAACGATTAATTGAATTATAATAATATATATATTATAAAGTATCCTCAAATTTATATTTCTATAGAAACATTTTGAAAAAAGTACGACATTATTTAATTATCACCCCAATAAAGTATATTTAGCACAGCTGATGCCAACGTGGTTTCGCTAATGTGGTTATACGCAATACTATGGCTTTAATTGTATTGTCAACATATAACCCAAACATTTATTGTACGTCGAAAAGACGACACTATAGTTATATTCATCTTATCGAAAATACGTAGTAAACATATGTAAATATCTTGGCTTCTTTAAGGGTGCTTCGCGTTGCCAAGTATCCAAATGTCGTTGCTTGGCAACAGGAATTTCCATGGTTCAGCTCGCTGAACGTTGCAATAAATCCACCTGAGATTATCCTTATAACTTTCTAGGATCCTGATGTAATTACTTTCGTCGACGGGATCTACTTTGACTTGATTTGAGTGCATTACGAGCAAGAAACAAATATTTGGCACGACTAGAGGGATCTTACGCAGTGTTAAATTGAACATTTGACATCGTTGAACTTACAAATGGCATTTTTCCCGTTGAAATATATACAGCCTTTTTAAGATCATCTGAAACAAAACAAAAAAAATCATTTTAAATAAATCATCGAATTTTCATGAACATTTCAACACAGTAATTAAGTAAATTAAGACCCGAGCAAAATTTTGCATCTCGAATGGAATTCGTTCATGAATTGTTAATATTTGATCTGGCTTTTTCTAAAGCTCGTTTAACGCAAACTTTCCACCATTAATCAAAAACGAGATTATTTTCAAAAGAGTGCAAATTTAATGGATCGGATAAGTCTATTCTATTTCAGCGCAAGTATGAACAATGGACTTAAAAAATACACTTCAGATTTATGTTGGTCTACGGACTGTGAGCTTAAATCATTATGGAGTTTTTGGCTGCTGAGACTAAAGACGTGCTCAAAAAAGATTCAAGCTCTAGAACAAAGATTTTTTTTATTAAATACTTATATAAAATACGATATTTATTTTGACCTACGGATAGGTATTCATACATAATATGCGAAATATTTACTAAAAAATATTAAAATCGAATCTGAATTCATACTATAAAATAATTTCCATTATATTCTATGAATTTGTGCAAATGTGCCATTTAAAAAAAAAATTTAAACATTGTCTATATAACTTTTTATCTCATCAATATTAGTCTAATTATTATATCGTAATCGTATGATATCCAATGAATAATGTGGATGAGATAGAAGATTTCAACAAAACTCCATTATAATTTGTACTATTGCTGTTCATCACCAACTTCATATCATAAGTCACAATTTATATCATCATCCAGGTTTCATACATGAACAAAATATTGACTAAGGAAAACTGAGCTTAGTTAATGATTCCTCGATTGCTTGATGAGAATCAGATTCCACTTATGACGTCTGTATATCTTTACTCTATTTATGGGCCCTTCTTGCTCTAAAAACAACTCTGTGTCCAGTCTTCCAACTCAATATTTCAACAAATTAGACCCAAATTATTGATAATATACGATGTTTGTATTTATTTTTAGACATTCGGCTAACAATTTTAACTTTAAGAATTCCCCTAAGATATTCCGATTTGTATATTAATATTATATAATAGATAAGGTGTATCTATAATGTATATGATACAAACAAAATATTTGTTCTATGCAATTTCTTATTGAATCGGAATCAATTTTAATATAACCGAAATATAATAGTTATCTACAGCATATTTAATAAGATCTCCTTAAAAATTGACTAATGTTTTTTTTGCTGTTATATATTTTATTTTTAGTAGGACATTAAATACATAGGTAAAAAGTTTCATAACTTTCTTCCCAAATCTTTTAGCAGTTTTTATATGATACCCATGGGGTTTGGTGTCCATTTTTACAATCAATTTAATGTCGTATTTGTGGCTTCGTTCGAAAGGGTTATTGAGGGTACTTTAATATTTCTTTATCGTTTTTTGGTTAAAAAGTTTGGAAAAGTAGATTAAAAATACTTTTTATTAATAAAGGATCAATTTAATTTGCATTTGCTCTTTCAAACTCTTATTGTTTGGCATTTCAGCTGTTTTCATTCTTTGGCAAACATTTTTTTAAGTACTATTTCTAGATCAGTGATTTTCTTGTCCTTTTTATACGATTATTCAATAAAATTTAATTGAATATCGCACAGCCTCAAGACCGAATGAAAAGCAACATTTTGCAAGAAATCGATAACATAACTATACAATTATTAAAATAATGATATTGTATGAGGGTTCAAAATATATTTTTTTTTTGCATATAATAAAGAATGTGGGACTGATACATTACAGACGATCCTCTTTGGCAGGAATAGAAAACAAATATTCCATTCTGCAACAACCGGCATTTCTATATTTTCATGCAGACATTTCATGTACTTGTGGATGTAGTTGATCATAGATTTACATCCTTCGAGGCTCATTCACAACTTCCAAGTATTCCTTTATGCTCCCATGTCAGAATGAAATTTGATTCGTGCCATAAAAACACTTTCGCCATAATGGCGTGCCGAATTTGAAAGTCAGTTTGCTCGGGGGTGTGCCTTCAACCCCTTCCGACGGGTCAAATTAACCGTCTGCCACATTTTGGAGACCCCGAGGCTTAATTTGTCCACGGCCAAAGGGCGTCATAACTTGGGTAATTATATTTGAATGTTTATTATTTGCATTTAAGTGGCACCTGCTCTAGTGTTGTACAAATTGATATAACTAATAGGATGAACGTTCCCTTTAAAGGGCAGAGATAAATCATCTTTTTATAATCAATTTATTTGATTCAACCCTTAAAACTCCAGCTGGTTTTCGATGCCTTAATAAGCATACAATTTAAACAGCATGAACTTAATGTATTCTAAATTAATATTTTTCTATCATGATAGCTTCTTATATAAACTGTAAGCCTTTAAACATTAATATATTAAATCAGTGCATTGGATTTAAGTCTTGAAAAAAAGCCGCAAAAATTATGCCCCGATCCAATGCTTAGCTAAAATTTTAATTAAAATCTTATATCATTCATGTATTTTACATATAGGGGTAAAACAATCAGAGAAGATGATAATCTAAGATTGTTGTTCCCGTATTTTACAGACAAAAATGAGTTCAAAGGAATTTCCCAATCTCGCCTTGGTTTCTTCCCAGACTCCCACAGGATCTTAAAGCGAATACAAGAAAATGACTACTACTTCTTTCAACAAGTCCAAATAAAAATTTTAAAACATTTATCAAAATTCAGATCATTAATATAAAAAATTAGTTTTAATCCTCTTCTATTGCATCCATTATCATCACTAAACTTTGACAAATCAACGACGTTTCAAAGACTTTGTTTGCTGGAAGCACTTAGCTCAATGCACTGATAAACTTTAGTATTAGCAATTCTATTAGTCCACGTTGAAGTTTGTTCCAGAGATAAGAATTTCCGCTGCACTCAGCTTTCCAATTTGGATTATTACATCGTATCAGGATAATTTGACGCTTTTCATTCCCATTCGATTTAAATTAAGCTATTTATTGCAAGTAGGATATATTCAGAAACACAGATGAGGACTCAATTAATAAGCATCAAACTGCTAATCGCATATTTGAATACTTTCTACACATAAAACCTCTCTACCTTTAGAACGGACTATTAAAAGCGCAAACTTTGGGGTTAGGTCCCGAGGGATATCATGTAATCATCTCTCGTACAAACTGGATTAGTGAAAAGAGTAATTTAATCCATTATCAAAAAAATCCCATCAGTTCAAAAGAGATTCTTTCATCCAGAAGTAATAATGAAAAATTATATTAATGTTTGTTTCCATTCAAGCTGACACATCTCATTTATGTATTCTGACATTTTAATTACATTGAACGCTTTGACTCAATGCATTTTTGCAATATTTCATAAAAACAAGCATTTTTGATTGTTTATATAGTTTTGTACTGAGATTTTCCCAAACCATCTACAAATATAGATATTAATCATGAGGGTAGTATTGAACTGGAGTAATGATCTACGTGAGTATTAAGTCGGACCATTATAATCCTCAATTAGTCTGGAAAATCAAAATTCTGTTCTAGTTATCTTCGTAATTCCAGCTGAGATAAATTATGTTAAGCGCTAATAAATATTAATGAAATTATTATAAAAAATATTTTAAATTTCAGTATCACAAATCTAATCTCATAGAAATATTATTTTGATATAATTCAATCCCACCCCCTCATATATTTTTTCTAGCTAGTATATAATATTCAAGAACATATTGATTCTTAAATATGCTAATTCGTTTTTAAAAAATTAAAAGCGTCCTGTATTTATTGACTAGCGTTCATTAAAATTTGACCTTAAATAGGGAAGAGGCCTCAAAGACGAAATTCCTGACGACGCCCCTTATCAGAGAGGTCTGCTCACGTAACTTGGACCTGATCCCTAAACAGGGCGTCATAAATCACTACGACCGATGGGGTTGCTCGAATAGTTATTTTATTGCAAAATCAATTGGGATCGACCTTCATCCCCTCGTAGACAACGTTAACTGTATGTGATTTTGTATCCCTTCCGCATTATACCTTATTTGAAAAATGCCCGTTCAATGAAGGAGCGTCAATTAAATCTTTTGTGATATATATACAATGGTACAATGTAGAACATGATCAGATGTGGAGTGAAAAGCACAAATAATAGAGAGCTAGAACATTAATCCCCTATCAAAAGGGTATTTGTATGGGTTGAAACCATGCTGAGAAAATGTTGAACCCCCAGGCATCTATCAAGCTCCAGTCATTTTCATTTATTTTCCAAACAGAGGATAATTTCCTCGACGGTCAGTGGGGAGCGTCACTCCACTTTCGGCGAACAAATTCTTGGTACATCGATCATTGGATGTCTTCATATTATTTGTCACTTTTTTGCATACCATATCATTAATTCTCATCTTGAAAAACCGTCCTTTATTGTATTATATCCAACAAGCTCTAAAATGGGCCTTCATCGATCCATCTTTTGTCAATTGTATATCGTCGTTGTTCGCCCATCATACATCATTCAATGTCATGCTGTATAAAATTGATTGATTGTGCATCTATTATGCGAGAAAATCTAACCGAATAACATTATAAAGTTATTTAATACAACATTTCAGCGTCGAACGAATTAAACTGATTGACAGCAAATGTGAAAATTGTAGCTGTTATCACAAACGTCGAAGATAATCAACTGAGAAAGCTGAATATTTTTTATATGCATCTGGAATCATTGGTTGATTGGCAATTCACTAAAATTGATAGTTTTATCGCATTGAAACTTTAAACGAGATTATCCCAAAACTACATTTTCAAAATGTTCACCAGTTTTAGCTTAAAAATTTGTTAATCGATTTGGCTGAAATTTTGGAATGTTGTTCACTATAACATTATCTAGTCAATAAAGCTAAAGTTTTAAGGTTTTCGTGTAAATAAATTAATTTTTTAGGGGGAAAATTATCGAGAAAATTGTAAAAAATATGAAAGTTTATCTAAAAAGCCTACTAAATTTTAATTAAATACTTTTTGAATTTTTTATAGCTTAATTGACTACCTATATATAATAAAAATCAAAAAATATTTCCATTTTTGGTTACAGTTCAACAGGAAACCTTCGACAAGTGGCGAGCCGTTTGATATCACGAGAAATGGCGCCTAATGGAATACCTCATAACTCCGCCATTTTATTTTTTGTTTTTTAAAAAAATAAAATTTATTAACACTTTAAGGTTGTAGTAAAATAATTTCAAAAATTTAAAATTATACGATTATTTTATCACCATTAAAAAAAATCATGAAAAATGACTCATCTTCGAGCGTCCAAAGGAATTGCCCTCCTTAAGGAATTCTTCAAAATATTTTAGTTATTTAAAATTTCCAATTCAACAAAAAATTAAAAGATTGTCTACAATTTGAGAGTCAATCAATGATACATGGAAATTTGTAAAATTATTTTGAATGTCTAACAATTTTCAATTTGTGAAATTACAAAAAATATCCATTTGTGTTGTTTCTTCAGTCATCATTTTTACAACTACTTCCTTTGACCGTTAAACTAATTATTTCTAATATCAATTTTGTGTCAAAAAATAACGTTTTTTAGCTGATATATAAAAAATAAATTTTAAAACACAGCTGATACATTTTTTATTCCATATTCTTGTATTTTTTCGTTTTCTTTCGGGACAGTAAATTTTTTAACACCGCCAGTTTATTTCAAGAACCCACAGCAATAAACTGCAATGTTTCACGGTCTAAATGAAAATTACACTATATAAACTCACGTGAAATGACTCTATGCTAATGAAAAAAGGCATGGATGTGTGTTTGAAGAAGAGCGAAAAAATTACTTTTGCAATAAAATCCCGCGACAAATATTTTTTGACTACATTTCAGCTTTTTTCCGAGCAAATTCGTTCCAATTTGTATAATAAGCGAACGTTGTCTGTTTTCAAAAGGACTTAAAAAGAAATCGCCGTACGAATTTATAAGCATTTTAGCGAAACATTTATTTAAAACGGCTTTACTACATTTGATATTAAAAATCAAGTATGCATGATTGCTTATTTCGTACATTTTATGTCTTTTTTGATATAACGTATTCTGGCAATGTAAGTTAATACTATTACAAAATATATTTATTTTTAATAAGAAACTGGAATAATAACGTGATCGTCAAAATAATATGCTCCCATGGTTTTAATTATTCTTCCACAAGATATGAAAATGTGTGTATTTTTATGAATTTGGTCATAATTAAAATTATCAGCGAGTTCATAAATCCACGTTTAAAACTTTAAATCCGAAACATCGTAAAAATATCATCCCGTCAGCCGAGGATTAATGAAGTGCTCCCGAACAGTGTACGTTTTTATATAATCCTCCCCAATTTTTATTCCAATCATCCCCCGTATACATCGAACATACAAAAGCTTGTAGTTGCGCAACGAATACCTTAAATGAAGAAAAATATACTCTTTTTTTCCTCTTAAATTATATAATTGCCCATAACGGTATCACGTATATAAGCTTTCTTACAACACTGAGGCCATTTTAATCATGCCCCGTTGGGCTCTCCCTAAATCAACGCAAAACACAATATATATGTTTACCTTTTTAGGACCTTCATTCAACATTATCTTCGCACATTTTCTATCATTCCATTCATCATCTAATATATGCGTTATAAGCGACGAGCTTCACTTTTTTCATCACCGTCACTATGCAGCGATGGACATTGTTTGCGTTGACCTGAAATTGTTTGAGTGGACAATTTCGACCACAAAGCTGAAAGATTTGACCAGTGACCCAACACCAAAGTACCACCCTCATTAATGACCCTTCATAATGAATGAGGATCGTAACTTAATCTAGGGCCAAACACGCGAGAGGATGCCTTCGAACAAAAGCTCGCTTATATTCATATTAAAATGTGTTATCCAGAAAAATCTCCCCGAATTTCACAACTGCGAAATTAAAACTTTCTCATACGTACATATTTTCTACGCTTTTAACATTAAAATAATACACCACCTACATACAATTGCTCTTATTTCGTTCATACACCGACATGCTTTATAATATTTCGTAGAATTTCACAACGGAATAAATTATATACAATACTACTTACTTAAAAAACGATTTTTTCCTTCCGAACAATAACACAATTATTAATTATTCGAATATTTAAGCATGATGTATAATTAATGATAATACAAGATATGTTTTCAATATGCTGAGGAATGAATATTAACAAAGTTCAAATTTTGATTACAAAAGGAGGATTGGAGAGAACACTTCTTTCATTCGTTTTTGATATTATATTACTCAAGTTATTATTAAATCAGGTTCAAGTTATTCAAATTAATTACTCTGATACTAATATCCACCATACAAATGGAAAGACGTTCGTTGTAAATTGTATTAAGGGATACAAATCCTTTCATTTCAATTGAATATGCAATTTGGATGGGGACTCGAAGCATACAAGTTGTCTCAAATGCATATAGAGTGTAAAAAAAGATCTTGATGAAATTTTGTTGTATCATCGAAGCACCGACTGGATAGGGGATGAAATGAAGCAAAAAGAAAGGTTCACAGATGCTACATCTATCAGTGGCTCAATGATACTTTTGGGATTTGCTAAAATATGTAGTGAACGAAAATAAACATTGGATTGGTCAAAATAAGAATTTAATATTAGAAAAATCATACTTTTATATCTTTAGGGTAAGTATTCCTGAACTGTTAATCATCATCCAATTTATTGGATATTCTTGTGCTAGGGATATCTTTGACTGTTTATAGATTTTTTTCTTCTAATGTATGAATGCAGAAAATGCCTTCAAAGGATCTGCTCCAGGGATGTTATGCAGGAGTATATAATACACCCATTTATTTACCCAAATGCAAAATTCTGTATTACGTATTTTCTCATTTTTAATATAAACTGCAAATGATGATGACATTTTATTCAGGTTTCGTTCAATATTAAAAAATAACTCTACTAAAAATATTGCAATGCAAATAAGCAGCCGAGGACTTATGCATCCCCCTAACAAAATAGTCGTGGATGTGAAATATTAACTAAGATTTATTTTATAATCTCAAATTCAGTAGTTAAAGCAAATCTAATTTTCAACTCTCGAACAAATTTCAGGCGAATTTAGTTACCTTTACTAAAGCATGCATACGTTAAATTGCTGCTTTTGCAAGCGTTCATATGTTACGTGAGCTAGAATCAAAATAGTATTTTTGCTTTACATCATAAGCGATAGTAAATATATGCAACTGTGTCTGAATAAATACTAAAAAGGATCCCAAGCCTGGCTTAACTACCAAATAATACTGTTTAGAAATACTCTATATTCTAAAACGCCCCTGATGAAGATATGTCACCTTAAGAAGAATCTTTTAATTATGAAAATTTCGATTATTTTAATGAGTACATAATATTTTATATTATGATAAAAAATACTAATTTGAGAACATACTATAAGTTTTATTGCATTCAACATATTTTCTTGTAAAAAAAAACTCGTTTCTCTCTCTTTCTATTATCAACATTGCTAATATTTTATTTTTATTATTTATTATATATTTTATTTTTTCTATTATGTATTTTTTATTATTTATTTTTTATTTTGTTTATTTAATGTAATTCATATTATTTTTATCTTTTTTAGTTATTTTTTTTTATTATGTAATTTCTCTTCTTTAGTTAAAATATTATTATACACTCAAACCTCTTTTTGTGCGACTTTTTTTGTGCGATTTCGAAGTTATGCGGTTTTTTTTAAAGCACTTTTTTTTCATTTCATAAAGAGTACGTATCGAGATATTATCATCAACGCTAACCGAAAAAAAAATATTTGGGACAATGTAAATCATATCGCATCTGATGTCGCTGAATTACGATAAATTATTCTGGTTTGGATTTTTGAAAAATATGATTTCGTTTTTTTTGCATTTTTCCAACTTTTTGACTTTTAAAAATACATTCTCCAAAGGAATTTCCAAAATTCCACTACTTACGAAATTATAGCTAGGTGATGCGGCAACTTGGCCGGTCCTGACATAATGAAATCTTTTAACGCATTTTTTCAAAACTACCTTTTTAAACAAACTGACAAAATAAGACCAAAAAATGATTTGACTGAATTTTCTGAACAGTCGCCATTTTGTGATTTTTTTTTGAGTTAAGGACTATAGTGACATCTATAATATTTATAAATTATATTTTTGGAAAGAGAAAATCTACACCGAACAATAATGACATTGACACTGGGTATACTATTTCTATATATCGCCTTATTGTTTTCATGTTTTTTTTATTAACTTTTTTTATGCGATTTTGTATATATTTTATACAGCTGTTTTAATGTTATGCGGTTTTTAAAATACATGGAACGCATCTTCACTTTTTCTATTAAAGTCATAGCTTTTTTGTGTGATTTCTTTTTGTGCGATTTTCCATGAAACGTATCTACCGCACAAAAAAAGGTTTAAGTGTACTTATAATTTTTTTAATGTAATATGGCAAAAGCTGTTTATAAATTTCTAAATATATAAAATAAATACATTTCATTTCTAACTCTAACATTCTTTTATTGCTGAGCGTTCCTATGGAAACACAAACAATAGAAGACTTGCAATGAACTAGCAATGCATTGATTAAAAGCAAATTATATCAGTTTATTAGTATTTATACACGATATGTCATTTTTATTCACTTTATAATGTTATTTGTAGTTATTTTATTAAAATTAAAGTTATTCGGCTCTTATAATGAGAAGCCTCTGCAGATAAAAATACTGCGAAATTCAATCCATCGACTTCATTACGCTATGAAATAAAAACTGATTTAAAATTCACTGAGAAAGTTTTATATACGCAGAGTTGTGTTAAATAAAATAAATTTTCTTTTGGAAAAATACATGGAAGATAAATCCAATATATTTATGATCTTCCTACGACGATTACGGCGAAGGAAGTAATGTCTATCGTCGTATTGGCCATTTATTGTTCATTTCAAGAGTCTATTTGGGTGAACCTAAAATGGAAGTGAGTGTTTTATTTGCTCTTTTTCGCAAAAAAATCTAAGCAAAATACGACGATATTGGAGGACATTATTGCGCTTAGAGATAATCATAAATCCGGGCCTGGAGGACGCGCTTGAAGATTGGATCTCCAAAAGACCCTAATAAATATCACCACACGGAATTTCTTTCAATTCCATGCCTTCGATCTCTCGGGAAAAATCGTAAAAATAATCCTGAAATCCTATTTTTTTTCCTCGAGGAATAAACATGTACGTTTGTCCGCGAGAAATAAATTAAGCTCGACCTTTAAATGCCGCCGCCTTAATCTGCTTCGTAAACAATTAATTTCGGATTCATTTCGAAGGATTATCTCCGAGTGCGATGCAAAACCACTCAAAGATTTAGAGATGCAAAATCCACTTAGATTGCCGGGGGATTATTTAGAAAATCCACTTTGAGATGTTTACTTGATTTCAATACCTTTTTTTCTTTCGGGACGCAACTGCTTCGTAAAAGCAATATTTGAACGTGAGATGAATGGAATGAACGGAAATCAATGTGACGAAGTTGAATCCTGCGGCGAAGGATATTCCGACGAGCAGGAAACGTGCTCAAGTTCAAATTGTCCATTCTGTTTGATGATGGACCAAAAAGTTCAAATTTACATCGACCCCTTTGATCCGTCCATGGGTCCATGGTGGCTACGCATGGATGGCCTTCTGTGGCCCTTGAGATGATTCAACTGTGATTAATATTTTTTTGTATTCCAGCTAAACGTATGTCTTTATAAATACACAATATTCAAATACCAAAGGTCATCATTAAGGGGGGAAATCCCTTTAGACGCTCGAAAATGTGTCGTTTTTCGTGATTTTTTTTAATGGTGATAAAATAATAGTATCATTTTAAATTTTTGACATTATTTTACTTATACCTTAAAGTGCTAATTTACTTTATTTTTTTGACAAAACAAAAAACAAAATCCTGGAGTTATAAAGTATTCAATAAAGCGCCTTTTCTCGTGATATCAAACGGCTCGCTACTTGTCGAAGGTTTCCTGTTAAACTGAAATCGAAATTGGAAATATTTTTTTGATTTTTAATATGTGTAGGCAGTCAATTAAGCTATAAAAATTTCAAAAAGTATAAAATTAAAAAATTAGTAGGCTTTTTAGTTAAACTTTCATATTTTTTACCATTTTTTTGATAATTTTTACTCAAAAAAAATCATTTATTTATGCGAAAACCTTAAAACTTTAGCTTAGTTGCCTAAATAATATTATAGTGAGAAACATCTCAAATTTTCAGCCAGATCGATTATTAACTTTTTAAGTTACATTTGGCGAACATTTAGAAAATGTAGTTTCGAGATAATCTCGTTTAAAGTTTCAATACGATAAAACTATCAATTTTAGTGACTTATCAATCAATCAATGATTCCAGGCGCATATAATAGATTCACCGCTTTCTTAAATAGTTGATTATCTTCGAATAGCTATTGTTTTCGGGCTATGCGAGCTGCTTTTGTGCAGAAAGACTCTTACGGTTCTATTTCGCTACCCGCGCTTCATCGGTGTTTTCAGCAAAAACTTTATAGTAGGTACCAATAATTATATTTAATGTAATCATTATCTTCAAAATGAAGCTGTAGTCATTATTGAATATCCCAGCAGCAATTTATGTTGATATTTCAATGATTTTTACACCATAATGCAGGTGCTGTGAAGCCAGTCGCCAAACCGTCGAGCTAAATTTCAAGTATGGCCACCCAAGCATTTTTGAAGTAATTCATCCCTGGACAAATCTTTATAAATTGATAAGAGATGCTGTTCTATCTCTTAACCAAGTTATGGAATCAGGTCTTCAAATTTTGGATATTTTTTAAAGTGATAGCTTTTTGCCATTTGCACCAGCTTTTGACTCAATTTGTAGTCCATTTTGACTCCGCCAAATGTATTTAAATAATATAATTGTTTCTCTCCTCATTATTAAATAATCAGAATAATATTTCTGATATCAATCGTATTAACAATATTAGTAATAGTTTTAAATATACGCCACTTAACTAACTAAGATCATAAATTCTCAGATCATTTTTCTATAAATACGATAATTATATAATAACTATCTGAGATTTCTGGACAACTGCATTTTTTATTTATTGAGTGCAAAATAAAAATAGCTAAAACGTAAACAGTCAACTTGAAAAGTCTACAAAATACTAAATTTAGTGTTTATCTTAAAATGACATAATTTTATAAGTGTATAATACAAAGTCAAGGAAGAATCATATTTTTAAAAGAAAAATAATTATTATGTGGATTCATGCTTATTTTTTTCACCATAACGGCCAAATTGAATTACAAAATGAAACACTCTGAAGCTTTGATGTATTATTTAAACAAACGTATTCGCTTTCGAAACTATTTCAGAGGCTCAATATTTATACAGCTCCCAAATCTGATGTGCTCCATGGGAGAAGACTCGAGCTTTTGTTATCGCTATTCCCTTTGTGACACGGTGAACATTGCCATTTTTTAGATCGTGAACTAAAAACAGGAAAGAAATAAGATACTAAATTCCCGGCGACGGGATAAATCAAAAGTAATTTCATTCAAAAGATTCGGCTTAAAAATTAAATCCACCCTCACTAAACAAAGACGCTATGAAAATTCTTAATAAAAAGTGACGATCGTAACTTTATCTCCGAGGTAAATAACGTTGTTTTGTGGCCAAATTTCAGCTGCATATTTTTATTTTAGTTTATCATTCTTTCGCTTTGTTTTTTGCCACTTTCGAGAAATTGAAATTCTTGTTTCATCCCTTGGAAGAAGAGCTTTTCTTTGGGCTATAATTCAGATTTAAAAAAAACTTTTGACGAGGATTCTATGGACTTCTGGTTTTTCGGTACAAGATAAAATTTATTTATACCATGTATTTGAAAAATTACTTCTGACACTTTTTGTATAGAAGTTCCTGACACTTCCTGTAAGATATTTCATATACATCATTTAAATTTTAATCCATTTTTATGTCATTAGAATATTATAAAAAACTGAGAATATATTATTAACGACATTTTTTACTTTAATAAATACCTATTATAAGAAGATCACATACGTCCAATATCAGATTTGGGACTTTAAAAATAAAAATAAACTTAGCATCTAAATATTGAAAGACTAACTGAAGAAAGACTCTGATAAAACCAACTGCAATTCGCCATAATAATATCGATATCTTTCTGTCTCACTTCCGACACAATTTTTCAATTTAAATCGCATTTTCCATCTTCCTGCGAGCATATTGCACCATGTTAACGATATCTATTTAAATTAATTCGCGTGTACAACTTCCTATCCTGTAATGATGCGCGGAAAATGGGGAGTCGTCGGATAGCCTTGGCTGCGGGAAGATGTCCTTCCCACAGACTCATCTCTCTCCGCAAATAAAATACAACAGTTACAACAACAGAATCCACGTGCGAGCGCGGCCATTGTAAAGGAGAATGAGAAGCGATCCCGCTCCACGTTACCTTGAAATCGTGGTATTATAACCTTGACCACGGGAAGATGTAGTCTTCCCGCGGCTTGCCTATCCTCCCAGTTATAATATAATATATTTAAAAACATATTTCACTCGTATCTACGCCCATATTTTATTACACACAAACATAAAAGAAATGTATTACACAACACACAATAGATTATCTCAACTGGTCTCATCGTGTAGTTTTATGAGATTTATAAAACTTATTCAAGTTCTCGATAAGGTCGTGTCGAAAGAATAACGAAACATTAGTTCAACCTAAAAACAGGTGAATTGAAACAGAAACATCCATTAATGAACAAATTTCTATGATGTCAATCATAGTATAGCCATTTGTCGGATTGAGAATGATTGGACGCGTCAAAATATCTCTTAAAGAACCCAACACTACGATTCTTCAATATCTACCGTGAAAATGAAACGTATTTAATAATACGTATAAATTTATATATGTGCATATATTTTAGAATGTGAATTTTACTGATTTCCTGATAATCCACATACAACGCAATCTTCAGACTAAATTTAACATTTTTGTCAACATTTATTCTTCGTTTATTTAAATATCTTCCTTATCCGAATATCAACAGGATACCAAGGATTCTAGTCCAGTGAGAGCTTTTAAAATTTCTTTCATCAATATAATATTGGTAGTAAAATAGCTGAAAAACTTATACTGAATGTTATCAAGGATCTGACAACAATAAGGCAATTATTACAAAATTTAAAAAATAATAAAAGTTAAAAAGTTACAAAGCACCAAAAATAGGGGTACGATTTTTAATATTCTATATCTGAATAAGCTTTATATCGCACAAAATTATTGTAAAAAATTCAGAAATCTAGATAAAAGTTCAAACAAAATAGTTTTAAAGCCTTATTCGTTTAATTTGATGGCAATAAATCAATTCTTAATTAATTTTTTCACGGATCTCCATTAGTTTGGGAAAATTTGTAAATGTGCACCAAATGTCTCTGATAGCTGTAAGATCAGATCTGCATGCTAACTTTTTCACAAGTAGATTTATCTTCAACTTTTTTCTCCTACAATGGAATAAATTATTCTACTCTGATGATGATTTTTATAAATTCACTAGTCCAATTTATTTCAAAGTTGAATATTTTTTGGAATTCTAATAGCAGTAAAAGGTCTAATTTTTCTACAGCTTCAGTACTGTTTTCTTGATGGTAAAGCATCTTTAAAAAAAATTTAATACTTAAAAATTCGTCCGTAATATCATTGACTTCGAATTAAAAGAATATGGACTGTATAAATATATATTTTTGCAAAAAAAATCTTATTCGTATGGCACGATATTGATCTACCGCATGTTATATTATTCCTATACGTAAAAACACTTCATCTCAATCTCAACTTTTCAGATTGAACCCTAAAAAGAAAATTCCATCCCTCTACAAAAGCGGCCTCCAAAAGGATCTCATATCAAAATTATTATGACTTCCGAGTTAATCAAACCTCTCGGTAACAAAAGCGATTTCTTCCATTATATAATAATAACCATACAAGGCTTCAATAATATCCCGAGCACGTTTCATACTATGAAATGCCACATTATAATTTTAAAATTCCGTTTCTCAATATTTACGGCATGATTGACTTCCATTCATCCAGAACTTGACGACGAACATTTTATTAAAAGGCGCACACGGATTGAATGCGAATACATTTCCATTTCTATTAAATAATCCATAACAAAAAAAGGTAGACAAGCCTCTTTACGCGACACTCCTTTGAATATTAATTTTGAAATTCCAGAAAAACTTTCAACCCTCAAAATGGACTGCAATTCGCCTCTCGCCGCTCTTTTGTGTTAAGACTAAGGTTTTATCGGCATACTTCAAAGGTTTTTCCATTAATTATAAAGGGGTTGTCACCCGTCAGTTATCTCCTTTATGGCCGGATCGCTTATCCTTAGAATCTCCGGATGAAAAATAGTATACATCGTGCTCGGTCTGTATTACAAGAAAAAATAATTTTAATTTTCATCAAAATGCCACGTCTCAGTTCTGAACCTCTTTATTATGCTCGCATTTACGTCAAGTAATTTCTTCCGCATCTATTACTTTAAAGATGACGGAAAATTAATGAACTCTTGGAAGTTTCCTCCGTATTAAATCACGATAAGGATACGTTTATAAATTCCTTATTTTCCATAAAAATGCTTTGATCGCGTCAGGTTTCAGATTCCGGCAGCACTCGAAATATTTTTCCCCGCAAGTGCTACAAAAATTACCTCGTGTTTTTAAAAAATAATCATTCATAGTACATTGTACATGCATCTTTAACATTATGATAAAAGCTTAAGGTTATTAACTGGGTCAACATGAGAGCTCTTATCGAAGACTTTCAACGCTCTTCAGCTAGGGAATGTTTTCTTATTAGTAAAAGCCAACAAAACTTTGCATTGTACGTGCAAATATGCTTACCTTGTTAAGTTTTGAAAGTGGATCAAATATTACTATTATAAATATTTATCAGGTAAGTCCAAAAGTTTGGGCGGATTTTTGGAAAAAAATTAAATAATATAAATAATCATACATAGCATATATTAAAGGGACCGAAAAGTAATCAAAAAAATTCGACGAGCTCTTTCACAGCTAGTTTGTGTTGAGACACGATCCAGTAAACACATAAGTTTTGTTATGACGTTGAAGCTATGATTATACGTTATCAGGAGATAGAAAAAATCATCGATACTTACGGGAATATTCTGAAACTAAACAAATGTCATCGATGGTTTAAACAGTTTAAAAATGGAAATAGGAATCTCAAAAGCATCGTTCGAAAAGAACGACTCCAAAAATTAGATGATAATATCCTGAAATCGATGGTGGAGTCAGATTTTCATGATCTACAATTAGGGATCATCTTCTTTGCATAGGAAAATCGCACAGACAAGAAATTTGGGTTTCCTATGAATTTCTTCTTTCTCAGTATGAAGAAGATCCATTTTTGTGGCGAATAACTGGATACAAAAAGTGGGTACTATATAATAATCTTAAATGAAAAAAATTATGACTTTATCCAGAAAAATACCTGTTCCGACCTCTGATCAACACTAACAATAACGAAAGTTCTTCCTTGTGTGTGGTGGTATTTTTCTGGAATTTATTAATTGTAAATTGCTTAAATCCAGTCAGATAATTACAGCGATTGTTTGTTGTGAACAATTCGATTGAATGAAACAAGATCTCATATAAAAACGATCTATTTTGGTCGATAACTAAAAAAAAAGATTTTTCTTCACGATATCTCTAGACCGAATACTATATAAATAGCTCAGAAAAAAATAAGGGAGCTTGGATTGGAAATTTCATCTCATCCAAGCTGTTCATCAAATCATCCACCGTCGGATTATTTCCTTTTTAAATCGTTAAAGCACACATTAGGACGTTAAAAAAATAACAAAGTTGTTGAAGTAAAAACGCATTTAGATAAGTTTTTCAATGAAAACTCAAATTTTTTTTCAAAAAGGCAATTGCAAAATTACATTTATGCTGGCAAAATGTGATAGAAAATTATAATCATTATTTTGTTGATTTGTATTTAAGATTTAATAAAAAATGTTTTCCACCAGCAAAAAAATTGATTACTTTTCGGTTCCCCTAATAATTGATGCATTCATCTCGTGAATATTCAATCTCGGAGAATAATATATGAATATTGTAGTTTAGAAATACTTCTTTGATGACACATCCAAATTTATATTAAATATAGAGAGATTGAAATGCAAAACATGCAATTTTATAAAATTAATAATTTTAACAAAATGAAGTCAGAGTGAGATAAGATTAAAGATGCAATAAACTTCCTGAATTACTTCGGAAAACTTTCAATTCATACAGTATTTTCTGAGCACTTTTTATGAAGGTTCGAGTTTAAGTCCATGAAATATAATTTCACTATAGAAAAAAATTCAAGGGATCAAAAGTATTAATATTTTCGTTCGATCGTCTCTAGTTGATTAATAAAGTCCAAACAATTGGAAACTGCTGCATATAAATTCTATATTCCATGAAAAATCTTCTTTGAAGATCAACTTCGTTCTGTGAAAGATATTCTCAACAAAAAAGGTATATATTATATTATTACAATTATACCATTTATAAGCATTAGCGAATTTAATTTAATTTAAAAATTAATGCTTAACATACTGTGAATCTTAGAGAATTAATTCAGCAGTGTTTGGATTGCTTCCCTTTATACAATACACAACGAAGATATACGGCGATGATATTTGAAATATTCACATTCGCAATGATGTTTCAAAGTTTCGTTCTTAGAATATGCTGTCGTAAAGCAAGTATGTACCAGTATACATGTACTTAACATCTCGGTAGATTAGCAATCCGTGCCAAACTTGTCGAGAACTCTCAACAAACTATTGGCAGTCGACCATTCAAAAGAAGATTTACGCCACTCAGCGATCGTAAATAAGATGTTGCCCTGCAATACTTATTTATGGATGAAGTTTTGTATTTGCAAAATTTCGCACCTTCCCCTTTGAATATTATAGGCTCTGAACGCGAACATGTGACACTTGGGTGTTCGCGTTATTACCCTACAGCCTCCCAAAGGCGGCTGAAAGCATTCAAAATGACTCCACGTGATGGTTCAAATGAGGCTTCGAAGGACTCCAGACACAACGGTCCTGTAATTGCTTAAATTTCCGCTTTGTTTCACTGGCGACAGGATGCGACGCTCCCCCATCCACCCCTTAAGATTTATAGGGGGTGGCCGTAAATTGTGTAAGTTGCCAGCCGGTATGTTTTAATGAGACGAAAATTGTCCCGAAACTTTTCTTACGCCTTATTTCTCAAAGTTTGCCAAACAGCGGCGCCAACATATATGATTATGCTAACAGGCGAGATCCCTGTCACTTACATTAATATTTAATGTCGTTTTCAGCATGAATATAAATAAAGGAGACACTTTTTCGCAAGTTGTTGCGCCCTTAAATACTTTCCATTCGCAAATTGATTATCTGATGAAACTGACTGATTTTTGAGATTTTTCCCCACGGAGGTCCATGAAAAATTCATGCGAGTCCAACGAAAGCAAAATATAATACAATAAACAGATGGCTTTATTGTACCTCCATATTTTATATTCCTTTTATCATCCCTCTACGTAATATACCTTTCTTAAACATTCACATCAATCATCTTCTGTGATATAATTTTTTTATGCAACTCGAAACCATTTAAGCCAAAAGTATTTTGATATTCTTAAGAATTTAACTTGCTCGAAGAACTTATTACAAAGAACGTTAAACCGAAAATTTGCGCAAAGTTTGCACTGCAAACCCTATTGTTAAACAACTTGTGTCTCTTACACTAACTACTTTTTTATAAGTTAGGCTTTAAATTAAAACTTTATAAAAAAAATATAAAAGATAGCTAATACAGTATAAACCGGATCAAGTGTTACTTTGCTCATGCTCCAATTAAATTCACTCTATCATTTTTATCATGTAATAAATTGCTACGATGTTGTAATCATTATATTTTTTAATTTATAACATATTTTTACCACAATAGTACGCGTACCACAGTTTAAAAACTACTGTTATGTTTAAATATATCTTTACAATGAAAATTTTTAAATATTAATTCTATAATAATTTTTCTAATATTACAATATTTTGTAAAATTTTACAATTTCATCCCACGTCAGATAAAAGATAATGATATGCGTAACCCGACGGGAATGTGTTAAGACTTTTAAAGACAGCCCTGTTTCTCTCTCTCTACGTAATTTCGTCTATTTCAAATATCTCATTTTAATTATTTGATAAATGTATGATAACGAGATAGCAGCCCTCATCCCTTAGAAAATCTAATTTTGGATTAAACACTAAAGGACCACTTGAAAATGGTTATATTCGTCTTTAAAAATATTGCTACAAGCAAAAACTGACGGCAAACCTAAAGCTTTCATTATACAATTTACCAGGAAGTCCTTTGTGGCAAAATATTTAAAGGGAGCTTGTACTTAAAGGATTTGCATTGATCGTCAAATTTGGCGTTTTGTATTATAAAATGTTCTAAACGTTACTGATCGATATGACGAAGCACTCTGGAGAGTGTCTGGAATAATTTGAGATTGATTTATAACCACGATGAAAATGGAATAATCCCAACGATGTTCCAAAAAATGACACCGGGCAAAGGGGAAACCTTGCAGGATGAACATTTCATAACCAATATTGCCTTGTTATTATAAAGAATCTGAATATCTAATTGATTATTTAATGAAACTTTTTGTACCTCGTTGAAAATTATGTATTTTAAATTATTCCAATTATGCTGGCTCTCTATTAGTATAGTACCTAAGAAAAATATTTCAGTATAATTGCACTAAATTTCAGTTCGTGAAACATCTAGTCTCTTCGCTCAATGCCTCAATTACAATCCAGAAATGTTCAATCTTAGGAATCCTCTTACTTTCGTCAAAAACATCAAAAGAACAAAGGTTTTCTGATTCAATGATGGCTATATATAAACATACTTGTGATACACACATATACTAAATGACACAAAGGTTTGAACCACTATTGACAAAAACAGATTTTCTTCTGACCCGACCTAATATAGTTCCTATATAAGCACCAGCAATTTCTGCCTGAAAGAGTTTAGCTGACACAAACATTTATATGATTGGATTTGATACCGCCCAACACCCCAGATAAACCCCATCCACCTACATTTAATATAACTTGTTAAGTCAAGTACATAGGAAAATATAATTATTGCGTTTATGGTAGAAAAACGTACAATGACATTTTTAAGACCTCATTTAAATTATTTTTGGCGGTTTAATGAAATTAAAAATATTAGACTAGTAATAAATTATATTTTATATTATCTGTGCAAACATACTATAAATTTCAAAGCAAATGTTGCTTAATCTCAAAACAATTTTCCATAGTAAAATAAATCATCACCACATCAATCTGTGCAAGGTTTGAATTTTCATTAAAAAAATTAAAACACTGTTTTAATTACTAACTTGTATTTATTAATTAATAAAAAACAGTTACGTGTAAAATTAATGTTTAGATTACGAATAAGTATATCCTTTTAGTACTAAAATCATAAATATTCATGATAAAAGCGTTGATTTTTTTGTATCAGGATATTTCTTTTTGTAAGCTTTTACTAACAATAGCAAATATTCCCCCTAAATATTATTCATCCCTTCATTGACTATCGTCAATTTATTATATTCCTTCATTGAAGCAACACAACGCTCAGCAATATCATTCACTACCCGCATAGAATGGAGCATTTTCTTAACAGCCTTAAAATCAGAGTCATCCTTCTAAGTTTCAACATCTTTATTCAAAAACTATGATGAGATGCCCAGTATCTGGAAAAATCATAGAGTTGCTAATCACAAAGTCTTCTATGCTTTTTTCAGTGATGTATTCGACATCAATGCTTTTTATTTTCGGAAAATCTTCTACGCCTTCGTTTTTAGTGCATCTATCTCATTTTGCTTATCTTTAGCTGAAAGTTCGTCGTCGAAAAATACAAAAGACACCAACTCTTCCGACAAGTACCATAAATGGCCCAGTATTTTTTTCATGGCAACTTTGGCCATTCTTTATTTTATATTTTCAAAGGATATCAGGTCTTTACGACTGTGAAAAGACAAACATCTTTCACTGCTTTCATTTACTTTTTCGTCAGTTTAAGCTGATGTTTAAATTTAAAAAATCAAGTAACACATAGCTTTAGCCATCCATTTAGCACGGTGAAGACCAGCAGGTCTCCTAAATGAAACTCTTTTTTAAGGAATTCCTCCAAAGTAAATGATGGAAAGATTCAGTAACTCTATAGTCATCTCGAGGTTGATACACTCGAAGTTGTTTTTGGGCAAAATAAATCTTATCTGCAGTAACATTTTCTATAATTTTTGAAGATGTGGTATCATAAATTACTGTTTATTGTTTTGTCCCAGTTCTTCTTAAATCTAAAACAATTGGATATCAGGAACACTAGACGGACCGACCGATTGATTGACTCACTACAGCTTCTAGCTACATTGAGCAATAGAAGATAACTTTGACTGATGCAGATTTGGTGTCGATTGGTCGATAAGCCAAATATTGCATTTATTTTTAATTAATAAACTTCTGTCACTGCTTATGGACGCCATTTGAATTATGGGCTCAATCTCAATAAGATTTAAGAAAGGAGGGAAAGGTAGGAGGTTTGACTGTAGTGAAATAGTGAGTCTTTCTGCATGCTATTCCACTTCAAAATAGATTCATTAACACACCAGAATCAATAAGCCAGATTAATAGTTATAGTGGCCATACGACGTTTTTTTCTGAAACCTTAACTTATGGTAGCGACTTCTCGCGAAAATCTTATTTTTTTTAAATAAAAAAACACGTATTTATTTTTTAAGGGCAGAAAATCATATGACGAGGTGATCGCCCAATTTTTTAAAAGTCGAAAAATAATGACCACCCTACATATATTATGAATATATAATAATTTGCGATAATATTAACATATTATTTTTTACTTACATCATGAAATTCTAATGTTAGTCGATTCGACTCACATATCATATATTTTTAGCTATATATTATTAACTTATAAAATTTTCTTTCCGCAGCAAATCAACCCCACGTTTAAATATTGTATATTTCGTTCATATTTTATTTTTGGTTATTTTATATTTCTAAGGTATTTTCATTAAAGCGATGATATGCTGTACAACGAATTTCGTCTAAACAAAAAGATAGACATTTCAGATAACGCCTATGACGTCAAGCAGATCAATGAAGAGCTCCGAATTGGCAATTCGATATATTCCACATCCGTTTAATCACATTTGATGATTGAGAACCAACAACAGTCGAATAATTTAAAGCGGACTAGATGACTAATTTGAAATACCGATGAAATGGGCTGTGTTTACGCTACCAATGAGGACAATACACCCAACACTGTTCGTATTTACGTTCGATTTGCCTATAAACACATGGTCATTTATTTGCACGATAACTGTGCGAGGGAGCGCAAAAATATCCCATAATAAAAACAGAGAAAATAATAAATCTTGTCTTTAAAACACCAAAAAAAAATTGTCAATCCATGTGCAAAAAACCCTGTATACATGGGCTGATCTAGATGGGGTCTGCTTTAGATTTTGGCGCATGCAGTAAACAGAATAAGGAATGGCTTAAGATTGGCAGATGAAAAAATAATGAAAAATAAAATTTGGATATTACTCATAAAAATTAGATAAATTTCAGCAAGAGCAAAATGGATAGTGGGAATGTAAACTCCAATCATGTGAAGTTAAAGCTGCTTTATTAGGATCTGGAGAATTTTTCCTAGTGCTTAACTAAGGAAGACTAATCTTGGATCTATTACTGACCTTAAAAAAAATCTGCTGGAATGATCAAGATGTGATTCTGAGATGATAAGAGCTTTTACTATTAAATTTCATACATCGAACATTAACATTAAAAAGCAATTTATGCTCACGTTTAGGCTTTCATTCGATGATGTAATACATTTTAATATTAGTTTTTTATTGCTGTTTTCTATTTTGATATTTATATATAATATGCGATGATAAATGAATTTATCAATCAAAAGAATGTGGATCAGATGGATGATTATATTAAAAAGTAACCATTAAATATTGTTTATTTCATACTTCGATATATACATTTCGTATTCTTACATAGAAGATATTGAAGAACTTCTATTGTTGGACAGACTTCGCCCGGTTTTACAAGTCTTTTTTTTAAATTCAGCCTTTATTCCAAGAGATATTTTATAAAGAAATTCATCCAAACATCGAATAAAAATGAGACATTTTTAAAATTGTGTAGGTTGAAAAGAGGGAAAATAATATTTTAGTAGTATGTAAAATGCTAAATATATTGACATTGTTATCGTGTTTATTTCTTCGACATACTAGCATAATATGATGACAAAATTCATTGGTTCGCCTTTCTACTTACAAAGTTACTTTCGCCGTCGCTCAAAAATAACGATGCTTTATATGACTTTTTACGACGTATTTTTATAACGAAAATACGCCATGTAAATTTATCGAAAGGAATAGAATTTAAGGATCACTGGAGCGATGATAACTTAAACCGAAAATAGCTATCGAGCGATTTATTGAACTTTCGCCCCCCGAGAGACGAATAAATTTAATTTTTGCAATAATTATGAAAAATTTAATTTCGAAAAAAGGAGAAGAAATTGCTGCAAAGTAACGGTGGCAATTGAGAAATCCGCGGATCTCGTTTTGCCCATAAGATGAGCATAATTCACTTCCCAATGTCAGCATCCAGAGGCTGTAGACGGACCGGGTGGGGTGGTGGGCTGTCGGTTCGAAGGGGTTTCCTCGGGTGGATCCAATAAAATTTCGCCGAAAAAAAAACATCTCAATACAGACACATTCCAGATATGGACGAATTTCATTATAAATAATACACCGACAAAATTCTAGACATTTTCATAAGAATTTGTGCCTTCGTACTTGACGAAGTCTAAAAACCTCCCCCACAAATTTTCGAAAATAAACCCTCAAATATACATTGCTCCGTGTTCATTTAAAACTTTATCAAATTAAACGAACGCAGATTTTTATTGCAAAACTATTATATTTCATCGCGTATACGATATCTTTCATCTGCGTACTATATAATTCGCCCATTTACTTACGTATATTTTTGTTTTTGAATTTACATTTACAAAGATACACATACGCTTCCTCCAATTACCAATTGCACAAAGAATACCTACCCCCTGTGTACTTCAGAGAAACCCATTAACTTTATCGCCCTTTTTTATGTATCTCTTTTACCCGCTCTCATTATTTCCTAGCCACTTTCACCGTTTCTATTTCCTCAATATTCTTACTGAATAAATTTGTGGTTCATTCAATATGAATACGATTTTGGCACACTGTAACCATAACACACACGAATAGTTGCTATAAAATAAAGGCAAATAAATGCTAAAATAAGGACTTTTAACCACTGTAAACAAGCAAAAAAATCACATCTTCATTAAGTTACTATCTGTAAAATCTTTCTAATTTGGATAATATATGCGTTATTTTCTTTAAGTTTTTGATTCAGTATTTAAATAAGCTATAAGGTCTCCACTAACTGAAAACGTTGATAAAGTAATTTTGATTTATATACGCCATATATTTCCGCTATAATGATGGACATTCAAAGGTATGCCTTTACAAAGTTGATTTAATTATCGAACACGACAAATCAATTTATGCCATAGAAAACACATGCTTGATTGATAATTAATTTGTTAATTGATTTCTGCGTGGGTTCACAAGCATTGTAAATTGCATCGACAGCAACTGTTAAAATGCTTAACATACGAATACATGAACATGAGTGTTCCAAAGGGGCATGGAAGATATGTTATTAGATTGATTATTCAGACACACCCTGTTTAATTCGATTATTTGAAAACCTGAATAGCATCTATGTTGATTGGCATCAAAATACATCTATGATCTTATAGAAAATTTTAGTTATGAATATGATATGAGTGAAATGTGAGATGATCTTAGGAACAATAGTCATAGTTTAAATTTTTTAATTTTGCATATTTTTAATAAAAATTTAAAACTTTGCTTATATGATTGAGGCAGAAAACCGACGCCCGACGAAAGCGAAGGAAACATCCGTTTCCGAGCGGATGTCCTTAAGTCAGTCAACCAAAGAAATTCAAGCTTCAAAATACTATTTAGTGCTGGAAAAAATTACATTTGATGAAGTCGCAAATTACATTTCCAGCTGAAGTAATTCATTCGCAGAAGAGTGACTAAAGTTGCTTTAAGCTTTTGATATGAAAAATTAGATTTTACAGTAGAAATGCTTCATCCAGGTAAACAAAATGCTATTTCTCATAACTAAATTCAGCAATTACTCTTACGCAAAACTAGGTTTAGAATCATGAGTTTCGCCTTACACACTGTATTATATTACCAATTTGTTGACCAGCCAAAATGCTTTTTAAATAACTTTGGCATAATTTAGTTTAAAAAAAATGCAACTTATAGTACTTCACTTTAAGTATAAAATGAGTGGCATTCAATTATTCAACTGTAGAGAAACAGCCTTTTAACTTTAGCCTCGTAATTTTTTTTAAACCAGTGGTTTTTAATGAAGACTGTATGCCTCTTCAAAGAGAGCTGAAGAGATCAAAAGGGGTGTTTTTGCTCTATGGCAAATTTGAGAGGCATTGAGGATAAACTGCCGCAATATTCACAAAACCGCATTAAAAAGTTTTAATAATACTAAAAATCATCGAACGCATTTTTCAAAAAATAATTATGAATATGAATATAAGTAATATTACTCCATATTTAAATAGGTACCTTCGTCGCTGTGGCAGTTGCCGCGTTATTCGGCTGCATAAATCGGACCGGAGGAACCACTTGAAGCACGCGACGCTCCGTACCATTAGCCTCGATTATAATATGGGTGCTGATAAACGACCGACACCACCTTTTAAAAGGACAAGATTATATATCTTCGACGCCAATTCGTTTCGTATATGCAACGTCCAAAAAGACTGCTTGAACTACGGAATAGGGAAAAAATTAAATATATATGATAGCATTCTATTACTAGCCCATCAAAGCTATTGCCCCTGCGTTACATTATTGATTTCAAAAATAAGAGTCGTTGTAGCTTTTTTTTCTGAAAGGGAAGCGATAGATCAAAAAAGGTTGGGAACATGTGGTCTATATCACTGAAGCATGAATTTAAGATTTTCGAATTTTTGTTGCTCAAACTTTTTATTTAATATCTGGCCAGCTTTATTCCGAAAAGGACCGAACGATCCCAAAAAGGTCTAACAAGTTGCTACAAATTTGTGCTATCAATTCAGAGGATCAAATAGAAACACAAAATGGACAATTCTTCTACAGTATTGCCCATGGCATGTTCGTTTCAAAACAAAGATGTGTATCCTATTTCAAACGGAGAAAAATTAATACAAAGTAGAGGCATCAATGCTTAAATTCAGCGAAGAAAGCAAAATTAAATTCCAAATAAATGCCAAATTATAATACGAGCCATCGAAATTGTTGCATTACAAATCAAAGATTTTATTAAAGGTTTAAGCCTGAATAGTTGTACATTTTGTCTACAAGTAGTTTATGTTAATTATTGTCAAATAAATGTTGTCTACTTTCAATACAAGGTGGCTAGGACTTCAGTAGACATGGCCAAAGTATAATAAAAACATTTACAAATCTCAAATATTATTATAAACATCAGCAACAATATCATATCAAAACGAAATGAAAAATATTTTTTAAATTTAATACCACATGCTTATTTGTGAATCGATGAGTGGTAAAGAATTAAGACGGGTCATAATACAAATATTAATACTGATTACACAACGATATATTTTCTTAGTCACCTTGGAGTGAATTTGCTTAGTGCGTATAAATTCCTTATTCAAACCTCATTGATCCAATTTCAAGGTTACTTTGCAGCCAGTTTGTTATTTTATACGACCAAAATGACTTAGTGGAAGTCGTATAAACGTTAAAAACACCATTCATGTCTAGTGTGTCTCGCAACTTCGAAAGATACTCAGTTAATTCGAGGAGTAGGTTCGCTTTGAGCGGGCTTAAAAATTCAACATTGCGCGTTCATAATACGCCTCGTGTTCGTCTTAAAAACCTCAATTCAGAAGTTGCAAATAAACGACTTAAGTTTTGAATGCAAACAGTACTCGAGGTGATTGATAGCCCTACGAACAAATGGCTAAGTGTTACTTCTACACACAAAGGTGCAAATAGCATCCTGAGGTCAGACCTGAGCAAACAATTCAGTCAAGAGGTCGAATGTTTGCTCGGAGTGGAACTGTAAACAATCGAGCATAGGTCTGCTGCTGAATGATTAGAAAAGAGGGAAAGAAATACAGCGACTATGGGCTTGAAATTTTCCATTGATTTTTGTACTGGGTCATGAGATAAAGCCTCCGTTAATATCGTCTCCTTGATGTTTGTTTCATCAACGTCATTAATATTATTGGGAGTGCAAATTAGTTCGGTTCGGAATAAATTAATCCTTATCATGCAGAAAAATAACTTTGCGATGTCTTTGCTTGCATTAAGGTCTTTTTTTTCGTAATACACAACTCAAACGAATCAATTGTAGCCTATACTGATTGCCCGTAATAGAATTGTTAGGTTACAGCAACTCATAGTACACAACGTTGCTTAGTATTATTTCTTCTCAGAGTTATCGCAGAATACACATTTATAATCCTCAGTCACAATCTGATATTAAATACCATTTCTTTGTTGCCTTTGAGTCAGTAAAAAATCACCTTTTAACGTCTCCTGATTTCAGTTCATAAGAAACTCAATTGCCTTGCGTTTGAATCATTTCCATGGATTTCAATCGTATAGAAATGCATTTAAATCGAATCTTCATCGAGTAATCACTATAATTCTCTGTCTTCGAATTTTTTTGGCTCACAGAGTAAGACTTGTCTTCAACGCTGAAATCACCATTCTTAAAACGTCGAAATTATTCCCTACATGATCTATCATTTGGAGCATTGGTACCATAAATTTCCACAAGTATTAGATGCACTTCAGCTGCACTTTTCTCTCAATTAAGACAGAAAACTAATACTTCCCGCATATGCATGATTAATCGTATTCCTTAGTATTAAAAATATATACGCAAAGAGACAATTAATAAGGGCAAGCAGAGCTTTTAATGAGTGACTGATTTGCAACAATCATTTCAAAATAATTATAATTTCCACACCAATTCATTGATTAATTTCTATTCAAATAACCTTATTCTAAAGGATTATTCAAATGGAACGCTTAGATGTCAACACTGTATAATATTTACACGTGACGTCTTTTCAAATGATATAAGCCATTTTATTTTAGTAGAAAATAGTACAATTTCAATCATGGACAGATATACATTGCAATAACGCGTTTATATTATTATTGAACAACGAACGAGAGATACATTGTTTTCAAGCAAAATTTTGTTTGGCGATGAAGCTCATTTCACAGTGGATGGATTCGGCAATAAACCAAATTGGCGTATGAGGTGATAAAAATCCTCGTGTTATTCCGAAAAAATGTCTACACTTAAAAAAAGTTACTGTTTGGTGTGCATTTTGGTCAAATGGGATCATTGGGTCACATTTCTTCGAAGATCCTGCTGGATTTGCTGAGTGATACAAATCAATATTGAGTGACTTTTAATGGCCACAATTGAATAATATCTTGTATATTTCTGGCAAAACTCTTTGATTTAAAAAAAAAAAATGATCGATCACAATAATTAGAGCGACCCTAGTTTAAAACAGAAAATTTAATAGAAACTAAGCCATCGTGTCATTATTTTCTAACCATTATGGACAATCAATTCTTTATTGATTTATATCAGGCTTGCTTTGAACTCAAAATAGCACCAACAATTCAATCAAATAAGCTTCATAATAAATCAACTTCGCCCTCAATCGAACCCTTCAGTTACGTCTACCCGAAGCGGAATTCTCGCCTGTCTCTTCGGTCTAGTCTGGCCAATCTTCGGCCTCTCAATCCATCAAGGCAATCGCCCAGTCATATTTTATTTAAAATCCGAAACCCAAATGCTGTTTCATAATCGGAGGGAAACGTCTTCGGATAAATGGATAAAGAGTTTAAGTAACCATGGCGAGATGGCAAATTGGCAATTTGAAGTCGGGTCGCGAAGGCTCTATTAAAAAAACGTGGATGATAAGACAGCGGCCCTGGTGTCGCGTGGGTGGAGCACCCCAACTTCTGCGCCCCCTTACGAAACGTACATCTCCGCCACAAGTATCGATCTCAGGGGGAGGGGCGGAGTAAACAAAAAACACATCTTCCGAGTGAAATTCAAGAAATCGACAAAACTCGAAATATGATGACGTGGCTGTAGATGTCCGTGATCATCTCCCATCTGCGAAACTTTCAACTCTTGAAAGTACTCGAAGGATGAAAGCGGAAACTTTCGTAACATACTATGTATCAGATGGAGTTATATCAATCAATATATTATCAACCCCACGCAACATATGATTTTGGATCCTATACCGCTAATATAATTATGAAATGCCAGATACTATACACCAAATCTAATTATTCCATTGGTATTTTCCATCATTAAAATGTGTTAAAATCGCTTGAATTACTTTAAATTGGATTTATATTCATGAGTGAATATTATTCCCACACAATTTCAAGCGATTCGGAACTATGATTTAATCAGTACCAGAAATTGGACAAATTCAGAGTGATCTAATTAATATATGTTAAAATCCGTCCATAATTTGCTCCCACGTATCAAAACAGATAAGATCGTTGTTGTTGGATAATAAGATAAGATACAGCGATTTTTTATTTACTACCCTTAATTTATTACCTATTTATATTTTCATCATCTTTTAATTATATTATTAGCGTTTTATCTAATTTATAACACTTTGGAGTTATTTTTTAACAATACATTTAGTGATAAACATTTTCTAGTTCCTTTGAAAACCGACAATATTTTATAATGCCATATCGCTTTACAAGAAAAACCAATCAACTTATCCAAGATGCATACAAATTGAATATCAATTTGGTCTTATGAAAGAGCTATTTTTTATTCAAAAAAGATCTCAGTTCAAAATAAATTAGCTTGCGAGTATTCATTTCATTTTGAAGTAGAAGCAAATAAATCAATTGCGAAATTATGCGTCTCTGTGGACTTTCATATTGCAAGACGACGACAAATTAAAATACGAAACGATCTTATTAAATCGTAAGGAATTATTTATTATTTGAAAACACCTTTTAAAAAATGCCGCTTTTCATAATGACGCGTATTTAAGACAGGGCCTCTCAATTTAAGGACAGAATTGTGTTCGATACATTTAATAGATCGGGCGGTACATTTCTGGCCCGGAGCATTTACACCGTTCAGCGCTAAACGCGTTTTACAAAATAAATTAACATTCAAATTGAGACGTTGATCAAAGGACCATGAGATGAATCACGGCGAGGCGCCATATGGATACACGTGAAAGAAAGGATAAAGGTCGCATGATCGGGGTCGAATCGATCCCAGCCGAAAGGACATACATATCGCGTTACATCACTCATGCGAATGTCTTTTTGAGGAGCACCAAATTGGTATAAATATAACGCTGATGATGCCATCCTCGAACGTCACATGACCATCGCCACGGAATGCGAAAGAATGAAACTGGATCTTTGCTACATCAAGGCTTTCAGAATGATTGATTCCCGCTGTCTAAATGTGATGGGATACCTGATACACTCCATGTATGGCCGAAGATTGGATTATCGGTTTCTTCTATTTTCATCAAAAATGGGGTGCCTTACGAAATTTGCTGAAACTTGAAGATATTTCCGTTTTGTTTGACCGTATATTTTCATCACATTAAAGCACCGTAATAGAATCATAAAAATACGGTTATATTTTCAGAGCGGTCGATCAATCGGACGGTATTCAAATTGGATGTTACTATGAAATGGCTCGAGTTTAAAAAGTCTAACCTAAATGTGCTACCTAATGACCCCAGTTTGATTTGAACACTCGAATTTGCATATTTAATTAACAATCTCAAGTTTATTGATATGAAGGATCTAACCCAGTGATTCTCAACCTTTTTGAAGTCACGGTGCACTTTTGACCATGGGAAAAAGTGGCGGTGCACCAGAATTAAGAAGTCGAAAAAATTTGTATACATAGACATAATTTTTATTAAATATTTAAAAAAATAATATTTACATACCATTTTTTTACATATTTTCTTTTTGTGTCAAATTATATAAAAAATGTTTAACATTGAAAATATATTTAGTTAGTTAGTTTTTCCCTAGAAACAATTTTATATTTATACGTGTTTTATTAAAAATATTTGCTCTCTTTGCAAAGCGATATCCACATACTAAGACAAATCATCCAGAAAACCGAAAAATATAATCAGCCACTGTCTTTCTTGGGCAGTTTTAGACTCACTACAACGCTGTAATATAAACTATCTCCCAAGCTTATCAAAAACGCTTTGAAAGATGTGTTTAAACTGCTATCTTGGAAAAAGTGCCGACACAGTATTGACAACACACAAGTGGAGAAATTGTGACATAGTATTAATAGCCGAATCGTCTGAAAAGCTTCAAGACATGCTCCAAGACCTAAACGAAGTGTTAAGTAAAATTTGTCTGAAAATAAACATGGATAAAATCGAAGCCATGATAAATAGTCACAATTCTCAGGCCTTCGGGGCGATATCCATTGGGGGAACACAAATTGAGGTTGAAAATGAATACACTTATCTGGGACAAGTAATACAACTAGGACGACCGAATTTCTCAACAGAAATTGACAGACGAATACCACTGGGATGGCAGCATTTAACCAACGCATCATCCCAGTGTTAACTAATATCAGGCAGGAATCTAATATCAGGCATTTTACACAGAATAAAGTTTTCCCAGCATGCCATAGAGAGATCCATGCTCGGAGTGTCTTTATAATATAAAATCAGAAATGAGGATATCCGAAGAAGAACTCGAGTAGTAGACGCTACTGAAAGAACTGACACACTCAAGTGGCAATGGGGGAGACAAATGTGTCGAAGAAACGACGGTCGATGGGGAAGAAAAGTGTTGGAGTGGAGACCCCTGTAAGACTGACGACATCGAAAGAATAGAAGGATGAAGCTGGATGCGGAAAGCGGAGGATCGAGAGGGATGAAGACTCATGCGTTCAACGGTGGACGAACACAGACTGATGATGATGATGATGATTATGAATCTTTCCTCAGCGGTCAGACTGCATGACGATTTGAAGATTCCGCCACGACCAGGCGCACAGCTCATCAGATACCCATTGAAACCATCCTACTGTATTCAACCATCGACATCTTATTCCGCACTCTATGTAAGAGTCTATTGTGACAATAAAATCAAAAGTTTATCGTGGCTTTAAAAAAAACATAATTTATCGGCTTTAAATCCTACATCTTAAAATAGACATCAAGGTAACCTCCAATTTACTATAAGTCGCAGTACAAAACACTTATGCTGCATGACGTTCAGGATAGATCCTGGAGTACGGGACGCATTCTGGAACAACACTGCACTTTATTTATTAAGATATATCCCTCTGATGATTAAGCCAAACCGTATAACCCAAGAACCGAACACGCACTGATTGTCGCCTAGCTTAATTCGACGGCATTTTTTTAAAGTCACGACTAACATTCAAATTTATATGAAAAATACGATATTCGGAAGTGATTCATTAAGCATTTCATAGCTAAAGGCTTCATTAAGCATCAATTTTTCCTTAGATTAAAGAAAATACATCATATATCGTTTTAAAAATATATCATCAGCTAAATAATTGGACTAAAATGTGTCAAATATTTAATTTCAGGTATGAAATCGTGTTTAATATAAAAGCAATCCGCAATTGTTTGATTACGAAATCGACCAGCCTTGATCAATCAATAGTCTTAAGTTTAGATGGACGTTGTGAAAAATTGTACAGTGTGGTTCAAAAGAACTGCTGGTGAGCCAAATTCCAAAGGTGTCCAGGACTTCAAAATTCATGCAGTAAGAGCTCTCAGGTAAGGATAATAAGATTTACAAGATAAATTTGAGCTATCATTTAATTTGTCATCTAAAATATACACACAAAATATTTGGTCTAATGGATGCTTAAATTCTTTGTTTTAGGTAAGTCTTTCGAATAGCGCAATATCAATCCGAAATACCGATGTTTTCAAATATACTCATACTTTTGAGTTAAATACATAATGCATAAAATGTTACATTTTAAATATTATTCAGTCTTGTTTGTATATTACAGTGGTTTCTAATTAATATTTGTTGATTTTATTTGCACATATATATTGATAATATCATTATATTATTGTTATTTTGGCACTAAATTGAATGGTGCTGATTTGATTGTGCAAAAATGTAGCAAATTTAAAATATTTTTTTTTCAAAATAACCTATTATGTAATATTCAAATGGTCTTCATAGAAGACTTTTTTCATGTGGTGGTTTTCCATTATCTTTCATAAGTGGTTATTAACACTCCAGGTTCGGCTGAATTCGGACGAATGATACAGCGTAATCTAGTACAGCATTAAAAACCGCATAACTTTGAAACAGCTATATCAAATATATCCAAAATCGCACGTTTAACACCAGATTTGATGTTATGTAATTAAAACCTATAAATATTGATAAAAAACAACTACAAGTCATATTCCACTAGATTACAATATTTTTAAGTTCAAATTTAATTCTTAAAAATAAACGATAAAGGCGAAGATTAATGATGTACAAATATTCAACCAATTTGGGATTTTCTTGGCTAAGTATGTTACTTGAGATGCTGAGAATGGAGCTTTGTCTTCAAAACAGACTATTTAAATTTTTGGGCTCATATTTTTTTAATATGTAAACTGATATTGAGTCGGGTTTAGTACACATTAATAATTCTTTGAAATTTAAGTTCTCCTTTTTGGTGTTTTATACGTAAAATGTGTTAAATTGTCATCAAAAATAAATTAATAAGACAAACACTATAGGAGATATTACTTAAATTAATTTTCCATATTATGGAGAGACATTTAAAGACAATCCACTGCATAATCGTTACTAAACTAATATGATAAAAAACGTTAGGTTTTATTCTTTTGAATGAGCGTCATTTTACTCTTTTTTTAATTATTAGTTAAAGATAAATCTTATTTGCAAAGAATATTTGGTGGAAATAGCATCTGAGATAATCCAAAATAATGGAGTACACTAATAGAAATAATTATATTTTTACACGTTTTATCCTAAAAAGCATTATGAAGACTTTGAATTGTGCGAACAATTAGAGTTACATTTTTGAAACGATGATCCTTCCACCGAAAGAAATACAAATTTTAAAATAGAACTTCACATCTGTTAAGCTCCATACAACAAAATTTATATAAAATCTCCTAGCCAGTAGCAAACAATCAAAAATAGCGTATATTTTGTTAAAAATAGGGCATAGAGTTCAAAATTATACTAAATAAATCTCCAAAAATTAGAGTATACGGCCAATAAAAAACGCATTTGCTTAATGGTGATAAACAGTGATGACAAAGACTACTTGATGTAATATTAACATGTACTTTTGATTATCATAATTTATACAAATTTCTAATATCTTTGACTATGAGAGGAATTTTCGCTTGCAATTTATTTTTATGACAAAGTAAAGCTCTAAATAGCAAGTCTTGAAAAATTTGTCATGAATATGTCATGCTGTTATCCGATGTGTCTCGACTAAATATATGATGAGTTTCATCAAGACACTGTCTTAAGCTTGAAAATATAAAGAAACCATGGAGATACTTTATTATAATATTAAAAATTATCATAAATAGTATATATATTTTATAGAAATATTGTTGCGAAAGTTAACATCGTACATTCCGCAGGGCAGATTGTGAAAGACTAACAGCTCTTTTCTTTTGTATTTCTTTCCCAAGAAATACACAAAGATATGTTTATCTTTATTGAACGAACATATGCGTATAAAAACATGTTCATATATGAAAAACAATTCTTGGCAAAATTGCAAATTTCCCTAAGTAAAATCGTTGTAATATGGTTACATTGGATTACCGTATAAACTCACACGATCCGACATATAAAATAATACTTGCAAGATTAGGTTCTGTTTTTTAGCTTATCAACATGTAAATAATCTTTTTTGTTCGAAAGCGAATTTCAACAATAATAAAAAATAGCGAGTGATCATAAAAAAATAAGAATTTGTTCAGGTCGCCATTTATATCTAAATTCAATGGAAAAACGTATGTTAATAACTTAGTATCATATTCAAATAAATTATATATTTTAGCCAAAGTCTCTTAGTGCAATATCAAAATTAATGCTAATCTTCATCTTAATCTTAGTTAGCGCAATATCAAATTAGATATACCAAGCTACGCCAAATGAATTAGCTGATCGAGCTACATATCGCCAAATTGACTAAATAGAATAATAATAAGCTTGTCGATAAGGGCCACGAGTTGAAGAGATTTCAACACGATCTACTATCATCTTCAAAGGCCTTAGCGAAATAATCGAATTATATCGGGCTTTGATAGGGAAAATTACAAAATCTGATATCAGTCTTAAAATTGAATCTAAACGAAAATATGTAAAGTCGCAAAACATCACACTAAGACACTTGAACTATCGAATTTTCGAAATTACATGAGACGAGTTGCCGAATGATGTTTGAATTTACATTTTAATTGGGTTGCTAATTTATTGGCTCGGTAGAATGGTCATTTAATGATCGGCTTGCTAACGACCCTAAACAAGTTTTGGATGTGTATATTAATTACTGATAGTTTAGTAACTAAGTTACAAATTCGATACCAGCCATATAATATTCATCGCTTTTCAATCTACAAACTATGTGTTCCTTTGGAGTGATCCGAACCAATTTGTGGTTGTTCGCGTTTTTATTGGGAATACATTTCCCGAGTCGTTCATTTAATCCATTATCTTTTCGTCTTCCTTTTGGAGCATGCTGAAAAATCAAATTTAGATTCGGAGAGCATTGTTGGCTGTGCTTTGGCTGAAACATTCTCATATATTGCGGAGCCGAAATGTTTACGGCATGCAAGTTTAACCACTATGCATATTTTAGCAAATAATTAGCCATTTATTCTGGATTCAAATCCCGTCTCGGATAATTATTTTTTATTACTCCCTTAATGAGGAGCCTGGGCTATTTATTACGTTGTAGTAAATTGCCCCCACGATGAAGCCTCTTTTAAAGCGTTAAAAAAATGGGCCTTGTGTAATAATTTGTTGGGCGAACAACTACCCCGTTTAACATCGTTATAAAAAGCTACAAAATTATCATTGTTTGGAATATTTTTAGTTTTAACGTCGAGGGGCGAAGGATTGATCTTTGCGACCTTTTTTAATTAAATCATATCAAATTTTATACATTGCTTCGAGGATGTGAATAAATTTGCCACATTTCGTTGCGAAACACGTACAAGATTGAATTACATGAATTTATTAAAAGTCAAAATGTACAGAAAAATAAATTTTGTATAATTAGTATGCTGAAGCTTAAAGAATATAAAAATATTTACAAATACATTTATTATAAGTAGAATCCAAAATTATTTTCGTTTAATTGCTTGGACGTTTTTTGGAGATTAGTTGTTCTTAGGCTTCTGCACTTTCAAATCGAGTTTTATGCTCTTTTGATGACTTCCAAACAGCCTTGTATGGAAAACAATTCGACATCCTTCTTATTCTCCAGACCCGATCATCTAGCACAGCTGTTTTACGGCATACCTGGCAAAAATGAAACTAAAAGATAATTCGGACTGTGTGTGCGGAGATCCTTGTATCAGTGGTCCTTTTTTTGGACCTCTTGGCCACAGGAACTCTTGGCCAGTCCTGGTGCCTTTTCGGCGTTCAAGGCCTTCTGCAATAGTTTCGGAGCCAAATGCGCTTTGGACGGATACTATTTTTAGTAACCAAAAATATATCAGTTACAGCTAGCTACCTAAAATCTAAATTAATTGTGATTTTTTAAAATCTTTATCTTCAATATTATAAACATAGGTGGCAATTCAGATAAGATTTTTCAAGGGATATAATACTTTTATTTATGAGTCACTCTGTACGATAGAAATCAAATGTTTCCGAAATATACCGGAAATAAACAACCAAATAAAGTTTATTTGTTTGAAAATGTCCTGAAACTTTTTAAGTAATCTATTGGCAACCATCTGAATGAAAATTGATTACACCACCAAACATTTTTTTGAAAGATTATTCTCTTGGTGATCATTGGGACCTTTCTTCGTATGCCTACAACATTTTCGCAGAATTTTTAGAATTTTCGAACACAATAGATCTACATTTTATGACGTTTAACAATTGAGAGACAAACTTTCATTCTGTCTTAAAAAATAAACGTATTTAAGTCAACTTCAATTCAAGTTTCGGCATGCTATAAATTTACTTATCGAGTTTTAAAGGACAAACAATTTACAAAAAGGATCGTTTTCATCGAAAGAGAATTTAAGCCCCTAAGCTTCGATAACGAAATAAAAGTAATAAATATAATTATAAGCTTAAAAAGGTAAAAGATTCTTTTCCAATTTATATCGACGATAAAGACGTCGTCATTCTGTTAGAAATGGCTGTATAAAAATTGATCATCAATCATTTATCGATGATCAACTGGGCCTTTTTATGGCACAATTTAAATTAATAATCAATGTGGATAGTATTTAGAATTTCCAATTATCTAAATTTGTTGACATAATTAATATATTAATATATAAAATAAGAGTCCAAGATCTATACTATATTATTAATTGATGAATTTATTTACTTAATTTATAAGCGAATCCATTGTAAAATATTATCTTCGCATCGTATTTACACCAAAATGTATTTAGAATGTTCGATCAAATGTTCAAGTTTTAATTGGTTTTTGCACTTGTTGTTAAACTAAATTGTTATTAATTGACTAACGTAAACCACTATTGGTCAGTTATACACTTTCTTAATAGATTATGTTGAAAAGCACTCTTTCACTGATATAACTTTGAAGGTTTTATGTACCAATAACATACAATAAGCACATGTTAACATCATCCTTTAACAGCAAACAAGGCTTCGTAGACAATGATATAAATTGAATTTGTTTTGTGCAAAAATTGCATTTATCTTCGATCTACATGTGCTTCAAGATTTTATTCAAATATATGTGCCGTTAAGCAAAATGTTGGAAGTGAATGCTGAATATATTTAAACGCCTTTTACACAAGGGCGGGTTAAATGATATGGAAAGATTCGCTAAGAGATTCATAGCTGCTAAGTAGACCAATACCAACATCCCACACTTTTTTAATGATAAATATATTAAATTTAATTTTCATATTGATTCAGCGATAATCATTTAATATTTAAGGGTGCTTGACTTCGATTTTTTGATGTTGAGAGAAAAAGGAAAAGATCTTATCGAGTGTAATCCCTCGGGCAGTCATGCGATCCTTATGAATCCAGCTAAATTACAGAATTCGGCCAAGCTGTGGAATCTTCTTATTTTTTATTCATGTATATATAATTCAAGCAATAGAGATTTAAGCATTTTTAACAAACAATTCAATAACGAATAGTTTGCATTGATTTCATTTTGTACGCACGTTCAACTCAACAATATATTCCATAGATGAAATATTAATATAGTGGTTTAATTCCTGGACTATTACAATGGTTCGAGTTCAAATACAGATTGTGGTATAAGTTGTTGCAACACTAAAAAGCTTGGCAGATCGGACGTATTAATATTTTGATTAATTATCATGATACAGATTTTCCTGGGACTAAAAAGTAATATGACATTTAATACTTTTCGCTTAAAAAATGTTAAAAAATCGATATTTTTTATGCCCAATAATGTAGAAATATCCCTTACGTGTCAACTTATTCAGTATTAAACTCTAGCAAACTCTGATGATTTATAATATATATTGTTTGACAAATGTGCATATTATTTTATGAAGCACGCAAAATATTCACATTTTAGAATAGCAACATCCACAAATTACACTTTATCATTGCCAAAACATGGAGCTCAATACTGAAAAAGTAAATCGCCGAGAAAATGCTCCGGGGTGGATAACGTCAACCATACCATGGCTCGACCGCAGCCCTAAGATTTATATGCCCTTAGATAATTCCATATCGTAGCACAAAACGCTGCTATCGTGAATTATGCTTACTAAATAGCTTAGACTTTTCCTAAATCTGGTATGAATCGATGAAAAAATGTGCTCAAAAATGCCAGGGGGGATGAAAGCTCTTACGGAGGGCCCCCACAAAGCTATTTTGGATGAATTACAAAATAAATCTAATATTAATATCGAATACATTTATAGGCATCGGAATAGTCCCTGACTCCCCGCATATGATATTAAACTAACCTTAAATAACGTGATTTGAATCATCTCAAGCTTGCTCGCTTTAACCCAACTTCTATAACTCAATCAGACTTATTCAACCCTATAAAACAACATTCACATACATACATATTTCAACAGATAATAATATATATATTCATGGTATAAATTATAGCAAATATATTTTCGGATATGAAAAGTGTAAATTTTACGAGAAAGAAAATTTAATTTAACGACTTGCATGGGGAAAAGATAGTATAAATTCCACAAATCTAGATAGTATTTTTAATCAATTCTAACAATATTTTTTAAAGACGAATAATTATCACTAGATCATTTCATATATTGAATTCGTAAATGTGACAAAATAAATTTAAAAATACTTTTGTACACTTAGGTCTCGCATACCTTTAAATTCGCATAAAAAAGATCCGCATAAAAACAGACCCAATTGTATAATACCATCACAAATAAAATCCTATACCCAAAAAAGTCTTCTATGGAAATCGCCTATATCCGGTATTTTAAGAAGGTATTGAAACATCTATACAAAGTGATTTAACAAATATGTTTGCATCATCACACTGATTTACCTATTTTTGAGCGGAAATGTGGAATATCGTATTCATCGTTTCGCTTCGATAGCAACCCTAAGGGAGTATGAGATTTGATCGGGGCTTATCCCGAGATTTAGGGAAAATCAACAACAACGACTACAAAATTCAATAAATCCTTCGACATACAAATGCATATGCAATAAACTTCCACAGATCTCTGCCAAAAATATAAAGGATGGGCGTCATTGAAAATGGGTCAAACATGGCATAATGAAATTCAGCACAAATGAATATCACTTGAAATTAAATCATTCAAAGCTTTGTATTTAACCCTCAAATAACTCGCAGAAGTGGCATAATAGCTCTTTAAATTTGGACCTTTGTTAAATTAATTAAGTAGCCATTAACAGGCGAATTTAACTTTCTTCGCCAACTCGACATTATAAGCAAGCGAATAGAACTCTATGCAAATTTAAGCCTCGCTAAATTTTTACATCAAATTATACCTCCGCGGTATTATTGTAGTTTCATTGATAAAGTAAACGTATCATGCCTGTGGAAATAGCATATGTTTTTAGTCCGTATGGGAAACATGTAAATCACAATTAGTGCCTCTATTCAATTATTTTAGCACGATAGTATAAACCCAGACCGAAATTCGGTTTGCAAATTTATGTACATAAGACTTAAATCGATGTTATATGTCATAACAATTGAAGTTCATTAATGTTAATAATAATAGGGATATGAAGTTACGTATATACAACATCAATTCTGGAAAGGCTCACTTTATCTCTATGTAAATCTAATTATCCTCGGATGGAAATTGGTCACAGCGCTTAAGAGATAGGAGGAGATCTGCTAAGAACGATTAACCCTTTCTTATTAATCAAAATCTCGGAACGACTTGCCTCACAGTTGGACATCTCGGCAAAACTTATAATGTTACTCAAATTAATTCTGAAATCTCTAATTAAAATTGTGTGTAAGGGTCGAGCTTGACAACGCCACTTTGTAAATACTTAATTGACATTATTTTTCATCATAATTTATTCATTTAAATATGACGAAAGTTCGCATAATTTCGGTTAACATAAAATGTAAGCGTTTCAAAATTCCATGACTTTTTACGACTAAAGATCAAATTTAATAATCATGTATTTTTTCATCCTCATTTTTCCTCTCCACGATGAAAGCCCCTCTAAGATGCTTTCATTCATCCCAATCTTGACCCATTTCCATCCAATTTCATTTTATTTCATACAAATTCATACCGCAAATTTAAACCGGGACACATTGTTCGCCACTCTTGTATCCGCGTAAAATATTTTTGAATCTTTGAAGAAGAACTTGCTGCGGCATCAAATGGTTAATTTTGTAAGAGCATTCGGATGTCATAAAAAGGTTGGAAATTACTACCGGATAAATTGAGTATGGGAATGGAAAGGGTCATTTGGGTGGTTAAGATCTTTTATGACACTTTGGTGATCTTCTTATAATAAAAGACCACCACTTAGCAAAAGAGTAATAAAAAAAACCATCCAAGAGCCAATATAAAAGCATTCTAACTGTTAGCTCATTCTGATCTTTCCACATGAAAACCATTTTGCATGTCTTGGAATATTAAGTACGATGAACGTAGTCTGCTGCCAAAATCTTCAAAAACTGCCAGTTGAACAAGATATAAAATCATTGTAGTTGCAGATTTATATTGTCGAAATTTAATTTAGTAGAAATCTACTACTTTATAATGTCACTAATGATATATGCAAATTAATATTGCTAAATTTTATTAGAGTAATAAATTTTCGTAAAAATATATTTATATAAAAGCAGTCCAAGCAAATTAAAGATAATATAAAATTAAGAAGACGATAATATGGTTGAAAATAATGGATTTGTTAACCACATAAAAGCACAAAGAAAACCAAAATTTTGGCCAATCTAATCAAGCTTTTTGTACATGAAAAGCTTTTTGTCAATAGAAACATATCACTCAAGCTATTGAAAATAACAGCTTTTTGCGAAGAAGCTGCTGAAAAAAGCTCAAAAAATGAGAACGTTTGGATCATAAGAAGACGGTCATGTTAAATAGGATAGTTTTTCTTAATGACTTCTAATTCAATAATTTTTAGAAACAACCATTCTATCAGGTTGAGTCATAAATAGTTGCCGGCCAAAAGAAGTCATTTTAATTATTCGATTTTCCCCTTTAAGTTTCATCCATATTAGTGAGTATAGGGTATTTTTAGATAAATATGAGTCCTATCAGTCTTTCAACGACAGTTAAACATGACACACCTCATGGTTTAGTATTTTATTACCCATAAAATAGAAAATCAAAAAGTGCATTTTGTCATATAATACATTGGAAGCTTAAACAAGACCACAGTCGTACGGCTTAGGCTAAAAATATGCGATATGTGCGGTGAAGAAACAGTGAGTGAACGGACAGTAAAATATTGGTTTTTAAAATTTCGCTCGATAGATCAGACCCTGAAAGATGAACCAAGGGCATGTCACCCTTTTGACTTTAATGAAGACATTTTTAATATGTTATTGAAGCAAAATCCACGTCAATCAACGAGGGAATTATCGGGGAAGTGTGTGTATGGTGGGATCATCAAGACATAATCCACCATGAGCTTTTAAATGAAAATGAGACAATCAATCCTGATAAATACACTTAATAGCTACAACGTCTTCTATAAAAACACCCTTCACCAAAATAACATACAGCAAAGTTGATGAAGCAAAAAATTCTGGAACTCTGGTCTGTCTTTCCACATCCCCCATACTCTCAGGATCTTGCCCCAATTGACTACCACCTATTTTATTCTTTGCAGATTTTCTTAAAGAAGTGAATCACGCTATCGAAAATTTATATTCATCTAAACCTGCTAAATTTTATGAAGAATGTATTGATATGTTACCAGTAAAATGGAAAAATGTTATCACTAATAATGGTGAATATATAATGAAGAGATTAAAAAATCGGCAATTATTTATGACTCAATCTAATATTTGGGGAATAAACTGTATATCGATAAGCATGTTGTATGTTACAGATGAAAATATTTGGTGAAAGCTTAGAAGAGTTTTTCCATCAGTCGTTTTATTTCGCCATTTGATTAGCAGTCGAAACATTTTTTGATTGCATTATCATTGATTTCTATCAAAAAATCAAATTTAAATGCTTGGTATTTATAGCATTAATTATGCTAAAAGGTATCAATGTTATATGGGCTTCATTAAGGAAAGATTTAAAATAGTTTAATTGAATGACAAAAATTATTGCATTATTGTAAATGTAAAATATTATTAATAGTAAAAATTGCTTTAACTGCCGTACAGTTGATCCCAAAACTATCGATCGAATCTACAGCTTCTATTATCAAATCAATAGTGTATATGTAAAATAATTATAATGATTAATTAAATCCAATGAATGCTCTGATTAAAATATTGTAAGACCTTATAAAGTATTAAAAACCAAAAGTCATCAGAATATAGAACTCAGTCTGGAAATGTGAGATTGATCCTTTAACTGCATTCTCCTATTGTATAATCTGAAATCTTCATATAAGGCTTTTATCCGAGATTAAAAATATTAATTTAAAAAAATACATATAGTAAAATAAGAAGCATATTACGCAATGCATGACCCTATTTCTGAAAGTAGTAGCATCAATAAAAACGTTGCATTATGTACGAAATATTTTTGGCAGAACTTTTTGAAAGTTTTATTCACAGTGGATTCTTCGACATATGAAAGATTCCCAAAAATAAAAGCAATATAATATTTTCTACGCTGTTTATGGCATTGTATATTTATTTTCATAGTGTTAACATAACTAAAAATATTCCCATCCGGATTATCCACGCCCCTCGTCATCTCAATTAACTAGGATAATCGACGTTCCATTGTGCTTTATGTAATAAGAGGCTTACCACATACTGCTGAGTCGCTCATAATCCCAGTTTCACATCTCACTAAACACTTTTTGAGGAGCACAGCTTAAAATCCCATCGTAAATAATAAGGGATTGAATATATTTTTATTCGACATTAAAATCATACGTTTGTCCGCCTCGATGATTCCTCGTTTATCATCCGCTCGACGATAAATCATGAAATTTTTATGTATCATTTTCATTTTTCACTCATACGGCGCGTCCGACGCGTCCCTAAAATCCTATCCGGGATAAGTGCCACGGTGGCGCAAATATTATTTTACGAGCGAAAAAAGTAAAGATATATTGTGAAGGTCTTGTGCGATAAAGCAAAAACTGTTTACAGGTCTTTTTATACAAAACTTCCATAATATTTCCTCGTGCTCATATGCCGTTCCGAGTACTTGTAACTTTATCTAATATATAGAAAGTTTCTATGTCTTTTTAAGAATCCCCGCGTGCATGTGAGGGTGTAACAACATTGAATCCTCAAGGGTCGCAAATAGAGTGACGTTCAGCGTATGTGTAGGTGACACTTCTTTAAACAACTATTGTAGCAACCCTAATTGAAAAATATATTTTATTTAAAATAAATACGCAACATAATAATGGTATTTAATGCATGAGAATGATTGAGTTGATGAGATGACACAGCGGTGATTTTAAATTATGAGAACCCCTGAACACATAAGTAATCACTTAACACCCATGAAATTACTAGACGCATCAACCCCTTCGGTTTTCCGTTCATATTTAACTAAGGCGATTTCGAGGCTTCGAAAGGGCAAATATACAACCTTTTAGGGATGTGCTGGAGGAACAACCCCATTATGTATGCTCGGAAAAACTTCATATGTATCGGATCGTCGGAAAGCATACAGCACACTCAAATATTACACAGCTAATATTTTGTTAACATTTTAACATTAAGTAATAATCCTCATATATCAAAAACGTATACGACAGCAAATGTTGAACTTGTTAAGCGAAAGTTATATTTAAGCTTAACAATAAATGCTGATCGATTCATTTACGTATAATTTATTTTTTTCACTTCAACATGATTATTTTTAATAAATATGTACAATTATTTTTAATCAATTTTTGCTTTAATTAAGATCCCAGGTATTTTTTAAGAACATATTGCAATAAAAATTAATATTATTGAATTAAATCAAAAGCTGATATCAACAACATACCCGTCGATATGCTGGAAATAGTGGAGAGAAGCTTCAAAACTCGACTTTTACAATGCATTGACAAGAACGAAAACTATTTTAAATATAATAAAAACTTTAAATGTTTTTCTGTAACATAAAATAAGAATTAAGGTAATATTTTTGTATAATATTTGTGTTATTAATTTTTTAAATAAGGTAGTTTCCCTGCTGCACTCTGTAATAAACCTTAATTTTACCATATAAAATGTTTTAAAAAAGCTTCATGGATGAATGTTATAAATTAATTTTACAAAGATAGAACATTTTCTGTTGTAAATGTCGAGACATTGGACATGTTTAGTTTGAACTGGATTTACTTACAATTTATATAAGATTTCCTATGAAAATAAAAACGAAATTACTATTTTCATATTTGGACTAACCCTCTCTTTTTCCCTGTGCAGAAAAATTGATCCATATGGAAGCTAATAGAATACCAATTCATGTATATACCCTTTGTCCCAAAAAATGTCTTCCAATGAAATTAAACATCCAAACATATCTGAGACTATGGAATATATTCAATGTTAATTCCCATATAAATTATCTCTCCGATTCAATTGTACTTAACTTCAGCTAAATTCCAGATTATATTTGATTATCATTTATATTAAATTCAAAACAACCATTTCACCTATTTAGAAGCAAAATTGTTACTTTCGTTCTGAAGCCCTATGGCAATTAAACGAAACGTTCTCACTCCCCCCCATAAATCTTTTTCCCAAAAAACTTCCTTTTTGTACAACTCACAGCAGAATTATGTCTTTAAAAGTCCCATTCATGCTCTTTTTGGCGAATTTAAATAAAATTGTTTTCAAAATTCCCTCAAACACTTTCGACCTCACATCCCCAGTCCTTTAAGCGCATATCTAAATATGATTATATCATCTATGACCACAATATTCCGAGATTTCTGACCCTCTACCGTCATAAATATGAATTTATTCCGACTCATTTATGGGGAGGCGATGACAAAAATACATTTCATCCATAATCAAAAAGAGGACGCCAACTGCTTATGGTCATCCTTATCAGATTTGTCACTTCATATGGCTTTGTAGAAGCGTCAATGACAAATTCCTTCGGGATGAATTGAAAACAATCAATCCACGATATTGGACGACTAAAATCACATTATCTGTATTGCATCACTATATACAAAAAATAATATGTTTCAAAAATATTTATTACGTACACTTAAAACTTTTTTTGTGCGGTAGATGTGTTCCCCGGAAAATTGCACAAAAAATGCTATGACTTACATAGAAAAAGTGACGATGTGTTCCGTGGATTTTAAAAACCGCATAACTTTGAAACAGCTATAAAAAAATCGCATAAAAAAAGTGAATAAAAAAAACAATGAGGCAATTCAAAAATAACATTTTTGGTAAGATTTAAAGGACATCTTACATCATTGGTAAAATTTTAAGGATGTCTGACATTTAGCATCTCAAATCCCAGACATCCCAGTATACCCCAGTGTAAATGTCATTATTGTTCTGTGTAAATTTTCTCGTTCCAACAATATAATCCATAATTAGTAGAGATCTATATAGTCCAACTCAAAAATAATCACAAAATAGCGACTGTTTAAAAAAAAATCAGTGAAGTCATTTTTTTGCCTTATTTTGTCAGTTTAAATTTTTTTTAATAGTTAAAAAATAAATCTGGTAGAGATAACAAAGGATTATGTAAAAAAGATTCGTACCCAGTTTGAAGTAAATTAATTCATTAAAACTCAATAAATAGAGATATTATGCCAATCGTGTTGTTAAAAATTTTGAAAAAGGATTTATTTCCTATTTTATCCGATATATTTCGATACGTACTATTTATGATATTTAAAAAAAATGCTTTAAAAAAATCGCATAACTTCGAAATCGCACAAAAAAAAAGTCGCACAAAAAGAGATTTGATTGTATTAAATATAAATAACGGTTATAGCGAGTAATAGCATGATGGACGTTTAAAAATGATAGCATTCGATGCAAACATTTAACATATCAATCGAACACAATAAATATTTTAAATATCACAGATAAAATACGCAGAATATCGCATCCGAAGATTTTTAGAATAATTTTAGAAAAGGCGAGGCTCAACTTCAGATCGTTGAATTTGAGTGCGTAATACTTTTTGAAGTCTCTCATATTATTTATGCATCCTAACATTTTCATATACGACCCACACTTTTTTTCATTCATCCACATGGCAGACCTAAGAAGTGAAATTTAAGCATCAGAGATGAGATCGATATTATTCGCGAACTGAAAAGTGGAATAAGCAACGCGTTCATATATGCAAAAAGCTATCACAAAATTCTATATCGGTTATGTAGTATGGAAATATCCATCTAAAATGATTGGTTATGTTGAAATAAAAAACGGTTGAAATCCGAATCCAAAATAAATCTACATAATACAATGATTATTGTTAATCATTTTCATCGATTGATTTGTACTCGTTATAACCGAGTTATACATTTGAAGCTTGATTATATAAAGGCATTTTTTTATTTGACTGTAGGCATACAATATTCAGGGGATGATCAAGGCTTCGTATATCAAGCGAAATAAATTCAATATTTTTATTTTGCTTCGCGATAATCAGTTTTACTACATTATAAAAAATGGATATGCATAAATAAATATTGATATTTGAAAAAGTTGCGTATATATTTTTGTTTGGATTGTTTGAATTTGCTTAGGGGATGAGTTGGGAGCGCAGACTTCCCATCGTAATTTCTCTGAGCGCCACGGGTTATATTTGCAAAGGGAGAATTTTTAATTCGACATGAAATTTATTTACCATTCCAAGAACACTTTGTGAATTTAACACGATCTTTGCTGTTTGCGAGAAAATTATTTGGGAATACCTTATGAGAACACCTACTAAAATTAGAATCATTTTTGATGAAACTTCTGATACATCATGTGTTATTTATTATAGTGTACATCTCCGGTTATGGCTTTACATTTTTAATTGTCAAAAATAATTCCTACGAAGTTTCAGTAGTAAATGGGTGGTCATATTTGAACATGTGACCCAAGAATCCATTTGGGTTTTCAATTCCAGTGAGTACTGAATTCTATTGTATTGCTTAATGAGGTACATTAAAACTTTCTTGGTTTTGTTCGAGTGGATGTTAAACGTTAATCGCATTATTAATTGACTGCCTTTTATTATAATGAAGTATCTAAAACCGAGAGCTTAATCTTCTTTGTCCATCGATTAAAAGGGCAGATATTGATCTTTATGTAAGCTTACATTTCATTCATGGAGGCTTCGGAGAAAAGATGTAAAATCTCCATTGAGGAACCTCAATCAAGAATCTACTTATCGTATGTTTTTCTTCATAAGCTCTACAAATGATCAGTCAATAGAATATAGTCAGGTCAACTGCTATTTACAGGGACGTTCAACATTTCTCGAATGTGGGTCAATGTTGTTCAAACATATTGAGGCAAATGTCTAATAAGCCTGAGACACACAGATTGTGTCTATATGACATCGACATTCGACACAATTTTCTATCACAATGCCAATGAAATTTCGTCAAATTCGACTACGATATTGCGACTTTATTAAGATAATTCATCTTCACGATTTGTCAACGTCCAAAAAGTTTTTTTTCCTGTAAATGACAATTCACCCTCCAAAAGCTAAATTTTCATCTCAAATACTTGCATAAATATAATTACAGATGCTTTTCATTCCTTTTATCCTACAAAGAAAGTCTTCCACAGACGCTTAACGCTTTGTTAAAAATAACAGTAATAGTGATCAGCGACTGTAATACAAAGGTGATGTAAATTTATCTAAGATAATGATAATTTATTTTGCCATAAAGCAATCTTAAATGAAAATTTATTTTAAAAAAGCTATGATAGAAATTGAAGAATTTTGAAGATGACGATGAAACATTTTGAATACGAGTAGAAGTCAAAATATTCTGAAGATGAAAGGTAAAGAACAGGAAATTTAAAAATTGTTATTCATGGACAGCTTGAAAAATATGGAAGTAAATTTCTCTCTTGGGAGATCACTTCTTTGTGCTAATTTATGAGTGAAAATTGGTTCATGGAAATTCTAAGATTTATGCATTTTGATAATAAAAAAGAGCAAATTCTTCGTTCGAAAGAAGATAAATTTGTTTTTAATAATTAATTGAAAACAGTCAAAACCGTTTTAAACCAGCTCCAAATATCAAATCAGAGCTGAGAAATAAATGATAAATAAACCAGTTAACTTTGACATAAAAAAACTTGTTTAACATCTGATGAATTATTTATATATATCATTTATCGAGATCTGATCAAAGAGTGACAATTGATTAATAATATAATTATTTGGGTGCTGATTCATGTTAATCGTCATTATTTCGTTTGAGTTTCCGTGGGAACGCTTTTATAATCAAAATATCGATAATCCATCTCAGGCAATAAACATCAATCCAATTTAAGATTTATTGATGAACCGAACCATTACATGACGAGATGTCTTTGCTGAAAAAACAACCTTACTTTCAAAATCTGTTGAGCACGTCGTAAGCTGGTATTATATCATAGGCATCAGAATTAAAGATGACCTCCAGATAAGCCGACGATATTATGTAAATCCAAACGATATCAATAACAATCCCGAACCTCCCAGTCTTCGATAATACGTATAATAGCTCCATTACCTAATTATTCCCGATCGGATCGAGAACGAGAATCTTTAGCCTTGGCATTATTAACATCCCATATATCATCAGATATTTTAAGCTACAAAAACACAAAATTATTTAGAATACGTGTTATCAAAAGGGCAAATTGTTATTGCGACCGTAGCAATATTTTATGAATAAAAATCGTCTGGCATGTGTACAATGGCAGTTGGTAAATTCAGATATTCAGCCTTTATTTCGAAAATTAAAGGCTGTATTCATTTTCGTTAGAGTAACAGGATAAATAAATGATCACAGATTTATAGCATTAAAATTTGATACAGATTTATAGCATTAATATTTGATAAACAATATAAAAGCGCTCTCAACAATTCACAAAATATGCTTTTTCGTCATTAATTGAAATCGATGCAGAAGTTTTGAGATAATGTAAAATTACAAATATAATCCAGGAAGCAATGTATGTTATTGAAATTATAGAAAAATACTTTTGGCATTGATTTCCTAAATGTATTATATTTGGACTTACCAACTTATGACTGCTGGCTCTTTGATCTATTTAATGCAGTTGTGTAGTTAAACTTGCAGATGCATTATTTGTCCACCAATTGGTAAAGTTTTCGCTCGCAAATACAAGCATGACCATAAGTAAAAGACCAGGATTGTTTCATTAATCAAATTATTTCACACTATTGCTTCCCTTTGATCATAATAGATAAATGAAGACTAGTTGGGAGGATAGCGGTTTGGTCTCCAATGAGTTCCTCACAGCCAAGTTATTGAAGACAGATCAGAACTGCTTGAGAGTGATCTTGAGCACAATATTTGCCATGTAATATTAAATAGCTATACATTAATAAATCATGTTTGGATACACAAAAACTCAAACTATAAAAAAATTCGAGACACTTAGAAATTAATAGATGATGAATTATGATTTTGATCATATAAAAACCATTATTTATAGGGTAAAAGTCTTGATTTCATGATCATTTGTCTCAAATTGAAATTCTTATTATATAAAATAATATCGCAAAAAAAAAATATTTATTCCTAAATCCAAGATCAACAAGAAATACAATTATACTGCGAAATCTATTTCTGATTGATAATGCGAGAGATTTGAATTTCTCTTCGCAATACTTCGGGGTAGATAAAACCTTCCTTAATTAGATTGCGCTGAAGAACCATTAAATCAAAATTGGATTTACGGATGGACCAATTAGCAACTATTCCATCCTTATTAAACTGGAATTGAAATGAAGTGAGGACTCATCCGCAGCATCAGGAACATTCGCAGCTGATAACCCTCGATTAATTAAATCCTCCGGAGCGAATTTCGTCCATCAAACACATTTTTTTGTTTGAAATGTGTTGTTCCGCCGCGATCCTTCGATAAAGGATTCCCTTTTTTTGCGCACCCTCGTAAATTTATCTGATGTCCTTGGCGCGTTTCCTTTAAGAGATATGGGCGAGGATCATAGATATTTGTCAATGTTCGTTCGCGTGGAGTTTCTTCGGCTATGATATCATCTTCAGTTTTATCTGCAGGTTTCCGCTGAATCAGATGTCTTCGAGCAATAGTCGGAAAGCTCATACATATTGATTACTTGTAGCACGAACCATTCATGGATGCGTAATAAAAAATGTTTGTGTACCATGAGATTGTTGGAAGAGTTGTAGATGAATTGATCTTATGATGTATCAATCAGAGTTCAATGCTTAAAGTCGGTTTCATGAAATTGATTCAATCTAATTAGAACCGATCTTATCCATTTATTTAATCTATTTCAATTGTAATTGTTAAAAAAAAATTAATACGTTTTTCTCGAAACTACTTTTTTCAAGCTCATGGAAGTGCTTCCACATACCCCAGATGAGATTTTTTTACTAAATTTGGCATACACGTGTATAATAAACATTTTCATCGTATAGACTAAAATTATTCAAAAATATTTAAAAGTGTTTATTTAATGAACAAAAAACTACAAAAATTGTTGGTAAAAACACAAACTTTTCTTCAATCGCTCACTATTTTTTTATTTTCCAATATCTCTTTTTGATTATAGTCTAACCTATACACAATATTATACAAAGAAAAAATATGTTTAATTTATTTGTCGCAAATCATCCGTTCAGGACTTAGGACTTCCATGGTGAAGAATATCAGCGCTCGATCAATTTTAGGCTCAAAAAAGTAAAAACGTCCCTTAAAAAGATCTTTCATATATTTGCCTGAACATTTGATCTATCATATTCTCTATAATGTAGGAAGATTTTATTATCTCACGGCAAAATTTAATTACAGCTCTAACAGCATAATTTTGATAAACAACTACATTATGCTCTGTAAAAACGCGCATGTTTCCATGATTAACTGATGCCAAAAATACAATCTAAATTTTCTATTATTTTTATTCTATAATGCAGTCCATTTTAATTAAGCAATGATTACATGTATACCATTTAATCTTCGATGGCTTTTCCACCGCCCTATCGATAGATTGCTCTCAATAATTAATGTTCCGGGTAAAAAGTTTCCTCTGCCGATTGCTTTTCTACTCTCTCAATCAGTTTGATTGATTGTGTGCCTTGATGAGCTCAAGTGTTTGAACAATAAAAAGCGCTCGTCCTTTCAGCGGCCCCGTTTCACAGAAGGTTTACTGCCCCTGCTTTCTAATGACCCTTTACGTGTTAGATAATTCAATGATTGATTGTTTAATAGTGCGCCATTTCAATAACCTATCAATAAATATTTCATACGCGATCATTATGATCGATTGGAATGCGTGGGTTATTGCCATCTGCTATGAAATAATCCGTGTTCAAAAACGTATCGTATCAAAAACATCAAAATGGCGCTTATCGAAACCATAAGTGGCGCCATGCGGTGTCCGGCATGAATCAAAGAATTGCATCGATATGAATAACTATGTTAATTGCTAAACAACAAGGGGGACCGACAAATAAACAAAATTTAAAGATTTGTCCTTTTGTAATTCGTATCGAGACACGGTTCAAGAAACACGCATTGTTGTTATTATTAAAAAGTAATAATTATGAATTTCAAGATTTTATTTCGAATCACATTTTTCCCCGATATTTATATCTATACTAACTGGTACCCGGCACGTTGCTGCCAAAAAAGTAATAATGAAATTTATTTTCTTACTATCTAAGATCCAATGTAGGTTAATTGTACTATACCTATATTCTTTGAGAAAGTGCAAACAATAAGTTGGCTAAGTTTTATTGCAATCGAATGAACGGTATGGCAGCGCATAAAATACGAACAAACAAATTTTTATTTTTGTATATTAGACTATACCTATGTTACTTGTGCAATCCTTAGCAATAAGCGGACGAAGTTTCATCGCAATCTGATGAACAGTATGAAGAAGCTAGATACATGCGTTGCACCGCCCATACTGTATGTATATGTATCTATATGTAGCATAAAATAACCACTAGACCAGTGGCTTACCTATTTTATTATATATTACACAACATATGACTTAATCTATTTAAGCTAAACAATACATAAGATAAGCTTTTCGCATAAGCTAAATACATTACATTTCTATCACGTAAGAATCTTACACCTTTTTTTTGTATGGGAAGTTTTGATAGTTTTTTACAAATGATAAAAATATATTGGTTGCTTTTCGATATTTTTTAATGCTTATAATACATTTTCTTCCAAAAAATCAGAAAAAATCTTCCTCTGAGAATATATTTAAAGGATTTCAAACACAGGATTAAACCACAGCCCCAATTGGTTTCGCAAAAAAGGACAATCTGTTAAAAAGTAGACTCCATTAAGCCGAAAAAACGCATGTCGAAGAAAATTGATGCAAATGGGCCCGATCATACAATATGACCAGATTCGAAAATTCTGACGTGGCCTGTCTATCACCAAAAGTGCTGACGAGGGTGCTCATTTTCATCATAATGATGCGAGACTACATCTTAAACACGAACCCTTATCGCTTTTCCATATTTGCCAAGAGAAAGCTCATTTCTTATTCAGATCTGTCTTAAAATGACAAAAATGCACCGAAGCAATCCGATAAAAATTGGCAAACCCGAATGTATTTCAGCTACGTCGTCAAATTCACAGCGAATTATTCCACACTGCAGAGACTGCAAATGACTTACGATGTTGACTCATTCGAATATGTCCAAAATCTATGTGATTTGAACAAGGATCGAAGTCTTTGTATGCTCTGTTCATTCAGCAGCATAAATGGTCATATTGCAAACTATTTGACTACTACACCTGAACATACGGTATGGATACGATTCGAATAAAATGCTTTTTCGCGATAATTTGCTATGAGAAAATGATTTAATTATGCTTTATACGTCATTATAAATACACAAATTGTAATTATTCATTTCAATCAGACTGAAAATAATAAGCATCCGGGCGACGATGATTGAGCAATTAGCGCAAATTAATCAGTATTCAATCACGTTTATTCAAATTATGGCGCTTCGGGTTGGCTTCAACGATTTAATTAGTTTATATAAGAACTATTTAAATTGCTGAATTTTATAATATCAATTACATTAAAATACAGCTTAAAATAAATACAGCCCTCCCTAATACATGGTTTCGTTCAAAAAATACAACTTCGATGAATCGTATTTTAAATCAATTTTGGAATGTGTTTTGAAACTTTTATATTTGCAAATTTGGAGAAAATTACATCTGGGATAGATTTCAATTAAGATTGTAGATGAAAACGATGAGTATTTTACCCTAAAAAGCATTTAAGAATACTAAGATTTGCCTGAACAATTGTAAATATATTTTTTAAATAAAGGTTCTTCCTCTGAAGGAATTAAGACAATCAAAATCAATCGAAAATAATAACCTTTTTACACAAAAAAATCATCGATATAAATATGAAAATTAATAAATTTCTAAGTACAGGAATATTTAGTCAATAAGAGAATGCCATCGTTTAGTGATCAACAATGCTTTAATAAACATATTCTACTGAAATATAAAATCGAAATATTATACTACAAAGTACTTCCATAACACGATCGATGAATTGTGACACATACTTGTATAAGACGGTTTATCTTACAAAGTTTTACAAAAACCCATAAGATAAAAAAGCAAGTTTTGGCAGGAGCATCTATCAGTGTGAAATATATTGCTTTTACACGCCCAATAATAATAGAAAAATGGGGAAAGCTCTCATGATTCAGATAGAAGAATGTAACGATAAAAACATATGACTGTACACAAAAAAAATCAATAAACATAAAAGTATGGATCAACCATAATTTCAGAAGAACTATATAAAATTGCGAGGAGAAATTGCGTCGAAAATTGATGAATTATTATTTTTATTAATTAAAATTAATATCGTAACTAGGGAATCCAATGCCGGGATCCCGGGCAGTTTTAGATGCTCATGAATCCCGGGATTTAAATTTTCATCTAAAAGAAATCGTACACCTCACCAGCACGATGAAGGCTACTAAATCGAGACATTCATTAGAAATAGCGGCGTAACTACTAATTGGCGAGCTTAGGCGACGCCTAGGGGCAGTAACTGTCTAATCATATATATAGTACATATATGTTTATCAAATTGTTATATTAAGCTTTCCCAACCGGTGATGTATTTACTACACTTCGACTCTAATAATGGGAATATGGATATGAAATATAATAGATACGAGGTTCAGAATATTTATATTCCTTCGTAATATAATTACGAATCACATCAAAGTATTATAGTATGTAAGTATTCATCTGCAGCGATGGAAATAAATAATTTGTCGGGAAATCGGGAATTTTGTAAGTTTTAGTCCGTGTCTCAGCAGAAAGGAATTTTATCAGTCATTTTGATTAAAGTATTTCTTAAAGTATTGAAAATCTCGGTCCCGGGATCTCGGGACTGATCCCGGGATGGTCTAATGCAATCCCGAAATCCCGGGATCGAAATTTTGGCTCGGGATTGGATTCCCTAATCGTAACTGTCCTGATTTGCATTTAGAAATGGGTGCAAAATTTCGGTCGCCGCCTTTCATACACTAATATAGACATATATAGTTTAAATCGTGCGATTTAGTATTTAATGCATGATTCTATCCGATGACATTATCTTTTAAAATAATTGGATCTACTTTTTTGTCGTTTTAGCGCTTATCGCTCCCGAACGGTATTAAATCGCGATAATATCCCGATACATCCCTGATGAAGTTATGTCATCGCTCCCGTAACTGTCCAAATATAATAAATCCTGTGATCGTATTCTTTTAACGGCTGTTTATGCTCTTAAACAGAGATATAAACAATTGTTACGACGCATTTTGTTCTCCTTTAAATCAACCTTTCTTAGCGCTCAACTGTGACCTGAATTTCGATAGGCAATGTAGGTGACCTATTTTCCTCGCTTGGGGATTCTTTTCGCGTCTATAAAATTCGATCTCGACTTCCTACGCATTTCTATGCAGAGAATTAAGTGGTCCATATGCGACAAAGCCTCCAAAATGCACCGAATCTCCTGAAACGTGTGATATGTGGGGATAAGCTATAAACGATCTCTTTTATTCGATCCGACGCCTCAATTCCTCGAAATGATTCCATATGTCGATAAGTGCAAAATGTTAGATCAGTCCCAAAAGATTCCCAAAAATGTGCACGAACTTTTGGACTGACCTGATATTTTTCCATGTCCATTTAATTATTAAAGCATTGAAGCTTTCTAAAAGTGAGATCCTCGACTCAACATTTCAAATTAAACACTCATGCATGGCTATGTTTGACTTAATTATACATCTCAGTAATTACTTTTCCAGATACGTGAAATCAAAGTTAACCTAATTTAAATCTCTCTAAATTCCTCCGATTCTTTTTCCACAATCTAGATTTGAAACCAAGCCATTTAAATAAGAATATACGAATATTAGGATTAAAAATGCTAAAATTATTTGGAAGTGGAATTTCAGGTGGAAGAGAATCTATAAGCGAATGGCGAAATTATCATCATTCAAAAGTAAAAATTTAATAATGAGTCGCAGTATTGAAAATCACCATTGTTGAGCTTCGTGGATGAAAATGGAATTAAAACTGAAAAGTATACTTATATTTTAATATGATCGATATAAATTGTACCATAACTGCCTAAGCGTTTATTTTAAAACATACTAAGATCAAATCCAAATTCGTCGTATACTTTATCAGGTATTTTAATAGTTGTTATAATTTAGATTGATCAAATATCTTTGTCTTCTTCTTAAGATTTCAAGACAATTGGAAGGTATTGGCAGAGTTCATTACATGCTTTTATAAAAAGATAGGAGGGGATCCAAGAGCCGAAAGCAAAATCATGATTTACTTTTTCAGAACCAAATAATTAGGCTAAACCAGGATCTAGGCGATGAAAGTTATAAATGAATATTCCCATATAACACATATGTTGGTACGGTGAAATTTTTTTTCTACGTCCGGATTTATACCCAAACTTTTCCAATAAGAGTCCAGGAACTAACCCACTATACAAACATTTCGTTTTTTACCGTATGCAGACATAACGTACATGATTCCATGACAGAAGAATGCAGTGAGCTTGCATATGAAATATCACAAATATTCATAAAATTGTAATAACGAAGCAACCGGGACGTATGCACGCTCGACATAAGGAAAATATTTACTCAACAGGAAGAATATGAATCCTGAATTCAAATCAAATGCCATCGAACATGATATATGTAATGCATGGAGAAGCTTCAAAATTTGCATATGAACTTAATTCGTTTATATGATATGGGGTAGTTTATATTCCGCATGCGGATTTAGCTGAAATTTCGACGACATATGCCACTCTCACCGACCAAAATCTGCCACATACTACATCCTAATTTTATTGTCATTTTCAATTAATTAATCCGGATTAATTAATGACTGTGTGTAATATATGATTATGTGAACTGTATTCAAAGATAAATGACCGCACTGTTTATCTGGTAGGGAGCTTTGCTTCAATTATGGTAAATGCATTCGATCTGATCAATTACCAATACATAAAATGAAATATCAAAGCATTTAATTTTGCTATACATTATTATTTAAGCGTGAAGAAGTAGAGAAAAACGATGTTGAAGAATCTAAAGTTTTTAAGACATGTCTCGAACAAATACAACAAATACTTAAAGCAAACTGTAGAATAATCCTTTAAAATATAGAAAGCTTTTGGGATAAAATGGTTAGGATATACTTTTATAGCCAGTTTCTACTGAGACACACTTCAGAAAAAACATATTTTTTATTCTCATTAGAAAGTGAAAGTTGTGAATATATTGTTTCTCCTATAAATTATTGTTAACTATTATTTATAAACAGTGTCAATGCCAATAATTCTCATAAATTTGATAATGATATAGAGATGTCTTTGATCAATTCAAATCATAGTCAAAGAGCTATCCGTAATTTAGAAGCATAAACCAGCAATTTAAGTTGAACAATGAAGAATAATCATTGCATTTTCTATGAATAAAAAATCAATGAGTGCTTCATAACAACTGTATATTTGCATAAATTAACAAAATAATCCCAAATCATGAATTTAATTGTCAAACTTAAAAACGTCCACTAATGATCAACTATTGATATCTGATGACTGAGATCTATGTGTACTTTCTATGATACTACCAACCTAAAATTACTATAAATATGATATAAAATAAATTCTTTTAAGGCGGGCAAACCCTTTACAACGTTCAAAAAAAAAATTTTTATTACATATTTCGAAAGTATAGCATATTGAGCGTATACTATAAAAGAGAAAAATCTCAAGTTTAGCTCGATAGTTTGTCGTGTGTGGTTGAATTTTCGAAGCAAAAATGTCAAAATATCTTAATAAAGGAACGAAAGGTAGAAAAGTTGGAGTAAACCCGACTGGAGTCAAAAGATGATGCAAATGGCAGAAAACCATTGCCTTAAAAAATATCCAAAGCTTGAGGATCTGACTCCATTTCTTGGCCAAGAGATAAAACAGCATCTCTTACCAATTTATAAAGGTTTATCCAGGGATGAATTATTTCAAAGATGCTTGGGTGGCCATACCCAAAATGCTAATGAATGTTTTAACTCAAAGATTTGGCGACAGACTCCAAATCACCTGCATCCTGGTGTAAAAATCATTTAAAACAACAGTTAGTCAAAGATAATCAACTTTTTTGGAAATCTGAACATCTATTATGTGCGTAAGTCACTAAAATTGATAGTTTTATCGCATTGAAACTTTAAACAAGATTATCTCGAAGCTGCATTTTCAAAAGGTTTGCCAGTTGTAGCTTAAAAAGTTATTGATCGATCTGACTGAATTTTTGGGATATTTCTCACTATAATATTATCTTGTCAACTAAGCTAAAGATTTAATTTTTCAGCGTCAATAAATAATTTTTTAGGGTAAAAATTGTCGAGAAATTCTAAAAAATATGAAAGTTTAACTAAAAAGCCTAGTAAATTTTTAATTCTATACTTTTTGGTTTTTTTATAGCTTAGTTGACTGCCTATATATATTAAAAATCAAAAAATATTTCTATTTTCGATTTCAGTTCAACAGGAAACCTTCGACAAGTGGCGAGCCGTTTGATATCACAAGAAAAGGCACCCAATGGAATATCTTATAACTCTGCCATTTTTTAAAAAAAAAATTAGCACTTTAAGGGTTTCGTAAAATAATTTCAAAAAATTTAAATAATACAATTATTTTATCACTATTAAAAAATCATATCATAGCTTTCGTGGTTTTTTCCAATTTTGAAAAAAATCAAGCAATTAAATACACACATTTGCATTTGCACATTGCTCCTGTTTGTTTATGATTTATAAGAAAAATCTATATCACTGCTGAAAATTCCAGCTTTAGAGTCATATGGGACAGTTTTGGAATGTATGTCTGTTAATCTGTTCTATATACAAAACAATTTAAATCAGATTTACATATAGCAAGGGAATTTTTACGTGCGAAATTTTGCACCCATTTCTACAAAGCTAATGTTTGTTTCAGTCAGTGTTTATGCAATGTAAATCAACAAAGTTACAATCTATCAAGCTTTCAACGTTGCGGACATTAATAAAAAATTTCGAAACCTAAATAATTGTACATACCGACATATTTTTCCGAATTCTAGTGAAACTATTACTGCTATCGGTCTTATTGAAATCTCGCTTCAATTGACGAATTATCAAAAAATACTTTTGCAATTTTAATGCGCATAAACGTCAAATATACTTAAGGCTGTTCAATGATTAAAATTTATGGGAATATAAAAAAGCTTCAATAATAAATTCGCCCCAACAAGCTTCATTGCTTAATGGTTCAATATTCTCGACCCCCATAGCTTAACGGATCGTTCTAATGAAAACATTAATAAAATTGAATCAACGATATTAATTGAACAATAACGGCAATGATACTTAGATGATTGATACGTTGTTTAGGAAGCATGATGAAAAATCCATTAAATTCGCTGAATAAAGAGAAAAGTATCCTGCTTTATTCAATTAATCGTCCCGACATGACGAAGAGCCAGGAAAATCAAAATAACCTAGATCTAAAAGATCCGAAACTTTATAGTCTGGATATAAAATTGTATTTCATGCATTGTAGTTATATATAATATATGATACTAAAAAATCCAGGAATATTGCTATTAGACAGATTTAAAATAAGCTTTAAAATAAGACTAAAATAGCACATTAAATAATGAAAACTCCAGAAAAACAGTTCTAATTTTGAAATACATTCCTAATAAAATTATAACGATGTACTAAAGGAGAGATATGAATTGTTTAATTCAATTGTTGGACAAAAGGACTATTGTGTTTTTTTTTTTCTTTTAAAAAGATATTGTATCGATTATTAACATGTTTTGCTTAAAATTAAAAAATAGTTATATTGATATTAAAATAATATCGATATAATTTTTGAAAATCAAATATACTTAAAACTTTTTTTGTGCGGTAGATGCGTACCACGGAAAATCGCATTAAAAAAACTATGACTTTCATGGGAAAAGTGAAGATGCGTTCCATGGAATTTAAAAACCGCATAACTTTGAAATAGCTTTATAAAATATATCCAAAATCGCACAAAAAAAATTAATATAAAAACAGGGAAACAATAAGGCAATTAAAAAACAACATTTTTGGTAACATTTAAATGCCAGACATCTACTAGAGAAATACTAATTATTTTAATTACAAATTGTCATCGCTGTATGATAATTTTCGTTGCGATTTTCAATATGACTCAAAATAGCTCTCTTCTTCGGAAGAAATAGTATACCCAGTTTCAATGTCTTAATTGTTCTGTGTAGATTTTCTCTTTCCAACAATATAATTCATAATTATTAAAGATGTCACTATAGTTCCTAGCTCAAAAAAAAATCACTTGGAATACATTGGAAAAATGCAAAAAACTAAATATTTTTTTATCTAAACCGGAATAAAATGGGTGGTCGTAATTCAGCGATAGCAGATGCAATATGATTTACTCAGTTTATGATTTATTTCCTATTTTATCCAAAATATCTCGATACGTACTTTTTTAGAAATAAAAAAATAGCCTTAAAAAAAACCGCATAACTTCGAAATTGCACAAAAATGTCGCACAAAAAGAGGTTTTATATATGGCACTTGGTATGAGACATATTACTATCAGTAATTTGTTTATTTATTTTTGTCTAAACTATTGTTTAAATACTGATATCAGGATTGTAACACTAATTTAATACTAGGTAATGTGAGGCATGAAACGATTTATTATGATGAATTAACATTGACACATGTGTCAGTAAAAAGAATAATCGATCATTTAATTGTATCTAAAATAACTAATTATTTTCAACATTCCACTGTTAGTATATTTAGACCGAGGCTTCGAAGCGGAACTGGACCGAAAACCGTTATTTTTTCAGGGACAAAAACTGAAACTGAACCGATTAGAAAATATCGGTTTTATCGGATCGAACGAAAACCATAACCGAACCGATGTAAATGTTTGGAACTGAATCGGAATGAAAACCGAAATGAAAAATATAACGGTTCGAAGCCTTATTATATACATTTTGATGATATATGACATATCGGATTATAGTTTTGATCTAAAAGGATTCCATTGCTAAAGATTAATTTCCACCAAGTTTCAACATCAGAGTATCTTAAATACATATTTTATTAAACTCAAATGCTCTATCGATATACTGATATGTTTTTATGGCAAATTTGTAAAGGAGATAAATGAAAACTGTCACTGTTCAAGTCCACGTGGTAGACACCCTATAAATCAGTCGTCTACAGTTCAAGCTAATCAATACCTTCCATCATGGCAAATGTTTGATCACCCATATTCTTAATATGACCGAATAAAACAATACATCAATTCGCCAATATTCCCGATGTAACTCCATCGTAAAATCACAATGAATCCCAGTGACTCCTCGGGACGAAAGAAGTCGCCTAGTTGTCATGCAATACGAATTCGGCTGTATTTGACACTATTATGTCAGATTTATGTCCACCATTATCATCAAACCCCATTTATTGGATAAAAGCCTGGACAATAATCCGATACAATTATTAAATCTGCTGAAATTAAAGCAAATCATTCTCTGTGTACAGCCGAGCTAAAACATAAGTGCTTTACGACGATAAATATCATAGAAGACAATAAGGATTTATAGCAAAACCGACTTAAATCTGGCTTAAAATGGATTGTGCATTTTAGAACTTATAAACCCGGCCAAACAATAGCAAGCTTCCGTTGGAACAATCTGAATTGTTCGTAGGGTTTCAATCCTTACGTTTTCGATATAGTGTTTATCTATTGATTTTTCAGCGTCAATATTGGCATCAAAGCGATATGCATAATAATTTCAGATCCATCGTGCAAAAAGTATTACATAATCGAGCCAATATTCTTTGTTGTCAGTCTTTTAAAATCGTAATGGGAATTATATAAGGGGATGAAAGCGATTATTATATTCTATTGTCACGCTAAAATCTGAAGCACCACCCAGTCTTCTCAATGAAGCCTCAATGTAAACATATCATGATAACGGGGTCATGGAATGACCCACTTTAAATTCCTCCAATAAAAGGGATGAAAGCTGGTGATTTTTTTATGTCCCACAAACGGTCCATTTTTCTCGGACTCGGATGAAACCTTCGCGATGGATCAACATCGCCTTGTGTGTCCATAATGAGTGTTTGTATGGGTCGAAGCGTAATTATCAAAGTGCGACAGTCTTCTATTAACACACTTAGGGGGCTTCATTAACATCGTTACTGTTCATATTTCTTTTCTCCGAGATTTTCTAATTGCGAATTTTCCGAGAGCCTACACGTGTAATCGAGCCTTTTATGGCCCAAACAAAAAAAAGGTTGCCCTTTTATGAAAGCGACCTTTGAGCTGCGAAAACGATGAATCAAATATTTTTTAAAAGACAAATTCCACTGTATACATTCAGCGAGATGTTTTATTGCTGAATCTTTTTTCTAGGATTTATTTGTTTTTCCCTCACATAACTCTTTCTCGTCCTACGAGCAACACGATATCCCTATTCTCTTTGTGCAAAAATAGAATTATTACGCTAATCTTTTTGTATTTCTTTTGTCGTAATTCAACACATCTATTATTTCGGGATTGTGCTTCGAGATATAAGATTTATCGCTTTGCTATTCCTTCATTCATTTCGTCATTAATACATTGTTGAAAATTTAATTCAACAGAACGTCCCTAAATATTTGCCAACTAATCAGGAGGGCTCGCTAAAAGAAAACTTTGAATATCCATTAAGACTTTTGTTTGGATTGCGACTTATATGTTGCCGCAGAATCGACATCGTTTACTTGATTTAAGCTTTCAGTCTAAAAGGTTTCACAAAAACAAGGTTGAAAACCTTTCCAGAACCCAAGAGATTGATCCAAATCAACTTCTTCTATTTTTATTCAGCATCGATCGAAAAATACGACAAATATTTGTGATTGCGTGCCATCTGAATCCACAACCATTTTCACTTTAAACAAACCCCCTCCCAACTGTATAATGGGAATTTGTAACCGGCTTTTGTATCCTGGCTAAACAAAAAGGAAAGCAAAAACGTTACCAAGTGGGTGAAAAAGTTCTAATAAAAAAGTTGCCCTTAACAGTTCTTTTTGCCGGGACATGGTGAAATGCCCGCAAACTGGGATAAACCACAGCTCCCCCTCTAGAAGATCAAAAAGACAAGCAATGTGTCTGACAAAAACGTTAGTTTTTCGTTGGGGATAAATACAAAAAATCGTCATTTTCAATGGATTGCACCCAAATACATAAACAAAAATTAGATTTAGATTAGAAATTGCGTTAAGAGTTGTTTGACTTATATATTTTATTGTCTAAAAAGGCGACTTGTGTGTCCTAACATATGTATGTATACCAAAATAAGCATTTTTTGTTTGGGATTATCACAACATTAATATTAATATTATATACATGCCATTAAAATTGATTGTTTATTTAAGATTGTGTCAATTTACTAATAATGCTAATAATAACAGCTTTTTTACAAGACAATACTAACTTAATTGTGTAGCAAAGATCATTCAATGAGCAACCCTGATGATCTCTATTGAATTAATTTAAAAATAAAATGGAAACGTCTAGATCCATTAAAATGTGAAGACGTTTTTTAATACATCATTACAATGTTTAGGTATTAAAAAATATGTTTTTTACTGTGAAATCGACTCACCGGTGAGTCGATATGCTTGAACGAATGGTTAAGGACGTTATCCAGATCATTATTTAATGTTGTGGTGATATGCTGATTATTTATCAACGCTCTTATCTAAGCAAACAATATATATTTGCGTATATAATACCATTTTTTAGAATTGCCTTTTTTTTTATAACAACACATCTATGTATATACACATTGTCCATTAAAATTCGAATAATGCGCAATTTTTCATAAATAGTATTGATTTTGCGCTTGAAAATAATTCAAATGCAAATTCAAAAAATTCAAATTTCCCCCGGCGATTCGATTGGTCCAAATTCGGTCGTCGCCGAGCGAGATCGCGACGATCTAAAAACAAAACGTGGCGACCATAAAAGTGTTGATGTAACGTCTCAAATCGATCGAATAAATACTCGGCTGAATTTTAAACCGAGCCGCACGAAATTTGCCGACGGTCGGCATTTTTCGAATTGTTCGAATTGTTCGAAAAAAGTTTTCGGCCGCATTTCAATATATGATGTAAAATATGAACGCGCCCCGTTAATGTATTCATTCGTTTGAAATTAATGCAGTTCGAATGTCACTCACCGGTTATTTTGTGTTTGTGCAGTGTTCGATTGATAAACTTCACTTGGGATTAGCATTCCAATTTTCTTTTTACAACACGCAACACTGTATATGTTTATATATATATATACTTCGCTCGTTTCAAATCACTGGAATTGCCATGTTTAAAAATTGTATTTTATCCCCCGTGTTACATAACCGTCGCAGATTCGAATTAATTGTGCGAAAATAAAATCTCAATTTGTTTCCCCTTTTTAAGCGGATTTGTTTTATTATTTTCGAATTTATTTGATTAAAATTATTTTTAAATATTCATTGATGGTCGTGTTTTTAAACTATCGCGGAAAGTCTCTTGATTATATATTTTTAATTTGTTTTTCACGTTTTGATGCACGTCACATTTTTCCCGATGGAAATAAAACTTTTGGTTGAATTTTTCGCGAAAAGACAAGAATCGTCATATTTCGTAGGGATCCCGCTAAGGTATTGCGGCTCGGGCGAGAGTTGTAGGAGTTGTGGGGGCCGCAGTGGAGCCGCGGACCACCGCTGGGCGCCACTGGTACGCCCCATTGGTCTCCTTCGCGCCTGCGCAATCACAAATCCACTTACCGCTTTCAAACCATCCTGTCAACGCGCAACAAACTTTTTGATACATTTTCCGTACTATTTCTCATTTAAAAAAATTAATTTTATTAAATTGAAGTTCAAAAAATGCGTTGTTTCACTAAATCTGCACTAAATATTTTTAACCCTTTACACTCCGAATTACGATGTCCCCTAAGAGGGGACATCGTAATCTATTATTATTCTTTCACAAATCGATCCTTCTCCGAATGCTCACATAATATTTCCACCTGCTTTCACTTATAACTTGTACAAAAAGCTAACTGTTTTTTTGTTGACGCAAGAAATATCAAAAATAACTCAATATTATAAAACAATTGAAGAATATATTACCTTTGTCTATTTCAAATAGTTGAACTTTGATCATTTGGTAAACGCAGCATCTTTACGAGAAAATTAGCACGTCCCTAAACAAAGATATCTATATCTAGTATGAAATAGGGCACATCCACAGGCAAAGAAATCAAGTGGTATCAGGTCTGAAAACCGTGTGAATCACAGAATAGGGCACGTCGCCAGGCAAAGAAATCCACTGGTGTCAGATCTGAAGACTGTGTGAGCCACTGAATAGGGCCGCCAAAAGATTTCATTTATTCGACAGAGGTGCCTACAAAAGAAATCCTAATTGAAGGAATAAGTGCCGCTTTTGTAAAAATTAAAGAAGAAATGCCACTTCAGATAACTACAGTTGAATTTTTAAAAAAAGTATCGTGCGTGCATACAAGGCAGAGGTGGCCAATTTTAACAAATTATGCAAATTGATTTTATAAAAATCTTAAATATAGAAAGTATTTTCTTAACCCTGACATTTTAGCTAGATATTTTAAAACTAAAAAAAATATGTGACTTTGGAAGCTCAGAAGTAATTTTATTTAAACCAATTGCATAAAATGATAATTTATTTAGATTAAAAATACATTACCAATTTCATATTCGTTATTCGAATAATTGACTTTTACGATTATTTAGGCCCCCTAATTATAACGAAAAAAATCCAAAATTCCTTACCGAATATTATTGCCTATCCGTTAAACATTACTACGGATTTAAAAAAATAGAACCCAAAACTTTACTTCTACTAAAGCCATCCAATAAATATATTTAAAAACATGTATTCCAAAAAAGTGCTTTTTTGCTGCTAAATATAACTTCATTAATACAATCTATAAATTCAGCTATTTCAGGTGAAATATTGCTATCAATTATTACTTTTTAAACTGACCCAAGATGAGCCTCGTTAATTATGGATCTGGCAGGAGACTTATTTGCTTTTATAAATAAAAATAACTGCTCGCATCGATAAATACTTCCAAATATGGAAATTATTTTACATGCGAATCTATGTGTATTTTCAAGTTTTACTGGTAAATGTTAGGGATATCGAAAAGTATTTGCGTATTTTGAGACTTTATGCTTAAACTTTTTCCGAATACAGTAATAGAAACATATTTGTAAGTTATTATATTTGTAGAACTATTGTTAAACATTATTTTTGTGAAACAGATTTTTTTTTATTGTTAAGGGTAAAATTTCCAGATCCGAAACTAACGGAATTTAACAGAAGTCCACGTCCGAAATTGTATGCTGTTTTTTTTTATTATTTGGGTTGCAATGCAACTAAAGCCAGTAAAATACTCAAAGATATTTATGTGGTGAAGTGATAACAGTCCGCAGACGCCAATATTGGTATCAGAAATTTAAATCCCCCGAATTTTGATAACGATGCACTAAAATCCTTAATCGAGTCAGATCCCCAGCAAACAATCGATGAGTTATCTCAAAAACGCTTGAAAACAGTGGCGTAACTAATTTGCGTTTTTATTTTATTTTTAAAATAACCTTTCCCTACCGGTGATGTGTTTACTACACCTCGACTCTAATAACAGGAATATCGATATGAAATATAATAGATACGGGGTTCAGAATTGTTGTATTGCTCCTTAATATAATTACGAATCACATCAAAATATTATATTATATAAGTATTCATCTGCAGCGACGGAAATAAATAATTTGTCGGAAAATCGGGAATTTTGCGAGTTTTAGTCCGTGTCTCAGCAGAAAGGAATTTTATCAGTCACATTGATGGTGCTATACAAAAATGGGGGCTCAGTGTGGAGGCAGGGCGTGCGTTTTCAGCAGCAAGTTGCCTGGTTTCCAAAATCAGATCCAGACTAAATGACGAAACACTCGATGCTTTAATGTTACTTCGGGCATATTTTCAAAGTAATATTTAAATATTTTAGTGTTTTATTTATCTATTTTTGAATTATATTTTTATCTTTTAAATAAATAAAATTCTTTCATCCTCAAGTTATTTTTTATATTAAACAAATGGACTTATTAGTAATTTTTGATCAAATTTATCAATGTAATTTCTTAAACTATTGAAACTCCCGTAACTGATCCCGGGATGGTCTGATGCAATCCCGAAATCCCAGGATCAAAATTTTGGCTCGGGACTGCATTCCCTTATCATAACTGGTGATCGTTTACGATAATACAACACGAAAAAATAATTGACTTTCTCAAAAAGAACCTCTATTTCCAACGCCTAAGCTAAGAGTGATAATAAAAAAAGGTTTATTTTATGCATATGGTGGAATATGCAGGTAATAATTCTTTGTAAATTAATGATATCGGAAAAACTATTACTGCACAAGTTTAGTGTCGACAATAAGAGATTTTGCATCGAAAATTAAAAGAGAAACGCCCGTATTTATTCAACAGAAAGAAGACGATACTGCTTCGTGATAGTGGATATGCCCTCATAAAGTAAAATTGACACAGTGGATAAAATACAGGAATTAAATTGGAAAGTGTTACGGCATTCTCCTTATTCACCAGACCTCAACCCAATGGATTTCCACCTTTTCAAGTCCACGGAGCACAGACTGAGAGAAAAACGATTAAAAAAATGCAGCTGAAATGGAAATGCATTTAAAATCGTTCCCTGCTTTTAAGCCGGAAATTTTGCACTAAAAAGGGATCGACCATCAAAAAGATAAACGTCAGGATTAACTAAAAAATGCATCTATCAATTAATACTGTACATATACCCTTGTACTCGACGCATTAGACAAAAAACAACAAAAAATAGCAGGATACATTTCAAGAGCAAGCAATGAAATATGGATAAAACTCTTCCAAAATTTTAAGTCGCTCAGAGTCAACAAACTAAAACAAAGCTGGAATTAGAAGAATGCAAAAAAATCAACGCTGAGAAGAATAGATGGACACTCAAAATTGAAATATGAGGGATGTTCAGAAAGTAAGTGTACTGTGAGAATAACGGGCTGTGATTTTATGTTTTATCGAGTGTTGGTAATACTGAATGATAGAAGGAGATCTCCTGACAGAGTGAGCATCTCAGAAACACAGTAGTACGTAAACTCACGTTGTAGTATTCAGTTGCGTGAAAGATGTCGGTAAGAAATCCCGCCAAGTGCGAGTCACGTTTTGTAATCCCCTTGACTTGAAACAACTTAAATGGGAAGATAAGGATTTATTGAGACTGGAGATAAAATGTCATCACATTGGCATCACACCAATTCCTTATCTGCCTCAATTTCAGTGTTTTCAGACCGAAAAGGCATCATTTTGGTGGAATTTCTGCCTCAGGGGGAGATCTAATACACAACAATATTGTGAAACTCTAAAAAAACTCAAAAGAAGCATTCAAAACAAAAGAGGGGAATGCTAACGAAAGGAATGTGCTTGCTGCACGACAACGCAGCCTTAGCCATCAAGACGCTCTTAGATTAATTTGGTTGAGATGTTTTGAATCCCCCCCCCCTCCCGTATTCTTCTGACTTGGCACCTTCAGATTATCATCTAATCACCTTCTAAAAAAAAATTAATTATAAAAATTTAGTACACTTATTTTATGAATATGCTTTCTACTTATTGATATCTAGTTTCAAGTCATACAGAAAAGATGATCTGGTGATTTTTATTAAGGGAAGAACATAACACTGTACAATATGGATTTTTATTCATTAGCCCATTTACTATTCCATGTGATTTTATTTATTAAACACTGAAAATTGATAAATATATCCGCATTGATTATCGAACTGGAAAGATAAATCTCCTAACGTGAAATATAATACTGGCATATGTGCGATTTTAAGATGCATTTCATGAATACCAATTTAATTTTCATCATAGCCCTTGTGTGGAAATAAAATACTGTTCTCCATGTACTCCAAAATAAGGTAAAAATACGTACTAAAAGCTGTACTACATAATGTTGGACTCTTTCGCAGACAGATCGGATGTATAAAAATAAATTTCAGAATATTTGTGGTTTGCAGTGGCCGGAAATTTGCTTTCCACTGTTTGTTACCTCCATCTCTAAAATGGAATTCATGACGCGCTACTTGCACACGACCAGGTATCGTCAATCTTTTTTATGGATACTTATTTCGCGGCTTTCAAACACGGAATTGGTCGTAAAAAGCTATTCATATTTATCTTACAGTTGTTTACAATAGCTCACCATCAAAGAATACATATATACTGTCCGATGGGGAAAACTCTAATTATATTCACGAATTATGATCATTACCCTAATTTATTATGAATGGAAGTAATTAATTTCGCCTTTGAACTCTGCCTGCAAAAAAATATCCTCACAAGTTGGAGAAACCGTGCCAAGTGTAATAATCCTCGACTTAATATATTCCTAATTCATATATTACAAACACATTACACGACACATATCAAACAACAATACTTTCGGATAAATGCTCAAGAATACATTTATCTTCCTCGTGCAAATAGAATTAAGCGTTGAATCGTATAATACGACCAAATAAGTGTTGTGAATAAATTTTTCACAATATACACAAAATGTCATGTTTACCAAGAAAATAAGGGAAAGTGCTCGTTCTGGAACTTCGCCAATATCATTCTCAATTAATATCATCTTTTTAGCATTTGAAGCCACTGAATACTCCAACAGTGAAATAAATCATAGCTTATGATGATAAGTAAAGCATCATGTGCATTTAATTCAATAACGCTGAAGTAAATAATGGAAGGAATTAATTTAATGCCTAATCAATCAAAATGTGGGAGACGAAATTTTTGATTGTTTGATATTTTATCACTTCATTGCTCTAATTGATTGATGGAAGAAAATTGAGCTAATCGAATTAGAGATAAAATGGGGTGTTAATAAAAGCATAACATAATCGAATTAATTTTATTGCGTAAAGACATTAAAATTATTAGAAAGATAAAAAAAGTTGTAGCTATCGAGGAAAAATATATAATTAATAATTGATATAGTAATATATATGTATAGTTTTTAAGTTAACTTTTTATTTAAAAAAATTTTTTATCCGATAACCCTAATATATGAATAATTGGAGCAAAGCTAGCAAATATAAATTAATAAATGAATATATGATTAGACTTTTATAAAATAAAATTAATAAAAAGGAGGCAAAAAAGTATTCGAATTTTTAACAAAAACGTTTTATTCTATATTGTAAATATATAACTTTTTATTTTGATTTTTTATAAATATATATTATATTATTTGTATGTAAAATATTTTAAAATTATTAATTTAAGCAATATGTCATTAGCAACAGATTATTAAATTATCAAAATGCCTTCAAACAATTTATTGTAATTCTTATTCGACAATAACACATTTTAATTTCCGACTTTTTTTAAATGTACATTTGATATACTGGCGAAAAGTATTTACGACCGCGCGATAAACGCCATAATGTGACTTATGACCAACGGCTGTTGGGCGGTTTGAAAGTGAGCGGTTAGTTCTATGTCAAATCGTCGAGGACTCGATACATGGCGATAAATAACCTATGCTGCGTATCTCAAATGGATATTGAAGTTTGATATTCTGACATTTATAATTCTGAAGTGTAAGTTTCATATTAACCACTTTATTTAAATCTAAGAACGACCGTACCGCTATTGTGCAGCATTGTAACTGACAAAATGATACAAATCAACTACTTGATTGTTGCGAGTCATTCGAATAATCATTTTAATCTTAAACTCTTCCTTTAGATCAAATCGATCTGCTTATTAAATACATGCCTTTGTTAAATTCCTTCATAACAATTGAATGACTTATAGTGATGTAAATATGTACATTTATACTAAACAATGCTTTATTTATATTTATCGCTTGTTATAGAAGATGGAACCTTCAAAGGAAGCAATAAATGTGAGGATTTGTCGCCTCGGAAATCAGCTATGGGGCAAAGGAGCGGCGTCCTTATTGGGCGCTGAGTCATCCGGCAAACGAAATCTCACGAGAGAAGCACTCCTAGATGCATTAACAGTTTTATATGATGAATGCAATAAAGATGTCCTTAAGAAAAATGATGATTTCGTCGCTAAATTCATCGATAAATGTAAGTTTGACTATTTTATACGTTTAATTTTTAATTTCCACTACTATCAAGAAGTGCATCCATTTTTCTCACGTGTATCATTATTCCTTTGCAAAATCTACTCCTTCAGAAGTAAACTAGCAGGCTTGTACGGTAACCCTGTCCTTTTATTTTCGCAACACATTAATAGCCAAAGCATCCCTATTGAAAGACCTGAGAAGATAAATACATGCGAAATGCTTTTTGTAAATGTATTTTTTTTTTCGTGTTGTAGATCGCTGCATTTTATCCGAACTCAAACAGCTACGTGTAAATATATCAGACTTTGAGATCAAAGATTTAATTGGACGCGGTCATTTCGGCGAAGTACACGTAAGTTTTATTATGATTTCATTGTTTATATTTTTCATCCTGCGTATTAAAATAATTACGTTATCATTTAACAACAGGTTGTATACGAAAAACATACTGGCGATGTCTACGCAATGAAAACGTTGAAGAAAGAGACCACTTTGAAGCATTTAAATATTGCATTCTTTGAAGAAGAACGCGACATAATGGCTTTATCCCGATCGGATTGGCTTATCAAACTGCAATATGCTTTTCAGGTAGGAATTAAAAAATTATCGACTCAACTGAATCAATACGAAATTATTAAATTTATCATTTTGAATTTGTATTTTTATATAACAGGACACTGCACAATTATACCTCATTATGGAATATTGTCCTGGTGGAGATCTTGCAGGTCTATTAGACAGAATGGGTAAGCCACTTCCGGAAAATGATGCTGTTTTCTATTTGGCTGAAATAATACAAGCATTAAATGATCTCCATTCCTTGGGCTTTATTCATAGAGATGTTAAACCCGATAATATTTTATTAGATAGGTAATTTTATGAATCAAATATATATTATTTATCAATCGACGTCATTAAATAACATTTGTATTTTTAAAGATGTGGTCATTTGAAACTCGGCGATTTTGGATCAGCGGCACGGATATCTTCCCTTAATAAAATCAAAGCATCTATGCCAATCGGAACCACGGATTATATTGCACCTGAAGTATTGATGGGCTTAGAAAATCCAAAACAAATATCTCATAGTGTAATTTTTGCTGTTATATTGTACAAATTAAATAGTAAATTATAAACAACATGCTTATAATTTCTTAATTTTACAGACTCCCTGTGACTATTGGTCAATGGGTATTGTTGCATATGAACTCGTCACGTATTGTACTCCGTTCAAAGCTGCTGATAATAAAGGCGTTGTTCATACCTATAACAGTATCATTGATCATGGAAAGAAAAAAGATGCCGTTCCTATTAAGTATCCATCTGACTTGCAGAATAACGTATCGGATGAATTAAAAGATCTTATTAAAAACTTGCTTCATCCAGTTCCTAGCAAACGACCCGTTTATAACGACTTGATACGATACAAAGTATTTGCAAAAACTTTATGGGATTCTTTACGACAACAGGTATTCACGTTGATTTATTTACACGCCTTCTAATATAATTAAATATTATAATAAATATTTTATACATAGGTACCCCCATTTGTTCCAATTATTACGGCTCAAGATGACACTTCAAATTTTCTTGAGTTAGAAAAGCAAAATCCCACTTTAAGCGTTGATAATTTCAGAATTAAAGCAAATTTTAGTGGGAAAAATTTACCGTTTATTGGTATGAAAAATTTAAACATTTTGATATCATGTATTATATACTATTAAGAATAAAAAAATATTTATTATAAATCTATTTCTATTCTTAGGTTTTACTTATACACAAGATATCGGATCATCAATACCATTGGAGACAAATGGAGATATTCAAGATAAAGATATAACTATAAAAGATTCAATAATATCAAATAGTTCTGGGGAACCAAGTAACGGTTTTTTGAATAGCAGTATGAACGGAACTGCATTTTGTCTATCAAATATAAGGTATAATAAATTTAATATTATTCTTAAAAGATAATTTATTTAAACGATTGATGAAAATATTTTAAAATTGCAGAGAAATGGAAAATCTTTTAGAGTCGCGGAAAAAAGAAATCGACTCCCTCCACAAGCAATTGGCCGCTCTAATGTCTAAACAAGGATTTTCAGAAGATAAATCAAAGCGGCTTCAAGACGCTGAAAATCAGAGGACGCAACTTGAAAAAAACTTAACAGAAATGTCATGCCAGAATCAAGTACGCATACATAAAGTGCTATTTAAAATCTATTTCATTTCTATAGCGATATTAAAATCATGCATTTTTTGTTTAATAGAAACTTCAACATCAATTAGAAATGGAGCATAAAGGACGACAGGTTTTAGAAACCAAATCTCTCCAATTAATACGCTCCGCAAAAAAAAGATGGAAAGAAAAAACGGACGAACAAGTCGCCACTCTGAATGACAAGATCAACGAATACGAGACCAAATCTGTAGAAGACGATAATAAAATACGTGAATTGCAAAATCAACTCAGCGCCACTTCCGCAGACTTGGCGAAAAGTTTAAGGGAATTGGAAACATTAAAAAAGCTGCAGTTGACACACAAGGTTAATTTTGATATTATTTATCAATCAAGTAGAATAAACTAATACACTTAGTTATAGTTCCATGTAAAATCGTCGGGAAGTCATATATGTTTATTTAATTCGTATATGACGAGTTTCAAAAAAGTAGAATATCAATTACTAAATATTAGCTTATAATATAAGGACGTGGTGCGTTTTAAGGATGTTGTTTTTATGATATCCTGATAAAAAATACTGTGATTATGTTGTAGCAAATAATCTATAGAATGTATTCAATGATTTCCGTTATAATTCTAACTTGGTAACGTGATTAAGTAACGAGTAATTAGTGCAATTTGTAGTGCATTACATGATTTTTGGCTAAAATCTAATCATTACAAAACTTTATACAAGGTATATTTTACTTGTAAGTAGTCCCGGGGTTAAGCAGTTGGACTGGTAACTCAATCGTCATGGGTTCAAATCTACGGGAAGTGTGGCTGCCGGCCACATTTATAAAACATATATTCGCTATAAAACGACGTCTTCCTGGCTCTACGGCTGCGACAACCCTCGATCTTCTCCTGGAGTGTTAACCCTTTTTGCTCAAGCGAACCAGCAACTCAAGAGCAGTCAGTTGCTCCTGCTTATTTCATCATCATCATAGTGCAGCCGCTAACAGTCCACTACAGAACTATGGGCCTCTTCAATATCCATTCACAGGAAGGGGTTACATCCATTTCGTCTGTGTCATACATTCACCTCCTCATTCGCAAGTTTTAGGATAATGTCTCTTAACTCTTACGCAACGGGGCGGAGTCACAAAGAAATGCAAAAAGAGGGTTATGTTCATTAACCTGTTGAGGAGCGAGCAAATTTAAAATCGATGAAGTCGTTGATGTCATAATCGCTTTACGCCGATTACTTTCTGTCAGCTCCTAATCAGCGTAAGACAATCTTCAATTGTAAATGAACACTTGATAGTGAATACAAGACCACGTCATTTCTTTACATAAACAATGCACAAAAAATCGATTCATTTGCTCCTCTTTTAGAAGGAAATGATAATTGAACAAAGACTCATTCAACACGCAGAGAAGAATGGCAAGCAGTTAAATAAACAAACACCACTCTCCATAACACACAAAATTCGGTCGTTTCTTTGCGTAAACAAATAACACACTTGAAATCGAAATCATTATAAGTCGATACATTTGAGCTTAACGATCTATAGAATCATGCAATGCATGTGAGGAAGCTATCCGTCTCAGTCTCCCAAACTGCGCTAAGTTCTCTCTTTCTCTGTCTGTCTCCGAGCTTCATGAGCGACATGAGAATTCGGACATACATGTATGTCGATGCTCCCCAACGGCTTAAAATGCTATAACTTATATCTAGCTATATGTATTTTTTATAGATCTAAAACATTCCTTGTTTATTGTTTTTATGACTTTCAAAGTATCAAGGTATTGATGAACCATGCTATAAGCTACTAGTTATATATTACAGTATTAGTCGAGACTAAATAAAATTGGTTTTAACCTATTATAGTTGTTTTGTAATATGGATAATAATATTTATATCAATATTTGCAAAACAAAACTATATTTGAGGTCAATTTTGTTTCATAATAAACTGAATTTATCTCGATAATAGCGATTATCTAAATTATACTAATTAATGTGTAGTAATATTATTGCATGCGTGAGAAAGTTTTCAATTGTTCCATAATCACATCTTAATAACTTTGTAAAATAGGACAGTATGGCTAAAGCAAGAAGATTATCTCGACAGTCTATTGTTGGCTTAGAACAAATATCGCAAGAAAATAATGTACAACTCCAAAGTCTAACCCAAAATTTAAAAAAAGAGATTGATTTGAAAAACAAGATAGATGCTGAATTGAAACAGTACGTGAATGAACTGAAAGCAGCCGAGGAAAGAGAAAATAATCTTCTTAACTTACTTCGAAAAGATAAAGATTCATATTCTAAAGAAGTATGATAATATCATTATTAACACTATATTTAGATTTTGGGAATAACATCTTAAATACTATAAAACTATTCAGTTTTTTATATTTAATATATTTTTATGTAAATGTAATTGTTCAATGTTTGTCTGTAAATTCTAACAAATCAAGGATAAATAATATACAAATTATTATATTAAATTATTCCACGTTGACATGTTCTAATAATATATTTATTGTATAGTTGTTACTGCTAACAAACAAATATGATGAGAAATGTGAAGAAGTGTCCTATCTAGAAATAAAATTAGTGGATTTGGAAGAGAGAAATAACAAATTGGAACAGATCGAAAGACAAAACACTGAGAAACACAAGGACCTAGTGAACGATCTAGATAAATCCCAACATAATGCCCGTTCCAAAATTGAGCACCTAGAAAGAAAAATCAAGGCTAGTATCATTAAAAATATGTACATTTAGTATGAAAAATATTGATTATTTTATAACATGATGTAAATAATTGTTTTCAATAGGATCTACAGTCGTCAATAGATTCACTTGAAGCGATGTCTAAAGAAAAAGATGAAAAAAATATGATTTTAATAAAAGATAAATCCAATATAGAAATATTATTAGAAAAGGCTGTTGCTTGTGAAGAAAAACATAGAGAACGAGTAACTATACCGAATTTAATTTATGAATGTCATCAAATTCTTAAACGCTTATCAATCAATATTTTTTTAACGTAGGTCTCTGTATTAGAAGAAATGGTTGGTAAATTGCAAGAAAATGTTACATCGCTAGAGACTTTAAAACAAGAATTATCGATTCAAGCCGCACAAGCTGCCACAAGTACTATTTTCGATTTTATATTACAATATCTCATATATTAGTTAAATGTGTTTAATATTTATGCATTTTTCTAGATTCTAAAACAACAATTGACAATTCTGCAAATTCTGAAAGGGTTTTAGTATTGCAAGAACAGATAAATAAATTGGAAGGTCAATTGAGAGATACTAGAGAGGAATGTGTATTACTTAAACAAGAAGCGCGTAAAGCAAATTCTGCATTGTGGAAAAAGGTTTGTTTATTTGTTTTAAAGCATACAAACTTTTAAAAACGATTACCATTTTATTTTCGCCTTTTTTGTTCATTTAAAATAGGAGAAGGAACTCTCCAATTGCGAGTTAGATAAACGCATCAACACCAGAGAACTAAAACAATCAGAAGAGAAGCTCAGTTCTTTGCAAGAAAAACTAAAAGATGTTATTTCAAAACATGAAATAGCAGTGAAAGAATTGCAAACAAGCCTAGATGGAAAGTGCAAGGAAGTCGAATCATTGGAAAAATCCATCAAGACGCTCAAATCTACTGTAAGTGATCACGAAAATAAATTAAGGAATTTCGAAAACAGTTTTGATAAAGAAAACAAATCCAATGCGCTATCACATCAAAAACTGACATTGGAGGCTCAAAGGTACTGAAAAAATGTCATCACCAATGATATATTATGTTTCTTGTAGTTTTTTATTTCACTAATATCATTTTGTTGGACAAATTTCAGTTTAAAAGAAAAGAATGAAAAACTTCAATCTGAAATCAAGATTTGTGAAGAACGACGGTCAAAGGTCGAAGAACTCATAGAAAAATGTAGAATTGAAATCAAAAATACTGAAGCTCAAAGAGCTGCCGAAAAGGAACAAAGAATTCGTTTGGAAGTAATCTTGAATGAAAGAAACAAAGACTGCGATAATATTCAGCAGGTTCCTATATCTTGTATTTATCAGGTTGAGTCATAAATAATTGCCGATTTATTTAACTTCAACGGAATAACAAAGCAATATTACATATTCACCATTATTAAAGATAATTTTCTCCCATTTCGCTGATAACTTATCAATACCCTCTTCATAAAATTTAGCATGTTTTGATGAAAAGAATTTTTCGATAGCGTGATTCACTTCCTCATAATTTTTTATTTTATTCCGTTTAAGAAATTCTGCAAAGAACAGAATAGGCGGTAGTCGGTTGAGACAAGGTCTTGCATTATCATTTTTGCCGGCACTTATTTATGACTCAACCTGATATATTATATTATACCAGTTAAATTTGCTTCACATGTATATTTTTCCTATTGCAGAACTACAAAATGCTTAAAGAAGCTTGTACTATGTTGGAAGAGCAGTTAATTGACTTTGAAAGGGTCACTGAAGTTTTGGATAGTGAAAATACTCAATTAAAAGTAAATATTCAAATTTAATACTGTGTGTTTTTTATTAATTGCATCATTTATAATTGTATGTTTATTTACTCCTCATCATAGGCAGAAATTACATCTTTACACTCACAAATCCAAAAACTTAACGATGATTCATCAACTGGCAAAAAATTATTAGATATTCAAAAATTCAACAGAGTTTCTGCCGAAGTTAAAATCAAAGAATTGGATGAAAAATTGCATGAAGAACAAGCGAAAAATACTGAACTAGAAGTAATATTTAGTTGATGTTGTTATTTTTAAAAATCATATGCACGATAAATATATCTTTAAATTGTTATTAAATTTTATAGAAGCAAATCAGCAATATTCTCAATCGCGAATCTTCTTTATCGACCGAAGTCGATCAGAGAGGAATGGAAATCGTTCAAATGGAATCGGCGCTTAAACAATCCACGGCTGAATTAAAAGCATTGAGGACGGAAGTTAATGCTTTGAAAGAGGAATGCACTCGCTTACTCACTGATGGTGCGGCTCTACGCGAAGACAATATGCGTATTCAACTTGATTTACGGGAATCTAAAGTATGCTATAAATAATTATTTCATTAATAAATTGGATATTTTATAAATTCTCACACATTTTATGTTAAATGTAGGAAAATAACGCTGCTTTGCATTCGCTGATTGAAGAACGCGAAGAAGAATTATCGGCCCAACAATATCATTGGCAGCAACGCGAAGTAAAAGCAGAAGCAACCATATCTCAGCAGATCAAACTTATTGACTTTTTACAAACTAAGGTATAATTGTTTGTTCATATTTTATGCGCTGTCGTATCATTCATTCGATTGCAATAAAACTTTGCCAACTTACTGTTTACACTTGCGGGTATAACATAGGCATAGTAAAAATATTGTCTATATACGCAGTTTGTTATGCAAGACGTGGCATTGCAACGCATGCCAATAAATCATTTTATAAGTTTCTTATATAAATTACTTTGTATTTGTAGGTTGAAGAGGCTAAAAGAAAGAAAACCTTTGGAGAGAAATTATTCCGGAGACCTTCGGCGAAAGAAAATATATTACCACTTACGCCTCAGACTCCGTTGAATTCCAAAACATCCTTTGTTTGTGAACAGTCAAAGGAACTGCTCAAAGAAAAACAAAAAAATAGGTTAGATCTCTTAATTCAAATTGTTTGATAATGATCTATTAAAATTAATCTTTACAAATATTTAATTAATCCAATTCTAATAAAGGAAATAATGAATAATATCTTCTGTCTTTGCAGAGATTTATTGGATCAACTTTCAACTTTGCAGTCTAGACTCAAAGCTATAGAAGGGAAGCCAATTAATGATGTTACCATAGCTAAAGAAAAGTATAATTATTTTAATGAATCCAAGTAATAAATCGTTTTTATTGTTTAACTATTTATTTATCGTCTAACAATTTTTATTTTTCAGGGAACCTCCTAAATCATCTGAAGTGTTAATGGACGGCGGTGTTAAAATACATAGGTGTGCAATTAAAAAACAATATATAATACGTCGGTTTGGCGCGGACGATGTGATATTAATAGTGTTTTTAAATTATTTATAGAGGTGCCCTGTTGATTCGCGTACAGATGAAGCTGTATTTGGATCGAATCGAATGGAAATCTGAAAGAGACGGTTCACAGGGACAGTTTCCGTTCAGAGGATCTCCAAAACTCATAACAAATATATCTAGTGAAGATTCTGAAATTCTTCTCTCGGACACTGAAAAGAAATTCGGAATCAAAGTATGCTTTTTCGATCATGTCTCGTCATTCAAATTTCATCATGTTTCTTTAATTATGTCTGAATTGTTTTAGATCTGTATGACGTCAGACACGACATGCTGGCCTTCCCAATCATTGCTTATTGTGTGTTCTTCGGCCCACCAAAAAGACGCTTGGTTGTCCCATCTTCGTAAACTCCCTTCTTTAAAACTTATAAATACAAATGAAGTTTGTTCATCTCTATCTAATTATAAACCCAAACCGTTAATTCAATTTCCGAGAAGTATAATGGAGCCGAACTTTGTTTTGCAAATAGAAGATGATCTACTTTTAATCGGTTTGTATTACTTTTACTAACACCAAAGTTTTAATCACTAATTTATATTTATTAATATAAAACATGTACGTGTAACATTAATGTTTAGATTACAAATAACGATACCGTTTTAATACTTAAATCATAAATATTCAGGATAAAAGCGTTGATTTTTTTGTATCAGGATATTTCTTTTTTTAAGCTTTTACTAACAAAAGCTAATATTGCTTTTGCTCTTTATCGAATGTAATCTATTTATTATATTCCTTCATTAAGGCAACACCACGCTCGGCAATATTATTCACTATCCGCATAGAATAGACCATTTTCTTTGCAGCCTTAAAATCAGAGTCATCCTTCCAAGTTTCAACATTTTTCGAAGTCGAAAAATAAGAACCACCCTAGTATCCACCTTAAGACTTTAATATTCAATATAATTGTTTTTAACAGGTGCCGATAATGGACTATTTTGCTATTCGCCAAATGCTAAAAAGAAAGAACCCATTCCTTTAACGGGAATGAGCGGATTCGTTAGAGCTCGTTCTGCTTCTAAAATTGATCGCTTCATAGCATTAAACACGACGGGGCAACTTCTTCATTATTCACTGCGTCAATTAATAGCGCTCGTTAAAAGCTTAGCGCTCTCATCCATTCAGCCTTCCGTACTACCATCATTTGACTGTATCAATATTGCAGAACCTGGAGATGCGAATGATCGCGATCAATGCACGATGTTTGAGGTATTTATAATTTAAATTTAATTCGATTTACGTGAATCGTTACAGTTTAAATATTTAATAAACGTTATATTATTTCCAGATATCTCAAGCCAGCCAAAGCACGGATCGCAACTTTTTATGCGTTTCTACGTCGTCAAAGTTCAAAATATTCGGTTATGATGTCCTTAAAATGTCATTTTTACCATTACGTCAGATAAAAACAGATTCAATCACGTGTATGAAGTTTACGCAACATTCAATTATCGTAGCCTCGCATAAATTCTATGAAATTGATTTGAAAAATTATAACGTTGAAGAGTTCCTCGATCCTTGTGATACTAGCCTATCGCACGCAATTTATGCGCATAAAAAGAACATTTTTCCCATTGCTATAATTCAAATTAAAAATATGGAAATCGATAAAGCTATCGAGTATTTGTTGTGCTTTAGCGGATTTGGAATTTTTGTAGATGAATTTGGACAGAGATCTCGATCTGAAGATATAATGTGGGTGAATTTACCTTTACAAATAATTTATCGGAAACCATTCCTTTTTGTGTCACATTTTGCTTCGATGGAAATAATACATTTGAAAGCCGATTCGTATAATAAACGTCAAGCGACCGATACCGATAGTATAGATTCATCCGTGTTTGATTCGTCAAATAACGCCAACGACAAAATTGTGCTCAATTTCAATTCTCTTCGTTGTCTTGGAAAAGCTACTTCGACGGGAAGCATTTATATTATGCAATCACTGCATAAAACCGATAATCACTCGCTAGAAATATTGGAGTTGAATGGGAATAATGCATTTAAAAAGCATATCGGCGTATCAATCGAAACTCTCGATACCATTGATGATATTGATAACTGCAAGGAATTGGAAGAAAATTTGGATCAAATGTCGATTCCGGATAACGATTCTATCTGTACGGATTCATCGATCGAGGTCAAAACAGATTTTGCTGCCCACATTCGAGAGAGAGCGAAAGTCATCAATTCTCTCAAAAACGAAAACAAGAAAGTCAATTCCATACAAAATATTATTAGTAGACAAAATACAGTAACGAATCCGGATTCGTCGGGAGATGAATCGGATTTAAGTTCGTCCTCCGGAGATAATTACGACAACCCCGCTAAGAATGCGTCGCACGTTAAAAAATTATATTCGAGCGTAAATAAAAATAAACCAGTGAATAACGAAACGCCAGTGAAAACTGCCACGGATATATGCAACGAAATGTTTCTGTCAAAAAAACAAGTTAGATTTAATTAATGTTTTCTTATTGTTATATTTTTAACGAGGCTGTTTATGTACTTCATAATATTTTCTGCGGATTTATTTATTTTTTACATTATTGTATTGTATATTAATCATGGTACGACTGAAATGTTTACAACATTTCTTAGCTTGCCGGACTAAATTATGTATTATAGTTTCATAGTTGTAATATGAACAAATTCTATTCTATAGTATTTGTTCATCAGGGTACTTAACATTATTCTAATAGCAAAGTAGTTTTAATAATTTTTAATGTGATCAATAGTCGGTTAGGATGTATTTATATAAACGATTGGCATTTGTAAAATATGAGATCTCAAACCTACGCAAATATTTTATTAATACACAAAATGTTTTCTTTGCTTTTTTCTACCGCATGTTTTATAAAAATATTTTTGATTGTAAATGTAAGTCTTGTCAATTTATTTTGTGTTGGTTTTTAATATCTTTATTTATAATAAATATGTTTGAGTATTAAACCTATTACTTTTGTTTTTTTTAAGCCTGTCGTTGATTCAAGATAGACGATAGACGTAAATGCCGCCAAAGCCTCTGATCTTGATTTAGCAAATGTAATCAAATTTGACTACCTATAATACTTCATGCATTTATTGTTCACTAACGATGGCGGTACTGAGACTAACATTTATAGAAATGACAAGAGCTTATTTCAACCTTATGTATTATGTTAAAAAAATGCTTTAATTCCATACACATACTCATTGACTAACCTATGTCCAATTTTATTTTTATCAAATAACGTTGATCTTTAAATAATAAGAAAACTTAGTCGATATCCAAAGCTTTGAATACTCCATACAGATCCACAGTGGAGCCAAATTTTTGTTTGTGTAATGTTTGACGTGTATAAGCATATTTAACATCGTTGTCTTGAAAGGTTTTCTTGGAATCCTTCAATTTCTCAATCCAACTTTCGCACATATTCGAAAAAGATCCTGCTTGTCCCGAATATTCCGACGGCAATATCCTCGCTGGTATATAATCCAAAAGCGTTTCATACGATGCATGAGTGATAAACTACAATTTAAAAATTGTATTTAAACAAAAACATAGCTATAATTCCAAAATATAAGATTTGCAATACATATATAGTTTACCTACCCTATCCTTAATTTTTTTCGTCATCAAACTCTTGAATAGATTTATTGCATTGTACGTAAAAGTCGGGGCATTGATGATGTGGACTTGTTGCAATCTTTGAGGGTATGCAGTGTGAATTATTTCGAAGCAACGTTTGATCAGCGGTGAAGCAAGCTTGACTAATGTCGACACTCTCGTGTTTTTTATATCAAATATGAATATATCACCAGCAATCATATGCTCTTGTTCTAGACGTAAATCAACTGAAAATATTTATTTTAATTTATCGATTTAAAATTTACAGCATGAGAATAATTCGTCGAATTAATCAATCAATTACCTAGCATTAATATCATTCGAATAATATCCCTCAGATTGGCATCGTCTTGTTCTCGTATTCTATGAATAACTACTCTATATCCTTCGTCGGTGAGATTTGGCAGCGGAGAACATTCCCTAAACATACACGATAATCAAAAATAAATCGTACAGATATATTTCAGATGATAAATTCATTCAATACTAACATAAAATCAAGAGCAGCTCTAGTTCCAATATCCGAAGGATCCCACCCTCCGTACAACTCTTCGCACGTAGCTCTCGAAGTATGAAATTTTTCCAGCTTATTTTTGGTCCGAATAATGTTATGTTTGCATCCTCTCAAAAACAACGGAAGTAGTCGTCTATCTGCAATGAAATAATATCTAAATTTAAACAAATATGATATATTAATTAACGATATTATTAAATCACTATATACATATATTTATTTTTGATTAGTAGAAACAAATATTTGAGTATTTGCCATAAGAAACATTGATTAATTTAGCGACTGTTCTGGCCTCTTATAATTAAGGGCCCTCGTAATCTTAGAACTATTATTTGTATTTGTTTAGTGGCATCACAAATTAAGCAATTCCATTAAATTAACACATAGAATTGATGAATTTATAAACACAAATATAGAGCCCATGAGGCTATCAATGGTTTTTCTTTTCATTTTGAGGATTGATTGAAAATGTGAATTATATTAGACATCCTAAAATTAATTCCATCATTCAAATGGTGAATAGTATATCAAAAGTGATTCAATCATCAATTCTAATATCAAATATATGGAAATTGCGCTTAATATTGCGCTTTTGCAATATTGCAAAAGCGCAATATTAACAAACCGATACAATCCGACTACTTCCGCGGAAATGGTTCGGATGGTGAAGGTTTGAATTGAGCAAAATCTGAAGCTACGCGCGGAAAAGACAATCGTGTCTTCTCAGATAACACAATGTTCATGATCCAGCGATTTGTCAATAAATAAACAAAGCAATAATGGCTGGTTGAAAAAGAAGTCCTCCAATAAATTAAAGAGCAAACTGTTTCCTTGCAAATATTTAACACTGTCAAAGCGGGACAATCCTGGCTTAGCTCTGATGTAAATTCACTTTTTTGTTAGCTCCGCCGCAGCGTGTAACAACCTTGATAATGAACCAGGCTTAATAAATGAACCTTAATACTGTTGATAGCATCAATATTCGTTCATTTCTTCGGTATATTTCTTAATGTTCAACTTGCATGGTATCTACTTTTTGTCGTTCAGTTATTTTTGCCTATTAATGTGTTGCGAAAATAAAAGGACAGAATTACTGTGCAAGCCTGCCAGTTTACTTCTGAAGGAGTAAATTTTGCAAATGAGTGGTGATACTCAGCTAATGACGCCAATCCAGAACAGTCAACGGGAAATAACAAAATTGGTCAACTATAAGAATGATTTGAGTATCTTAATTATCAAAACAAACGCCTGTTTTTGAGACAACATGAACGAAAGTCGTTTTATCTATGTTGAAAGAGCTTAATAGCTTATCCGACTTTAGCGATTCCAGAAAGCCACATTCATAACTCAACTCAACGCCATCATCCAGGATAAAGGCAACTACATCGATCGATAAGCATCATAAAATACATTTTTTTTTATTTTACATTGAAAAATCAATTGCGTTTTGTATGTGTAACATTCGGCCTGACGGGCTTTGTATCATTACTTTAATTGACAAATAGACGGATGCTTGATATATTTCATCAAGATCTCCTTTTAACAGTCTTCTTGGACAAATTTCGTAACATGCAACACTTAATTTATTCCATTGCATACGGGATAATGCAATAAAATACGGCCATCATTGCATTGGCGACCTTGCAAAATGACCAGCTAAGCTTGGATGCGAAAAAGGTCGTCGAGTTGTTATGCCCTGATAAAAATGAAAGTAGTCAATACCCCTGTCTTCAGTGGCTCTCAATTAATCCTTCGATTCATTCATTTAACACATCCTTATCTTGCAAAAATCTTAGCGCGTTTTAAACTTGAGCCACAAATATTATATTGAAAGCTCTTGAAGTGGGCGTATTGCGTCCAAATTTTAACACCGAGTGTTTATGGCCAATTTTTTTTTTTAAATCAGTTATGAAATAGACATATTCGAGTGCCAAACGGACAAGTGTCAACGTTGCTACAGCGTACTTTAAATATGACAATTTTATCCTTGAAAGACTAGCTTCTGAGTGGTTAACCAATGAATTTGGATGAAGAGGTGTTAAGAATTATGTCAAATCCAATATATGAGTGCCTTTTCATATTGGTAAATCTTTTTACCAATGCACGTTGTATAATACTTGTGATAGATTTAAAAATCTGTGATGTATTTACCGGTGATGTATTTACTACACCTCCACTCCAATAATGGGAATATCGATATGAAATATAATAGATACGGGGCTCAGATTTTTTGTATTCTTCCGTAATATAATTACGAATCACACAATTACAGTATAGAAGTATTCATATACAGCGACGGAAATAAATAATTTGTCGGGAATACGGGAATTTTGCTAGTTTTAATCCGTGTTTTATTTATCTATTTTTTAATTGTATTTTTACCTTTTCTTAAATAAATAAAATTCTTTCGCCTTCAAGTTATTTTTTATCTTAAACAAATGGACTTATTAGTAATTTGTAATTTCTTAAACTATTGAAAATCCCGGGATCAGATGACCTAATGCAATCCCAAAATCCCAGAGAGAGACAGAGACGGAGAGAGTATCTTACGTACATAGTACTATTGTATAGATCGTTAACCCAAATTTATCGACTATGAATGATATAATCGATTTCAAGTGTATTGTTCATGTTTACTTAAATAAACGACCGCATATTGTGTGCTATCGACAGTGTTTATTTATTTATGTACAAACTTCATACACGCTGCGACGGTGTTGACAGATAAGTGGATTTGTACCGATGATAAGCGCGAGTTTGATACTCTTGACCTGGACTATCCTTAGTTTAAATAAAGATGTTTTGAAAAAAATATGGCTTAATAATAAAATCAAAATAATAAAAATTTGCAATAGAATTAAAAGATCAGTAGACATAACTTGTGGCGAAACGGCCGCATGAAAACCATTATGAAAAGCAGAATAATACATCAGGTTGTTGATGATGATCATCATCATCATCCTATGTTCACATCTAATAGATAAGCCTGTTTTGCTGACATGGCGTGCTATTATTTTAAGAAAAAATAACCAATGGAAAAATTTAATTGAACACTATTACTTCAATAATAACGTCAAAAATCAAATTGGATGCCATTTTTCCTCTTCATCGTAATTACACATTACGTGTGTTTTCATCAAACGCATTAAGCCAGATATAGCAAATTCGTGACAGTCGTGCCAAACTAGACATGTATGATTTTTTTTTCTTATTTTACAGCCATCGAAACTGCGAATTATTTTATATCTTTAATTCATTCAAGCAAATCTTTAAGTTTGTAACTCAAAACTAAAAAAAACTAGCTAAGATAACAGCATAAATTAGTAAGATAGATAAATATATAGTTTTTATGGGTGTGAAGAAGTCTAGACTCGTTCGCGATCTCACTTGATGTGAACTGTCTATGTTAGTTAGCCTCTGAGGGAACTTGTCTAATAGAAAATGTCGCGAAAAGCCCTAAAAGAGGACAGAGTGGCCACTAGATCTGTGTGTCCAATCGGTCCGCTTTTCGGACGGCTGAATGACCTTACGATCGGACGCCATACCCGAACATATCTACAGAACGATTACGAACTCTCAATGAAAACGAAGTTTCGAGTTTGTTTAAATTTTACAATCGGTCGAAAAACGCCCATGACAGGCGTTTGCTTTGCCACCCTCTTGTTACGGCCCTGAGAATTAACGTCATAAACACAATGGTCATAGTGGCTATAAAAACCTATTACCGTCATTAGATGAATTCCATGGCGATCTCCTTGTGAAAAAAACTTATATATATAAATTTATACGTAAATCGAAGATCAAATATATATTTGATTGAACCTAGAAATATATCTGTCTATAAAGTATCAATTTATTTAATGGTATAAAATTACTATCTATTATCAACGCTTAGCCATATTTCATTAACGACATGACGTGTCGTATATAAATATACACATATATATTGCATTTAATGTAATTATAACTTATTTGAATGTATAATTTTTGAATGCATAAAATATATTCAACTCGAATTAGCTCTTTATTTAACACAGCCACTCTACAAGACTATGCGAAATTACATTGCGTGTTATCAATTATGCAAATTAAATTTTGCAAATAAAAAGCGTTGAATCTAATGGATGTTATTTACAACGTGAAAAAATTAAGGACACAATCGAATAACACTATTGTATTAAAATCGCATTAAAGCTCATGGGATAAATGTATTTATGTTGCTGAACTCTCAAGGCAAAACTCATCTCTATCTCGACGAGTTTCATTATTAGGCTTCTTGAGCGGATCTTTTCGTTTCATTTATTATATGATGTATGGATGTCCCGTTAACCTACAAACTCAACAATGAATAACCATCTTTCGAGTGAGGTAATTAAACAAGGGCAATTCTGAATGCATCGTTAAATATTAGTTCCGTTAGAAAGACGAAGAGTTGCTTGTTTAATTGTTTTGTTATGGACAATACAAACATTTGCACTTTTCAACAAATGACCGACTACTGAATACCCATTTAGAAAGTCAGACAATGTGGCATTCATTTAATGTAGGTAATATCGTCTATTTGTTGGAAAATATAATATTAGCTCGCTGCATAAGTCCCTTCACTTTTGGATTGCAATAAAATAAGGTCCACATTCACAAAAAAAAGAAATTCTATAAATTTCGCAAGGAAAGTTTTCAAGCATTCGATTGGTTTTCGACCGATTTCAAATCTGCTTTCGAATGTTTAAACAAGGAAATAAATATTCGAAGGATGCATTACATCGAGAAGAACTCCAAATATTGATTTCACATCACTGATTGAATCGGATCCATATCAAATCATTCCAGGATCATCGTAGACGCGTAGAAATTCCATGGACCACTTGAAATTTATTATAAATTCCCCCATCTTATTAAAATAGAAAGTCCATCCATTTCTTCGTCAGATTATAAATAAAAAGTATAAGTATATAAATCCCGCTTTGATCCATACAGAAGTTCATTTATGTATTTGATAAAATGTGTAAGAAATCATCTACTTTAACACTAGGTTTACGGGCGTTTCTTATATACATATTTCTGCGAGCAACCGTCAAATTGACGGGTGAACGAAAATACGCATTTTCTTTAAAAAATCGATTTATTCAAATTAAGTCTGAATTGAATAATATTAAGCTTCACGTTTAAATAAATTATTAATAAGTTAAAAGTATTTTTTTTTTACATTATCAACAGAAATTATGAAATGATTAATTTTTGCCTCTCTTTTGAGGTTTCCTCTTTTTCGGTATCGTCGAATGAGCGGTCGGAGATAAATAATCGCTCCCTCTGCGGAGGTTAAATACGAATTTCCGTCGCATATTCTGCGAGTCCGTCTCGGGGCTGCGGAGCCCCATCGCTACTAAGAGCGGAACCCCTTCGCTTCTCGTCGAGGCCCTTCACGCTAAGATGAAAGGCGCACGGGTGCGTCCGGCTTCAGGAGCACCCCGCAATTCGAGACGCCCCTTGATTGCGGGCCCCTGGAGATGGCGAGCACAATACTGATTTTTTTTAATGCCTTATCTATTGATCTGACGTTGAAATCATTGGTAAATGTTCTCCTTATTTTCTTCAGCTAATTCATCTGCCAAACAAAATATGAACTCCTTTCTGGATATCTTTGATCCGGTGTACTCTTTATATAATATCCACGCGTTTAACGCGACCATCGAAAACTCCCTGCTTTCACAATATATTTGCGTGTCATCTGAGGTCAACCACGTCCACGCCAAACTTTGTTTTATTATACAAAGTAATGGTTTCTATTGTAGAACACGTTTATAATTGTCTTCTACTTGTACACCTGTATGTTTGGTCTTTGTTTGGCTCCATTATGTGCCTGTCAATAATCAATTCGAAAGCACTAGTTACACAACCCGACATAGTAGCCAATAGATCCTGCGCGATATTCTGCGACGGAAATTTAAATTGACGGTTCCCGTACACCTAGTGTTAAATTATTTCTATATTCTTCAAATTCATAGGTAATAGTTTAAGAAAAACAATAGGATGCTCAAGTCCAAGGATGTAAGATCTAAGAAGAAGATCAAGATGCTGAGAAGAAAATATTCATTAGTAACGTGGAATTTATATTTTGGGTAATATATTCGAATTTTTAAAATCGATCCTGAAGATCAAAGATTGAATTCTGGCCAACGAACTATCACAAATTCTAAAATTAGATTAATAAAGTTTAAATGGTGAAATATTAATTATAACAACATTTTTCATAATTTACGAAAATAGTAAAAGACTTATGCAGCGACTTTATATCAATATATTTTTCAAAGCATATTTTTCCTACATATTCGGACTATCTTCAATCTCTGCATACATAAATTGAATATTGTTGCTCTTTTTTTCCATCGAGAGGTTTTTTTTATCAAAAAACATGATTCAACAAATAAACATCGCCATATCCTCCAAATGACATAATCGACACCTCCAACCTCGACAGAGCTTTGCTCAATTTTTCATTTAAAAGTAATCAATAATTTTAGATTGCATCTCAAAGAAATATTGACATTTTATTAAAAAATTTCAATATCCACAAACAAACTGTGCAAAATCGTTTAAAATGAACCACGTCTCATTGTAAAAAAAAAATCCAGTTATTTTGCAAGTACTTTGACATCTAAAACGTTTCGAGACTTGAGCAAACACACAGACGATCATCATACGTAAACACAAATGAGTCATCGGATACAAATAATGTCATTTTTTTATTATTCCGAAATGTAATAATATTTATTACATCGCTGCTTTAGCAGACGAGCTGTGTTACTTCATTCTTCGGAAGGTGTGGTGTAATTTAAAATTCAAAATCGAGCATACTGTTGAATTTCTAGATAAATCATACGCACAATGTATTGAGCAATGATCTATCTGCAAATAATCTCGTTTGGATACGAGCAAAGAACGTGAGGAAATATTCGAATCGATATGAGAAAAGTCTTGAATGCAAACGCGCAAAAAATGTTGGGAAACTGTGTTAAAAACGCATTGAATAAATTCTCGAGCATAAATTTGCACTTCGTATGAATTTATGCGACATTACCATCCATTGCGAGATTATAAATGTATCATTTCGAGACTTCAAGAATATGGTCCATGCAATGCAAGATCAAGAGTGATCGATCCACTTGTCCTAAAATGGATCATAAAAATTTAAGCATTTTTGTGGCCGGTGTTGCATATGTTGCACCATCACAGGTTCGATCATCAGTGGCCGCATGATGCCCGATTTCCCGACAAATTATTTATTTCCGTCGCTGCAGATGAATACTTATATACTATAATACTTTGATTTGATTCGTAATTATATTACGGAGGAATACATAAATTCTGAACCCCGTATCTATTATATTTCATATCGATATTCCCATTATTAGAGTCGATGTGTAGTAAATACATCACCGGTTGGGAAAGGTTAATCATTAAATAATTTCGCTTTTAACTTGACGTTGTAAATATCGTGCATTAATATTGATGAACTTGAATCATGCGCCTTTTCTTAAACACTTTTTAAAAAGCATCAACCAATTCTGGGATTTCAGCTGAAGCCCTACAAGATTTAAAAAATGATCTATGCAAGAAGAATAAATCTATTGAAAGAGCATTGGAAATAAAATACTTTAAAGCAAAAGAATATGATCCATTAACGCTTTAAAACAGCAAACGATCATGAGACAGCAAGGACATGCTCAGGTCATGTTTTTAATCAGCGTCTGTCAAAAATAGCTTTCCGCTAGTATTTTTGGATCAGAGTGCAAAATATATTGCACAAATATACCACCAAAAGGTGTTAAATGATGCTCTCATACCATGGCCATGCAAATAATATGATTGCTGCCCTTGAGCATTAGAAGACTCGAAGAAAATGTTCTCAGACACGACGTATCTGGTTTCGTTTTAACTCAACACTTGCTTCCATATCCATCGGATCTGGAACTAATGACGTATTTTCAAGACCACGTTCATAGCATTCAATAAAGTATACAACGAATGCTGCACAATAAGAATATTCGAGCTTTTATCAATACATCGTCATGTTTACTTTTAAAGTATCGGTGTTGATTCTAATAATTAGGAAACTCGCTAAAATTATCATATGAGAGTGTTAAAACAATATGTTCTGATGCGAATGCAATAAAAGTTCGCATCTATTAAGAAAACAGCAACCAAAAACAAATATTTGGATATTTTATGCAAAGAAATGCTTGTAATAAAAGTATATATTGATTCATTTTAGGATTGCAAAATTACTAAAAATAACTCTTACGGGTTTATATCTCTAATTTTAGGTAGTAATAAAATGAATACAAGGCGCGGAGAAGTCAAATATACCCTATCGAAAATAAGTTTGGAAACGCTTTGTATACTATACAATCGTATATATAAAAACATAACAATTAATTGTTCCAAATATTCTACTGAACAATATATCATAATGAGCACTCATTATGGTAAAAAATAATTATTGTCGTTGCTAAAAAAACAAACTAAAATTACGTATGGATTTCGGGTTAACTTTTCACAAAAACACAGTATATGTGTTAACGGTCCATAAAGAGTTAATACAAACGTAAGAAAAAATAGAGAGTTCAGAGAGTCATTCTCGTTACCTGAAAGCAATTCATGCACAAAACGTAATTTATTTTATTTGTTAATTATTTCAGGTGCATTTTGGAAATTATACTTTATTATTCTACAAGATGAAGGCTTTTCAATCAAAGAAATCGATTTAAAAAATAAACATTTCCATCAAAGGGGTGGTTATACCATTAGAAAATACACGGAAATCGGGACTTTGAACGACAGAAAAACACCGGGCCTCCCAAAATCTTTTACAAATTATTTATTTCCGTCGCTGCAGATGAATACTTATATACTATAATACTTTGATGTTATTCGTAATTATATTACGGAGGAATATAAAAATTCTGAAGCCCGTATCTATTATATTTCATATCGATATTCCCATTATTAGAGTCAAGGTGTAGTAAATACATCACCGGTAGGGAAAGCTTAATATAAAAATTTGAAAAACATATATGTACTGCATATATGTTAACATAGATTAGACAGTTACTGCCCGTAGGCGTCGCCTAAGCTCGCCAATCAATAGTTACGCCACTGTTTTCAAGCGTCCAGATTTCGACGGAAATGTCTCGATTTAGTAGCCTTCATCGTTTCAATCTCGATTTTTTCGGGATTACGTTTCCTAATCTCGGGATTCATGAGCACCTAAAACTGTCTGGGATCTCGAGATTGGATTCCCTACTGCAGATTGGACCAAATTCAATGAAATAAATGATTTGGAATTGGAAAAAAAATTGTGCTGTGTTTGCTCGACAGAAAATTGAATAATAAAAAGACCTCCTTGAAAATACTGAAAGAAAATGCAGTACTTACAGGTTTTTTTAACATTAGGGCGAAATTTCACAGCTTAACATTGGGGGCGATAGGGCAAATTGATCGAACGTCACGAAACATGAAACTCCAAGCGGCAGTTAGGTCGGAAAGAGATGAAGAATTGTTTGTAGTGTGTTCGTGTATATCACATACATTATAGAGACACTACACGCATGCGCCGCGCCCCCTCTGCTATGTGTGTGGCTATATGTAATATAAAGCAACCACGAGACCAGTAGCAAGCCTATTTTATAATATATTACACAATACCCTGTTTAATTCTTCAAAAATGCAAAACATACAATTCTAAGAGCTATGAAGTTTCACTTCTACAACGCGCATTTTTTTATATATTTAATCCAGTAAAACATCGATGATAGTATATCTCGGTAAAATTTTCAATTATTTCGGTCATGGATGTAAAGAAAGCAAGTTCATACTATTAATTTATCATACAAATTGAACTCAATCAATATTAGAATTCACAGCTTTAAGTCCTGTATAAGACTACGATACGTCAGCAAGTCTTTTTTTTTAGTCCTTTAGGAGTGCATTAGACTTTTTTGTCTTGTCTTCTCACCTTCGGACTCATTGATTTCTGAACGTACTCGTAGAAGAGTCATGGTACTATTTTATTATAGAGTTGAAGTCATGGACGACATTCATTATGAATCCAAGTACTTGACTAAGAGAGTTTTACATCAGCAACCTTCGCCAAGTCAGGAAACCATCAACTCCATCGATTTACATCATCATCGTCTTTGATAAAAACAACAACAAACAAAGCATCCGATGCAATCTTCAAGAACGTTTGTGCAATGTAATAAATAAAGCATAAATTAATGCAACTCACCATAATCTTTCGGAATGTTAGGCTCAGTGACTATCCAGTTTTTCACGATTTTCATATTTTCCTCGAAAAGCTCATCGGTTTCGCCTAATTGCGACTGGATGACTTCGCGCTGCTTTTCTGAAGGGCCGTACAACAAAGCCATGTTGGAACACTTGAAGAAAACAAACATTACTAAAAAAAAATTGCTAAAACTAATGAAATATACCAAATATATATATTAGCATATATAAATAAATGGGGTTCATCTTTTGACATTTGGAAATAAAGTGCGAATTTTTTCGACGATGGGTGTGAAATTTGCAAAAATAATTTTGTAATTATTTGATTAATGTCTTTCTATAAACATTGTGCAAGTATTAGGATCGATCAAAATATATTATCGTCCGAAAATAATTGTATTAGTGAAAACATTAGGATATCAAGACGAAAATAGGATAAATAGGATCGTCAAATCATCAAAATATGCTACCATTATTGATATATAAATCACTGTACAATAAATACTAAATTAAAAATAGTTTGTCCTGAAAATATAGGATTTACAATATAAATAATACAACAAAATTAGTATGAAAATAATTGCACATCCTCTATTTATTTAAAATTTAAATCAATATATCAATATTATTAAGGATGTTAAAATTATACATTTATCATAAATATACAATAGAACGATTTTATGAATTATATTTACATTATTGTTGTATTGATTTGTGTCACAAATCTCCAACAACTGACCACTTTGACTCCACAACTTAAACTGAAAGGCATAAACGTAAAATGTGCAACCTCAACGAGATTCTTAAATCAGTTGTTCTCAATCTTCCGTAGAAGAACACCAATAATTCGATTTCTTATGCGAACCAACTATGCATCAATACATTGTGAATACATTACATTCCATTCCATATATATAACAAAGCCCATCTTGAGTAAAAAACCAAGGATAATTGAGCTAATCATGAGAAAATTCCGATCTTAATTAAGCAACACCAGATTGATTAATGACATAAATAAACATTAAAGCCGAATTTATTCACATATTTAAATTTATTATTCTCAAATAAATATCATACTTCCCTTAAACATATTAACGATAATCGATCAAAACCGCGAACGAGGATAATCCAAAACAATCTGTCATTACCTTGTTTGCTCTAAAGATTATCACCTGATGATTTCAATCCGGGAATTTTTCGACCGCACCTCGCACACGAACCCGAAAACCGTCTGATGAAAAACCCATAAGGATACGGAACATTTGACGGTGCCGAGCAATATGAATCATCGATAACAATGAGCTCTTATGACATGTTTTGCCATTGTATCCAAACTGCTAAATCTGCTGCACGATAACTATTTCCGATTGAGAATGATGACCTGATTGATGACACGTCCATTGTTTTGATCTTTTTTCGGCGTTCAGCACTACGTGACGTAGCGCAGAAATCAAATCTTGCGCGTCTGTAAAAGAACTTCCTCGTTGGAAAAAAATATATCTTCATTTCGAATTAAACGATTGCATCGAGCATGGTAATATAAAACAAATGATGACAAACGTCATTTATTTATACTTTTGAAAAACAACGCAAAACATTTGAACATAGAACTATTATTGACGTCCATAAAATCACACCGGTACACTTTGCTCCAAAATTAATATTTTAAAATTATATTTTGTTTTAATTCCATTGCTTAATTAAAACATAAATTTCCAAAAATATGTGGAAATAAATATTGCTTATTAGTATTTCATAAATATAAAATTTAGCTTGAATTGTGAAGCATAAAAAAGATTTCAACTAAAAAAACCATCATTTTAGGTTTATTTGTATTTTTAGCGAATTCTTAATTTATTTAATGTATATTCTGTAACTGGGGGTGAGTCATATTAAAACTAATGTTTGGTTCTACTTTAAGCCGCATATCCTGAAGCGCGATATTGAAAGTGCTTAGGCCAAGGACGCTGACAAAATCATACGCAATATTTCAGTACAATCTTAAAGGAGACATTTGGACCATCGCCGTGATATTATTTAGCAAAATAAAATAGTAATATCAGAATTTACTCCTAAAGGATTCCATTTTGAAGGCCATGGCCTCTAGCTTGATCAATAAATCGTTTTTATTCACTCATTGAAGCTGTGAATTTTAGCTTGGACAAATTATTTTCCGACATCAACTGTCATTATTATGCACAATGACAGCTGATATAAATTCTATATTCTTTATGAAAACGCATAACATCCATTTGTATATATTTGATTACGCCTCATTCGTGATACTAAATTATTTTATTTTAATATTTTCAATTATGAATCAACTTAAATTTATTTTAATATTTTACATGTGTATTTAAAAAAGTTTTATCGTAGATATTAAATTAAAGATAAACGAAAAATATTGAAGTTGTTAGTCCCAATATCTTTTTTTAATATGGCAATACTCAATAGAGTAAACTAGCGCTAAAAATCTAACCGCGGTTTTATTTGTCAATATATGTTAGTCATAGTGTTTATTTTAATCGTCAAAAATGAAAAAGAGTAATGTCAGTATACGTTTATGTTAATTTTGTTCTTATAATAGTGCTATTTTAACAAATAAGGTTTTGTTTAGTCTACTGCATATAGTTTGTTTATTTACCGCCATTGCCTTCCCTTGAAAATATATCTTAAATGAGTCATTCCAGATTTTTTGTTTTTCATCAAGGTAGATTTGTTTGTTTATTAAGTAAATAAAATGTGATGGCCTCAAATTGATTTCAGGTTCAACCTTTGCAAAAGGCTCAAACAACATTGTCAACATTCTTCTCTAAACCATCTTTATCCAAATTACAATCAAAGAAAAATAACTCAAATGGAGATACTGAATATGCAGCTTCAAATCATTTAGAGTCACATAAAGCAAATTCGAAACAGATATTTTCTAAAAATAACTTCCTTAAAACCAATGACAGTAATCCAGAAAATCTCTCCAATGCAAAACTTAACATTTCACAATGCAGTGATAAAATTAAGCAATCATCTTTTACAACTAGTTCAATAGTGAAACCAGACATTGACGTAAATGGATTGTCAGACTCTAGAAATGCAGTCGATAAACATATATTGGATATTAAAAGAAAACTTAGTGATGATATAGAAAATATTATTTCTCCTTCAAAAAAAACAAAAACTACAAATTTAAATTTAAGTCCACTCCTAGAAAAAAATTTAAACAAATCACAAGAGTTTGATATCAGTTCAAACAATACAACTAAAGATAAGATCTTCAATGGAAAAAATCAACATTTGTTAGACCTTGAAAAGACGGAACACAAAAATAGTCACAGTTTATCACATGTGAAAAATGAATCATGTGAAACTAATTCAAATAAAATGAATATATCAGAAGATTCGTTCTTTGATGACTGCGATGACGAGGAGCTCAGCATGATAGACATAGTAAAAAATATTTTTATTTCATCTATTTGTTAATATTATGTTTATGCTATTAAATGTACTTTTTTCCCCAAGGACGAACACATCAATTCATCAATAAATAACTCCGCAAATTCATCTAAAACGGCTATGAATCTTAACGAAAATGACTTTCCTTCTGAAAAGATCGATTCATTGGAAAATACATTCATCGATGATTCTGACGATGATGACTTCAGCAATATCAATATGGTAAATATCTTAACACATCACTCAATAAGTTTGTAGTATTTTTTTAAATTAAAAGGAGGGTTGTTTTTTCTCTAAAAAAAAAATCCTTCGTACTTATTGAACAATGTTATGTGTTATTGTTTAATTGGTGATCCGTAATACATAAGTAGCTTACACTGTACGAGAGTCCCAGCCACCGACAACACTTGCTGCCATTTCCGCCTGTCCTGAGCCTCTTCCCTCCAATTGCCCAGGGCCAGACGTGCAGCGCCTATGTCTACCTGTCTATCCAAGCATTCCGTCTATCCCGAGGTCTTCCAACAAGTCTACTACCACACGCGTTATATGACCTGTCCAATGCAGACGGCAAGTTCAGACGAAGCTGGTAATTGACGCTTCTAATTTTAAGAATGAATAGTATAATATGATGCTTTTATGATGCATTAAAAGCTGTGACTAGTGTTCTGGAGATTTATCGGCATTCGACCACTGTCCAAATCTTTTCCTGTTGTCGTATAAAATCTATTTTTTATCACAATTGATGCAATTTAATGGGGTTTTATCATTACATATCATTACAAATCATGCCAAAAAGGTATCCCTACACATCTAAACATTCTCAATATACTATTTTTCTATAGAAACTCGTAGATGATGATTATACTTACTATTCAGTAAAAAATCGTATTCTGAAGAATCTTTTAAGCCGTCATAAAATTTAGGTATAAATAACTGAAATCGCCATAGTCGGATAAGCTATTAAGCTGTTTCAACAAAAATAAGACAATTTTTGTTCATGTTGTCTTGGAAACAGGCGTTTGTTTTGAAAATAAAAATACTCGCATCCTTCTTATTGTTGACCAATTTTGTTATTCCCCCTTGACTGTTCTGAAGTGGTGTCATTAGCAGAGTATCACCATTTCTTTGCAAAATCTACTCCTTCAGAAGTAAACTAGCAGGCTTGCATGGTAATCCTGTCCTTTTATTTTCGCAACACATTAATAGGCAAAAATAGCTGAACAACAAAAAACAAATGCCATGCAAGTTGAACATTAAGAAATTAACGAGTATTGTGTTCTATCAACAGTGTTAAGGTTCATTTATTGAGCCTGGTTCATTAACAAGTTTGTTACACGCTGCAGCGGAGCTGACAGAAAAGTAGATTTAACTATCTAAAATTCCGTATCTTTATATGGTCCTGTGTAATATTACATTACATAATGTATCTGCGACGATATTGAAGTGGAAGAAACTCCTGCACCCCTTACTGTAAAGATTATACAAAAAAGCTAGTCACCACCAAGTATTTTTAGCACAGTAAAAGAAAGATTAACTCAATTTTGATGCTTATATAACTTTTTTTTAATTCAAGGATGAGGCACATCTTAAATTATTATCAATGAAATTTGAAAAACTATCCAAAACTGAAAGCAATTTAAAACCAGATGAATTGCCTGCAGATAAGATAAATCATTCATGTGATTTATTTAATGATGTTTTTGATGATATTGACTTCAACAATGTCGATATGGTAAGTAATATTATAAATCAAGTTAATCTATATTATATGTTATTTTAATATATACATTCTATTTAAGGAAGAGGAAGATCTTGATCTATGTCAATGGCAAAAGTGTGAAGTTATTCATATAGATGGTTGTTTTACTTTAAAATTGAAATCAATGAATAATCATAGGAAAGGATCTTGTACATTAAAAGATTTTTGGTTAGTATATTATGTATATTTTAAGATACATTGATTAAATAAATAAACTAAATGTGGTTTATAAAAATGTTTATTTCAGGAGAGACTCAAACTTAGAAGTTGGAAATATAGTTTCAATAATAGCCATAAAAACTGCAAACGATCAACAATATCAGATTTCTAATGCCGGTGGCTTTTTAGTAATGTGGCCTGATAATCTCCTTACGAGTGTAGAGATTGTTGGCTCTCTTTTCTGTATGAGAAAATCAATTTTACAAAGCAGTTTTCGCGGTATTGATTGTAGCAACAAAAATGTAAGTCTATTATATAAGAAATATTGGGTATTTGAGTAAGTTCCTGCCTTTTCACCATGTGCGTCATTCCGTTCAAGTGTAAACAACACTTTTTTCTTAGCATGAAACATGGCAGATTATATATAAACTGTATTTGTCAGGAATTTAACTGCACTACTTTGTTCAAAAGAAATCTGCAGCTGAAGCACATAGAATCCCTGTGGAGACCTATGGTGGTGGAAAAAACATGCAGAGATCGCTTTTTAAAGGCTTTTTACATCGTATCGTGACTGGCGATGAAAAGTGGTTATACCAGTATAACGTGGAAGAAAATCCTGGGAAAATTGCAAGCCAAGATTTTACGACAGGATAGAAGATATTAGAGAAGAACAACCGGGCTGACTACCAGAACCCGATGGAAAAGGATCTCCTGGCTCCCAACGGGGGAAGATCTTAGAAGAGAAAACTATTAATTTCAAGTTTGAGAAGATGCTCCGACAAAGCGTCTACCCTCAGATGAATCATTACTCACTTGCTCCGTATAACGCACGTTCGCTTGCTTGCCTCTGGTTTCCTATTGTGGATTAATTGAATAAATACGCCGTGCAGATTGTTCGACATTTTATTGATCACCTGCAGCGTCTGCCTCGTTTCGACCTCTATCACCGAGCTAATGAAATCATAAACGTGTTCCATCGTTCATCGCAGCCGCTTCGCGGGTCAGGACCATTGTTACGGATTACACTGTGATTGATCTTGCAATTGATCACACATTGCACTGAGATGCTCTCAACAGCGGACTTGCGTGTGAACAACGCAACCTCTTAGCGTCAAAAGAGCGACAAACACTACACTACGATAATTCAAAGCATTAAAAATTAAACACGGACAAGTAGTAGCATCGACGCTAAAGTATTATTTATACTCTTATTCAGATCGACGACTTGTGGCCTAGCTAAACAGCACTACTTCTTATGAAGATACCCAAATATGTGTAGATTCTTGGATAGCCTCAAAAGATATGTCATTTTCATAACGTAGAATTCAAATGCTCCCAGAAAGATAGGCAAAAGTAGCGGCTAGTGATGGGCAATACTATTGACTTAAATAAAAGATTTATGTTAATGAAAAGCGGCGAGAACTTATTCATACACCTGATCATTTTCATTATTAAAGACATTTAACATTTTGTATCATATTTTCTATATTACAGATGGTTATAGGAACATTAGTTCATGAACTATTACAGTTATGTCTCTCTAAAGGCTATTATACAATAGCCGATGTAACTTTAGAATGTACAGAAATGTTGAAAAATCTCCAATACATAAGCATGATATACGATGCTGACATGACCGATGCTGATACTTTACTGGAAATGAAAAAATTCATTCCCAACATCGCTCTGTTTATTCACAAATATGTTAAATTGCCGAATAAGAAACCTTTTCATGCGCCAAAAGAACAAAATAAATCTGCTGTTAAAGTTTGTATTTTTATTTCTTTGTCAAAATTGATTTTTTTGCATTAGATATACAAATTATATTTGTTTTTTCAGGGTCAAAATAATTTTAAAAAATCTGAATGGAAAGGATTCATTCATAATGTGGTCGATATTGAAGAAAATATTTGGTCTCCCAAATTAGGCATATCCGGAAGAATAGACGTATCCGTGGAAGTGACAATTCATGATAAAAATACTAGACGTATGTGTCGTATTCAATTTTATATCCCGTTATTGAATGAGAATTTTAAAAAAATAAATCATTTTATTTCAGAATTCAACAGATCGATAATGCCATTGGAACTAAAAACGGGTACGACCATCTAATTCACCGGAGCATCGTGGACAAGTAATTTTATACACTCTGATAATGTCTGAAATGGAGAAAGAAAATGTGAAACTTAAGGACGTTAATCACGGACTATTATTATATCTCAAGTAAAATATTTATAGAAACTAATTACTTCACATTGAGAATTGTTTTATAATATTCTAATACAGATGTATCTTTTAACATTTCAGAGAATCCGTTGAAATTCAACAGATTTCAGCAAATTATACTGAGAAAAGAGATTTGATAATTTTAAGAAACCAATTAGCATATTATATTGAAAAATGGCAAAATAGCTTTATAAATAAAATAGATAGTACGGAAAAGAGCGCTGAATCATTTGATGGCAATCAAATTGACAGTATTAATAAGAACATTATCCTACCGAATCCTATAAATCATCATAGTGCATGTACTACGTGCCCTTATTTGACTATCTGCTCTTTATATTTAAGGTTGAATACCTTTCCAATTAATATACGATCGCTATATATTTTCGACATCAATTGAAATGGATTGTTTGTTAATTTTTAGTAAAGATTCAAGTGTAAAGTTACCCGATAATCATTTATTAACGACGCTGAAAAAAGAGGCAATCGGTCATTTAGTGCCTGATGATTTCGATTATTTTTTACATTGGTGCTATCTCATAAACGAGGAAGGATCTCAAAAAGTGGATTCAATTCAAAGAAAAGACATTTGGAATATGATGCCGTTGGACAGGTTAAATTTAAGATATTGAAAGATGCATAAACACCCATTGATTGTTTATATGTTCTTAATATTCAAAATTTGTTCACAGAGAAAAAAGAGGGAAATGTCTAAGCAATATGATAATATCCACTATCATTTCAAAGGATGATAAATTCGATCATACATTCATAAGAAATGCATCACAAGTAACATGTAATTAATGTTTTGATTGTAACTAAAAGTAACTTGGCAACAAGGCACTTTTAAACAATTTGAAATACTTATTAGTTACTTTATTAAAAATTAAAATAACCACTTTATTATTTTAGTATTCAATTCATTATTATTTTAGTAAATACATTGAGCGATCTTCGTCAATCTTTGCTATTGCCTGGTGGATATGTCGTTATAAGCACTGAATATGAATACGCGCAAGCTGCCGGATTCATAACTAATATAGATGATAAAACCGTCATCATATCGTTAGATAGGTATTATTTTTAACAATAACTTAATATATATATCTAAATATCATAAATATTGTGACGTGTATTCGTTTGATTATTTACAGAGACTTGAGTAAAAAGAATTTGAAATCGACAGTTTATAATTTGGATTCATATGACTCTCAATCTTCAATTAATTATAATCTAACAAATTTAGGCATTCTTATGGACAACACAGAAATGTCACGAAAATTAAGAAGGTATGTGTTGTTGTTGTACAGTAAGACCCCGTTTAACCTTTTCGAACCGAAGAGCAGACTTGCTACGCTCTAATGTAAATCCACTTTTCTGTAAGCTCGATAAATAAACAATATTCATTGATTTCTTCCAAATATTTTCTAATGTTCAATTTGCCTGCAATTTACCGTGCAAGCCTGCTAGTTTACTTCTGAAGGAGTTATATTTGTCAAAGGAGTGGTGATACTCAGTCAATGACGCCACTCCATAACAGTCAAGGGGGTAATAACTAAATTGGTCAACGATAAGAATGATTTGAGTATCTTAATTATCAAAACAAACGCCTGCTCTCGAGACAACACAAACGAAAGTCTTCTTATCTTTGTTGAAAGAGCTTAAGTAGCTTATCCGATATATCTAAATTTTATGACGGTAAACAATTATGATTATTAATTAACAGGTTACAATATGGTCATGGTTAGATGACCTCGTTTAGCGCTGAAACTTATTGAAACATAGTACACTGCATTATGTGGGGTCTTACTTTGCATATATTTTTTATCTACAGATGATAACATGTTATTTTACTTTTATTTTTAAAGAATAATTATTGGCAAACAAAAATCGACATTTGTTGAAAAATTATCATCGTCAATTATAGAAAAGGGCAGAAAAATACTCAACAGGTTAAATCATATACAACAAAGGGCCGTATTGAAAGCTCTTGCTGCGGAAGACTATATTTTGATCAAAGGAATGCCTGGAACAGGTAAGTTATACATTAAACCCTTTGCACTCGAGTAGGCTCTGCTAGAGCGCCCTGGCGTTTATTATACTAGTTACATCATGGCTCAAGAATTAGCCAAACTCAAATGCCATTTCACCAGAACGATCCTAACAAACAGAAAGAAATTGCCAAACAAAGTAAGCCTGGAGGTAGTCGTTAAACCTCAAATTATTGTGATACAAACCTTGACAAACCGAGGATGCAACTCATGGATTGTTTTGTAAAATATCACACAAAAACCTATTACAGAATGTAATATTTAATAAATTTAATTTTGTAATAAATAAATGATTATATTGTTTGTATACTGTTAAGTATAAAATCATTTTAACGTACCCGTAAAACGCTCGCCTAATTTAACTAAAATGATCTCGAATTGCTGGTTTGCCCAAGCGAAAAAGCTCTCAAGTGCAAAGGATTAATATTTAAAAATGCCATTTAATATTATTAATATTTTATTTTCTAGGCAAAACGCAAACACTAGTTGCTCTTGTTGAATTGTTAGTAGAATTGAATAAATCCGTTTTAATTACGAGCCATACTCATTCGGCTGTCGATACAGTATTACTTCGGTAAATAAATGTGTATTTGAATATAATAGCATAATTATTGTTTGAATGCCAAATTTAAATTTTTGTAATTGTTTCAGATTGAAGGACAGAAAATTGAAAATGCTCCGCATTGGTTCGGAAGGTCGTGTTCATCCTGACCTCCAAGCTTATACTGAAAGATCATTAATTGAACACTGCAAATCATCGATAGAATTGCAAGAAGTTTATAATAACATTGTCAGTGCTTAGCTTATCAATATTTCAATTTGTTAGAAACATTTAAACGCTATTTTTACGTTTTAATTCATTAATTTTTACAGAATATAGTTGGAGTAACATGCCTCGGATCGAATCATCCTTTAATCAGTAAAAAAATGTTTGATGTCTGCATAGTGGATGAAAGTACTCAGGTATTCATCAATTGTTATCATTCTTTATGTTAAATGTTTCACATATTTTATATTTTTTATGAATTCTTATTAGGTTCTTCAATGTACAGTTCTTCGGCCATTATTTGCTGCTAAAAAATTTGTACTGGTTGGTGATCCAGATCAACTTCCGCCAATTGTGAAGAGTAACAAAGCAAGGTTATACATAAAACAATCAATGGATGTGTAGCGTAGAGCCCTTTCTTATTCTTGTTATCAGCAGATTTCAACATAGAGAACTGCTTGTGTCAAATACATCTCTCTCTGTATTTGAGTCTGAGTGCACAAGACACTGAGTGGTTTTCTATTTTAAGATCTGCCAGTAACAATAACAATGTTTTGCGCAGACTGAACAAGTTAATGGGAAATCTATGCTACACTTTGTATTATATTTCCTATTTAGCTACTAAATCTGTCTTTATTTTTTAGGAGTCTAGGAATGGATGAGAGTTTATTTTCTCGTTTAGATGGATTAGGATCCACAGTTTCTCTTACCCTGCAATACAGAATGAATAATACCATTATGACGCTTGCTAATCGACTCACATACAATGGACAGCTTGCTTGTGGCAATGAAAATGTTTCAAATTCAACGCTTCATTTTAAATACCACGTATTAATTCAACTCATCAAATATATGATCGTTATGTTTTAAACCAATTAATTAATGCTGAAATTGTTATATTATTCTTTAAAATATTTTTAGGATTCCTCCACGGGAAATATGAACGATGCGTGGCTAACGAGATGTTTATCACAATCACTAAAAGATTCGGTTACATTTATTGACACAGGCAATACGCACTCCCTTTGTAAGGAATTTGAATTTACCGACAATATCAAAAATCAGGAGGAAAGCAAATATACAAATATTTGTGAATCAGCATTGATCCTCCATATTATATCTGAATTATTGAAGGTAAATATAATATTCAAAAACATAGATAGTAATAAATTATTTTTAATAAGTTTAAATAATATTGTATGTATGTTTATAAGAACGGTGTGAGTGAAAAACAAATTGGAATCATAGCGCCGTATCGAAATCAAGTGTTATTCTTGAAGAAGATAGTCAAAAAATATGCGATAGATAAAGATATCGACGGCCACAGCAAATCGACGGATGAATATCTGAATATGATTGATGTTGTAAATCCGTCAATATCGAATTTAAATGAAATTGAAATCAATACTGTTGATCAGTATCAAGGAAGGGATAAAGAAATTATTATATATTCCTGCACCAAAAGCTGGATGAATAAACAAACTTGTCAAATATCCACGGTAATAATTTTGTTTCGGTGTATATTTTCATGTATTTTTTTGGTATGGAATTTAATTTATTTGTCTTTACAGGAAAATCAGCTGTTGGAAGACAAACGTCGATTAACAGTTGCAATCACAAGAGCCAAATGTAAACTTATTATCATCGGAGACGTGTCATCTCTAAATTCATACAAGCCGTTTAGGGAACTATTTCATATTGCATCTAACGATCTCGAAGGTCTCGGCGATTATATTAGTCTACCTGAAATGGAGGCTAATAAAAGCTTTTCATGGAATAAAATTATGCATATTTTTGAAAGGTAACGTTGCATTAAATGCAATAGTTTTTAGCCAGAATTTTATTTCAATTATCAATACTCATTTGGATATACCTCTTTTTTGAAAAATAGTTTTTTAAAATTGTATTTGTAGCAGTTTTTTAATACATTTTTTGATATATGTGTATTTTGGATTTTTTATTTAACCCTATCGGACCGGAAATCGTGAGACGGAGACGGGTGTCTTGCGTCTCATCATACACTCGTGCATCGATGGCAAAATCATGATGTAAAAATACCCCTACACGTCTAAACATTCTCAATATATTTTTTTTATAGAAACTCGTAAATGTTCATATTTACTATTCAACAAAAAATCGTATTTTAAAGAATCTTTTAGCCGTCATAAAATTTAGGTATAAATAACTGAAATTGCTATCGTCGGATAAGCTATTAAGATCTTTCAACACAGATAAGACTACTTTCGTTCATGTTGTCTTGAGAGCAGGCGTTTGTTTTGATAATTAAGATACTCGAATCATTCTTATCGTTGACCAATTTTGTTATTCTCCCTTGACTATTCTGGAGTGGCGTCATTAGCCAAGTATCACTACTTCTTTGCAAAATCTATTCCTCCAGAAGTAAACTGGCAGGCTTGCACGGCAACCCTGTCCTTTTATTTTCGCAACACATTAATAGACGAAAATGATTAATAGACGCTGCAGCAGAGCTAACAGAAAAGTGAATTTACATCAGAGCGTAGCGTGTATGTTCTCCGATTTGAAAGGGTTAACTGTTACAATTAGGGATTGCAAACTAGTAGTGTAGTAATAAAAATATTTTATTTATGTGAAAATTATATATAAAAGGGTTTATAGAAATATATCAAGAATATCTTTTTAGAATTTTTTCTTAGTGTGATATACCTTGAAACATGGTATACACAGGCCCACATTACAGTCGGTGCAATAATATCTCGTTTCTTTCCTCGTTTTTTTCCCCTTATCGTCCGTTTTTGAGCAGCAAACTGCGCAGCGCTTCGTCGCGTTTGTTTTACTTTGCGTTGGCGGAATAATATCTATAAAATGTCTCTCGGTCAGGCGCAATGGGTTTGGAGTTTTGGATGGTCTTTCTCCTTTCGATGAAAATTCTGGCGAGTGATATCTTTCCAAGTATTGAAGTATTACTTTCTCCCGAAATTTTGTATTCGTTCCTTTTCCCCGTTTCTTTTTATACAAAACAAACGCGTTCCACAAAGCTTGTTCGAGCAAATGGAAGAACATTTTTTTGTAACACTTCTCCTGTGTCCATGCAACGGGGCGGATTGCCAAATGTTGATCAACACGGTCGACACCTCCCATAGTAAAATTGTAATCATTTACCACAGTAGGACGTTGTTTATCCTGGTCTACGTCTGTCATGGTGCAACTATGGACTGTGGAAAGAAAAAGTGCGTCTTTTTCGTCTTTCCATCTCATCACCATCAACTTTCCTTTTCTATAGGCTTTAGTGTACCCTCTAGTTACCTTCTTAGGAAATGCAATATTTTTTGGTACACCTTTACGCTTAAATCTTAGAGTCCCGTATGTGTCAGTTTTATTTGAAATAAGTATTTCGGCTAATTCCGGCGATGTATAAAAACTGTCCGTGGTAAGACAGTAGCCCTTATTTAGCAATGGTTTCATTAGGCTCATTACCACTTGGGATGAAACAGGAAGGTTTTGATATTGCTGATCAAAAAGAGTACTTTTACCAGTGTAGATGATTGTGGACCATATGTATCCAGACGACGATTCGCACAGCATATATGTTTTTATACCAAATCTGGATCTTTTAATAGGTATATAATGTTTCCATCCTAGACGTCCCTTATACACAATAAGGCTTTCGTCAATTGTTACATTTTTCTCCGGTATGTAACCTTCCTGGAATTTATTTTGAAGGTATTGAAAGATAGGCCAGATTTTATTTAGCTTGGGATTGGATTGTGAAGATATATGTTCGGAATTATTACTGAAGTGAAGAAACTTTTTTATCAGTATAAATCTCCTATATGACAGCGTACGAGCGAAAAATGGCGTGTGAAATACAGGATTTTTAGACCAATACATTTTTTCTTCAGGTTTCTTTATTATGCTTTGGCATAATATGACGACAAAAAAGATTCTCATCTCGTTTTCTGTAGTCGGATGCCATAAACTTATGAGGCTGCTGGATGAATGTTTTGATGCACTGATAAATTGCTCAGCAAATATATTTGTTTGCTCCACGATCCACTTCAAAAGATTATCATCAAAGAAGAAATTGAAGTATTCGAATTCCTCTTTATAGTTGTTCATAAAATTGGGAACGCCAGATTTCTCTGTAAATTGAAAGGGCGGCTGCAAAATGTCATTTTCCGAATCTATGTCAACCCACTCAGGAGAACTTATAATGGTGTCTTCTTCGATTATGCTTTCATCGTCTTCCTGCGAAGACGAAGAGTCTTCATCTATTGTGGTATCACTCCCGGAGGTGCTAATATTCTCACACTCACTTTCACTAGACATGTTTTACTGACTGAAAAGTTCACTCGTGAAATAAACGGGTTCAAAGTCACCAATCCAAAATAAATGTCAATATACACACGCAAAAGTCAATATTCAAATTATGTTGTAAACAAAAACACGCTACAGAATATAAAAACAATTTCGCACTAAAACAGCAGATATCACACGCCTGACTAGTACTAATTAGAATAACCGTTATGAAACAACCAGGAAACGACCACGTTTTACCATACGTGATATGGGCTAAATAACAGCATGTGTATTACGTTCGTTCGTATAGGTAAGGTGGTTAAAACGTTAATATGATTAGTTTTATTTTTAAATTGTTTTCTTCCATTAGTATTTTTGTCAAGTGTGTGTAATATTTCATAAATCATTACACAAAAATTAAATACTCAAATGTCTAGTCTCATCTTGAATATCTATTTTGATTGCTACGTGTAACGTTTCGGGGGCCCTTGCTAATTTTGCGAGCCCTCGGTTTGTTGTCTTCGCCGCTGTCAAAGTTTTCGACTCTTAACCGTTTGATCGCAACTCGGGGTCATGAGAGACGCCTTTTCCATCTTTAAAGATAAACGACAGATGCGCCCCCATCATTCACAGCGAACAAAAATATGCGTTCGACATCTAACCTATACACCCCGACTCTATATACTGACAGCTCGATGCTTTTCGATCGAATCCCAAAGTCTTAACAATAAAAAAACTATTCAGATTTAAGTCGACCAATCTGTCAACGGCAGAAAATTTTAATCCACGCTATAATTTCTTAGATATATTTTTTAATGTGAAATTCGTTATTTATGTATATTTAAAAATAAAATTATTTTAATTTAAGATGTTTATTTATTTAATTAACGATTATTGATACTTATTCATCTGCAAATTTAAATAAATGCACATTTGATTTGTTATTTGTACATATTTATTTTACACGTTGTTATTTAAGATGAAACATTTTAATTAAATTTAATTTGCAATAATTGCTCTTTATTTAAGTGATTTTTTTTACATATTTCATTAAAACAAATATAATCAAATTTTTATTCTATATCATATTTTATAAAATTAATAATTGAGTGCGTTCATGTAAATACTGATCAATAAAGATCTTAATTAAATATTTAAAATTAAGCATAAATTCATCTATAATTTTTATAAAATACAAATAATAAATATTTGAAAATTATTCAAAATTAAATCAAACTGTAATTATTTTAAATATGTTAAGCATTTTTATAATGTAAAACGTACGGATTATTAATTAAAAGTCTTTAAATATATTTTTGACGTTTGTTTATAAGCGGTTATTTATGGGTATTGCCGCGATGGCGCTGTTGTTTATGGTTTTTGGAAAAGAAGAAGAAAGTCTTTTAGTTGTCAGCGGGTGACGTGTCTGATGGGGGCTTCTTTGTGGTGGGTGTGCGGCGTGCTGGCGGTGTCGCTACTCCCGCGCGCGCTGCCTTACTCTATCACAGTTGATGCTCATGCTGAAGAATGCTTCTTCGAACATGTCGAAGCCGGCACCAAAATGGGTAACGCCCTCATAGGTTATGCCGCCGGTGGCTGGCGCCGACGCCAAACTCGTATCCTGAATGACATCTTCTTAACGTCATCCAGTCATTCAACTTGTCAAAATATTTAATACAAGATCTATGTGACGTGTCGTTATTGAATTGATTACGCGTCAATGTACCTGAGTATGTTTTTTGCAATTGATAAAGTCAAAGTTTAAACAAATTAAATTCATACCGTAGCTGTATTTCAATAAAATTATGCAGCGTTTGTGTCAAATTTTAATCGTCTTATTGGATTCTACTTACAATTCAGAATGTATTGATTTATCCAGATGTTTGCCACATATTATATATATTTGCATACGGTATTATAAATATTAAGCTGATTTTTATAATGTCGATTGTCAATGAAAATCAAATGATAAAAATCAATCGAAATGTAGACAGTATTGTTACCGGATTCTCTCCAGTGCTTCCATATAATTAAAACCGACTGTAATTCCATGCACATTATATTAAAAAATAAATATTTGAACTGTCAGCTATAAATCATATTTTGCTTTCATAAGCGTAAAATGTGATATTAACGCTTTATTTTATTTGTTTGCAGGTCTCGTTTTCGAAATAGCTGAAGGAGGATTTTTAGATATAGACGTTAGAATAATAGATCCTTCTGGTAATGCGATTTATCAGGGAGAACGTGAATCGTCTGGGAAATATACATTCGCCGCCCACTCAGAAGGAAAATATACATACTGTTTCAGTAACAAAATGTCCACTATGACTCCTAAGGTATAAAAAATCTTATTACGCTTAAAGTGTGCACGTTTTAGATAAAATATTTAATTACTTATTACGTCATATTCTCGATAGGTCGTCATGTTCAATATGGATGTCGGAGAATCATCCAACAGAGTCCCAGGCGCAGAGAAAGAAGAAGACGCAGGTCACACTAAGTTAGAAGATATGATTAGAGAACTATCAAGTACTTTAACTGGTGTAAAACACGAACAAGAATACATGCAGGTAATTCCTCATTTTTATTACTTCTATTGATATTTTTTGCTTTCGTACTGATAAAATGTTTTATTATTATTTTTATAGGTTCGAGATAGAATACATCGGGCCATCAATGAAAGCACAAATTCTCGTGTAGTGTTGTGGTCCGTCTTTGAAGCAACTGTACTTGTCACCATGACTTTGGGACAAGTATATTATCTCAAACGTTTCTTTGAAGTCAGACGCGTTGTATAGCGAATAAGTGTATTTTATATAAACTAATATCAATTTCTGTGTTACTTCAGTTTTTTATGAAAATAAATTTGGTTGTATCTTATTTATAATTGTTTATTGATTGTTTTTTTTTTTATAATTCAACTAAATATCATGCTGGTTATTATCCATAATACAGATAAGATTTGATTTATAAGTGATTACTGGTAATTTCAATGTACAAGATTAATTGATAATGTTTTACAAAAATTCAATACACCTTTGTTAAAATTACTCGATTAATTAATTATTTTTAAATAGTTAAAAGATATGAATAAACCTATATTTATATAGATGTTTGTTAATATTAATCAAATGGGTTATACAATCACATTCAATTTTTATTTAGAGATAAAAGGATTTATTTCTTCAATATTTCGAGCTATTCAATAATTCCATTTAAGAGGTAAATCTTTAAAACTATGAATTAAAATTAAGATGTATTTGTGTAACCCATTTGATCAATAATAACGATTGATACATTAATCACAAATTTATGAATCTAATATACAATATATACATAAACTGTTCGTAAATATAATCAGGATAAATTTATCGTAGTAAAATGGCTGGTAATATGGAACCTTCCTCAAGTTTTTCTTTAGTCAAACTCATTTTTGGCAATTCTAAAATAACATCATCGTTACTCAAATCAACTAACATACTTTTGATCTGCAAAAGAGTAATAATGCACAATGTAATATTTTTTTTCAATAATAATCACTTATACATGTCCTAATTAATTATGTAATACTCAAATTGCTTTATTTTAAAACGCATAGTCATAAGAAAAGTCGACGCAAATTGTGATAGAGCTAAATAAAACCACTGTAAACTCACCTTATTATTCTTTGGAAATACAACAGGACAATCGTACATTAAAGAATAACGCATCTCGGCTCTCGTATACGATATGCGAGCGTGCAATTCTACCGATCGGGAAAGCCAAACGTTGATCCGTGGCAATTCATAATGATCCGAACCCATCCAATACATTAGCGTTGGCATTATAAGCGTCTGAGCGAGCGTGAAAGCCGCATCGGGATACGAGGGCAAAACGTAAATGAATTTTTGCTTCTCTTCGAATTTACAAGTCGCAAACATTATTCTTTTTCCGTGCTTGATATCGACTCGCTTAAAAATTATATCCGCGTCAAAATTTTCCTGGAGGATGTCTTTTAAAATGTTATCGTTTTCAATAAAAGCACTCTGCATAACGACGACGATATCGCAGTCTCGTAGCGAGTTTTTAAAAGTCTGTTCGATCTCAGCCTGAAGTGCCATATCGTAATTTAAACATTCCATGCCGTGTTTCCTATAGAATTGTTATAAAATCGTTTATTGTTCTATTTTTATATTTCATCGAATAAATACACATACCTGAAAAAACTTGCGAGCATTAATGGTTCAGTCGACGTGCCCTTTTCCTCTTCGATTCCGACGGAAAAAAATCCCACGGACGGTTTATTGAATACGAGCACTTTGGTTACGCCCAACATCATAAGAAATCCCATTTCTTTGGCGTTAAGCAATTTTCCTTTTGTAAAAATCACGTCGCCTCGTTTATTTAACGACCCGGCCGGCGTTACATGTTGATTCCTTTTTAACGTGTGATTGATGATTACTTTGACTATTCTAAGTTCGTCGTCTGTTTCTATAATCGATACATTCTTAAGCTGAAATATTTGTTTAAACGTTCAATCAATAACGATTTATAAATTATATTTTGATAATAATCTTTTAAAATAAACCTCTACAACGCAGTTTGCTTTTTCTGGGATCGGATCGTTCGTGTCCACGTAGAAACATTCGCCATTCGAAATGGATTGAATCTCACTCACTACTCTGACTCCTGTCCCGTCTTCATATAGACATGCAAAACCTTCGATATTGGATGTTTTTATTGGAGGAAATGCATTGACAGCTGCGACGTCCTCAGCCAGAATATAATTTGAGGCTTCTTTAGTTGAAATTGAACTGACGGTTCTCACCGAATGGATTTTATAAGCGCTTTTAATCAAACGAATTGCTTCGTGAATTGCGACAATTTCTTGGCGCGTTTCTAACGTCTTTGTATTAACGTCGCTGTCTAATTTGATGTGTAACGATTTAAATACTTCTTCTACGTCTGCACACTGAAGAAAATTATCGATGGATATATTTTTATTTTCCGGCTTTGAGTTTCTTTCGACCATCTCGGAATTAAATAAATTTTCCGATTCAATTAAATGCTGGTCACTTACATTGTCAGATAATTTTTCAATAGGATTTACTTTTGTGCTTGTCGGTTGTTCGTTTGTATTTTGATGTGCGATCCAGTTGTAACTTGACAGTAAGACCGATGGGTCTTCCGCTGAGCTTATGCTCGCATCTGTGTGATGTTCGTTGTGGCTTATATTTATGCTTGATTGCTCTTCGTTAAAACTTCTATCTACATCGAATAAATGTTTCTTATTTAGGACGTCGACTACGTCCTTACTGTCGACTACATCAGCCGAGAAGAATATCTTTTTAAAAATCTTATAACATTCATCGATAACTTTTAGATCGCCGGGGAACATTAAAAATATAGTTTTATTTCTAAAACCGCAAATTAACCGCGACATTAATATTTTCGGTACAATTTTTGAGCACTCGGTGTACAAAGCTATCGTGACGCCATTAACTTCTCTGTTAATATTCTTTTGAATTAGATCAGGGGTCAAATCATTATTACAATCTTTTATATTGTCAATGACTATTATGATATTTGTTTCAAGAACATCGGAGTAATATAACATTGATTTATTTATTATATCTTCTTCATTGATCAATAGACGGGAATCAATTTTAATCTTAGGGTTATCTCTTTGTATGTGTTCAATCAATTGCTGGGTTGAAGAATCATCGCTATCATTTTCAATTATAGTGAAAATAGCAATATTTTTAATATCCATATTGACTTTAACTTTTTACACAAGTATGAATCTGAAAATTACATGGATTTTTTAATAATATGATTAAAATTGATCATTTTGTAGATAACCTTTGCATAAAAAAATCAAATTTAAAATAAATCTGAACTAATTTCTAACGTCATTAATGTCAAATGTAAGATATATATAATAAACAATTATTCCTACCTTCGCACAACAACGTAAGTTATATCATCGTGAATTTAGATCTTAAAACGATATTTTTATACCATATAATTTTAAATCATACAAATACATTTTAAGTTTTCAGATATTTCCAGTATTGAATTGGTAAAACATTGATATTTACATTGATAATGCGGACAAATTTTTTTTAGAAGCAATAAGCGAGATTTAAAAATAATAAATATATAAGAAATTAACAACTATAACGTAACCATATTTTTATATGTGAGGATCAGGGGTTGCGAGATCCATTCGGTATTTGGGGGTGGAGATTAATGACAAGCTCCGATTCGTCACCCACACGGAGAAGGCGGCAGCGAAGGTGGCCAGCATCGAGGAAGCCCGAAGCACTCAAAAAGTTCGAACTAAGCGCATAAAATACGAACAAACGAATTTTTATTGTTTGTATATTAGACTATGCCTATGTTACTCGCACAATCCTTAGCAATAAGTGGACGAAGTTTTGTCGCAATCTGATGAACGGTGTGGCAGCGCATTACGTACGAACAAAGAGAGATTAATTTTTATATATTAGATAAGCAAAATGCCCGCTATCGTGGCAAACGAAAAAGACCTTTTTCAATGATGGGTGTCTAAGTATTTCAGCAATGCGCGAAGATTTCAATCTGAAAAAATGTAAAATGTGTTTAAAATATGTGGTAAACATTTCGCAGTTGTCGCTTTTAAGTCAATAAGAATTTCATTTGGGGCAATATCGGAAGGTAATTCTATCAGAAGCCCATTTTTTCTGGTTGTATATAAATTATATCGTTCTACTGGATATTACTCAATGAACCACAAGCACTGGTCAATTCCTCATCTTCATCCACAGCCAGTTTTTCTAACATCTTCTCGGTACTTTCACGGACATGTCTGCAATTGAAGTCAGTTTTTGTATGTTGCATGAGACACATTTGTAAATGCATACACACATATAATACTTGTTCAATGAATTGCATCGATAATTGATGTTCCAAATGAGGTGTAAATAATTGTCTGCAAAAGCGTTAAGGTCTTAACTTAAATATACACTTGATTGAATGAAGGTTTTGGGGTAAATGTAGTAAAATCTCTTCCCTTATAGTCCTCTTGCCAAAAAGCGAGTCGAGCGTCCCATTATTGCCCCTTTCTATAACGACTTTACTAATGTTTCTTGCGGAAGACTTCCAAGTGTCAACATATCTTTTGAAAACAATCTTGAAATTTGCATTTCTACCCTTGTTTGTTCGCATGACAGGCATATATTCAATGGATATATCATTTTATTAGGGAAGTATTAGTAAGATTGAATGTTATTTTTCTTTGTAAATTAATTAAATTATATATTGATTTTATTAAAATATGTAAATTTAAATTTGAGTGACATTAGAAAACTAAAACTAATAAGTGATTGATTATTAAAAATAGGTTCTTATTTTATTTTGTTCATATTAAAATAGCTTCAACCGTTCTATATCGTTTCAATATCTTGCTGTCTTCGCTTCTTCCTGGCAAAGCTAAAAGAATGTCCGCACCGGATGAATTAATTAAGCGACTGCTCATCTGCAAAATAAATCAAAAATATTATACATATCAGTATGAATTAATTGAAATATGATTTACGTACTTGATTGCCAGTTAATGTGGCGAGAGGCGAGTTATGTATCGAAGAAAAACGCATCGACGCTCTTGCAAAATGAGGCCGAGGATCCAAGTCTACATCTTCGTCCAACAAAACATTCAGTTTTGTCAATTCAAAATTGTCCACACCCACCCAGTACATTAGAGCGGGCTTAACTAATATGTGACTGGTTACTAGCGCCGAAACTGGATTACCGGGCAATGCAAAGACAAATTTTTGTTTGTCGTTGAACACGCAAGTTGCAAACGTTGCCGGTTTACCCGGTCTCATATTGACGCGTCCAAATAAGATTTCGGCTTTAAAATCGTTGATCAAAACAGGCTTAAAGAAGTCTTTATCGCCCATCGATACACCGCCCGTTGTTATTAAAATGTCTGCTTCGTTGAATGCTTCGGTGATTGCATCTTTTATCTTTGAAGGATCATCGTTTACTATTCCAAAGTCCTTGCACGGATAATCTCTAAAGATTTAAATCAATGATTATTACAGCTCGTTTTTAATTTGAACTAAATAAAATATTTAAAAATATCACCTGAACAAACTCATCAGCATGTATTTATTAGAATCTCTAATTTGACCCTTGTTCAGATCAGTCACAGAATACGGTTTAATTTCATTCCCCGACGACATGATGGCTATCGTTGGTTTTTTGAAGACGGGCACTTCTACTTTTCCCAAAGTAGCCAGTAATCCAATCTCTGCCGGGCCGATAATCTTCCCTTTGGGGATTACCACTTCATTAACGGCTATATCTGATCCAATTGCCCTTATGTCTTGGTCTTTCTCCGGCGCTACCAAAATTTTGATAGTTTCTTCTTTATCGCCGTTGTGCTTTACAACTTTTGTATCTTCGATCTTCAAAAAAATGTAGGAATTCAATGAAACTTTCCGCGTTTAACATTGAATTTGAGATGATACAAAAATTGCTTACAATACACCTATTGTGCCGGTGGCGAGCAAGCAAAGCACAAAAATATATTATGATATGTATAATAACGAGATTAACCAGCATTTAAGCACAATAATTAATAGTATAAACATTTCTCATTTAATATTCAATTTAAAAAAAATACCTGAACAACGCAGTTGGCTCCGGGAGGAATTGGTGCGCCGGTATTCACGAAAGTACATTCTCCACGGGTTAATACTCTTGAAGAATAATCACCAGCTGCTATTTCACCGCATACGTTTCTGTCTTCCAAGCCGTCTTCATACAAACAAGCATATCCATCTTTGACTGACGCCTCAAACGGTGGGAATGGATCATCAGCTTTGATATCTTGGGAAGTCACATATCCAAACGCAGATGATAAAGATTGAATTTCTGTCAATCTTATAGGATATTTTTTTAATGTTGATAATATCAGCTCATTTGCTTTTTGTACTTCTATCATTGGATATGGAGATTGTCTTTTTCTACCTGGGGTTTGAGCAATTACTGCAAGATTGGAATTGTCACATCCACAGCCTCTTTTTTTAACGCCTTGATTCATCATATTATCGTGAGTTGTTTTTGTTTTGCTCTTATTTTCATTCAATAAATCAATTGTGTGCGGTAAAATTACCTTGACTGCGGCATAACACTCTTTTACAGCTTTCAAACTTCCAGGTAAATTTATTATTAAAGTTTTATTTCGAATCCCACTAGTTAATCTTGACATCATTGCCATTGGGGTTACTTTGAGACTCTCTACTAGTAGAGCGGTGGCTATTCCATTTGCTTGCTTATGAATCACTTTATTAGTAGCTTCAGGCGTGACATCGCGGAAAGAAAATCCTGTACCTCCAGTGGTAAAGATTATATCGGCTTTGAAAATATCAGAGTAATGAACGAGAGAATTGATAATTTCATGTTCCTCGTCCGGTATGATTAAATTTTCTATAATAGCATCAGGAAAGTCTTCCCTCACATTTTGTACCAGTTGAGGTCCCGATTGATCGACGTTTATTCCAGCACTGCATGTATCACTTATCGTTAAAATCACAAATTTTTTAACGTCCATTTTGTTTAAAACCTAAAATAAAAATAATCTTAGTTGTTTTACTTTATATCGTCATAATAGATTGTCCCGTTAGGAATGTTGTTTTTGATATGTTAATTTTTAAAATGTATGCTTGTTTATAGGAGCTGTAACCTCTCCTGTCCCCCACCCCCTTCTCTAAGCTCTTGTGACAAAAGCCGATTTAAATACATAAATAATAACATCTAGTATTAGATAAAATCTATTTTTTTTTAAATTTTCTCTTTAAAATCTATTTTAAAAAATATGACTAGTTAAGATGTTATAACCTTGTTAATTACATACAATACCACACGGTGTTTTGTTCTTAATTTTTTACATTATTTAAAAAAATGTAAACCTAATTTTATACTACCATATGCTCAAATAATATATTCGATTTATAGATTGTATGATTACTTTACTAGTCAATTACATATTTGAAATGTTTCTAACTAGAATGTAATTCTTATTTCCAGCATATTCCATGTAAACGATAATTTCATATGCATAGATAACCTCCAATAATAATAATTACATGTTTTATAATGTAATAAAGACAATTCAATCGATTTTCTAATGCTACTCTTTTTTGTTTAGTGCTTATCGTGTTTGAATTTCAAAACGAATCCTAATTTCTACGCATATTTTTTTATAAAATTCCAGACAAAAGCAATTGACGCCGGTTCTTGGGAGGTTTTGTGCAAAAATAAAATGAAATGGTTGCAAGACATTTTTAAAAAGAATAATAGAGAATTAATAAAAATAATATTTTTAATACCAACAATTGAAATATGACGTTAATGGATGTAGTTGAATAATTTCTGATAAACAAGACGATTGCTTTGAACTTTCACCTTTTCTAAATTTGACAGATATCACATGAGATTTGGCCATAAGATTAGTTTTAGTGATCAATAACTTGCCATCATTCAAATTTATTGGCGTTGCTATTTTATTTAAATATCTTAATTTATTACTATTAAATTAAATGGTATAGAGATGTTGATAAATTAAAACAAATATATTTTTAAAAAACTTTTTATTATGCATACAATTTAAATTTAATAAATAATATAACAAAGTTTATATAATATCGAATCAAATAAAATTAATTAACATGCTGCTGAAATTGATTATTTTAATAAATACATTAATATATGATAATTGATGAGCAGAGTGGTTTTAAAAATTATGATGATATATTCCTTAATTTAATAATAAATATTAACAATGTTTAATCAAAAATAATTGCTGTGCAAAGAGATCCTTTTTTTATGTATTTCATTATGTCATTTTTGGCAGGTAATTCTAACAATATATTAATTCCAGATAAGTTTGTATTATTCATAATCTGAAATTATATCAAAAATTTTCTTATATTATCAAGTAATAAGGATATTAAATTTATATACATCTTCAGTTGAATTTATTTTTTTGTGTTGGAAAAATAAGATATAAATATTAAGACTTGTTAGAAATATATTATTAATATTAAAATTACTTACCATATGGTTCATTGGAATTGCAATAGGACTCTTACACATGACTGAATATTTATACGTAGCCCAATTATAATTGCAATGATCATGTAGTTCCACGTCTTCGCTCAAACGCACAATTATTTTTTTTAATTCAAAATTATCTTTACCCATCCAATACATTATACTGGGAAATATGAGTAGTTGATTTATAGTAATTGTATGTAGAAGTTGACCAGAAATGATAAAAACGAATTTTTTTCTATCGCGATGAGTGCAAACTAGGAATGCTTTTCTGCCCCCAAACTTCATATCTAATTCATTAAAAACTATTTGAGCTTTGTAATGCTCCATAAACGATGGTTCAAGAATGAAGAAATTTTTTGAAAATATGTTGAAACATAAAATAATAATATCGCAATTATCAAACACTTCTTCGGTGCCTTCTGAAGTAATAGTGTTGTATATCCCATAATCATTACAATGAATTTCATATTTTCTGAAAGTAACAAATCGATAAATACATTTTTTTTAATGTTTGCTTACATTGCTTAAATAATTGTTCATACTTATAAAATGATATAATAGCGGTTTTGCCCGCATCATTATATTCATTTGTTAGCGTGGAATCCGCAATGGATATGATTCCAATATTCGGTTTTTCATAAACATTGACGTTGGTCTCTCCGCATTTTTTCAATATTGCTATGCATTTAGGACAAATGGTCGTCCCTTTTATTATGATAATTTCATTTTCGTCCGCTATTGATCCTTTTCTCAATAGATTTTCACCATAACTGTGATATTTGAGTACGTTGATCTGATCGAAATTAAAATCTCCATGCTCTTTGTATTCCACATCTGATAGCTGTGGACATTCAAACGTACAATTTACAAATAAATATAAATAATGCATCGACGGATCAATTAAATTAATCTTATTCAAAGAACAAACCTTAGCGACGTAATCTACTTCGGAAAGTATAATGTCACCCCTGTCTATTCTGATATAATTGCCGTGATTTATTGTTTCATATTTATTTTTTATTTTTATATTTCCACGTCGCGCTTTATCCTGGACCTTTTCTTGTACCACGCCGTATCCCGTTTTTAATGAAATCGTCGATGAAGGAATGGAAATAGACGATTTTATATCCTTTGCGGTGATGTATCCCATGGCTTCCGTATACGGTATGTTTTTAGAAGATCGTATATAATACGATTGAAATATAAATTTGATGATTTCTATTGCTTCATCAAAACTGTGCAGACGTTTCCGATGTAATTCCAAAATTCTAAGCATGGACGGTAATACTTCTTCTAATATTAGGATATGTTTTTCAAGAGCTGTAGAACTCCACGGACAATTTAATATTATCGTTTGGCCTCTTATTCCGCCCTGTAAAATGAAGGACAACACTTTGCTTTCCAACTCGGTGTACGCTCCCATCAATTCATCGCAAGGTCTTTGATCGATTACTGCACGTACTGCAGAAGAAGACGCGTTGTGATTATATCCAGCACCACCGATGGTGAAGATAGCATCGGCGTCATGATGATCCGAATAATTTATTAGAGCTTTTCTCACTGAATATTCATGATCAGGTAAAATTATGTGAGTAATTTCTGCATCGGGATACCACCGATGAAGTGTTTTTTTCAACAAAGGTCCTGCTGAGTGTTCGGCAACCTTATCGTAGGCATCATTACCGACAGAAAATACATAAAAATTCAGGTTGCTTTTGCTTTGGCTTAAAATAAACAACATTTTTCGCATTTAATAAAAAGAAAATAATATAATATATTGTATTATCTATGAACTAATAAATTTGTGAGAAGAAATCATTTTATCTTATTTAAAATAACTCAATATTGAATATGTATGGGGTCTTTCAATAAGGATGCTCAATTTTTAAATGCAGATAAAACAAGTTTTATGTGAGATATCCACTCAATTCTTTTTTTATAAGAGAAAATATATTATGGCATTAATGTATATATGAAATATAACGTTGTTTATACATCCACCGTCGTTTATATTGCTTGGTGGTACGTATTCAAGAGTCGCATAATGCTTCTAAATTTTCTGGATGGCCTTAAATTGCCTATGCAGATGTTTCATAATAGCATGCAATATGTGGCAGGTAGCATTATCCTGTTATAACCACATCGTCGGTATCCATATCATCCAATTTAGACCACAAGAAGTTGTTTAGCATCGATCTGTAGCGCTTACCGTTGACGATTATAACAATACTGATTTTGTTTTTGAAGAAGTATTAACTGGTAATTTCACCAACCAAATTCCATGATGATTTGCCATACACTCGTGAACAATTTGCAATAAATTGGAGAAATATTGCTTTAACGACATGGTTATAATAACTCAACAAATTTCAAGCGTCCCTATTGAAAGACCCATTTATATTTATTTTAAATTTTAACTTACTTTTGGCTTTATATCACTACTTTTACTATTTAAAACATACGGTTTTGATAGACGGCTGCCAATAATTTAAATGAAAAGTCGCCCGTATTGATCAAAGTATAGTCACTCTTGATTTATATTAATTAAGTATTCTTAAACGCTAAACAAAAAACCTTAGATACACACCTCCAATCCTTGGTAGACTGCATTTTTACTTTTAAAATTTTTAGCTTCCTAATAATCAAAATTGTTTATATTATATTTACTGAAAAATTAATAAAACTTCACTATTATGAAAATTATTTATTGCTAGAAGAAAGATTATCAATTTAAAATGTTAACATATACAAAACTACAAGCATACAAAAATGCTTATTACTTAAAAATATTAACTTATTCCTCAAGAGTAAATATTGAACTATATTTAAAAGTATTCAATACATTATTGTTGCATTTTCATTTAAATTTATGAGATAATATGAATTTAATGCAATGTGCAATTATTGTTATGAAATGGATGCTTTATTAAAAAATATTTTAGACATTTATCTCATAATTAAGATCAAATTTAAAGCGAACAACTAGACATTTTGATCATATTGGCTTGTACTTTTTCTCCTTTCTTTAAAACACTCTTTCCTTGATAAATTCTCGGCAATTCCAGAATTAAACCGGCATTGGATTTTATAATGATATCCTAAAAATGCACAAATACAAATAATGTTACATACAATAAACAAATACGGCATTGTTATGAATCGATAAAATGAATACCTGCGTGTTGATTAAAGAAGCGATTGGACAAAGTTGTGCCACCGCGTATTTCATAGATGCTAAAAGATATTGAGAGTGGATTTCAAGATTAATATCGTCTTCAAGACAAACATTAATCTTCTTAATATTAAAATGTTCGTCACCCATCCAATACATTAACGACGGAATTACGAGAAGTTGGCAGTTTACTATTACTGAACTTAAATTTCCGGGAATACAAAATATATACTTCCGCCGTCCGTTAAATAAGCACGTATAAAATCCTATCAGATTGCCATTTTTAACATCGATATAATCAAATATTATTTCAGCGTTATATACACTTTCGATGACCTTTTTAAATAATTTTTTTACGCCTTTATTTATAATAGTCGTAATTGTTATATCATTTTCTGCTAAAGTGATTTCCAAAATATTTTCCAATTTAGAAAAGTTGTTATCTACGATACCATAATCGGTGTATGTGAAGCCGTGCGCACTGAAATTTAAAAATACAGCTTTAAATAATCACGCGTATAAAAATTAACACAAATATATAAATGCAAATCAACCTAAACATATCTTTGAAGATGACCATGTTAAAATATCGTATGTATTTGTTATTCAATTCAAACCGCGGTGGAAGCTTTATATCCATTCCGAACGATAATATTCCTATTATCGGTTTTTTATATACAGTTATATTCGTCTTCTCGATGGTATTTAAAATGCTCATTTCCATAAAGCTTATTTTTTTCCCTGCGGGGATTATGACTCTGGTTTCTTCCATACAATGTGCAATATTTTGGTTTTTGATGGGCGCGACCATTATTTTGATGATCTGATTTTCATTGTTTTCTTTTTCTTTGATGGTTTCAGTATCGCTTGTCTATAAAATGATGCATTTTTAATACATTACAGCTTAAAATCGATAATAAAGACCAATTTAAATTCAAACCTTTATCACACAATCGGCACCCTCTGGGAGAATAGAACCTTTTTTAACGAAGACGCATTTATTTCTATAAAAGCTCGTTTTCTTTTTACCGACTATGACTTTATCGCATACAATTTTGTCTTCTATTCCGTAAAAATGATTGCATGCAAAACCGTCTTTTAAAGATACGCCGTTAAAAGGGAAGAATTTATCAATGTTTATGTTTTCGCCGCTGATGAACCCCAATGAATCAGCGGCAGATATTTTTATTAGCGTTCTAGCCAATTGTCTTTTGAATATATCTTCGATCATATTGGACGCTTCTTTCATATTTATTATGCCGTGACCATCAGCGACTCTCGGATTGCATTCATAGTTCTCCAATAAATGTACCGATTTAATACATTCGCATTTTTTTATGTCCCTTTCATCATCCATTGCCAGGTCAAACAGTTTTAATAAAATTGATTGAACCGATTGATAATGATCTAATATATCAATCCATTTGAAATTGATTACGATTGTTTTATTTCTTACTCCGATGATTCTACGATCGTCGCTCATTTGAAGATCGTCAGCGCATAGCGATGTGAATATATCGTGGATTTGTTTATTCACAGTTTTACACGTAGCGTTTGAGACTACATGGCTAATTCTGTGTCCTAAGCCTCCGACTGTGAAGATGAAATCTGCATCGATTGCATCGGAGTAATACGATATAGATTTCTCAATAGTATATTCGCATTCGGGTAAAGTGTGACTTTGGATGAAAAAATGCGGAAAATCAGCCTTTATTAAGTCGGACAACTGAATTATTGACGAGGCTATATTTCCGTTATAATAGCAAGAATTACTTATACTTAATATTATAATAGTCTTTCTACCCATTGTTAGATTTTTATACAAAGCTGAAAACACATAAAAAAATAAAAACAATTAAATTAAATTCCGTATATAACAAACTACAAATTTAACCCAAAATCATCTTATAGTCTATTAATATTGGATATATCTATGTTATATTTAATTTTTTTATGGCTTAAATAAGCTACCTTCGTTAAAATTGATTAATAATTGTTATAAGTCAATTTCATGTTTGAAAGAACGTTATTAATATATAGAACATTAACGAAAGAATGTTACGTTAAGAATATATGGCATTAGAATACTTTTTATATTATTAACGATGAAATAATACATAACATAATGTACGATAATTAAGCTTATAAAAATATTCTGATGATTTTTTATCAGTATTATTAGATTAATGCAAACTTATATCCATATACTTACTTCAACGACATAAAGACAAACCAGTTAATAAATTTGGTCACAACAATTCTTTTGATTTGTCGTAATTAAGCTTGAAAAATTATTTTAATTGAGCATTAATAATATTATATTTTTTAACGAATCACAAAAATGTATTCCACTACATTGCTGTTATAATCTGTATATTAATAAACGTTTAACACATAGTATTATGCCCGTTAGACAACCTCGTGTGATTTTTGGATTACAACAATAATACTCCGTTATAAAATAATCCATCTTTATTACTCAAAAGCGTAATATAATACATGTCTTCTGAAAAATAATACAAAAATATCACATTATAATAAAATTTTATTTTTTAAGGCTTTCACATTTTTAGGCTTAGATCTAAACTGAAGAGCCTTTAATCTAAATTTGGTCACCAAATTCTTTATTTTGATTTGATCTTGCAATGGCAAAACGCTCACTAATTTATTGATCAATTTATCACTCTGTAAACGAAGATTTACATCTCTTTTTGTTAACATGCTTTTTTTTGCTCCAAATGAAAATGCATCATTTTTATGATTCTTGCCGGAATATAAATTGTTGTTATATTTCAAATTAGAGGGACCAGATATTATATTTTTGAATGCGATATTTTCATTCGAATATTTATCATAAATAGATCTCGTCGTCGACGGTAAGTGATGCATCGTGTGATAATGTTTCGGTGAATAATTGATCCAAATGGGGGCATAATGACTTCTCGGTGCTGATCGCGTTGGCTTTCTAACGAAGACATCTCCGTTGAAAAGTCCCGTTCTTCCATCGGCTGTCTAAACAGATAATAAAAAGCAAATTTATTTTAAATCCTCTATTGTAACGTTCACCAAAAATAATGAATTTATCACCTTAATTATCAAAAACACTACCAAAAGTAGAGAGCGATATAAATTTTGCATCATATAAATTATTTTCACACATGTAAATCTCTCTCTCGAAACAATACTTCACCTGAAGTGATCACAATAGTAACTAAAAATAAATGTTTGCGTTTATTTGAGATGATGTCAATTTCTAAGTAAATTTAGCAATAAAAGTTGACGAGGACACGTTCATGCATCTACAATGGAAATATTCTATTGAAATATTGTTTCAGAGAATACGTGATTAGATAATCGATGCGAAAAAATGCGATAAAGCACATTTGCATCTTGTGCAAAATTAGCATCCGATGTTAAATAATGTCAATGGGTCAGTACGTTATGCAGTTAACGCATTAAGTATGGAGCTCGTTATTTTTCTTAATACCGGCTTTCAATTATACATGTTTTTTCAAATCATAAAAACACCCTTGAGCTTCTATATTTGATAATTAATTAATTTAAAAAATATTATAACTAATTTTATAATAACACCTTCAATCCTCTTTGGCATCTTCTAATTGTTTTCGATGATTAACAATGTAATATATATATTTTTATTTTTTAAATTAATTTATTTAAGTAACAAACAGTCATGTACAAGCATTTAATTCAAAATGAATTACAAAAAAGACCTTAAGTACCATTAAATGTTACAGACTAAGTATTTATATTGCACACAGGTGAAAAAGTTATTACTATAATGAAAATGTTATAAAAATGTGAACAAATGTAAAAAAAAATTAAAAATATAAAAAAAATGTAAAAAAAACATAAAAAAATGTAAAAATGTTAAAAAAAATGTAACAATGTAAAAAATAATTAAAATATAATGATACAGGTTTTGAACTAATGATACAAGGTACAAACTAATGATCAAAAATTAACCCTTCTGTCAAAGAATGTTTCTATTACCTCCCATCAATGAAAGTGGTCTGGCTGAACCCCCATACATTTTGTATGGAAATGAATGAAAAAAATTAAATTACGCAATTTTTTTGTTCTTCTGAGCTTAATAATATATTTTTACTTATTTAAACAATTTTTTTTTTAAATTCTCAAATTTAAATTTTCTTTGAATTCACCCAGCTAATTCTGCTTGACGATGTCTAACATGTTCATTTCTATGTTCTTTCTCTTTATCTTTTTTCTTCATTTGGTGTTACCAGCTGATCCGTTAGAATTTGTAAACATTTTTGGCATACATCGGTGGGATGATTAGTTCTCTGGTTCATTCTTATATTATATAATATATTCTTATGTTATATAATATATTTTTATGTTATGTAATATATTATTATGTTATATAATATATTCTTATGTTATATAATATATTTTTATGTTATGTAATATATTATTATGTTATATAATATATTCTTATGTTATATAATATATTATTATGTTATACAATATATTCTTATGTTATATAATATATTCTACCGTTATATATTATATTCTTATGTTATATAATATATTCTACCGTTATATATTATATTCTTATGTTATATAATATAATAAAACAATATATTATATAAACTGCCAATGCTGCAGTATCCAGCATATTGCTGAAAAAAGCTGCAATCTTTTATGTCCTGCGCACAAAATAACAGTTTTCAAGCAAGTAGAAAAAGACGTTCTAGCAACATTTCTTTCGGAATACTTTTTTTTCCAGCGGATAGTCTCAATAAAAGTAAGCCCTACCTGCTGTAGTTTTTCCATGCTATAGAAAGTTGTGAAATAGTTGTCAGCAATAACATAAAATAATAGTGTACTTGCCAGTTAATTCCAGTAGCACCTTTTCACCTATGTTAACTGCTCTCTGGCCTCCTTCTTCTTTTCCAGTATACAGAATACTTTTACAAGGATATCCATTTCCTGAATCACAGACTCACCATCTGGTTTTTACAGACATGGTGCAAAAACATTTTCTGCAGCACAGATAAAAGAAAAATATCACACTCAATGTAGACTTTTCCAACCTGTAGGTAGTCCCGCGTTAGGCCTGATCCACACTATGGTGCCAGTAACGGTTCGATCTCGCTCCGGACTCGGTCCGATCAAATATTCTTACACAAGAAACAATCAGAGTATTCACACTATCGGATCGTTCCAATCCCGTTTTTTGTATGAGAATATTTGACCGGACCGAGACCGAGAGCGAGATCGAACCGTTACCGGCACCATAGTGTGGATCAGGCCTTAAGCAGTTGGACTCATAGCTCAATCATATTGGGTTCGAATCCCATAGGAGATGTGGTTGGCAACCACATTTTTAAAAACATATATATGCCATGAAAAACTATGTCAAAATGGTTGGTAATAGTAAAAGGGATTGCTAAAAGCCACCTCCAAAAAAAAACAAAAACATATATATAGATTTTTCCAAACATGATGCAAAAGGACCCAATACAGATCCTTGTTGAATTCCAGAGGAAGTATCCAAGAATCTCGACATGTAGACCTTCAATGCCACAATATTTAAATTATAGTGTGGATGAAAGTTTTATGGAAATCAAAGATACAATAGGTAATTAAAAGAGTATATGAAAAATGTATGGAATAGGAATAGAAATTTGAAAAGTATGGAAAACAGACGAGGCAGTTGAATTTGTTTAACACTTTTTATAAATTTCAATTAAAACATATTTAAATGAAGGATTTATAATAACAAGCTGTTAGCATTTAATATACACTTTCTCATAATTTTGAATTTTAAATAGGGAAGGTTTCATATATATCCTCGGATTAACAACAAAGAACTGGATAAAATTATGTTTGGGCCCGAACAATTGAAAAAAATCCTTGCCTTTGTTTTGCAATATTAATAAAAAGTGAATTATTTTACACTTTTATTCATTTTAGCAACGATTTCACATCTAACTAAATTGAAGGATGTAAATTGTAACTTTAAAAAAATTCACCACGAAAATGCAGATTTATATAACGCCAATAAAGAAATAGATAATATGCAAAATATTGTCATAATAGGAAACGTGTCGTGTATCTAAATTATTTTTGAATGATCATCAAAAATGATTATGTTATATGAATACAGCGTACTGATTCATTAGTTTTTATTACATTTTCTTGATATTATAATAAACCTAATACTACATAAGATCACCTGAGTCATCTAATTATAATCTATGAATATAATACGTTTGTTATTTGAAGTTGAAGGGTATTTAATCCCATTTGATTTGGAATAATAATCATATAAATGTAACTCGCATAAATCTTTAAAATACTTTTTATATACGGGTGCAGCGAGGAAACTACCTTATTTAAAAATTATTTTTCTTATGTTACAGAGAGACATTTAAAAACAGTCTACTGCATGATCGTTACTAAACCTACATGATAGAAAATGTTAGGTCACGTATCGAACGAGTCCACTCTTCTCGGAAAAGCTGTCGCTTCTGGACGTGTGTTTCAAATAAGGAAGTTTCCCTATCGCACCCTCTATATATAATGATAATAAAATAGGATTAATTTCTTATAAAAATATATATTTATCTTCATTTATAATAAATACAAACACATAATTACAGATAAGTTTTAGAGAAAACATGATTTAAAGTTGAAATAAATAAATATAAATCAGTGTTTCGCTACTAATATATCAAATTTATAAAACATCAGTAAAAAAATACTAATTTAATTTTGTACATCATTATTTTTAAATAGTGCATATTCATCAATACAATCCATGCAGTCCAGTTTTTCTGAAACCAGTGTAGTGATCACTTTTGTACACCGGGCAATAATTTACTGTGAGAGGTCTGTGCACGTGAAATGGATTATGCCTTTTAGCACCAGGCAATTTGTGATAATTTCCATTAAAAAGTCCCAATCGAATGGACGATACCTATAAAAACAAAATTAATATGAAAATATTTATAACTATTTTTGATTTTGTTCGAATAATCTAATCACTGCATACTTACACGCGAAAACAGCAAACTAAATATTAAGAATACATATAAAAACATGATTTTCCAGGGCAATTTTATTCTGAACCCAAACATTTTCAGATTGAAGCGTTTATATTAATCGTGGTAGCACACAGTAAACTCCGCAGGAATGCGCTATAATAACGGCTACACGTAATATCATTACATTTTATGTTAAAAATATTGGCTGACTCTTAATATTTTACTACGTCATATTCGGCTTATTTGCTTTTATGGAATATGGTGTACTTATAAAATCACGTTTTATAAAACATGAATGCTGATGTAAAGTTTTCTCTGTATTTTCACTGTTTGATGTTTCATAAGCATTTTATATTGATGAATTAACATTTCAGTTAACACCATTTCGTACATTGACTCATTGTATAACACAGAATTTTAAAGCAAATGCATTTTTCATTTACATTCTTATAGAATCTTGAGCTTTCTACAATTCAGTATTCATGTATCTGTGTTACAATTTTAAATTAAACACTTTATGCAACACAACGTCCTTTAATTTCGAGCCAAATCTCATATAAATCTGTACTTCCTGCATTGAAATATAAATAAGATGTGTGTGTTTTTCTTTTTGCAAGCAAAATTGCGAGACTGAACTTATTGTTGTATCGGACCCTGACAATAATGTTTGTTTAGAACATCACACCAACATAATTGCATGGTTCGTAAAGTATTAATATTACATATGTATTTTTCTTCTTATTAAATACAAATTTATTTCAAAATATCATGTAATATTTTATTAAAAATTTTCAATGTTTAGAAATATCATTTGAAATATCATTTTAATTATAGTATTTATAACGCATCACAAATTATTTGTAAGAGCTCTGATCGAACGGCTGTCTCCCATTGTGGAGGAACTTCTCGGGGAGTATCGATACGGTTTCAGACCGGGCAGGTCCATTTTGGACGTAATTATTTAATGTGAGAATATTCTTGCAAAAAATGTGGGAATACAGTGTTGATTTCCGCCATATATTTATAGACTTTTGCAAGGCATACGACAACATCAACCAGGAAAAACTTTGGAGGACCATGTTGTATATGGGAATCCTGAGTAAGCTGGTGAGGCTGTCGGCGATGTGTGTCCAGATCTGTTAGTATAGTTCGCTACACTGTCGGAGCCTTTCGAGGTAACGACGGGAGTCAGACAGGGAGATTTCCTCTCTCCCATTGATTTTTAATATTGCATTGGAGGCAATTATGAGGGAGGCTAACAGATCGACACACACAAATCCATGGAAGGATAACACAATGCCCCCTCCGGGACAAGACCTCTGACTCTGAAGTCATGAGGTCAAACTGTGAGGTCAATTCAGGGCCGAATGGCAGTAGAGCCGACGGAAGATCTCGGCTACGCTGGGCTGATCATGTCAATAAAGACGCCTGGGCCTGGGAAATTGGAGTGAGGAGGCCCAGAACAGGCGAAAATGGTGGCAAGCGTTTTCGGTGGCCGGGGCTCTCTTATAGGGCTGAAGGAGCCACCCAAAGTAAAAGTATAACTCATCAAAGAAGTAATATTATTTTTTAAATATAATAACGTACAGTGGTTAATCAACTGACAGGGTTGAGTAAACTAATTTATAATGTTTTTGGATATATTCAATTTTATTATTTTTCCTCAACTCAAGCTGTTTTTTCCATTAATTTTCTACAATGAGAAAAGAATATATATTCTTTGTGAATGTCTGTAATTTAATACACTTAGAATCATTAAAATGGTTTAAAATCTGATATAAAATGCGAGCAATTTTAAAAATCTTAAATTAAAGATGAAACTCATCGATATATTAAAAATGTTTTTGGTTCCTAAATAATGTTTAAAAAATAATTAAGCCTTAAATATATTTTTTTAATAATCAAAAATACAGTATCTATTAGATGGTTAAAATTAAGATTAAATATAAAATATTGCAGTACAAAATTTATGTAAAAAAATCAGCAGCCTTTAATCGATTTCTTCGCGGCAAATTAATTTGAAGCAAATCATCAGTTAGATTTTTCTTTGTTTTTCTTTCATCCCCGCTATTAGAGATCAAAGGAGTATTGGGTTTTCGTTTGGATCCTCCCGGAGTCGCAATTTTTGAATTCCAACAAGAGGAAGGCGTGAATCCTCGAGGAGTACGTTTTGATCCGGGCGTTGAATTTGGACTGGGTGATGCGATTCCAGTAATAGCACGTTTGAGATGCGTCGTAGCTAATCGCTGCGCTGCTGGAGACATTGCAGCGAGTCTATCTGCTGTCGAGCTAGTTGCCATTCTCGGAGAGGGACTAAAATTTAAAATTAATTTTAATACATTTAATAACGCAATAAGAAGCCTTCAGGTTGCTAAATAAAATACTTACGACATCATGCTACGTTTTGCAGCTTCCATAGCCTTTTGCTTTTCTGCTCTGTGTCTTTGACCCGCTTTTTCAGCTAAGGCAAGAGCGATTTGTTCTCGCTTTGAAGAAACGGCCATTTTAAACGAGGTTCCAGATCCTTTTCTATAAACATACAAATTGAAACAACAATAAAAGTCGATTTATTTAAGACTTATATGGTATTTTTTATTAATTTCATTTAATTAAAATAAATACCCTGGTAATGGTGTATCGCCACCGTCTAATCTAAAAGGTGTTCCCTCAATTTGACCCCACGTCATTAGAGGTGATTCACCAGGCGCACCTGGACATGGCGAAGGAGTCCGAACTAAGCTGTGAGCGGTCGACATCGGTAATAATCGTGGCCCATTGTCTACAAAAATATATTGATTATCATTTATGAATAATAAAAAAACAGCTTGTAACTATTATCATGGATTATATATGGTGAACTTGTTAAATGCTTCAAATTATACCTCCAAATTCGCCTGCAGTTTTATTAAGTCCTTGTTTAGTTTTACTATCCAAAAGTGTACTACCATCGACACCGATTCTTCCGCTTAAAATTTTCTCCTGAAAATGTTAGGATATAATGAATTTAAAAAAGTGACTGCTAAATTCCTACAGATTGAAATGAAAAAACTGGATTATTATTATATACCTGACATTTGGCAATCTGTGTTATAGTTTCTTTACTACGTTGATAATCGAAAGGATCTACATCCATTCTTGTATTTGTATGAACTATCTTTTGTCTCTTATTTACGGGTTCTTCAAGGGCTGGCTCTCCATCGGGTACATACATTATGTAATTTTTTGCTTTGTAGCTCCATGTATCCAACTGTAAGATATTAAATTCAATGAATTAAAAATAGGATTGCCATTTGACCCTTTCAAACCGGCTCAATAAATTAACCTTAACACTGTTGATAGCACACAATATTTGTCAATTTCTTCGGAATATTAATGTTCAACTTGCGTGGTATCTGCTTTCCGCTGTTCAGCTATTTGTCTGTTAATGTGTTGCAAAAATAAAAGAACAGGGTTGCCATGCAAGCCTACCAGTTTACTTCTGATGGAGTATATTTTGGCAAAAAAGTGGTGATACTCAGCTAATGACGCCACTCCAGAACATTGAAGAGGGAATAACAAAATTGATCAACGATAAGAATGATGCGAGTATCTTAATTATCAAAACATACGCCTGTTCTCAAGACAACACGAACAAAAGTCCAATGATAGCGTTTTCAGTTAATTATACCTAAATTTTATGAAGGTTAAAAGATTCTTTAGAATACAATTTTTTATTGAATAGTAAGTATGAACATTTATGTGACAGCAATGTGTGCAAATGGCTATATATTAAAACCCAGATTTGTTCCTGTAATTTAAAGAGATCTTTACCTCTTCAGGTTTATTTGTTTCATCGGCTTGTTCTTCTATAGAAGGAACAATTGATGCAGAGAGCTTCTTAAGCTGACTTTGTTGTTCTATCATTAGTTGTTCAGCAAATTTAGCCTTACTACGTTGTCCCATATCTTCCATTAAATCTTGGAAACTATCATTATCTTCACTTGTATATGCAGATAAGTAGGAGTCTAAAAAATACATAAGGAAAACGTTACATTATAATAAAATACACCAATATTAAAATAAAAACAAAAATAATACATACCTAAGGAATGTTTTGGTGAAACAAGTGGTTTATTTCTATTATCAATCTGATTAGATTCAAAATCATGTTGCCCTAAAATATCTGATGGCGGATTCAAAGGCGTACATGGAAGACTGCTGTGAGGAGTTTCAAATGTTGCTGGACTAGCATCTGAAAAAAATAAATTAAATAATGATTGATCCTTGGGAGTTTAATGAATGATCTATTTTAAACATAACAAAAAAGTACATACATCTTTCAGTTGGCGGTCTTTGTCCGCCGCTATATTTTATATAAAGCTCGCGCAGTCTCTGAAGATCTTTACGTTCTGTAGCATCTAAGAAATCATTTTGAGCGTTTAACTTTTCTAGATCGGGAAAGAAGTCTCTCTGAATAATTTTTGACATTTCCTATGAAATAAAAAAATATGATTTATTTATGCAGTTAAAAAAAATAATCCTACTGAAAACTATTTTCTTAAACAACCCTAAAAATAAACCATCAGGATCTCTGACAAATACGTGGCATCGACATAAAATGATTTAAAAAGGCATCGGCAATATTCTATTCGTGAAAAATATTTAGTTGTGTGCTCAAATAGGTAAATCTGATAGGTGTTTTGTTTGTTGATGATGACCTTCAATATCGAGTGAGTGAGAAATATTTGATGTATTGTAGAGGCCCTAGTTCTGCAGTCGACTGTTTGACTGTACTATGATGATGATGACTCATGTAAAGCTCAATACGAAATGTATCTGATTTAAATAAAGTATTGAATTTATACTAAATAAATTAATATAAGCGTAATATTTTTAAATCTCAGTTTTGCAATTCAGTCTGACTTACTCTTTTAACCAAAACCACAAATGTCATACTGTCATCAAACAGGCGTCTAGACAGTGTACAAAGGAAAATAAACAAAGATCGACCCGATCGAAAGGATTCGAACTACACTGTTTTAATAAATAAACGCCATGCCGTGTTAATTTTCAACAATATAATAGAATAAGTATAAAAATAATATACATTGTTTAAATTCTAACCTCAACATACGTGTCTTCGTCAAGGACTTTCACTTTAGATCGTTTATTTTTTAAGGGCGGCACTAGTGGAGCCTTAAAGACATCAATGTCCATATTCTGTTTATTAATTAATGCTTTCAAGCCCGGGGATGAACCTCCCGCCATGTTAAAAATAAAGAACGCCACAGGACAAACGTCAAGACAGCCGATAAAGCAGGTAACGTCTTACCAACATAACATTGAAAGTGTTGCCACGCTAAAATATTATTAATATGTCTAACAATCAAAATAATTATATTCTTTTTTTTCAGTATTCTTTACGACTTTTATATAAAAAAAATATATGAGTTACTTTATTTATTTATAAACGCTTTTATAAATCAAAGAATTATTCATATAAAAAATGATTACATATTATAACCATTTTAGACTTGAATTATATCAATAAAATATCTTTTTATTTAACTAGTAGTGTTTATGAGGTATTTGAACTTGTTAAATTATCAATCTGTGCGCATATAAATGCGCATCTATTTAAAATATTAAATTTTGCTTAAAATATTTAATGTTAGTTTTAGAAAAGAAAACTCGGGTTGAATGGCCTAAGATGTATTCCATTCAGTGTAGTTTTCATGTTCCCCAAAGATCTCACTGCCAAGGTTCGAACCGATGCATATAAAGCGTCCTTTCTCTGTCACCTAATAAATCTGTCATCGTCCGAGTCCAGAACGATACAGCCGAGCATCTCTCTTATTACTTACAGTTTCCGTTTTGAGGCCAAGCACAGAGCAAGAATCGCTTTATTCATCTTATTTTTATCCTCCATGTTTATTTTACGAGCGACTTTCAATTTTAGTGTGCAAACAATAAAATGAAATATGCATGGAGCAGAACATAGGACATTTCGGGCGGTCGCGGAACGGAGAAATGAAAGAGGCAGACATTTAAAGAAATAGGTTTTATTTCATTTACAAAAATATAGCTTAAAATAAGAAAGGTTAAGTCTTTAAATACAATAATTATTTGTTAATTAATCACATTTAAAATTAAATAATCTTACTACTATTCATCCGAGTGACGCTTTGGCTATGGATGAAGATTTAAAACTCTGCTGTGAGTCGTAATTGAATACTGATTATAGATTGGGCAGGTATGGCAAGTTTGTCAACTTAATATCCATATTTGATAATACATTTTTGAGTTTAACTTTCTTTTTTGGACGCCACTCGATATTTACTTATTATCTAGGGGCATAATCGTGCATAGTATAACTTCCGACACTGGATCCTAAAGACGAATTTGGTGTTGCTCTGGATGGAAGTTGGCCGGTGGCTGTAGGATAAAAACCACTTTGATATACGCCGTGGGCAGTCCCATATACAGATCTGGGACTTCCTCCGAAGTGACTTGATGAAGGAGATGCTGACTTGGAAGCATACGAAGGTATTTGATGATTGTAAGAATGATGATTCACTAAGTGGTGGTGATAAATGGGTCCGTAGTTGCAGACGTCACTTGTATAGGGTTGGGCTATTTGGGCTAGATTTGATGGGTTGGGTATTTGCAGTGTCGGAGGTGCTATGGAAGACGAAGGAAATCTAAGAGGAGAGGACTGTGAAATATTTGATTGGGAGAGAACTGAATTCGGTTCGTTTATGTTATTGTTGTTGGTTGGGGTCAGAGTTGCAGATTGGACAGCCTGCGACGATGGAGACGTCTGATTTACGTTATCTTCGTCTGAAATAGAATGAAGATTTATTTTAAATAATAATCTAAAAAGAGCAAATAAATGTACATATTTAACAATACTTTAAATATAATTATATATGTACCTTTGTTTGAATTTGGAGTTGTTCTGTGTTGGTTTCTACTAGTGCGTTGTCCACTTGTCAGCTGCAGTTGATTCATTACTTCGGTGCCACTGTAAAAAAATGATTTTTATTCTTAGAAAATTTTGTTTTTTAAATAAAATGTCAATAACACACACATTAAATATATATATATTACCATATCAGTTATTAATCATATATTATCCTTTGATTTGGTAATCAAATGGGGTAAGATCGGGTGAATATAATTACATTTCATTAATTTACCTCAAATAATTTAAGCTATATGAAATGTTGCATTATCGCGTTGAAAAAATATGTTTACTCTTATTGAATATACATGTTTTGCACAAAGTTATGTTTTGGATATCCAGATCGACAACTGAAACACAAACGACCATTGAAACGATGTCGAATAACGAAATTTTCATCCGGTACTCCAATATTCCAATATAGATATAATTTATTCCGTGTGGTAACACTGAGCTTATATTTGTTCTGTCAAAATAATAGGTACCAAGTTCATTTTTGTCGACCATCACTTTTAACACTAAGTCTACCACTCCCGGTCAATTTGACCGTTTTTAAATTTTTTACGACTTTCCCACATATTTAAACGTTATCAAATCGCTTTCAAATTTTACAATTTTCCTTTAAATATGCATATAATGTATTTTTAATATTTACTACTTGTTTTATTTTTTTCCCCCGAGAAATCTCCTCCTCTTTCATCTACCGCAACCACATAATTTGACCGCTCGAGATAATATGGTATTTAGTTTTCTAAACCTATACAATCAGTACAAAAGAAATCATTCAGAAGCATTCAAAGGATGCTAAAAGAACGTTACAACAAACACGAGAAGCACTGTTACAAGAAGCGCCAATATTATTGGATCTATCCATAGAAATAAATAAAAATTGTACAAATTTTTTTAAACAACGAAAAGATAATATGACATGCTTTTCAATCTCATATTTTTCTTATAGTGAGTGTATAAAATCAAATCAAATACAATACTTCTTCTACTAAGTTCCATACATAGCTCAATAGAAAATTAAAAGAGTGATAAGCGTCCGGTATGGAAACGATGTTGACCTGTTTTTTAAAGAATCAACGGGAGAATACAATGTATGGCAGGTATTTTTATTCCAGTTGGCTATAGCATATGGCTACTCTGCATATCAAAAATCGTGGTAAAAAGTAAACGTACAATACTAATATTATTGATTAATAATACATATTATTTTCTAATGACTGGTCATTTTGGCCTCGCGCGGTAGGTTTAGTGTTAACACATTCACGTCGGATTACGCAAAGCACTGTCTTTCGTCTGAAGCGGGACGTATTTGCAAAAAATTGCAATATTAGTTAAAAATGCTTTAACTTTTAAATCAATAGGTAGTTTCTAAAAAAATAAATTGGAGTAAATTTTTAATACATTTCATACATTGTGTGAAATTTAATATATCTTCATGCGGGTTAAAATGAATATAGTTAAAATTAAATTTTATTGATAGAATAAGCGCTAGTGTGCTTTGACATGGAACAGCGAATTTCAAATATTCAATATCGCTCAGATCCGTTTATTTGTTCAGCTCAACTTCAAGCGTAACGTGCGTTATGATGATATTCTTAAATAAGTTGATTATATCTGAGTTCGATGTCACGTTGGACGTATCTGGGATGATAGCATAAACTCAGCAATCATCGGGAAGATTAACAGAAATCTCTTCGGCCAGGATTACTAATCGGTTATTATTGAAGCTCAAGAAGTGATACAGTCCATTTCCATGCTGCTTGCTTACCAATAAAAACTATTTTCAATTCATTTATTTTTACACAACAAAAACACGAACATTGACTATCTATTTAGCATTCAGAAGGTTCACAGTTTCAACAGCAATATTCTTGCAAAACCTATGATATATATTTTCGAGACATTTTCTTGTATTGTAATGAGTCATAAATAATGTGAGTGATGGGTTTGTGACCACCCTGTATATCTAGTAAAATTTATGTATAAAGCAATGGCGAAGAGTGTGAAATATTTCCTGATGAAGATGTTAAGATAAGAGGCGCATATATTAAAAATTTAAATTCCTACCGAACTCAAGAGCCCAAGTAGCGTTTGTATAAAAATAACTGAATTTACGCTAACCAGCGGCGGTAGATGGTGATTTAAATGAGTTTCACAGATATGCTTCCAGGAAAAAAAATCAGCAATAACCAAGAGTGAATTCAGTCCAAAATCTAATCCAAATGTAATCAACGGAAACACACAGAAGCAAAATAAATACAACAGTACGCTAAATATTTCAGCAAGACACGATCTCTAAACGGACATACCGTCAATTTGTTGATAATGGCGCGAGGCAAGAAGACAGCATATCATCGAAATTATTAAGCTTGGTAATATAAGAAGTTTTCCGAAGTTTGAATTGGATGGCTAAGGAGCAGAAATAAACATCAGTGGGCGACATCTGAACCATCTGCGCTTTACCAACGAACACTGTGCAAGACATTAGCATTAGTGGATTAAAATTAGAGGAAGTGAACGAATATATTTATATAAAACAGGTGCTTAACATATCTGGAAATGTGGTTAACGGAGCTGAAGCAAAACGCTGAACTTGAATGGGGTGCATTTCAAAAACTGACCAAGATAATATCCATCACGCTGACATGAAATATTAAGTATAGGAATTTAAAACTATTGATTCATTTAAGGGTTGATTTTCTTACATTATTTATAAAAGTTATAATTAAGCTTAAAAATAAAATGGATATTGCGTCGTTCTTCAATAAAACTTGATTATTTAAACAAGTACAATGTATATTTATTGAAACATATGTACACAAATTTACGGCCTTTACACCTTTTTACGGCGATCAGCCATGAGGAAGTAAAGATCTGATCAATTTTTAATTAAGATGTATCAAAATAATTCATATTTAAATAATAATGGACGCCTTTTAAAAGTCGATACCCCGACATAAATGTGTTAATAGAGTCAGACAAGGTATCTTATGACTTATGAGTGATTTGCAGTGGTAGTAAATCTGCTCACTGCAGCCCACCAGTGGGCGTTCAAGCTTTCATAATGAGTGGTGGGACTTTTGCTATGTTGTTACATCTATAAAATATGATGTAACTCTAGAAGATATTGAAATATTCGGTAGCCACCTTAACCCTTTGAGTAGTGAGCTAATGTAAAATCGTCATAAACTTAGATGCTATATTTGCTTGTTCGCTACTTATCGTCGAACAAATCCACTTAACTATCAGCACCGATAGCACACAATATTCGGTCATTTCTTCATGTAAACATTTACAATACACTTGAAATCGATTCATTATATCATTCACACATCATTATTAGTCGATAAATTTGGGTTAACGATCTATACAATCGTACGGTGTATGCAAGATACTCTTTCCATCTCTGTCTCCCATTTACGACCTGCAAGATACTCTCTCCGTCTTTTTCCCTTTCAAACTCAACGTGCGACACTCTTCGTCTCTGTATTAGTTCAAGTTCAACGTGTAAGAATGCTCTTTCTGAATCACTGGAATTCGGACACAACAATGTGTCTTGCCTCTTTAAGGGGTTCTTTAAGGAAAAACGGTTTGAAGATATGTTATTTTGAACTGGTTGAAAAATCTTTTTATCGGATCTCCTGAGAGAGCTAGCATCGCCGGAGCACGGTAGTACGTAAAATCACGTTGCTCCACCACGTGCTGCGATCTGCTTGACTTGAATTGGAAGGTGAGGATTATTGTGTCGATGAAACGTGGGTGGTTCATTAAACGCTTGAGACAAAAATACAGTCGTTATACCAATTCCCCATCTGCCAAAAAAATCATGAGTATGCGAATGGCAATGTTGGCGAGAAGGAGTGCTTGTTGCATGACAGCGCCCGTATTCACACAGCATCAGCCACCAAGGCGCTCTTGGGCTCATTTGTTTGGGATGTTTTGAAACACTTTTCCGTATTCCCCTGACTTAGCGTCTTCAGATTATCATCTTTTCACATCCTTGAAGGCACATATGGGTGGAATTAGTTTTTCAACCGACGAGCAAGTGCAGAAAGAGGTTCTGAAGTAGGGGAAGAAACTGGTGGGAGAGTTCTTCGAGAAGGACATAAAGAAGCTTGTGCTACGACTCACTACATGCACTGAACAAGATTTATCAACAAAATCCTGTATTTTTTTTTTCAAATACATTTTTTCTAAAAAAATATAAAAATCTAGTACACTTACTTTCTGAATATGTCTCGTACTTACAATGATACAAAAGTGGGCGCTGGAATGAAAAAATTAACTAGCTTTGATTTTTGGATGCAATGGTTTAATCTACTGTATCTATAAGAGGGAAAAGCTTTAATGATATGAATAAATCAAAATTAAAAGAGTGAGACCATAAATGATACAGTAAAATTGTTCAGCATTTCATCTTAAAAGAATGGTCCAGAATTGGTCCTATTCTGGTCTCTAAGAAAATTCAATGGCTCAGAATCCATCGCTTGATGCGGATATCCGTCTAAATCGGATTATTCACACATTAGAAATTCAAGAATTTGAAATCCAAGGAGATGTTTATTTGTATACACAAGCACCGTTACATTTGTGTAAATATTATTTTAGAATATTAAAATATTTGTTGCGGTTTGAATGCATCGCGCGCCGCCGCTGGATTAGCTCTTGTGCGTACTTCCCATCTTTCCCATAAACATTTCAGCTGAGAGCTTTTTAAAAACAAACAAGCTGTCTCTGGCTGAAAAAGCCGCTGCTTAGATTTTTAGCATTTATTTTTATTAAAACCATTATTTTGGCCGCATAATTTATTTGTACGTTCCCATGTGGGATACCTGCCTGGCCTATGGAGAAGTGCCACTAAACATCTTCATCCTGTTTCATCCATTATAATGTTGCAAACTTAACTTCCTCGAGTACCCACTGAATATAAACACGCTCTGGATGAACACGTGTAATCTTTAGTTTTTCATCTGTAAAATGATTCCCGGAAAAGACAATCTTTTGCAAAATATAAACAGGGACAACGATGAGCAAAATCAAACCGTGCGACCGCAGCTTGACGATCATTGTGGGCTTGCGTGATAAAATAATGGCGACATTTTCCGGGACAAGTAGCATCTTTTAGCGGTACCTCCATCATCTTTCAGGAATTAGCTGGTCCATTTATATGATAAGTTTTATGGGACAATATTTTGACTGGCAAATCCGCATAGATTTAACTGACTCACAAAAGTCAGCCGAATCCGTACCGAGGATGATAAGTGACACAATAAAGGCACGGCCACACTGCACATTTTCATATTTCAAAAATATATCTATTTCATAATAAAACACAATAAATATCGTCAATAAAAAACATTTGGACAAAATTACATCAGATTGAATAAAATATGTTTGATTGTAATAATAGATCAAGTGTTGATATTGCAGACTATTTCTAAGATTCTGAAAGATGTGAAAATAGTACGGAACTATTTTTGTATAATATTTTTGATCGATCGCTTTAATACACCTATTGTTTCTCACAGGGCCTTAATTCAATAGTCGGAGCGTAAACAGAAGGAAAAGCGATACGATATTATAACGCATGTTTTTTTTTAAATCTTAGGATCGATAAGCTTGAATCTGTCATTAGTCAAACTAACAAAAACAAAGTGAAGATAAGCAAGTGCGAACAGCCAAGGGTAGGAATGCAAGCTTCGAGGTAGATCTCGAAAGATATTTAGACAGTTGTCATCTGGAAGACATTATAGAAAGACGTTCATAAACATTTGTAAATCGTTATAGAAATACGTAACAGTGAGACGCTGGATTCGATTTTCGGAAACTGTTTGACCAACTGACAAATTCTCGATCGCCAGGAAGCACATATTGTCTTAATTATTCAAAATCACCTCATATGTGTTTGAATTGTTTTACTGAATATCATGCTACGTAATTTAAAAATATTTTACTTTAAAGATATTTTATATCTTTATATGTTATATATAAAAATATATATTTTTTATTCTATTTATTTTATATTTGCATAAGCTAATTTCATTAAGTAGAAATGAAATAACTTGTTAAATCACATTTAAGCGGAGGAAGAAAACGTCCACCGTATACGCATCGACGAACGAGTTAATCCAGATTTTCTAGATCTGAAATAGTAAATACCGTTAGGATTAATAAAATCGGGCAGAATATGAGTGATTGATTCGTAAAATTATGTGGAAGACCAAAGAAAAGCATTTATCCACATTTTTTAAAAATGGAATTCGCTTATGTCAAATAACGAATATGGAACCTTGCGTATATTTTATTATTCTTATATTATAATTTTCAATGTTTGGAAATAATCGATAAAATACTCAACACTTGTGATAATATTTAGTCCCGCTATTAAGCGGTCGGACTAGTAACTTAATCGTCATGGGTTCAAATCTACAATGTCAAAATGGTTGATAATGTCCTATAAAATGGATTGCTAAAAGTCACCTCAATAAAAAAAACCAAGAAAATGAAATTGACCTCATATTTAAATTAAATACTACTTCAATCATAATAAATACTGGAATGGATGAAAATTTCTCAGTGACATATAGAAATTAAATCTTAAATTCAGACTTGCCTACGAAAATAAACGAAGTTGAATTTGTGATAACCATGAATATAAATAAAAATGATTATTACCAAACGTCGTTCTATCTTTCGAGCGATTTGCTAATTGACCGTATGTTTTTTTGGTCTTTTTAGTCCAATCAATTTGACATTAATATTGATCTTACATTCTACGACCAGCTATATTGTGAGATTGGAAATATCAATATTGGTCCAATTTTAGCCTGATTTCTTGGATCTAAAAAAGGAAATATTGAGACAATTAATGTAGTCGTACAGAGATGTCTGTGAGTGACTGTATTTAAAATAGTCCTATTTTAACTTTACTACACGTAAAAGGCAAATGGAAAAGTCTATAGAGATCGTCTACATTCAATAAGGAATATGGCAACACAAGAAAAATATTATAGAACTACAAAACATGCTTTATTGATAACTCCAATGACTTTTAAAACATATTTATATGCTAAAAAATTAATAATTTAGAAGTTTTTTAATTGAAAATAAGCTTTCAATTTTATTTGATTTGATGTAAAGATATGAATTGATAAAGAAACGGTGCATAAAATCGATCTATTTTGCAAATTTACTGTGTTTTAATGACGGAATTTTTAAAGACATGCAAATTGAAACATTCCCCTTGATTCTAAGTTGCTTTGAATATTGCAAATACTCGATCGTTAACATGCTTCTAAAAGGTCTGTCAAAGGGATTTTATAGCGAAATAATGGATGACAGTAAAAGCCAACGGTTCGTGGAGTTCATCCTCGAGACTATAAAACGTAATAGTTTTGTTTGTGCGTCAATATCTTAATTGTCAAGACGTTTTCGAAGTGTATTGCTTCATCCTCACTAAGTTTTCATTTTGCTTTGATGTTCACAATAATAGAATAAAGTGGTGTGTTGCATTAAACAGGGCGGTGCGGCCACACGTTTATCCCGTATAGGTGGCACTATGTGTGGCCTCTCGTAATTCCATTTGACGGCCTCCGTCAAAACAAGACCACTTCTCGTATACAGCGATCGGAAAAAATTGGTACTCGAGCCGGATAAATGCATAAATATTTATTCAGTAGTTTCGATGTGGTCGCAAAAAAACATAATAATTTAAATTTTTTTGAATATATTTATCATTAGATGAAAAAAAGTGGTAAATGCGAATGCGTACTATGTATTGGGAATTTTATCAATACATATTATTACGGATTTTCTGCCAATTAAGACATAGATAGATAGCTGAAAAACCTTGCACAAACAAGGGCGATATTTCTTTTTGAGTCCTCATGATGAATTACTCTGGGTGCAAAACGTTTTCATTTGAAACATGACAGGTCTTACGGTGATGCAAATACTGTGGCAATGAGCCAAACAGAATAAATCTTTACAATTTGTTCCGGCACATTACAAATAACCATTGATTCTTGGATTATATTATGTTGATTCATATTAATTCAATATATTAATTTAAAATATGCTAATATATCACAGCAATCATTTGTCGAAGTGAAACTTCTACGAATGCTGTAGGGCAAATTGGACTGAACGAGACGAGTTGGTCAGAAAGAGAGAGAGAGAATCTTTTATAGTGTGTCTCCATCGCACACTCTATCGCAGCCTCTATTATGTGTGTGTGTAATATATATAGCAACCATACCAGTTACACGCCTATTTTATTTTATATTACACAAACACAGCTTATTTTTTTAAGCTAATATTTTCTATTGTGTGAAAAGTGAAATGGAGAAAAATACATATATAAAGTTCGAATCGACATTTATAATCGATGATCAATCCATCAATAAATGAACGCCCACTATCCGAGTAAATAGTTTCTTTCGTTCTTATTTTCAACGCTAGAACTGTTTTACGCAACAATACATCATAATGTACAAAATCTGATCAAGAACTTTGACTAACGTGCCTTTTTAGGGCGAGGGGAGTTAGGGGATTTCCATTGGGAACTCTGCATTTTCATTTCATTCTCTTCATTTCTAGCCATAAACTCAAGTTTCATTTCCAATTACAATTCTGGTCATGAAGTCCGGATTTGGTTGAAGATGATCCTTCAATTCCGTGTAAACTGAAACACGATTTTCCTTCTGTTCATCAGTCAAAAGTCTATTCTCTGTGAAGAAAAGACTGTTCTGGGTACAGAAACATAGGTACAAAAATGTCTTATGGACGGACGAATCCAAATTTGAAATTTTTGCCTTAAAGAGAAGAGTTTTCATTCACCGAACAAAATCAAAACATACTTAAAAGTGTATTTACATATACATAATTTTTAAGCATTTTTAAATTGTAAATTATACTATTATAAGTTTTTTTTGCTGAGTACTAAGTGTTTCCAAATTTACTAACGGTAGTGTATTTAATGATCTATAAGCATGTTGTTTATGATCGACAGCTCATAAATCATGTAAAATATTATTTGTTTTCGAGTAAAAGGTTGTCGATCACTCTCAATTCAGATGCTCTCAAAATATTCTGAACTGTTTACGGCTCGCGGTCTTCTTTGGAGAGCATTTAAATAACCAACTTAAATATTATCGCCTCAGAAATTGTTACAATTTTATTGGCGAGATGGATATTGCATCCACATGTCGGCGATATCCTCAATGGGAATTCCAACAGTAGGATTTTTTTTAGAATTAACACCCAAATACCCGACTAAATCTAAGCGGAAACAAATATTTACCAGTCATCTGGATCGCAGTCTCTGAATCCTTTGGCGAATGGGTTGCTTGCTATTTTGAGTTGAGTGATCTAGAAAAATCAATTGAAAAAGTATATCAACTATGATCTACGAAATACAATAATTTATATGCAATTTATTATAGAGGCTTACTCTGTGGTTTTGGTATGCTGTGACTGCAGTGAAGCAAGTCTCTGGAAAAATGAAGGTACGATAGTTGACTGTTGAATCTGGTGATGGAACACCTCTTCCTGGAAGATATACGACGTGGAATCTTGGTTGATAACGATGCATTGAATTTAATATGATCTATAAAGAAAATTAAGAACATTAAGTAGTTGCTTTTGAATGTTTTCCACCTTCCATGAAGATCTCTCCACAAACTGGTTTTGGATCCATTACTTTTCATTAAAAGTCCAGGAAATAATTTACTAATTCATATATAGTCTAACATGATAAAAACAACAACCATCTTCAAAAGGTAATTATCTTCCAAAAAGGCGTTTCAGTCTTCCAGAGGGTACAGGCTTAAAAAATAAGGAACATTTAGAACGATTAAAGGTATAGGTAGGAATGTATAGCCACAGAGCCATTGATGGTGCAAGATCATATTTTTATTATTGACAATCAACAGAAAACGACCAAAATAAGAAAAGGTACAAAAACATTTAAGAATACATATAATAATCACTGAAGGAAAAGTCAATCAATCATTTGAAACTGCGAGTGAGGAAATACCTATTCAGGTCATAATTAGAACAGCAGTGATTGTAATAAACAAAATATTTTTTTTGCAGACTTAGGAGATTCTATAGCTATATTAAATTCCTTATCAGACGCATATTCATCCTCAGGGTAACAGGGCTAGGTGGCTATATCAAATAATAAGCAGTGAACTATTGAAATAATCGATCAATAATGATCGTACAGATCATAGAAGACCCCGGGTTCCCATTTATCCCCGAAAATACCGCAAAAAGCCTTAAGAGAGTCTATTTATCCAACTGGTCCGCTTTTCGGACCGCTGATATGACGAATGAATACCTCGCGATCGGACGCCATTGTCATGTCTACAGAACGATTACGAGCTCTCATTATAAAATGAAGTTGTTCGAAGAAGACTGATCTGGTGGATTGCTTTAAATTTTACAATCAGTTTTTATTTTATTGCGGGCTTATGTTGGCTGGGTTGGCCCAATGTTTAAGCGATACCGAAAAAAGAGGAATTGGACAACTTAATGTATATTAAAAAAACGGACAGGAATCAATCAGTGTTGATTCATGTAAAGTAGAGGGGTCAAGTAAAATAAAAATATGTGCAACTCTCGACTGGGTCGGTATTCTGCGTTTTGCTCCCCAGGCCCAGTTGCGCCCGTGGTGGGCGCCTACTTTGCCACCCCTTTGTCATGGCCCTGAATTTTTGTATGTATATAAATATAATAATGCTTACGTGTCCATTGTCATCTAATTGATTGTTTGTTAGTTTTAATTTGTCGAAAGAAACTAGTTGCTTCATCCATTGAGATCCAGGAGCTGGTGAGTCAGGATGCACGTGCATTCTGGGAGGAGATGTCGGATCTGCTTTACCGGCTACAACCCATGATGAACTGAAATATACCAATATATATAAAAATAGAATAAAATCATTTAGGGTTGTATGAAATCTATTAAGGATTTAAAATACCTATGAAAAGCATATCTATATCGTTTATCGTCTACTGGTACAAAATCCATGATAAGCATATAGTCGGCATTGGGATCCAATCCACATAGTCTAGCTTGAAATGCTGGAACATACGACGACCAGCTTTTGTGACAATCATCTCAGTACCCAGCTCATGGAATTCATCCCATAAAGGCTTCATTTCTAGTAAGGCACAGCATCCAGCTAAGCTTGGATGCAAAGGTAGACTCTATAACATGAAAATAACATGCTGTTAATTTTTTGATATGTGTGATATAATCGTGTGAAATTTGGCATAGTTACCTCTTTTCTCTGTGACGTAACTCGATGCAATGCCACCGGCGCAGAATCGTCATTGTCTGATCCAGAATCTCCAGTCACTCCTCCAGCCGAAGGCGAAGCTCCCGTCGCACCGGTGCGTCCGTCGCTTCGACTTCTTCCAGCACTCTGAAGACACGCTGCAAAATACATCCAACACGATTAATTTCGCGAAATTAAAGCAATAGCTCCGTGACGTGGCTGTGATTTATTGGCCCAGGCGAGATTTATTTGACATATGTTTGCAATAGACAAAATCGAATTCAAATCTGTCTTTGTAAATAAAGAGCAAGTCTAAATAAATTTCAAAGTTCAATACCGTCTTGCTTGAATGCCAAAGTGGTATTTGGCTGCAGTCCCTTTGGCTAGTTAGAGAAGGATGATCCGCATACCCATCTTTAAGGGACGGCTTCTGTACGAAGACTTTGCGTTCTTCGGAGCAGACATTGCGAGCATTGCTAAGTTCCAATGCTTGGACTAGGATCGACTAGACTGCTACAATGTGCGACACAATCTACAGATCATTAAGCTTTCAATCCGATGTATCAATTTACTAATATTTTCTATTGTAGCACTAAACAATATTAATATTTTTCGGTGAGCCTTATAATTGACAGACTTAAAACTTTAAATTTTTTCATTTTTTTACATGAATTAATATAAAATTTAACCACCTTCAACATTAACAAGTGACTCTCACTTTTTCTGTAAATTATTTATCCCTTTTTTTTATATAGAAACTAGATAGTTTCGACTGAAAATATGAATCTAAATAATTTTTGAATTTGTTTAGGGTGTTTCGCCCGTTTTAAGTTGTTCATAGTAAATAAATCCAGTCACATACGACCAAACATATAAAAGAAGCGTCCAAAGTGTCAGTCCCCTGGCTTGGACGCTGGAATGGGAGCTTAATTTCTTAGAAAACTATTGGGTTCATTTACATTATTATATATGATCCATTTATCGTTTCCAGTGATAATTTTCGAGAAAAAACGGTTGCGTCTTTGTCTTGACTGTTGTAAAAAAAATACTATGATAGAACTTGTCTAAACGCTACGTTGCTTCCGTGATCGTACAGATCATTAGAAAATGCCGCAATAAGCCCTAAAGAGGACGGAGTGGCCATAAGGTTAGTATGCTCAATCAGGTCCGCTTTTCGGACCGCTGATATGACGAACGAGCGTCTCGCGATCGGATGCCATACCTGAACATAACGATAATGAAGAATATAGAGATTAGAGAATTTAGTATATATTATAAAAACTATAGACACTTTTGAATCAATCAATCAATTTTGGTTCATGTAAAGTACCAATTTAAAATCATCATAAACTTAGATGCTAAATTTGTATGTACGCCACTTATCATTCGTACAAATCCAATTATCTGTCAGGACCGTCGCAGCGTGTATGAAGCTTGTACATAAATAAATAAGCACTGTCGACAACATACAATATCCATTTCATTGCGTAAACAAAAGCAATACATGTAAAATTATATCATTCGCATATCATTATTAGTCGATAAATTTGAGCTAACGATCTATATAATCGTACGATGTACGCAAGATACTCTCTCCGTCTCTGTTTCTCTCCAAAATTAACGTGCAAGACACTTTTCATCTCTATTTTTCGCCGAGATCAATGTGTAAGAATGCTCTTTCTGAATTATTGGAATTCTGATACAACTTTGTGTTTTACCTCTTTAGGGATTTAAGCACATATTTTGATCTCATAGGCGGTATTCCTGTAAAATTATTTCAGCATATAGAGACATAGAAAATTATGCATTCTTAGATTTCGATTTTTATTATCACACGTTATATCATGTCATCGTACATTGACAAATTTAAATGCAAAAAAAATCTAAAATCGATTCTTGTGTAATGAAATTTTCGCTTTATCGCCGATTTTCAATTTGTTTCTTAAACAATTAGTATTTTAAAAAACTAAATCAATTATTTGCCATAATTGATATACGTTAAACTGTTTGAAAAAATTTTAAGCCACTCTGTATTAATCGTGACAAGTACAAAGTGCTTTAATCGCTACAAAAACATTCCCGTCGGTAATTAGTTGGGTTGGACAGATTGCATTTTTTTTTTGGACGAACATCATAAATTATGTCTTTAGTACAATTTTCGGTTTAATCTGTTCTTGCACGGATACCATACTGTTAAATATCGCGTCTACAACTTAATATAAATCTTTTTAATCGAATTCTTCGCATACTTTACAAGATTGAGTCTTTCAGATCAAAAATTCGAAGCAAGCATTCTTACTACACATTCAGCTCCAAGTGTCCGAGATAAATTGCTTTAAGATGGCTTCAAATATTTTTCTAAATTAAAATAAATAAAAAACGGTATCAACACGATTGTAAAGAAGACTGGCATGAATGATGTCGGCCAATTCCTCTTGGCTGTTTACAAGACTCAACTATTTCGCCGATGCTCCTCGACGTATACCCGTCTCTTAATTTATTAGCACAGTTCACCAGGTGACACTCGGGAAGATCATCGTCTGCCAATTCGATTGCCCATCGTTTCTCGAAGTTGCAAAAAGTGCAAGAATCCTGCTGCTGCATCGACGGCATGCAGTTTTCTCGGTCGAGCGGGTTAACGTCAGTGCCGCAATCAATCATCGACCGATTAACGCCACACCACTACGCTAATGAGATCAAATTATACGAATTTATTTATAGGGATGCAAGCATTCCCGTGGAACATCCGAGGATCTGGACTGCGGTGCAACAGTCGCAGAGTGAGACAAATCATTTAAATATAGATACCAAATCGAAACAGGAGCGAGCCCACGATCTTGGCATAAATTGTCGTCGAGTCAAGAGGCGAACTACCATGTAAGATTCAACATTGTGGTTTATGAATGTGGTTAACGACGGAAGCAGGGGCGTTACATTATGGCACGCGAGCGGCTCATAATTTATGCGCCATTAGTACACCACTTATAGCTTAGCAACATCTGCACGACGCTCGTAAAATATGTCCAGAACGCATGCATTGATCCCATTTTACTTTCCAGCTCCGTTCCCTCTTTTTTTTAAATTTATTCTTGACAGGACTAAAATATTAAGATCCTCTGATGTGTCCTTCATATTGTATTTTCACTGAGGCGATTTTTTTACAAAGAGGATATTAAATCATCGCGGACATCATTTGTCAGAATCTAAGCATATTATTTAAAGTTTTCTATGCAAAATAGCAAAATAGTTAGAATTTACTACGTCATTTTCCGTTTGAAACCCAAGCCAAATCAAAGAGAAAAAATACGTAGGATGAACGTTGTTATTTTAATGTAAATACACGAAGCTGATGAAAAATGCCTTGGGGACAATCAGATCATTCACAAATTGTTCAGATGAAAGAACAACAAATCACATGAAAGATTAACATAAATACCGACCGAGTGTTGGTATAGTGTCTTAGATCCTGAATTCTTATCATAAAATTTCAAATTGAGATATAGATATAATAAACATATCAAAACGATTGTCTTGATTCAGATTTGATCTGATTTCGTCAATCTGTAAAAATTTAAATAATGAGATTACTGATAAAGTCTTTCGGAATCATCTATATGTGACTGAATTTGCAATGTGCAAATTAAGAAAATAATGAAAATTTCCCTAGTCACTAATTTGAAAAGAGATTTTTCCACAAACCGCCTACATTTGATAACAGATATGTCACATTAAGAAAAAGATTAAACGCTGCCGTCATCGTAAATTTTGGCACATCAATTTCATCTTGCCAAACAATCGTGTTGTAATTTCAAAATAATATATGTATTATGTCAGCACTAACAATCACAGCAACGATAAGGAAGATGATGAAAGTATGTACTACAGTTTATGCATAACTTTCTCAAAGAATAACACCCTTAATCGATTTAAATTAGATCAATAATCGTCTTTTTGCAGAGAACTTGATAAAAATGGTGGTATATATTTTTGCATATTGAAAAATGATGGATTTTCGCTCGTTAATATCTCAAAATAGAGGGGGAATATTAATAGTTTTAAGCATCAAAAATGTTGCTGAATTTTGCAAACTTCAAGATAAAAGCTTTATCAATTTGAGCTTGCATTTTATAATCAACCAACTTTATACAATATTATCGTTGGACTTGTTATAAAGTCATCGACAAAAATTAGATGATTAAGTTGGCATGCATTGGTGTTTACTGCAACTTCTTTGGTAGTCTAAAAACTGTTTTAATTCTACGCTAAACAATTTAGCTGATCATTAGATTATCATGGCAATGATTGTTATTGATATTGATATTTTTTTATATGAAACATGATTTAAATGGCACGTTATTGACTTAAATCGCGATTGTAAAATGGATATTGCAAATATGATGTCTTGGTATAATATAAGCCAGACTTATAAATATTTTTGAAAAAAATCGTTTTCCACAACATAATAATATCCCATGAGGATTATATTCAACAATAGTATATCAGGATAAAAAGTCATCAACTTTTGTATAACATAACGTGTCCAATAATAGCGTTTTTGGTTGCATTTGCTCAATAAATATAACTAAGAATTAAAAAAATCTAGACACAGGAACTAGTATTTTCTAAAATATCATATTAAAGAGGTAATACACAAAGTTTTGTTCGAATTTCAATGATTCAGAAAGAGCATTCTTACACCTTGAATTCGAAGACTAAGAGACGGAGAGTATCTTGCATATTGATTTTGGAGAGAAACAGAGACGGAGAGAGTATCTTGCGTACATCGTACGATTGTATAGATTGTTAACCCAAATTTATCGACTAATAATGATATAATGAATCGATTTCAAGTGTATTGTTTATGTTTGCTTGAAGAAATTACCGAATATTGTGTGCTATCGATAGTACTTATTTATTTATGTACAAGCTTCATACACGCTGCGACGGTCCTCGACAGATAACTGGATTTGTACTGTTGATAAGTGGCGGACATACAAATATAGCATCTAAGTTTATGATGAATTAAAATTAGTTCACTACTCAAAGGATTGCAAACAAGCCAACGTATTAAAATCAATTTTGGAACGTAGTTTCCTACAGTTTGTTTTGAAATTTAAAAAAAATGTTAAATTAGGGAATAACAAACTGTGGCTCGCGAACCAATAAAAAATAGAAATGTGCTTATATGAACCGAATATATTTAATATTGATTTTTAGTAGCAGCAAGCCTATTTTTATAAAAACTTTACAGAGAGTGAAAATTTATTTTTAATAAAAATCGATACGTTTACAACGGCAAATGCATTCATACTATAGAATTCATGATAATCTTTATATTATCTCACTTTTTTTGCTTTCAATAGATTTCAAACATCAACTTCTGTGTTAAAACCTTAGAAAAATCTCAGAAATGATGAATATGTATGCGAAAATCGATTGCAAAATAAAATTAAAAAAGAACCCTTTAAAAAAGAGATTTTTTACGAAGGCTTATATTTGTATGCAAAATTATTTGTATAGAAAAATATATGGGTACAAATTTTAAGCTCCCATCTTGGCTCAAAAACTGATTTTTGGTAAATTTTTGATCATTTGAACTGATTGATAATTATTGCTGTAATAATATTCTAGTTAAATATTAAATTGTTGATGCTTTTATACTAGGGCTTCGAACCTTTATATTTTTAATTTCGGTTTTTGTTTCGGTTCAGTTATAAACATTTATATTGGTTCGGTTACGGTTTTCGCTCTAAGAAAAATAACTTTTTTCCGGTTTTCGAAAACTTATTTTTTAGCTCAATTTAGAACATTTTATTCCTTCTTTTATAATAAGCATTTCACTTGAATAATAACGTATTATTTTCCATTTCAGATTCTACGTATTCTATAATTCTAAATAATTAATTAAAGTTACAATAATTAGAACTAGAAGTGTATAATATAACTTATTTAAGGGAAGAAAATTAATTTGAAGCTTATTGGCTGGAAGCTTGGAAGCTCCAGGTTGGATTACATATTACTAGGAAACAATTATTAGGTTGTCCTATAAGTTTCTTTCGCAAATGAACACAGATCTAATCATAGTCATAGTTTAAAAAAACCGCGATATAATGTTCGCGAAATAGCTAACAAGTTAGAAACTCCACAAAAATTCGTCCATAATCATCTGACAAAATTGGACTAGATCAATCGTTCAGATGTGTGGTTTCCTCATGAACTGACTGACTCAAATAAACTTCAGCGTATTTCAACATGCGATCTTCTCCAACGACACAATACCCAAAGTTTTTTGAAGAGACTTGTCACTGGAGATGAAAGATGGATACTGTATGAGAATATCCAACGTAAACGGTCTTGGACCAAGGGTACAGAAGCTTTAACTGTAGCTAAACCTGGCCTACATCCAAACAAAGTTTTGCCATGCATTTGGTAGGACTGGAAGGAGGTAGTTTATTGTGAGCTACTTCAGCAAGGTGAAACGATCAATTCAACAAAATATTGTTTCCGACAAGACAATCTAAAGGATGCAATTGCCAGAAAATGGCCAGAATTAGCGAACAGACGAGGCGTAATTTTTCATCACAATAACGTCAGGCCTCATGTGTCTTTGCTCGTCAGAAATAAATTATTATCATTTAACTGGGATGTTTTACCTCATCCTCCATACTTTCCGGACATTGTCCCTTCAGATTATTATTTATTTTTTTAATTGAAAAATTCTTTACGTGGTAAAAATTTTAATTCAAAAAATGATATAAAAATGTACCTTAATCAATATTTTGCCAACAAACCTGGGAAAATTTGATAAGAAGGCATTATGAGGCTTCCGGAGAGATGGAGGTTGGTAATAGAACAGAATGGATCATATATTATTCAATAAATTTTGATCTAATACAAATTATTGTTTATTTTTTTCTTAATATGAAAACGAAAGAAACTTTTCAAAAAACAATCAAAAAAAACCTACATAAGAATGGTGAAGATCACATATTATATCAATACAAAAATCAGCCAAACTCTTTCGCGTAAGACGTGTACTAAACCGATAAAACCGATATTTTTGAATCGGTTCAATTCCGGTTTTCACTCTAGCAAAAATAACAGTTTTTGTTCAGTTTCGGTTCAAAGCCCTGCTTTATACAACATGTTAAATAAACACATTTGAATAAATATACAGTTTAACGTATTTTTTGTATGCGTGTATAAAACGCACAGATTTATGCGGATGGCATTTATCGAGTTAATTAATATGTATATTTACAATTAATGCGTATGCAGATATTTTAAAAGTAATGTTGATGATGGTATTAGTCACGATTGAGATATCATGCTAAATTGTAATTTAAGCAAATTTGCGCCTTCATTCGGCGCTAAGTATAGCAGAGCGCACATATTTATTTTCAGGGAAGAGCTTCGGGAGAGCTAAGGTTGTCGGAAGGCGTCCCATAAATCTTCATTGCCGGCGGGCCAGCCCCGGTAGTTGCGCCACACAGTTTTACAAAGATTTATGTCGTGAATTTGTAGTACTAATTATTTGGCGCAAGACCTATTTGTTTCCGCGGGCACGGGACCGATTTTTTGACTCCTCATCCCCGAGGAATGTTACGGATGTACATATTTGCTCCGGGATAAATTACAAGAAACGCTATATGATACCACAAAAAAACGTGATGAATATATAACGGAAGCAGAGATTCTCAAAGTGACATCCGTTCGCATATTTGTTTGGGCGGCAATATGAGACGACGCTCGAGAAGAGCATATTTCATCGTTTATATTTGTTTTTTCGTATTAACTAAGTATTGATTTATAATCTCATGTGTTTATGGACGGCAAGTGATTTTAATTAGAGCATCCATTAAGCGAGTGACAGATCAATTGCCCAATATATCATAGCAAAGACACTTTACCGACTTAATTACTAAAGCATCTTAAAGAGGTAGTTATTAAGCATATTTATGATGACTTAATAGCAATACAGTGTGCTTTATATAAATAAATTTCAAGTGGTGCATGTGAAAAGCGTAAACTGCTTCTGAACGTTTGAACCAATCTGTATTTTCCGTATCGGTGCATGAGGTGTCACAGAACAAACGCTCCGGTTGGGATACATTTATTTTCGCATTGTTTTAATAAAGCAGGGTTGTACGTGATATAATAATATACAATTTAAATTTAAAAAAAACGTCTTCTTATACACAAGAACTCTGATTTGATATAGAAAAACATACATTGACTTATGGCGAATATCTAAGATTTATTGGACTATTACTATTAGTTCAACCTAACAATCAAAGCCTGCTTACTAAAAACCAAAGGTATTTGATATAAATTCAATTTAGACGGCTTGATTATATGATATAGCAAAAAAATAGCAAAAAATGAAGCAACATATTGCCAAATTTATTGACCGCGATATAAGAAGTTTTCAAGCGCCTGGATTAGGAAGACTCAAGGAATAAACATGAACGGGCGCCATATGAATTATCTCTTTTTTACTGACGATATTTTTATACGTATAAAAAAATAGAGTCCAGCAGTCTCTCCAAGAATAAATTAAAGGAGGTAAACTCATGAAATAATTTTGCTAAACGTGCTTAAAGAGTCATGGTATATTGAGAATAATAAGGGCTTGTCATGTAATAATGTGGATGGATTTACCCAACAAATGTAATGATTGGATGATTTAAAATCTTCATTTTGTTGTGTCATGTCTGTTTTTAAACTTCGATCAAACGTACATATTTATCTAGATCTTGCACCACAAGATAATTCACAGATACCTTTAAAGAAAACCATAAGCAAGTCATTTAATATAAGAAATATTTGAATTTTTTGGATGAAATCATGGTTATTTTTTATTTTTCTTGAGTGTTTTTTAAAAATATGGTTATTAAATAAATGTCGTAGATAGTACGACAAGAAACACATCCCAATCTTCAAATTTTTTTCCGTTTGAATATCATATAACTAATGTAATCAACTTCAGATGAATACAAGCCGATATGAGTGCCATGTTTTCGATGTTTTTGCCATTTATTGGGAATGAATCATCCATAAATATCCAGAATAGGGACTTTCAAAAATGAATAGCATCATGGACAGCCCTGAAGTCCACGTGCTCATGTCGCCGAGACATGAGGCATTTTAAACGTGGCGTTTTGACGTTGACACTTTTGAGTCAACTGACACCTACATACAACAAAGCTATTTACTTGCCTTAATGACCATGTGTTTAGTTTGCTATTATTTATAAATATCCCACATGGATTTTTTTAATATTCGGCCAATATGGATAAGAAACACTTCCTAGTACATATTTTTTTCTTGGGCAAAGTACGTAAAAATGAGTTGATTTTTATTTAAAATCGTCCATATCCTAAGGTTATAATCGTCAAGGGTATTTTTCTGCATTTCGCATTTATATTAAATTAAGATTATTTTGATATCAGGGTTAAATTAGTAAATATTCAATAGTGCCTTCAAAAATTTTCGTATTTGGTAGAACATACATATTTGGCATTATATCACATTTAAACTCCAATTCACCAATATGTGCCGATAATTATAGCAAAGCAGGATAAAATATAAATGAAATAAATGTGTTCAAGTCTAAGGAATATCAAAAAAATATACATATATATGACCTAAAGAATTAAGACAATGTGATTAATGTCTAAACATATGTTTTGGTTTGACCTTTTGTGGTTTCGTAATATTGAAATATCCAAAACATTGGAAACTTTTTGCTTGAATATCAGAATAAATGCTTGGATGAAAACTTATTAGACTTTGTGATTGAGCAAATTACATATTATTGCATTACACATTTATTCCATCGAGTGCTAATAATTGAGGCCTACTCGGAGTTTTTGATCGTTGACTTTCATAGTTGGGGTCTGATGATCTGTAAACATAATTTATATTCTAGTTTTTGATCAAAGAACATTCGTATAAAATAATCTTTTGTAATCTGTTGTTGGGCTAGAGCCTTTTTAACCCCTTAAAAAGGTAAGACACAGAGTTGTATCCAAATTCCAGTGATTCAGATGCGACAGTGTTTATTTATTTATATACAAGCTTCATACACGCTGCGACGGTCCTGACAGATAAGTGGATTTGTACGAATGATAAGTGGCGAACATACAAATATAGCATCTAAGTTTATGCTGATTTAACACGGAAAAAGATCACATCAATATCGTTTTTATCATTTACTTCTTTAATAACCTAAAATTGATTATTTATTTATAAGCAATCACCCAATGGGCTACCTGACTGAATGTGTCGAAGGATGGCCTTCTTTATGGGAAATTATTAAGATAATTAATATCCTGGATCTGAAAAAAGTAAATACTGAGGCGGCAAATGTAGTCAATCAGGAACGGCTTGAATAGCAGAATTTGTGATAATTATTAAAATATCATAATAAATAATCTAACTTTACAGCGTGTAGAAGGTAAATGTGAAATCGCTCTATTATAAATCCTTTAATTGGAAAAGTCTCCCATGAAAATCGTTTATATATACTTAAAATTTTGCTGGAAAAGGCTTTTTAGTGCCCATTCTATTGCTGCAAAAAGGGCTAAGTATCTCAAAATTGCTCTTCGTACTTGAAATGGTGTATTCGCAATTTTGTATATTAGAAATTACTTTTCCAATTCATCAAATTCAAGAAGATATAGAAAGCGACCGAAATAAATGTTATCATCGTTGCAAAATAGACATTTCATAGATGGTGTTGATAATGTAAAGGAACAATAAAAAAAGCAAAAATATTGGAGTTAATGAACCGATTTGTGATTTCTTAATGTTGATATGTTAAAAATCAAGCACATAAATCAAATTAATTGAGGTTTTCCCAACATTTTCCTGTAATAAAAATGAATTATGAGTGTTCCTAAAATGTTTTAATATCGAATATGCACGAAAATGTAGAGTGCCAAATATCCAGCAATCAACGTCTTGAAAACACAATATGGATGCTGATGTTGTCACCTCTTGAAAAGTTAACTCAAAAGTAATTTTTGTGTTTTAATGGCGTCCCTAAAAAGCCCTCGAGATAACACCACCGTGTGAATCGCGCGAAAGCCATTGTAAATCATGAGCATTTCTAGCATAACGACGATATCGACTGTTAGACTTCAAGTGCTTCAGCGTTGAGGGTCTTACATCCGTGGTAAATGAATATCTTCGAAATCATTTCTGGCAATTATTCCCATAGCACATGCTTGGGCATCGTTATCGACACGGATTATTTCAGCGATCTGTAGATTTAACATAGCAACACTTGCGGATGATGATGGAAGAGGATATTATTTACGAGGCCGGGGTGTCATAGGGTGGATTGCAGACTGTGGGTACATCGTCCATACCTCAAACTGGCGTCTTCTTCAAGGGTTTGGTGATTTATAAGCGTCTCACAAACCGTCGGTGGCTTCGGCATTAATACCAGACAAGTCGTGACATACCAAAACAAACTGCTTTTGCATACCTCTACGAAAAACCGAATTCTTCGCTCCCCTTGTTTTTGACAACGTTTTTTTTTGCATATCATCGCGACACGTGTTTTGTGACACGCGAAGAAAAAAGCACTAGAAGAAGCCTAATCAGATTGACGGGCTAGGAGATATTTTACAGTTACATATTGATAATAACAGGGCACAGATTTTTGAAATGTGCATGCGCTTATTTTACCCTATAAAGTAAATATATATAACATGATCCTGGAATGGATAAAATGGCATGTGTTCACCAATTTAAAAAAAACCTACGACAAAAATCAATTCGCTAATGGGAAAATAAGTCTTGTAAGGCCAAAGTGGATACATTAAAAGCGAAATTGAATCAATAAATATAGATAGAAATATAAAACTAAATAAAAAGAAACATTGATTTAAATTTGCTCAATATTCAAGTAGATATTTTGGAACGAATTGTCAATTTATTGCAAGAAATTATGCACAACATAACTTCCAATTCATATTTAAATGATCTATCACATATTTTCATTTTTACATGTATTATAAACAGAAGATAATAAATCAACTGTGGTTTTCTTTTCTTAATTGCAGATTATAGCTTTCTTCATATAATTTGTGCAAAGATATTTTTTACAAATCATACAAGATTTAATCCTTATACATATTATCTTTGTAAAATCATATCTGGCTTATTATTTTTTTCTTGGAGAAATTCATGATAGTTCTCGGCAATTTTTCCTGCTAATTGTTGTCTTGATATCTTTTATCGTCATGTTCCTTTATAAACGATCCATGCATTGATATCGCCTAAATAAATTTAAAAAACCTACACAGTCAATCTATAGAGGTTTGGATTGGATAGCAAATTTGGTTATCTCAGTTATTATTTTGTTGCTATTCGATGCTAATTAAAGCTTGATGCCAAATTTATCATATTTACTTGATATGTATTGTGAAAACATACGACTTACTTTTGTAGGGAATAAGTTACTCCACAATAGTCAGGCTTGTGGCTACTTTAACTATTTAGTTAAAGTTCTTTATGCCTGAAGTTTGTCGGTTTTCAGACGTTGGTTTGGCTGTATTTTGTTATTGAATCGAAGAAATTTAAAATTTGTGTGAATATGTTTTTGCTCATAAAAAGTAGGTCCTTATTTCGAATCCAATGGGTATAAAATTGGCATATCAGTTGGTTGATAAATAACACATGCATATAGAATTGTAAGGAAAGCGTATTCAAAATCCAGGGTTAAAATCTCAGATAGAGAATTAATTTAGATTAAATTTTGAAATCAAAGCCCTACTACCTATTCAATATATCTATCTAAATTACAACCACATAAGATAAACGGACATGTTGACTTGTAACAAAGTTGATCATTCAAAAACTTGTATGGAAACAAAGAGATCCTCTTTGTATCTGTTTATCTCAAGAAACTCCCCACAGGCAAACTTCTTATTCCTAGAGTTTATGACATAAAGCACCCCATGTTTGAAAGTTGCGTATTAGATTTAGCATCTTAAATGTTATTTAATTATTGTGGAATCTATTGAAATTTCTTAGAAAAATTAATACTGAATTTTTATTATTAAAATAGATGTTAAAATGTTTCTTTAGTATCCCAATTTCCTGATTTCTGAGGTTTTTCCAAAAGGAATTACCAAATAATTTTGGTTATTTACAATAAATCCAATATCCATTACAGAAATATTTACTGCTTAATAAAAATATAAATCTGGCAACAAATTGTATACATGTACCAGATAAAGACACCCCAAATTTACATCCAAAAGACAAAAAATGCATCTTATTTCTCGATATCCTATTTGTTTTTTATGCACTGGATATGTGATATTGTGTCATATTGTGATAAATTATATAGCACACACATAGGAACTAATCAATCATTCCGTGGAGACAAATATGCATGTTTTTCCTAACGCCAATATTACCCTGTAATTTGCATGGACCACACGGAACAACCCAGAGGATGGCTTCGGAATGTCAGCATTTTTGTTGCAGATCGTTAATTACGCATTTGTCAAAGGCCATATGGCATAATATGCCACCATTTTTCTATGAATCATTCGACTAAAGCAAACTAAAATACAGGGCTTTTAATTTATCTATTTTCGCAGTCTTCATTTTAACGCCACCCTCGTGATCGAGGTTGAAATTGAAATCGATTAAATCGTAAGAGGACACCCCAAGCTCATAGGGGGTCTGTTGAAAAAATGTATGGTTGCATAGTTCTCAGACACTGGAACGTACAGGAGTAGTGTTTAGGTAGGCTGCTCTAATGACCCAGCGTCTGGCAGAATCTTGCCTACGAATGAACTTATTTATATGCGACAGCCCTTCTCAAACTTTTTTTTCTTCGCCGATTTGAGTTGTGTAGATCCCACATTACGGTGCTCTGACAAATGATTGACATAGGAATAAATATGTATATATAAAAAGCAAATAAATATACATATTTTTAGTAAAGCAAAGCAAAGCAAATTTTACAGAGATTTTTGTAAAATTTCACATCATACAAGAAAAGTGCTGATAATGTTATCATTAAAATAACTATTGAAGTAATATTATTGTTCCTCAGTTAGGATGCATGGATGGAAAGTGGAGCATCACCTACGATACCATTTTCCGAAAACCGGCATCAAAGTCATATCACGACAATGTTCGAACTCAGCAGGGAAAATGATAAAATAAACTCAGCAAAAAACACCTCGAAAGCCTCACGTGAAACTCCGGAAGCAACAACTCAAGCAAGCTGGACATAAGTAGTTAAAGAAGCAAAAAAAAGGGGAAAACCAAGGATCGTTCAAATACCTAGATTAAGGGTGAGTCTGGTCCGCCCACAAAGGGGCCGAAAGAGGCTTAGCGCAAGAAAGGCTTAGCGAGCACCCTTGCAGAGTGCCCTTTATCAACATAGATAGTATACACAAGTTCATAGCCTAAGGCAGGACATATGGTTCTTCTCAGACAGCGATGGTAATTCTACGTAAAGATGCAGTCTAGATACTTCTGCAAATTGACAAGATTAAAACAGGCTGGTTATACGTCAGAACTAGGCTCAAAATCGAAGGAAGAGAATGCTTCAGGTGCCTCGGTTTTGATTATTTTGCAGCTGATGCGAGGGACAGATTGCTAACTTGCAGAAAATGCGAAAATTCTGACCACCTAGCTAAGGACTGCACAAACCAGCCAAAAACTGGCACTTCACTGGCAGTGTTAAATTCTCAGAATTCGAAAGAATCTACCGACTAAGAATGGGGAGCCCTCACAGCTGCTATCAATGTAGTACTACCTGAAAGTATTGCAGTAAGCTGGAACGGAGAAACTCATAATGACAGGATCTGGGGCATGGAACAAATATACCTGCAGAACAGAATGCAGAACAAATGTCACGAAATGTCACCCAAAGTCGACAATACGAAAACGCGATCACCTTTGGATGATGGAGAACCCGAAGAGGGAGATTTTAGTTTAGTTAATAAGAATATGACACTCCTTTTTGATCCGTACCAGAGAGAGTCTATGAAGATTTCTCACCTCCTGTTCAGGGAAAGGAAAACATAGTTTAAAGAATAATAACTAATTATATATTTTATGTGCAGTTTAAAAGCAATAAAAACTTATTTTCGTTCTACAACACCAATTGAGCCAGTGCCCGATTAAAGTGTGTTAAGAAATGATTTGTCGCAATAATATATTTTGATGACATAATCAATATATCGAAGAATAATCAAATTCATAAGATCATCAAGTCTAAAATGATCTAAGTGTTTTTATAAAATCTTAAATGGATCAGGGAACCAAATATTCAACAAAACCTTCCTTTATATAATTTTGTTACTGAAAGGGATATATACTCATAGACAATTTAAATTTTAAGTATTTGGAGGCTCCAGCACACAGTTTGAGCAGCATCGGCGCGATCGCTCCGAAGATGTTGGTATTAGTCTTGACATGTACATAATGAATGTCCGCCCATTCGTTAGTAAAACGTCCGTGGAAACTTATGTCACCCGGGCGCATTTTTTTCATATGGGCCCTGTAATTTATGTGCCCTCGGGGGGAATGTGATAAATAAATTTGTACGCCTTTATTACAATAATAAATATTTTTTATACGTCGTTTAGAATTAATTTCGAGATTATTTTCAACGCGCGCCACACGGATATTATTTATTCGTTTATTTGTCTGGAGAGAGCTCTCTAGTCTAAGATTTCTAATGAAGATATAAGAGGCATAGTACACGATGAAGTCCCGGGAATAATATTCGGATGTATTTATGTTCCCGTCGTTTAGAAACGGGAGGAGAGCGCTTGCAAAATATAATGTAATAATTTCGCTTTATTGTCTTAAAACATGGTTCATGCTGTGGTCATTGAGCGTTATTTATTTATTTTTAATTTAAAAACAGAATAGGTGGGTTAAAGTTTAAAAATATTTTGAGAAGCTCGGGTGTAATATTTCCTTATAGTGTCACGATGTCAAAAACAAACGATCAATCAAGTTGGACGTCACTTCCTCGAAAATTTTAACAGTCATTAATTTCGTCGAAAAAATGTAAATATTGTCACAGGATTGATCCTTTGGGTCTCATCTTTGGTATCCCTAAGGATTATCACATATTTTGTTATATGTTCGTAATAAATCACAGCGGGTTGTCATCGGAAGTTATTGCAGATGATGCAAAAAGTAAATAAATGATCTTTCCCGGCTTTACAGATTTTACTATATAAATATCCAATGGTATTCTAATATCGTGTTTCAAAATCTTGCTAGGATTTTATGAGCTATAATAAAAAAATAAATACCTTCTATTTGTTTCATCGGTGTAATAGTGCCACTGTAAGGAGTTGCCCACGGTCCATAACAGCATTCTTCCGGTTGCTGCATTCTTCCTCGGAGATTGTATCACTTTCTCGAATAAATAAATGTGCTTAAAACTTGATCACTGATTCAATCGTTGTTCAGATTGTCTTTCGATTTGTATCAACACATTGTCTTCACAGTTACGACCGAAACCACCCATCGTTCATTAATTTAACACTCAGGATGCGACCTTTGGAGCACAATACAAATTATCGCTCTAATGACATTGAAAAAATCTAACGAACACCCGAGAAAACCACCCAAATCTTCCGGATGGCCGAATCATCAATCTTACAGACGTAACAGAATAGTTGGAAATTCTGAAGTGCAAATGCTAATTTAATGTTGAATGACGAGGCTGCGGCCTAATGACCTGACGATGGATGTTTCAACATCATCATTTACTTGCGCGCTCACGAATTTCACGAAGGAACCATTTAATCTTATATTTATTGTGAGCTGATGATTTCATCTGAACAATTATTTATTTTGATGTGTGTACGTACACACATGAGCTCGATTAAAACTAGTTTCGTAAATAGGCGAGGGCGCTGAAATGTTGGATAGCATGCACCGAATCTATACTTCTAATTGAAGCAAAAAAAGCTCTTGATCGAATTTACAATGTACCAAATATCAATAAACCCATGTAAATATTTTTTCTTCGTACGTAGATACGTCTATAAACACGAAAAACGTATAAAACACGTAATTTCGCTGTAATATTATCAATCAATTGTATCAATTGATTGATCATATTTCGTTTTTTCTTATAAAAATAACGTTTTGCTGAAACGCGTTAAGATACTTGTGCGTTACATCGGATAAATTAATAGATGATTGATGATCCGTTTATACTTTGAAAATGATTTTTAATCATATTTTATGATAAATATGTTATGGTAATTAGTCACATGTCACTTGTGAGAGTACATATCTTCAAATCTATTTGAAATTGAATTGTTAACACATAACCAGTCGGAATACGCATAGTATTGTCTTTTGCATGACGCGGGGCGTATTTGCGAAAATTTTCAATATTAGAAAAAAATGCTCTAACTTTTTAACAAGTAGGTAATTTATAAAAAAAATATTTAGGACATCTCACTGTAAATATGGTATTTTAAACCCCAAATACACTCCAAAGACGCATATATGCGTAATCCGACGGGTGTGTTTTAAAATATTAATGTGATGTAATAATTAAGTAAAATCTATCAATTTATTTTATAATAAAACGTTTTTAAAAGACTTTAGTGTTAAAGAAGCTTAACGTACAGTTAAAAGAACAAAGTTTCCAAAATAGCAATTGCACTTTAAAATCCTAAATTCGAGTTTTGACCCATAGTGAGAAAATTAATACAGATTTTTTTTATAAAGATAGTAAAAAAATATTGATTCTGTGAGCTAGTTAAAAATTTGGCTTGCAAATTTCAAAGTTTCAATTTTTTTCCCAATGTATCTATAAAATAATCGTATAAAGAAGCAACCAGGATTGTTGAAATTCTTTCAATACCTAATACATACTAAAGTCCAAACCGGAAAGACCATCGACAGGAGAGAAGGAACAACGTTAGAATGGGACCGGGCATTTTATATATAAGAATCCCAATAAACATTCGCAAAATTCCCAGAGGAACATGAAACTATCTACTATTTTAATACGTGCGATAGAAAACCAGACCTTCATCCAGGAGATTATTTCAAAAAATACTACACATAATTGGAATTTAAAAAAATAGTAAAATCATTAAAAAATCTAATCTATCTAAAATATCATTATTGACAAAATCACTGAAGATAATTAGGAGTTGCTAAAACACTTTTAAAAAAAAATAAAGTTTCTAAGGGTTGATAATTAAATACAAAGCTATGCTAGCTATATAATTATTTAAGAATAAAAAAGCACACTTTTTGTATACATCTCTGAGACTAGTCTCAAACAGTCCATGTGTAATATTTAATTTTTGTGTTTTGATATTTTGAAGTAATTTTATACATTTGATATATTTTTGTTACTCAGTTTTTTAGAAAATACTTATAGTTACAAAATATAACATGAACACGTAATGTAATGATATGTAATTGTAATGATATAAAAATTAAGAATTTAATGTTAAAATATGGCGTAGAAACTGGGCAAATATTCAAAGCCTTTGAAAATAGCATTTTTTTGTATTAACTATATCGATCATTAACATATAAAGTACTGTTATTAATAACGAAGTCCAAATTAATCGTCAATAAAATTATTTTTGTTGATGTTTTAAGATATTCCGTATCGATTTAACTTGTAAATTAGTCTTAAATTGGTTTGATTCCCTTTTTGCACGAAATTGCAACAGAGCCGTAACAAGCACCCGTGGCAAGTATCTAACTCCCCCCCCCCTTCCGGAAATCCAAATTAATGTTGCTTTATAATTGCTTTCGTGATCGTACAGATCATAGAAAAGCCGCAAAAAGTTCCAAAAGAGGACGGAGTGGCCACAAGGTTCGTATATCCAATCGGTCCGCTTTTCGGACTGCTGGTGTGACGAATGAGCGCCTTGCAATTGGACGCCATAACTGAACATTACGAACTCTTATTATAAAACGAAGTTGTCCGAAGAAGACTGATAAAAACCCTAAACAATTATTGACCGGATCGGTATTAAGCGTTTTGCGCCCAAAACCTAGTTGCGCCCATGGCGGGTGCCTGATTTGCCACGCCCTTGTTATGGCCCTGATAATTAATGAATTGTTTATTATAACATTTGTCGAAAAAACAACAATAAAAACCAGGTTTTAACAATTCGAAGAGTTCTATTGTACATTTGATGTACATGCGGAATAATTAATTATGAATTGCTAAAAACAATTAGTGCAGATGTTTATCGTCGATAAGAGAAATTAAAAGTTAAACGTTCAAGTTTGCTTAGTAAAAAGGGAATAAGACTTCAGCACGATAATGCGTGCCCCTAAAAGGGAAGATTGGCCCATGAAAAAAGAGTTATATTGGGAGATTCTGCCACACCCTCCATATTTGATTGCTTTTTTTTAGGTTCATAGAGCATATTCTAAGATAAAAGCGTTTCAAATAAAGTCGTATAGTTGGTCAAAAGCGATTTTTTCAAAATTCGGAATTGCAAAACTGCAAAGAAGATATAATGATAAAATGTCTTGATTAAATCGAAAAATCAATATTAGCTGGAATTAAGGTTTTTTACTTTTTAAATTTACTTATGGACTTTATTTTAGACAGTTTAATAAATACCGCTAAAATTTAGAGAATTTGAACAAATATTTTTTTCTAAAATTAAAGCCAAATGTGGAGTGTAATTTTGTATAGTTTGTTTTAAAAATTTACAATGGCTTCTCTTGTTATTCAGGAATGATGTCTACATCCAAAAAAGTTACTGTTTGATATGCATTTTGGACAAATAGAATCATTGAAGATATAGATAGCTGTAAATGCTGTTACTGTGAATGCTGAGCGATACCAATCAATGTTGAGAGACTTTTTATGGCGAAAAGTTTAAGCTGCCATTTTGATTCGAAAACTTTTTTTTAGTAAGTTTTGTTCCATCAGAACTGGTCGATTATTATTGTTATTTTGGTTGCATATAATAATGGTGATATCTTTGTACAACATGTTAAATAAATGCATTAGAGTAAACATAAAGTTTAGCGTGTTTTTTGTGCGTATAAAGTCGATGCGATGAGAATCTCAAATATGTGCGAACGGCATTTATAGGGCTAAAATTAATCATTACATCCCGAAATGAAAACTTAAGAATTCATTGAATGAATTTATTTATTTTTCTATTCAAAATCAATTCATCTTCCGAGTCTTGATCGGTGGTAAACAGCATCATACCCGCTATGACGAAAGACATCAAACGTAACACGTCCGTTCTATACGTAGATGAATGAAAATATAACAGGACTGCAGTTGATGCTTTTTTTTTTCCTCCCAAAAAACATCTCTCTGATCTTCTTCGGTATTGGTAAAACACCACGAGCGTGTACCATCATGTGTACGAGCAAACGAGTGGGTATGTGTTTCCGTGAGGAATATCCATGCTGTTTATCTGTTAACACCAGGTTAGCTGCTAACTTGACGCTTCTATAATTACGCGATGGCCACGACTGAAGCGGCGTAAAAAATCAATGATAAATTTTTGCACGTTGATAAATCCGTTAACAAAGCGATTATTTTCGGCACAAACCGCGACCTGCACCAACAAGAAGGCCATTGTGAAATGCAAGATGTCGTTGGACAATTATTTTCAAATGTCCAAATGCGATATACACATCAACGGAACAATATAAAGTCGAGTTGTAAAGACCCTGTCGACGCTTTCTATTATTTTTTCGCTCGGGGCCTCGTGGCTCCTGTGCCAATATTTAAGCCGGCGGATTCCTCGATAATTGATATAAAATATTTATTAGTCTTGCAAGATCGCCATTCAGTCTGCGCTTCGTTCAAATTGAGAAGGAATGATCAATAAATCGAAGGCAAATTGAGCAAATGAAAGCGATGAGAATTCGAGCGGCGAAGTTCGAACCACGGGGCGAAAACAGCATACGTTTAAATCTGATCAGAAACGAAAAACGATAATTAATACGTGTTTATCGAATTGAAACATTTCGATAGTAACGCTAAGCAGAAATACATTTAAATTAAAGTATAAACTCATAAAATACATTCCAAAATAATCCATTTTTAAGCATGTGTTTGAGGGTTGATTTAAGAGAGGTTTTGATAAATCAATAATCATCAAATTTACGTATCAATCAATAACCAAATGATTCAGAATATTAAACTATTATTTTAAATTCAGTATGCGATGTAGCGTATAAAAACGTCATAAAAATTGCAAAATTAAACATATTGTTATGCGCTAAGTGCTAAAAAATAATTATTATCAATTACTTTTTTTCTAATATCATTTATTTTTCGTAGATCAAATATTTTCGTTCAGAATAAATATTATGCTATTTTAATGGGCACATAGAGTTAAAAAAGTTTACGAACCATTGGTTTTATATACGCACTGTATAATTCACAATAAAAGTTTACAATATATTCAATTATGAAGCAATTGCGAGGAAAAATTTACGTTATCGAAACGAAGCGTTGACAGTCAAAATTCAGAGGCTGAAATGAGATTTTTATAAATGCGCCATATTTTATCTCTAATTTATGACGAATATTAATATCTTCGCGGGCAGTAAAAGCGCTCAAAACGATGCCCGCTACATCATTTCAACCCTTACCGTGTCATTTTATAGCAAATGTAAATATTCGACAGTCAGTCGCAGTATCGCGTTTCTTCGTGCCAATTCGATATCTTGGGAATTCACTTTCACTCTCAAAATGTGCCAAAATTAGCACTCGTGTATTTGGCTCAATATGTCGGATAGCACATGATTGGATGACGAATTAACTCGTCGATTGACTATTAAAAACGCGCATTAAATTTGTCACATATCCGTCGTCGGATTGCAATACTGTATTATTTTGTTGCTGCACCGCAATATTTATTATTTAAGTAAATAATGTTGAATTAATATGAACATTTTCAAAGATTTTTGATAGAATAGCTGCAAATGATCGCCCGTCGGATGTAGAAAAATTATCATAAGCCCTGTTGAGTATTGAATTCAACTTTGATTTTATGTATTGGAATGAAGCAAATTTATATTAAAAATAATGTAGTGCTATGATCTATATTTTGACAAATGTTGTAACAAAATAATGTGCTTTAAAGATATGTCAAAAATAAGTTTTGACATCCCTTATGATATGCAAAAATATGGTATCATATTTTGATCATTCAGTGGATTAAAAAATAGCCCTTATGGATACATTAATAATGGCCGTTTTGTCGTGCACTTTTTATATCGACGTATTCGATATCAAACGGCATCGGTACGTAATACAATATGTTTACAGCGGCAATTTCAGAATAAATATTTTAATTAAATATTATTTAGAAATGATTGCGTTATTACGCATCTATAAATAACATGTATTTATACTGTATCGCTATGTCGCTTAATTTATCGCGAGTTTAGAATCAACTGGCAATCACTTGAAGTTTATACGATTTTCACGTTTATTTATCCGCATGCAACTATGCCGATGAATGCAAAGACGAAACACACATGATTTATTTGAAAAACAACACTGATTCTATGGGCACTGACGAGCGATCCGGCGCATCGTGTCAAGGCGGCTCGACGTTTCGGCGATCGCCGCGGGACATTTTTGACGACAGTCCCGGAAAACGCTTCGAATGGGACATTTCGCGCGGCGTTTGATCCGCCGAATTTCCCGTCCGATTACCCGAACATAACTGAGTGTCTGTCGTGTGTTCGGATTATGTTATTAATACGTGTAAAAAAGAATGTGCTGTGTGTGGATCGTGTGGAGTGTGTGGAGTGTGGAGTGTGGTGTGTGCGGTACAGACGGGGTGCCACCGTACACGAGCTGTCATCGGGCCGAGCGAATCCCAACTTCTGACAGGCGAGGCGCTAAGAGATCCAATACATTTTTCCCCGCGATCTTTTTTTGGTCCAGGGCCCCCTCGCTCTTCCGCCCCGGGCCCCGCCCATGGCGATATCTAACACCCAGCGCCCAATACTCTCTATCTAGCGATATCCGACATCTAACACCCAGCGTACCAGTACCCACCACCCGATCAATTCGCACTGCCAATCTATTAAACCAATATAAATAAACGTACGTCACCCGTAGATACAAACATGCCACGTTCCTTTTCGGGGGTAGATTGAAGCTTAGCGTATTCGAACGAAGCGTTGATTCATTTACCTCGCCATTAAAAAATAGTACACGCGGAAAATACAATAACACTTGTTTTTCCTGGACGATCGTCCCCGACATGCGTTCCATCACCATTAAATATGTTTTTATTCAGGAATTACATGACATGATTGGAGACTAATGTTTCCGGCGTTGAATGCTGAATCTCAGTACAACGAGCATAAAATTCAAGCATATTTTCTATCTCGTTTGCGACGCTTATGACAACAACAAAAATGTTTTTCCACTTAATTTATCAATAAAGTTTTTATTAAATGTGGATATACTGTGCAATATTTTTGTATAATTAAATATAAAATTATTTTTTATACAAGCATCTGAATCGATATTTTGCTTGATTACCATTTTATTGAATTTTATATATTGTGTGATATTTTATTAAATCAATATTTAAAATCGAAATGCATGAAAATATTAAAAATCTAATTTTGATATTGGTACAGACTGAAATTTTTAATTGTACATTTTTAATCGCCCAATAAAAAAACTACGCTGTTAATAAATATTATTTACCATTTCCTTTACAGGTATTGGCGAATAAACGTAGCATCGTTTTTTATCCGATCTGCTATTGGACAATCGTTTAATTGACTGATTACAGTAATCCTAATAACTTTCTTATTATCAAAAAATACATTTTTATTTTGTTTGATATATTTAAATTCATTTAATAAAGAGACATGTAGAAAAAATGCCTGACTTTGTATATTTTAACACTAAACAATTTAAAAGAAGAAGTCTTAATGAGTTTTAAAAAATAAGTTTGATTATACATATATGTTATATATTCAAGCCATATGTTGATATAGTGGATAAGATCCCGGACTTCTGTTTTAAAAATTTGGGTTCAAATACAGATTGCGGAAAAATATCACTGCACCATAAAATTTGGTAGATCAGAAATATTCATATTTTTAAAGCTGATTTGATTTTTTTCTACTTCAAAAAGTAAATAGTAAGACCAACAATAATGTCAGACAGGGCCGCCTATGAATGTCTAATTTGCAACAATCATCAAAATATAATGTAGAAAATCACAAATTCATAGATACGCCTGATAGTGGATATGGCACTTTAAAAAAATATATTGAAAAGCTAAATTTGGACATCATTGTTGCAATAATTTATCATTCAAAATACGATTTCTTGAATTATTTTTAACCTATAGCGTCCGAATGTCAGATTTATTTAACAGCTGTAGTGCTCTATTATAAAAATATTATTTTTCGTGAATATCTGCTCATTCATAGATATTTTATCACCAGCCGTCGGGAACGACAGGCGATTTAAAAGGACGTATAATATATTTAAAAAGTCAATAACGACGCCTATTTTAATAATGTTTATAGTTACAAAAAAGCTATTCATTTTATTTTTGTATTTCACGTAGATGTTATTTGTAAGAAAATTTCATCCAGGCTGTATTAGGGAATGTATTTAGTCCCCTGGGCCTATTCAGTTTTTCGGCTATCGAAATACGCGGTTTCCCTATTAAGATTTCACTGTTGCGCGGCATGTAAGTGGTAAACAGCCTAGTTTTTCAATTAAATATTAATATTTCACCCACGATTTCGACATGCCATGTAAAAATGAAACCGTAAATTCAAAGGGTGAGAATGAATTTCTTGAATCATTTGAATTACGCGGTGGCTTTCTGCGCTTATGAGTAAATCCACCACTGAACGCAAAACAACTAATTAGTATCAATTCAGACGTAAACAATGAAACTAAAACTGGAAAATATATTAGGGGGGGAAATTTATAAATATGTTATATAACCCTAATTAAACATGAAGTAATAACCTCTCATTGTCGGAATGTGTACTTTTTCTTTCTGTAGATATATAAAATTTTCAACCATCCAGATCAAGATTTTTTTTATCAAGTTTTGCATTGATGAGTAAGATTCCTATAAGAAAATAAGAAAAAATCTTCCATATGATATCGATGATAGCATTCGATGCGCCATATGATATATTTTCATAGGCTTATAATATTCTCAAAATTAGATCCTGGTTCAGAAATAAAGTTGAGTGTTTTTTATATTCAATAATCTATTCATGTAATTAAAAAAAAACATAGACAGAGATTTTGCAGTTTGTTGATGAGTGTCTAGAATTGATGGTTTTTTTTTTGTAGTTGATAAAACTTGGCGTTTATTTCATCAAAACCAGCAGCTGTTGCATATTATGATTTTTTGCTACAAAATGCTATAATTTTTTTAATCAAGATTCAATTTTTTATAAATGTTGCATCAAAATATTTTATTTGTAAAGTCGAATGCGCTTGAAGCGATCGTTCCAAAATATATTTTTTCTCATGTAAATATATTTTTTCAAATATTATTTCTTATTGAATGTAGGCAATCAATTTGCGAAATTCTAAAATAAATTTGCAATTAAAATAATTTTATATGCTTGACACGCGCTAACTTGTTATACGGTTGAAATAGCGCAATAAATAAGATCGACGAGAGATTTATAAGATATCACTCGTCAATGCCATAAATATTTTTCATCGCGGATACAAATCACAGAATCATATTTTAAACGGACTATACTATACTAATAAGTATGTATGTACAATTCCACACGGAGAATGTTTTATGAGATTGTATTGCAAAAATGATTCTGATTAAGTGATAATTATTGACAAAAATAAATAGCTATTCGCATTTGATTTTCGAAGAATGCTTTTTGATACAAAACAAAGAACATCAAAGAAACTCTTGACAATTTTGAGTTTATCTTTAAAATATTATTTTGTTGCTTTTTTTTAGGAAAACACATTGCCAAAACATTACAGACTGTAGGCGGAAATAGCGCGCCCCGCCCTTTTTGAATAGCGCTCCATCATTGGCTGCTTTTTTATCGGGCGTGGCTTATTAAAGCTGTGGTGCTACACAAAAGCGCCAGCTATTTTAAAACGGAGATGAGATTTTAAAAAGCAATACTGGGTAAATAACTACATCTTATTGTATATGCTGAGAAAATTTATAATAGGCTGCATAGTTTTTAATGTAAGCTATTCGATAAATAACGATCCCTTGTTTTTGTATTATAGCTAGCTATTGTTTAGAGCTTATCTCCTAGAAATTAACAAATATAACATTTCGGAAATGTTGGATTAATACAAAGAAAACATTAAACAAAATAAATTTAACGCTTATACACTTTTCCCAATTTAATGGTAAACAAACTAGGCATATTGCGTAGAGCGTCGATTGAGTGGTGATGTTTTATTTAACTTGTTTTAAAATTTTCTGAGAACTGAGATGTTCAATAGTCTTATCTTATCAACCAGGATATAATTTATAAGTCCTGGTTAATATCAATCTTGTTACAATAGATGTCTATTTAAAAATGGTCACCTTATTTAGCCTCCCTAAATAAACCCTGTTAAATTTCATAATTCCATCATATTTTATTTGAATTATAGAAGCATTGTGATCCAGGATTAGAATTTTCATTCAGCTCAAGTTTCTGGAATAGTATTCAATTGACTAATAGCTCTCAGTTAGATAACATATTTATACCCGTATCTTTCTTTGAGAATACCTAGTGGTAATCATTTAGCTAACAAGGCTTGGTCAAATAATGAATTTCTCAACCAAGCTTTATTTGCAAACTCTATTCTCACTGTAGTATTAAAATCACTAATGAATTCAATACATATATAATTCGAATTGAAATTGAAAATAGATGAAGTTTCTGCATTAACACGGATTAAAGTCAATTATTATAGTCAAAAAATATTTAAATAGCCAGATTCTGTCAAATATATCGATATCACATTGGATTTAAATCTAAACGTCGATAAATACCCACAAAATACAGCTAAAAACAAATTTTATAAATTTCCCATTTCCATAATCCATGTTCTTTATAAAGAACAAACTTCTCACACATAAAATAATACTACACAAACAGTACACGCCTGAAAATAACAGCACCAAAATCACCAAATAAATTCAAATCCAAGAAACTAAACTATTGTGCTTCATATTACGTATCAAATCATGCTAAAAAATAAGAATATGACTTAAATAAGACAGTCGTATGACTAAGCGATCGGGTTCATAGCCCAATTTTCTTGGATTCAAATTTATAAGAGACAAAGCTGGCTATCACATTTTAAAAAACTTAAACACACCATGAAAACTACGTTAGAATGGTTAGCAATAATCTCATCAAGGGGATTACAAAAAGTATTTTTTTATGTATATTATAGCACTATAGAAATAAAATTTTGCAATAAATATAATATTGATCAAAGTGTGAAAAAATATAATCAAACAAAAAGATAAATTCAACAGTAATCATTTGACCCTTTTCGGTCTTTAATATGCATCAATTATTGTAGATGCATACTGATTAATTGAAAAAATTGTAATGATGTAGTATTGATTTTTGATCAACAGAAAAAATAATATTTGAGCTATCATCATCATAATTGGTGACATCTTCCTATGGTGGACTACTAATGGCAATTAAAGGAGATGCGTTGGACAGAAAATCTGATTTATCAATGCTGCTGTAAGCCCTGAAGGTTCGTATTCTGTTGATTTTAGAAGAACCCAAATTTCTAAGTATAAGAGCGGGATTTGATGGTCCAAAACATAGCCATAGACCGCAAAGAGTTAAATAACGACGATCTGATCCGGTGCTCCTTGTAACTTAATTATTTGTACTTCGTTGTCTCCTCTCAGGGGACATCGTAATTCTAGCATATCAATCGGATGTCCCCTTTTGTGGCATATCAAATTTTATCAGTGATTTATCAACTTATTTCTTTTTTGAGAAATATATGTTTCCCTAAAGCTTACTGTTGAAATGGCACAAGAAATCAAATCAAAATATGGTACAATTACTATGATATATAGCGGATTTTACGTCACAAAAGAACGCGAATAGTACAAATGGAAAGACAAGAGAATCTTCAAATATTTTTTTGGGGGACTGGAAATGTGTATTATCAACTCTTATATAAGAAGAAAAAAAGGCGTCAAACTACTTATTATTGTCGAACGTGAACAAATCAACCTACAATGCATATTGGGGAGTCTTTCAAAGTTTTTCATGAAATAAAATATTATCTATAAATTCATATAAGTCCAATATTATTACAATACCTTACTTTGGTTTCAAAACTATACTATATAATATGAGGGTTCATAAATGCACGTTTGTACAATAAAGTGGCGCCGAGTAGCTGATAGGTAATATTCAGGATGGTTCAGAGTGCAAAGGGTTAAAATTAGAATTACTGATCTATGTATTTTTTTTATCGGCATTTTTCGTTTTTATTGGTATTTGCATTTCAATGCTTAAAGTCTAAAATGAATTGTTTTATGATTGGCAATTAAATTCAATTATTATTTATTTTATCGATATTTTATGGATGGATAAAATAATGAAGCCATTGCAAAAAAGCGTTCACTCTTGGTAGAATTGTATGATATATTCATAGATTTAAATTTAGCAACTCAACTAATTGTTTTTAGTTTTATTTTCCCACATGTTGAGAATGTGAGGAACGCTTGGGCGGAGCTAGAGCCAGCATACCGCAAGCTCTGAAAGGAAGTACAAAGTTTCTCTAAGAACGCCATTTTCGTTAGTTTTCACAAAGCACTTTAAGTGAATTATGATGTGAATTTGTTTATTATTTTATATTTGCTAAATTTCACTTTTCGCACACAACCACCGTTACTAAGCGGAATGGAATCCATGTGATTGCCATCAGACCGTCGGATGAGATACATAAGTCAAAAATAATTAATTGGAATTTGCGTGGTCAAGGGAGGATACATAGATGGTTATACTTTATGGTGTAAATATCGTGATGAATTCCTTTCACCAGGTGTATGTATCCAAAGATTAAACAAACATCTTCATTTTATTTAAGAAAAAAAAATGTTTTTCGGATAAATATTTTTTTTTGTTGTGTAGTTTTTTTTCTTCATATTTATTCAAAGCTGAAACTTTAAGCTCCGGGTTAGAGGCATAAGGAAATGAGTTTGTAAATATTTATATATTGCGAATTTATCAAATGTTTACATTATGAACTGATTTTATAATTTATTTCCAACTAATGACCGTACACAGTGTAGCCGAGATAAATCTTTTGCATTTATTACTTAATATATAAATATTTCTGTTTTTACTGTAGCTTACGAGTTCTATCGTCCAAAAGATCAAAACAATCAAAGCAAACTCACAACGTGCAAATATTTTTATTATTATTAGTTTACTTTGGAAGAAACGTAGTTTTTTTTATAAAGGCCAAAAACACATAGACCGATAAAATATAACCACTTTTGCAATTTTATTGCATTAATAATACTTTTTTAGGGTTGAAAAAAATCATCGATTGTAACTGGACGTATTTATATAGCCTTAAAATTAATTGCGAACAGAAATAATATGTTTTCTTCCAGAACTATTAAAAGAGAGAAATAGAGCTTCACTCGTATAATGGCTATTTTCGCAAGTTAAAAATGACTGCGATTTGTTTTGTGCGTTCATTTTGATAAATACTTGCTCGGTGTAAAGTGCTCTCTTTGAACGTAAATAGCTGTCGACTTTTAAAAATAATTTGAACAAAGTCAAAGCGATTTTTAAATGTCTAAAGATGAATTTATCATTGAAAATCGCATTCGTTTCGATCTGTTTTTAGAGCGAAAAACTGCTGAACCAATTAAAGATCGCGTTGATCCAAATAATGATGTAATTGAATTGAATTACAATGACTCTTATTTATCAAACCATAAACGAAAGATTTGGATTTCAATTTAAACACATAAGGAGATGGTTGTTATATCACATGGTTGAACATCCCTCAATACGTCCTTACGTATTTTTCCTTTTAAGAATCATCAATAGCAAATATTATATGACGTTATTGGTGCGTTTAATCGAAGGAATTGCGAAAAAATGACCCCAAACGAATAAGAAAAAAGTGCATAGTGTTACAAGTCGATCACAATGATGGCAAAATTACACGAATCACACTTTGAATTGTTTCCCCATCAATTCAAAGTTTACAGACCTAAAAATAATGCTCCAGGGAAAGAGATTTAGCTCCAATGAAGAAGTGACGTTCTATAAAAAGGCATCGCAATGTTAGAGACACATTGGAATGAATGTCGATGAATAAAGTCGAATTTTGCCTAAAAATTTTCGTTTTATTAGTCATCCTATGAACTTATTGAGTGATGTTTTAAATACGCACGATGTGATAAAATTCCCCGATTTAATTCCTGATTTCCATGATATACTTTTTCTAAGACTATTTCATTAGGGTTAAGCAATTCAAAATAAATTATTCTAATTTATGCAATGTTCAAACCCAAAAAAATAGATCTAAACTATGCTCCATAGATCATTTTGGAATGGTTTTGTATGTTCTGGGAAGTTTAGGGTTCTTTCCTAGCCAAATGCCTCCTTCAAGTGTCTCTTTCCTGACGTATGCATTTGTAATCGTCTTTAAAAATTCAGAAATATATACATAAATAAATGGCATGCATAGAGTCTGTCATCATTATCGTTAATTTGTCGTTCGTATTTCCGTGGGAACGCTCGCAAACATATGTTGGATGCTTGAGCAAATATTTAAATATAAATAGCCAATATATTTTCAATCCCTACGTATGTTGTTATAACAACAAACTTTCATTAACGATAGTTGATTAATTTAAAGGCTGCGATGTTTGTGCAAAACTAGGCTTATTGTTTATCATGGTTCGGTATATAAGCTTAGACATTTTTGATTCCATAAAATCCACGCTAATATATTGATTATTTGCTAAAAATCTCGATCAACCTCATTAATTAAGTGAAACTGTGGAGTTGCGCAAAACAGTGAAAGCAGTCTTCCTGCAAAATTCTACGAACGCTACGATTTATTATAGTTTTTATTAATTATAAATTAGCTTGGTTCGCAATAAACGTCTTAATAGATGTTGTTTATTATTTTTGCGAAAATAATAATATAAACATATGCAAAATTAGTAATTGATAATATATTGATTTCTTGAACTTGAACATTGACGTAACCAATATTGGATCGTTTTTTACTGGTTCGATATTTTTGTCGCAGCAAAAAATATATTTTTAGGCCTTTCAGCGCCTCGAAAATAATTCAACCTAACTACTTTTCAGCCTGGAAATAGCCTCAAAATCAATTTCTAGGGGATTCTGCGAAAAGATCTTCGCTGATGGATGAGCTTTGGAACGAATTCGATCTCGGTCTTCTGGCCTCATCCTTAAATAGGTCCACGGAAGATATTCGTGGATGCTATCCGATAATCATCTTCATTCAACAATAGCGCCTGAATGATATTCCCAGTTTGCGGCATCGTAAATAGGTGCTAGAATTTGTTTGTTTATACAAGCTTCCGAAAGACATTTCCTCCAGCTCCTGTCTCATGAACAGGACCCGTTTCATTGTTATTGTCAACGAAGCAGCGGCGTATACTCTGCCAGATAAAATACAGATTTTCTCTCGAATGAGCGGCGGTCTTAATAAAAAGGTGTCGACGGACAAATGGTTGACATAATTATTCATTATGTAGTGTGTGACTAATAAGCAACGTGAATTTCACGGGCAAACTACGACGGTCTTTGAACTCTGTGTATAAATAATTTTTGATACGGTCGTCGACCATCTTCTGAATGGTTTTCAAAGTGTATTGTATAGATTGCAGCATATATCCTTGTCGAAGCATATGAATTAAGCTTGCAAAAGTCATGATTTTCATTGTTGAAAGATGCTGGGTGTGCCATCGTGGTAAATATAGCAATGAATTTCTTTGATTAAGCATTGCTCTAAAAAATGTTTGCCTAAAATAAAGTGGTTGAATACATTTTAAGCAGGTGACTCAGTATGAATAATGCTTTTTTCTTGGATTTATCATCTGATTCAGAGATATTCAATTGCGGATTGTTTCTGCGATATTGAGCTTTCCAAGAAGCGGCCATTTTTCTAGCTTCCCTAATAAATTACCCATCAGGTCTGGATTGTGTCCATCCAATAGAACAATGCCCATTAAATTGCCGTTCGATACATTCGCTCGCAGAACAAAAAAAGCAAACAAACGACCGTCGGATGAATTAATCTAATTAGATGGAATTTATTAACCCTCTTCTAAATCCGGACGGGTTGCATAACGACCGCGATGCGTCATCGTCATCAAATAGCATCGACCATTCATAATTTAAACTTAGTGCCGCAAATAAAACAATCTAAATACGAAGTGGACGATAAAAATTGGTGAACCCTGGAGTGCAGCCAAGCAAGGTCCCATATCATGTCATTAGCAGCTCGTTTGTAGATGAAAATGTGTAGCAAACACGTGGAGGCAGCAATGGGGACCACATGAAGAGAAAAACGTGGGCAAGATTTTGAGATAACAAACATAAAAGAGGCGCAAAGTAAACTTGCAAGAGCAGGTATTGCCAACATCGAAATAATACATTAATCGACTATTCGAATTGTTTCAATATGTTCAATACTCAAAATTATGTTCAAATATGGTGATTGATATGTTTTTTTGAAGTGAAACTTCAATATAAATGAATCAGGCGTTTAGACTAAATGCAAATTTCAGCGAAGGATTTGTTGGAAAATGAACTACGTAGACGACCGACTAACGGCATTGATGGCGAGGAACTACCACGAGGAGTTGCTTAGACTATAATTAAGAAGAAATATTGGAAAATAAAAAAAATAGTGAGCGATCGAAAAAAAAGTGTGTATTTTTATCGACATTTTTTGTAGTTTTTGGTTAATTAAATATATATATTTTTAATATTTTTGTATAATTATAAGTCAAATGATGAAGACATTTATTATACACGTGCCTGCCAAATTTCATAAAGAATGCTCATCTAGGGCGTGTGGGAACACTTCCATGAGTTTGGAAAAAGTAGTTTTGAACTCGAAATTTACTGAACGTATTTTTAAACATTGGTTCTTTTCAATACACGAAGAAAAAAATATTTTTTTGAACCAACAAGGCAGAAACGTCCCTTAAGTCATTATTATGTATTCTGTTTAGATCATATTTTCCTGCATATTTGCTATGCACCTAGACTGGGACTCCCAGATTTCAATTTGTTTACTAGTATTATGTACTACAAGCTGGGACTCCCAAGCTTCCAGCCAATAAGCATCAAGTTGATATATTTTCATTTTAAAATATATATATAACGAATCATTAATAATTAAGGAAACTAAATTCGACAATAATAAGACATTTGAAAATTGGCGTAATTTATGGATTGCACATATACGAAACTGTTGTGGATGAAGTATTTTTATCAACCCTTTTTAAAAGTGTATATTTTATTCTAATCCCATATAAAAAGGTACTAATACACTATGTTAAATCAATATGACATCATCAACATCAAACAATCCACTGCGGAACTAGGACCTCTTCAATATTTATTCATAGGAAAGGGTTACATCCATCTCGTCTGTGTAATACATTCACCTCGTAATTTATTTGATATCGAAGGTAGCATAATCTACGAGGTTTATTTAGAACGTTCATCAGCGGGTCACCTAGGTGAGTGCATCGAAGGGCGCTTTTTCAATTATCTCTGGGTACTTGAAGTCCCTCTCCCAGTTCAGTTATTTAATGATATGGAAGGCAACGGAAGACGCAATGTTATTGAGATTTTTCATTTGTCCCTCTTCAAGGTGATCTGCTTGTTGTTCTTGTTTTGTTCCTTGATCTTTCCTAGGTTTGCCTATACACTGTATTAGGTACTATCAACTATGTCAGTCTGTAAAAGTTAATCTTCTAAGTAACAGAGTTCCGAATAAGTTCGACCAAATTTGATTCCCAATCAATTGTAATAATTTATATTATCTTATAAATGAGGATATGTGATATTTTGTGCTACAAATCTGAATCAAATTTATACTATAAATATATCGCAAAGTATTTATGAAGATTGCATGATATGCAAATTTGAAATGAAATATATTTTTCTGCTGTAATTACCAAAATATAATTAGAAATTATTGTTTATGTGTTATTTTATGAATGTCAAGACGATGATGTTCTCTGTGCACTTCGTTTGGCAAAATAGATTTTTTTGTGATTGGTTCAAACGTCTGCTTTTATTTCTTTTGGGCCAATAAAATGGTCAGGGAGATTTCGTTTTATTTCGTAAACATCTCGATTTCCAAGGGGATTTGTGAAAAAATAAATTTTGTATACAGAAGAGGAGTGTTAGCATTAGCGCAGATGTTAAGACACCATCCTAGCTCTATGAAGAAAAATGCGTAGTGCGTATCTATGCTTACGCAAGGCCCATTTCGGCAAATTTATACTCTCAACACGGAATGAGAGATAAATAAATAAACGGGAGATTCTTCCTCCATTAGAGCAACACTTTTGGGCCTCTTCAATCCCGAAGATTCCCCATGTGATGACATATTCATAATTTGTTTACTCTGGAAATCAAAACAAACGCCATGAGCCATATTGTTTCCAGTTGCCATATTCTTTGGGGGTCATTCACAATTGATTTACGATTTATGTATCAAATAAATCATTTTCGATCGGAGGAATGCATCATTAGACGGTTCCACTTTCCCGTGGGATTCGTGTATTTGTGTAGATAAGACGCCCGTTACTCACTGATTCGATCGCGGAGTGTAATTTCAGATTGTTCCATGCTTATTTGGAATGTCGCACGCCTCCAAAATATGCCTTGAATCCAAATTTGAACTCATAAAAAGCGTGCATCAAAGGACTTTTTTAACATTGCAGAACGGGTTGTACTGATCGCCTTTGTTTAACGACACCATTTTGAACGCCACATTAAAAATGCACAGCCATGGCTAAAAATGCATGTGCATTTCGTCATGTCGAATGGCGGAATAAAAGCAAAAATATGTCTACTTAAAATATGCGAACAACGCCTCTTAAATTGCCAGATCAGTCTATAAACTTATATATTATGGAATTAATTTTGATATTTCAATCAATGATATTAGAAGGGTCGGAAAGAAAATCATTGTTTTTGGTTTGACTAAGAGACTTTTGTACCCCATTTTTGTACGATTTTTAAATAACACTATCAATCAAATGTATACATTTTTTCCAATTAAACACGGTTAAAAAGATCTACGTATGTATTATTTGTCAACATTAATATTTAGCACTATTGCCTATATTGTAACATAGATTGAATGTTGCAGCCCCACGATGCTTCATTAGTCAGATTCTATATAAAAACTTTAAACATCTTATGATTTATACAAATATTTTAAGTACATATAAATTTGATTTATGTGAGTTTAAGAATTTCATATTTTTAGTTATTTTAATAACCAATAGAACTATTTTTATATGGGCATTTTTGTACAGTAGTATTTGGAATGTATCCTTCGTGCAAAAAGACGAGGTATGATGATTTATTGGTAAAGTATTGCAAATCAGAAGTATTAATATTTCTGATTGATCATCTCGACCCAAATTCACCCTGATTTTCTGAATTTGAAGAAGAGCCTATTATAATCTTTCAAATAATTTAAGCATTATGAAAATTTCGCTACTCACTCATACCTGTAGATTCTCTTGTACTTAAAATTCCTGTTAAAATATTCCTATCCTAACGTATGAAAGACGATGGAAAACCAACACATTCTTTATAGTTTCCTTTATAGTATACATTATTCATTTGCAGTACTTCAGTCATCGATTGATGTATCAAAAATGATGATTTTTCTTATCGCGACAAAACATTAATTTCTCTACTATGAAACACGAAGATTTAAATTCAGATTTACCTCCGTTTACTACCAAGACTACTTTAAAAACTGTGTTGAAGTATTCAGATACCTTGTATTTAATATCAGATGCTTTTTATCAATTTCAGCCTAGAAAAAATGTTTGAAATCTACTCGAGATACAAATGAATTTAATCGATGGTGATGATTTTAGTTAAGAAGGATTGAAGAAAAATGTATATGTCTTAAACGTCACGAAAACCGAAACACCAAGTGGCAGTTAAACGAAGAGAAAGTGAAAACCGTGTCTACTTTCTTCGTCTCTGTCACATATAGTATAAAGACGCTATGCGCATGCGCGGCGCCGCTTCTGCTGTGTTTGCATTCATAGCATCAAGCATCTAGTAGCAATTTTTATATATTACACAAACACAGCTTTTTGCTAATAATTTCCATTGTGTGAAAAGCGAAATTAATTTATTGCGAGCATTTAGGGAACGGAAAAAGCAAATAAGCCACCAAAAAGTACCTTGAAGAGTAATATAAGAGTATTGAAACAATTAAAGGTCAAAAAAATAATAAAAACTGTTAACAAATGGAAAAAAGTAATTCATAAAATCAAATTTCCTAGGAGCTAAGAAATTTTATTTATACCACGCGAAAGTACTCATACGATTATTTTTTGTTGGGACTATTACTAATAATTTTATGATTGTTTTTCATAGAATATATATGTTTTAACCCTTTGAGCAGTAAGACAATTTAAAATCATCAAAATCTAAGATGCTATATTTGCATGTCCGCCACTTATCGTCATACAAATCCACTTATCTGTCAGGTCCCTCGCAGCGTATATGAATCTTGTATATAAATAAATAAACACTGTCGATAGCACACACTTTTCGTTAATTTCTTCAAGTAAACATAAACAATACACTTGAAATCGATTCATTATATCATTCACATATCATTATTAGTCGATAAATTTGGGTTAACGATCTATACAATCGTATGATGTACGCAAGATACTCTTTCCATCTCTCTTTTCCATTTACAATCTCTGACATGCAAGATACTCTCTCTGTCTCTGTTTCTCTCTAAACTCAAAGTGCAAGATACTCTCCGTTTTTGTTTAAATTAGCGAATCCAAGATCCTGCAATGATATTCTATTGAGTGCATTTTTTTCACATCGTGCAAAATGTGTACGAATTTTACTCTTTACCCGCGTTGCATTTGCGAATTTACTCTTTCGGCGATCCATACGTATATATGGACTGATCTAATATATAAATTTATCTTCCATCGCGATAGTACTCCAGACATAAACACGGCATAAACAAATAAAGCTTCAGTGAGATTGTTGATTATTCAATGAAAAAAACGCAATTCGCGATTAGTGCGCTCAGAAATAAGATTTGTTTAGCCGATCGTGAATTATTTGCAATCTTTTTGGGAATGCCTCAACAGTGCAGAAACGATTTATTTACCCAGCAGGAGAAGATAGAGCGTGCCATAGTATCGAGTCATAATCTACCCGCTTCACTTAGCCACATTAAACAAATGCCGATGTTAAAATGCTCGTTAAACCTCTCGACGACCAAACCTGTCCTCTACTTCCAGCCGAAAAGAGTTATTTCTTGGAATTTTACGAGTACGCAATTGATAGCGCAGATCTGCAGACATTATGGCCATTCGCTACATTTTAGCTTTGTATCTTGCTGTTTCGAGTTTTAACGACGATTTCATGTGCCGTCACGACACTTATTCGCCTTGTATCAACGCCGAAGATAGAAAAATGTATTATTAACTCGACAAGTATGTATTTGAATGCCGTTCGTCGCATTTTAGGCGATAAACATGATCGCAACAGACTATGCGACCGACATGCTGAGAAATTTCCACTTGAAATTTAAGCGCCCAAAGACTTTGTGCCCTTCTCAAGTCGAGCTCGTAAATAATTCAAAAACGTGTAGCGTTGGTGGCCTCATCTGAAAAACACGCAAAAGCGTAAATATATTTCGCTGTTATCTTCTAAAAAACATTTATCCCGTTAAGCGATTTGTTAAGATTTTTTTTCGCTCTTGTGGCACAAATAGGATCAGCGCCATAGCATCCAAGGAAAGAACACCATGTGGCTAATGTCAGATAGAGTGGCGAAGGTGACATGCAGATAACGAACGTTTTGGGGGGTTCTGGCATGACATCCTTTACATTTTTTGTCATTCAAACTGCAGTAGAAATATGCGCATTTGCCATTTGAATTTCCCAAACAAAAATAGTCGACTCTGATTGGATGAATATTTGAATTCAAATATAATTATACAGCTAGCGCCTCTGGCGTCGAAAGCGCGGACTAATTTTATTTGAACGCTTGAATCGAATGTCGATCGATTTATTCCGAAAACGCATGTTAACAATAATACAATGAACATACCGAAATGCTTTCAATCGTAATCATAACAAAGTGGCTTGAAAATATTCGTATGACGTTTAGAAACGTCAAAAATATATTGATCTTAACACTCAGAAGTCCGGTCCCATACATAGGGTAAATTGGCCTAAACGTCATGAAAAATGAAAATCAACAACCGACAGTTGGAGGAATAAAGAGAAAGAATCGTTTGAAGTGTATCCGTCGCATACGAGGCATATCCCGAAAGTAAGTGTACTAAATTTTTATATTTTTTTTAGAAAAAGTGTATTTGAATTAAAAAATACAGGATATTGTGGATCCATTTATTAATCCAACCGGTGAGCCGTGGCTCAAGCTTCTTTATGCCCTCCTCGAAGAACTCTCTCGCCAGCTCTTTCTCCAACTTCAGAACCTCTTTCTGCACCTGCTCGTCGATTGAAAATTTAATTCCACCCATGTGTTCTTTCAGGGAGGGGAAAATATGATAATCTGAAGGCGCCAAGTCAGGGAAATTCGAATACAAGGGAGTTTCAAAGCATGTACCCGCCACGGGCGCAACTGGGCTTGGGGCGCAAAACGCAGAATTCCCGTCGAGAATTACACATGGTTTTTTTAATTTTTACTTGACCATTCTACTTTACATTAATCAACACTGATTAGCTCTGTCCGTTTTTATAATATATACTAGGTTGTCTAATCTCTCTTTTCCTCGTCAAAATAAAGACAACAATATTTTTGACCGACTGTAAAATTTAAACAACCCACCCGATCAGTCTTCTTTAGACAACTTCGTTTTGTAATCGTTCTGTAGATATGTTCGGTTATGGCGTCCGATCGCGAGACGCTCATTCGTCATGTCAGCGGTTCGAAAAGCGGACCGGTTGGATACAGACCTTGCGGCCACTCCATCCTCTTTTAGGGGGGGGGGGGGGGCGCATGTTAGACACTTGCCACAGGCGCTTCATACTCTCGTTACGACTCTGCAAAACATTCTAACCAAATAAATCCAAGAGTGCCTTGGTAGCTAAGATTGTGTGAGGACGGGCATTGTCATGCAACAAGCACACTCATCTCATCAGCACACCCTTCCTTTTGAGTTTTTTTTATAAGGTCTCACAATATTGTTATGCATTGATGGTCTCTCCCCGAAGCAGAAATTCAACTAAAAGGATGCCTTTTCAATCCCAAAACGCTGAGGCCATGATTTTTGGCCGAAATTGTGGTATTGAATTTTTTAGCAGATGGGGAATTGGTGTCCAGGCTAGCCACTTTTTATCTACAGTCACAATCGGGCTCAGAAAATCCTCACATTCCAATTGAAGTTGCACAAGAAACTCGTGGGTACTATTGACCCACTCGCACTTGGCGGGATTTCTTACAGACATCTTTCATGCAATTAGACACTACAATGTGAATTTACGTACTACCGTGTTCCTGCTATGCTCGCTTTGTCAGGAGATCCCTCTCTATCACTCAATGTGGTCAACCCTTAAAAAACAAAAAAACCACAGTCCGTTATTGTCACAGTACACTTATTTTCGGGATATGCCTCGTACACCATAGAGACGCTACGTGCAAGCGCTGCGTCGTTTCTACTGTGTGTATGTGTCTATACGTAGCATAAAACAGCCACTATACCAGTAACGAGCCTATTTTATTATATAATACAAAACACACAACGCAATCTTTTAGCTAACATTTTCATTAACAAATAGAAAACTCACACATTTCTACGCTAGTGTTAAAAATTTGAATTCGACCCACTGGATAAATGATCCTAAATTCTCAGAAAGAAATCTATCAGCAACGAGTTCAAGGGATATTTTAAAACGATATTCTATTTGTATTGCCTCTTCATACAAAAATAAATAATAAACCATCATTTAACTTGATAGTATCTACTATTTTAATCATTTATTTAAATATTTATATATTATATACTATAAGTGCTATAATACTTTTTATTTTATCAAATTAGCATCAATATGAGAAAAGTTATAAGCATTTTTGTGAAAGCCGTGCGGAATAGAAATTCACCAAAAGTCATCTGATTCAGCAGCATTTTGAGTGTTAATAAGAATGCATTTAACAACGCACTTTGCGACTATATCCAAATGCATTCAATCAACACAATATTGACGCCAAATATGTTTGAATTTACATATTTTTCAGAAAATGTTATAAAATCATTGTTTCGCGTTTAAATTTAAACATATGCACGCACGTATACACTTTTTTCGGAGTATTTATTTGACGGTAGGATGCATATATTAACCCCGTATCCTTTTCCCTTCGGTTTTATCGCCTGCAGGATGTTCATGGACAACAACAGGGTGAGGAGCAGTTTCCATTTCCTCGGTTGCGAGTACGAGCGAGCTGGTGACAGACAGACGGCCGTACGGAAGCGTGCATCGTTAAGCCTGTCATCGCCATATTTTCTACTCCTCCGTCGCCATACGGCTAAGAGCTGCATCGAAATACATATACAACATTCACAAAATATTAATCATCTATAAAAAGAAGATTTATTCGACCAATGGTCGGTGATAACTGTTCGATATAGTGGTGTTGATGGTTGTGAATAATTATTGTTTTTTTTTATCTGTCCGAGAATAAATTATTATGATGTAAATCCGAAAAGCTTTTGAGCAATTTGTCTTTTGTCATCATCGAAGAAGCTCTTTTTAAGTGCACATTACAATATAAAATAGTTAATAAGATAAATATCAGGGTGTACCACATGAACGTTCGGAATTTATAAGTGAGAATTAAATAGCAATAAATTTTACAAAACATAATATATTTAATCATCATCATATATGAATCCCGGGATTAGTAAACGTAATCCCGAAAAATTTGGGATTGGAATTTTTTGCTGAAATCTGAACGCTTGGAAACAGTGGCTTAACTACTAATTGGCGAGCTTACGCGACGCCATGGGGCAGTTACATATATGTTTTTATTATATTAAGCTTTCCCTACCGGTGATGTATTTACTACACCTCGACCCTAATAATGGGAATATCGATATGAAATATAATAGATACGGGGTTCAGAATTTTTCTATTCCTCCGTAATATAATCACGAATCACATCAAAGTATTATAGTATATAAGTATTCATGTGCAGTGACGGAAATAAGTAATTTGTCGGTAAATCGGGAATTTTTCAAGTTTTAGTCCGTGTATCAGCAGAAAAAAAATTTAAAGTGTTAAACCAATACAACGTATACTTTGAGCATCAGCTTATCTTGGTTTCGATTTTGTTACCTTGCTCAATCACAGAGCAATCGGCCAACTTATTGATCTAAGATAAACATTAACAGACAGAAGATTTGCTACAAGTCGCATTCTTGGAGTCCCTATTTATCCCGAAGTTTACTTTGTTAATAGTTTTATCTGTTTTCGCTGTGTTGTGCCTGAATTAACCCATACCAAAAAGTACGTGGAAATCTTTTATTGACGCCATCCTGTTGAAAGTCATAAAAAACAATATAAATAGCAATAATGACTCCATATTTCATGACAATTGAAGACTACGGTATCTCTACCAGTTTAAAATAGTTAAACTTGTAAAAGATTGCATAGATCATTTCTCAATGTCGGTCGATTGAACTGAAAATCCGCAACTTCATGTGTAACTATCTAATATTAAAAAATCTTAGGCCGATTAATGTAATTCCCCTTTTTATTATGGAGTGTCGATGAATTATTTTAAAAACGGCCAAATGTAAAAATGTTGAGTGCCATTCAACTATGAGGCTTTTCGTCGCGCCATGTTATGTCTGCAATTTGCTGAAGTGTTGACTGAAATATGTCCGTAACACGAAGTAACCGCTCTAGCGCCACACTCCATTCCTCCTAAATACCCTTTTAATCGTCTTACGAAGAAAACCGGTCATTCACCCGGAAAATTATTAAGCTTAGATTAATTGCATTGCTTTAATGTTGCACATCGCAATCGTTGAATCGCATTGATTTATGATTTTTTCAAAAATATGGATGCAAACACAAACGACTCATACAGTCCTGTCACAGAGTCAGGCAATCAGAATCTTTGTCGTTTTGTTATTTTTCGGATCTGAATTTTTGATCTAATCTTTGGTAAAAAATAATAAGTAAAAAATAAAAAATAGTAAATCTAAAGGTGTAGTATACATTTTGGAGTCCTAGGAATTTGAGGTCCTATTGATTTTTGATCAACAGAAAATGAATATTTAGACTAAAATCATAATTATTGGTAACATCTTCCCATAGTAGACTACTATTGACAATCGGAGGTGATGTAAAATCTGTAAATTCTGAATGTTCGTACTCCATTTACAGGAATTCAAATATTTGCACTATACAAAAAACATCATCTTTACTTTATCATCCGTACACATCCACTTATCTGTCAGGATCGTCGCAGCGTGTATGAAGTTTGTACATAATAATAATAATAGATAATTTAAATAAACGAAATTATCTCTACATAAAAAGCATTATAATATAAATTTACGTTCGATTAAAAAATAAAAACTGATAAATTAATTGCAAGAGAAATTTGTTTTACGTTTTCAAATGACGTATATAAAATTCGTCTTCTTCGTCGTCATGTATATGCGTATATAAAGTAAAGGTCAATTTTAATTTCATTATACAATATAATTTTGTTCATAATATTCAAATGTGTCCAATAGCAATATGCAAAATAATAAATCATTCAAAAGAGCAAAGATCATTGAATGAATTCGCAATCATTTTTATTGTCAGCTAAATATCATTTCCATGAAATTTGAGGTTATGTCTAAGAATGTTAATGCGAATCTATTGAAGATCTATGATTCCAATAGCTGTCATTTTTTATTAAATATTAAAAATATAAAAAAATACCTAAAATTATTCAATTGTGGTCGATAATATTTAAAATAAAAGAAAATAATTTCAACTTGAAGCTATCTTAATTTTTGTCATTGATTGAAGATTTATTAAAAAAATACGTTGTGTTTATTTTATTTATATTGATACAGCATTATATATTATTTTAAAAATAAAATGGAAATGTTTTTGTTTTAAAAATTAAAATTTGAATTTTCGTTTCGAGGTGGCGCAAATAAACCCCGGGCGAGCGAGCGGTGTAGAGGTCGGCGTCGTCGACGGCTGGTTATGGTCGTCGGTGTGGCGGCTGTTGGGTGTTGCGGGTCCCGGGGCTGGCGTGCTGGGGGCGCGGCATGGCGGGGGTGGGTGCGGGGTGGGGTGAGCTGGCGGAGCGGCAAGCCAAGGCGGCGGCCAAGGCGTGCGCGCAATGGGCCGCGCAGCACCCGCACCTGCCGCACCACGACCTGCCGCACGGCTTCCTCGAGCGCTTCGCGGATCGCTTCGAAGCTGATTTCTGCCGCCTTCACAAGCTGCCTAACGGACACCACCTCCACGACGACACCACCACCAGCGACTACTCCGAAGATGCCGATTCGCCTAAAGGACACCACAAGCACTTCTTTCGGAGGCTCTCCTTCAAGGGTCTCCGCCGAGGTACGATGTCCACTTTGCCCGGTTTTACCGGTGCGCCCTCTTGCGGATCGATAGACACTCACCACCATTCATTTAAAATACTATTTTAATGTTTATGTCATCTAAGCTTATTGAATTTATCCGGCACGATCGTGATCGGATCGAATTTGCCCCATGGAATGTTGACATATAGTCCAATAGGACTATTTCATGTGACATTTTTAACCTTTTAATATGTCCTATGCTAAAATAATATTTGCATACATGTTGACAGGGCACAATGAAGTTAATTTGTAATCATCGCATGTGTAAACAATACGATTATTAGAATCACCAATTGTGTTCCTATACCGCACAATCGTTCTATTATAATCTGGCATACAATGTGGGATTCCATATCAGTAAAAAATAAATAAATATTAATCGCAAGCTGCAGTAAACAATTCATCAATACGCACAGCCATACATACATAAAATAATCACGTTATTTTAAATTACAAAATATTAATTCACAATTATGTGGGATGTATAATATTGAGAATACAAATTAATTCGGTCCGTTTTTTTTGTGATAAAAATTGCATTTATTTTAGAACAAAATGATTATCCAAAGTATTAACCATCGCAGGTTATACTTTTTCCCACCTCTCGGGTAAATTTAGAATTCCATCTCGAAAAATGTCTCATCTCGAGGCAATCCAAGTTGGGAGCCAATATTCGATTTCTTCAAAAGAAGTGAATGCATGAATTGCCAAATCGTGCTGCATCTGTCGCAACAACCAATAATCAGAAGGAGAAATATCCAGAGAATATGGCAGATGCGCACTTCAGAGTTTTTAAATATTTATTACAATATGAGGCTGATCGTTGTCATGCAGAAGAATAGCTCTGTCATGTCTTTGCTCATATTCCGGCCATTTTTCTTGTAATGCACGTCTCAAACGATCGGCCGTAATGGAATTGCCATGTTGTAGCAGCTCATAGTACACAATACCCATTTGGTCCCACCAGATACACAGCATGACCTTCGAACCATGAATATTCTTGGCTTTGGTGTTGATGTCGATGGCAATGATTGACCGGAACCAGCATAGTATTTTTTCTTCTTAGAGTTGTCGTAGAGTATTCATCTACAGTCATAATCTTTTATAAAAAACCCTTAATTGCATTTAAATCTGCTCGCAAGTGAAAAATCAGCTTTTAACGTCGTCTCGGTCTTCTCCCGATGATTCTGCAAGTTCCTCTTGCGTTTGACTCGAATCTTCATTGAGCAATGCCTCCAATTTTTGTCTTTGAATTTTTTAGCTGTCCAGAGTGGCGAGGTTTGTCTTCAACGCTGAAAAATCAAGTTTTTTTATGAAAGTGATATAAACTGAATATTATTGATAGATGTATAACTTCTCTGAAACCACCAAAATCAGCTGTGACTGTGAAACATTCACCGACTGAACTAATTCATATTCTTAATAAAATAGCAACCTTGATTAAATTGGAATTGATGAATGAATGAAAATGTTGAAGAATCCTTCAATTGTGCATTTAACATCATTAATCTTTTGAACTCCAACGTTCAAGATATATTTGACATCTGTTTTGTGCAGCACAGCTCTCAAGTCGATAATGTGTGGACATTTCTTCTGTCGTCCATCTTACTGTGTATAAAAAAAAGTAGTTTGAGTAGGTTATTTATCTGCAACAGGAATAAAATCACAATTCAAAACAATAGTTAATTAATAACCCTTTCAAACCGGAGAACATACATGCTACGCTCTAATGTAAATTCACTTTTCTGTCAGCTCGCAGCAGCATGTAACGAGCTGATAATGAACCAGGCTCAATTAGAAGACGAATTATAAATGATGTTATATACTCAATCCTTCTGTACAGAGCCCCGATATGGTATGAGTCGCTCAGACATTAGAGTTATATAAAGAAGATGGCCAGGGTCCAACGGCGCTGCTAGGAGTGCTGCGAGCCATCACAGCATATAGAACAGTATCTGAAAATGCGGTGCTTGTGATCGCTGGAATCCTTCTGGCAAAAGAGGGCTTCGGACCATGTAAATCCCAAAAATCGCAGCGAAAATGACAAGAAACTGAGGGAAGCCTGGGAAGAGAGATGGGAACAATCCAGCAAGGGAAGATGGATCCAGTGACTCATCCCGGTCATAACTCAGTGGAGGACCCGAAAACATGGAGAAACAATCTACCGATTGACGCAAGTGCTCACAGGATATGGCTGTTTCGGTGCGCACTTGAAGAGGATTGGCAAGGAAACATCCGCGATGTGCCACCACAATCAAGCGGAGGTTGATGATGCGAAACACAACATCGATGATTGTGAAGTAGCCGAGCTCGACGTCGAGAACATGCTCCACAGCACGATGGTGAGCAAGAAGAACTGGGATCTTTGGCAAGATTACGTTGAAGAAATCAATGAGCGCCAAAGAGGATAGTGAGAATACTAGAAAGGGGTCAAACACAGGACCAGACTACCTGTCCCTCCGAAGCAATGTGATAATAATACCGGGGGACAGAGAAGGGCGAGGGAGGGGTTTATTCAATAGGAATCTGACACTACCCTGGGATCGAACCCCAGGGTGTCTTATGCAAGATTACCCTTCCACAGGGGAAAAAAAAGTTCAATAAATGAACCTTAACACTATTGATAGCACACAATATTCCTTCATTTCTTCGAAATATTTCTTATTGTTCAACTTGCATGATATCTGCTTTCTGTTGTTCAGCTATTTTTGCCTATTAATGTGTTGCGAAAATAAAAGGACAGGGTTATCAGTGCAAGCTTGCCAGTTTACTTCTGAAGGAGTAGATTTTGCAAAGGAGTGATGATACTCGGTTAATGACGCCACTCCAGAACAGTCAAGGGGGAATAACAAAATTGGTCAACGATAAGAATGATTCGAGTATCTTAATTATCAAAACAAACGCCTGCTCTCAAGACAACACCAACGAAAGTCGTCTTGACGGTTAAAATATTCTTTAGAATATGAATTTTTCTCACGATATCTGGTCTGATAGATCATTACAGTTCGTGCCTGCGTCTACGCATTATAAGAAAGATTTTATTTCTTTCTAGAGATGACGTTACACACATGTGCCAATATTTTAATCGTATAAAATATATGATGAAATGACTGAACGCTGTCGTTATGTTTTGTTAGTGTGCTTTAAAAATAATCCCTTTTTACATTTTATCATGTTAGTACACGCACGGCAGATTGAAAATCACTATTATGCTTAAATACATCAATGCAGTAAACTCTGAAAACTACTGAAATTTCATTTTAATCTATTAGCTTTGAAAGAAGTAGAGTTTCATGAATTTCTTATGAAATCGCTCGGACTTTGGGTGAAGTTCAGTGCGGAATACCCAGGCTGTAAAATGTTAAGATCTCGCGATTCATTTCTTTTATTGCCCACAATTATTTTGGAAACATTAAATTCTTGACATTTGTAGTTGCTGATAATACTTGTATAAGATAATAAAAACCACATTGAAATCATTCTCATTCAATTTATACGATACAAGTATATATTGCAATATATAATGCAACATTTATCTTGAACGGATTTTCAGTATTATTTACCAGATAAAATGCAATTATGTTCCGTTCTTTAAAAGTTTGTACCGAATATGCAGTCTGCCTCGGATAATACATCAAGAAAAATGATGTCATGTTTGTTTATGGAACATAACACTGATGATGTTATTTATGTCCCTTAATTAAATGGTACGACATTGTGTATCATCCAATTGTAGCAAAACATGAACATCCTAAACCAAATTTAGTTAATTTTTGAATGAAATTTTTGTACTTGAAACGACGATGTAAAAAAATCCACATAAACATCGCATATTAAAATGATTTAATTCAAAATACATGCATAGAATGATACTGCATTTTATTAACATAAAATTAGCGTGTCTTCATAGAAGAATCCTGTTAAATAGTTGCTTGTATTTAACGCTAGATTTATCAGCTTTTTAAATATACCTATTTCTACCAAAACCAGTCAGAATGACTGGTGTATAAGATGTTGAAAAAGACTTGAAGTGCCGACAAAATATTGTAGTACCCATCAATGGTTATAGCTGCCCCAATGTCATTTCTTCACAGAATTTTTGTCATAGAAGTATGCATCAGTCATTTTGATTGGTAATGGTATAAGTGTCAATGACATAAAATGTATTCTCTACTTATTCTCTACTTCGCTACAAAAGTCATAACATCATTTCAAATTTTACATGTAGTAGGAATTTTGAATTGAAAATGCACGATTAGTCAAAATGACTGGTCTGGTAAATCTGGTATTAAATTGCATCATGTATAAATTCAATACTTGCATTCTCAGATTTTTTATCAGAATTTATATACGAATGCATATCCAATTTATTGTGTTTGTTTCAGGAAAAGGATTATTTCACAAACAGCATTCAGACGAGGTAGAATTATCCGGTCATACAGGTAGACAGACTAAAACAAAACTTGCCAAAATAGTCGTAGAATGTCGAAAAGAGGGTTTCGTAAATTATTTAACTCCGGAAAGTTTGGAGCAACCTGGCGGTCCGCATAAATGGGAAAAATGTCGATTAGCACTCGTGAAAACAGTTGGAGGCTATATGTTAGAATTTTATTCTCCGCCAAAGCATCCGAAACCTAGAAGTGGTGTGTTCTGTTTCCTCATAACTGAAGCTAGAGAAACGACTGCGCTCGAAATGCCAGACCACGAAAACACATTCGTCTTGAAAGTGAGTGAATTAAGATTTTCTTGATATATTTGATGGCGTCGTTTTTATTAATTTTACATTTCTATCGTTAAACAGGCCGATAATAATATGGAATATGTAATTGAAGCACACGACGCAGAGGATATGAAATCTTGGTTAGCGACGGTGCGATATTGTATGCGAAGCGTTCCAACTACTCAGCCCCCGCCTGGCGCTTTGCCTGCTTCTTCTCTACCTGTAGATGCAGCTCAGCCGAGCACGGAGCCGGGAACTGCTGGCGAAACAGCGGCGCCTGCGCCCGATCTCCCACCTCGTCGACCCGGGGACTGTGCGACTAGCAGTAGTAGTTTTCAACTTTGCAATGAAACCATGGCGGAGGAATCGGCAGAATCTGGTAAAATATCTTGTTTAATTGTGATTTTATCAACACGTAAAATGGATCAAATGTTTATTGAAATTAATAGATGATATAATTGAAACTGAAGGAGCTGGAGAAGCCGATCAAGATTTAGCAGTGCAATTGCGTAGTTGGCCTTGGTTTCATGGCACTTTGGCGAGGTCAGAAGCAGCCGGTAGTGTTTTGCTGGGCGGTGCAGCGGGACACGGAGTATATCTTGTTAGACAAAGTGAAACTCGACGCGGTGAATTTGTTCTTACGTTCAATTTCCAAGTATGTATTTTATTTCATTTATAGCTTATTATGTTCAGTATTTTTATTTTGTTCCATAATAAACATTATAAATCGCTATGTAAATTATTTGCATCATATTGTAATTCGTTTTAACCCTTTGCGGTCCGAAGGTTTTTTTCAAAAGTATTGAATGCTCGTATTGCAATATAACGATATCCGTCTTCTTTTTCCTGGAATATTACGATGTGAACACACCGTATAATCACTGTAGTTTGTAGAATCATATATATAATGGGGATTTCTATTCAATCGTTCCTCGTCATCGGCCGTCGATCTACGCTCGGTATCTGTCTTTTTGGCTGCACAAAAATTCCCGATTATTTGCATCAACATTTAATGAAATTTTATATGATTCTGGGGCTTTCGTCCTTCTGTTTTTTCTCATATGATGTATGCATTCACAATTACCTGGGATTCCCATCTCTAACATGGTCCTCCAAAGCTTTTCCCGATTGATGCTGTTGTATGCCTTGTAAAAGAACAAAAATGTGGTGGAGATCGACAATGTATTCCCACGTTTTTGGTGAGAACATTTTGACTACAAATAATTGGTCCACCGTAGACCTGTCGGGTCTGAACCGCACTGGTATCCCCAAGAACATATTAGGCATGAACTCGCTTTGCCATATTGCCAGAACGAGGCCATATAACTTCACGAGCAGATGGCGTCCTCTCCATTTCAAGAACTCCGCCGGAATACTTCTAGAACATTTGCTTCAATCCACAGTTTAAAAAAATATATCAAAATCGTCACAATATTTTTAAAAGAACCGGTAAAGAAATGTCCACACGTTATGGACACTGGAGCTGCCAGTAAAAAAATGATATCCAATACGTGTGGACACTGGACCACAAAGGGTTAATATACACATTTCAGGATTTTTGATGTTGAATAATTTATTTTTAATTGACGCTATACATAAAAGGCGGCTAAATTGCATTACTTAATTAATTTTTTAGGGTCGAGCTAAACATCTTCGAATGACGTTAAATGATATGGGTCAATGTAGAGTACAACATCTATGGTTTCCAAATATATATGAAATGCTGGAACATTTTAGACAGAATCCTATACCTTTGGAAAGTGGTGGTACAGCTGACGTGACTCTCACAGAATACGTCATCAGTAACCCTCAACACAGACAAGTGAGAACAACATAGCTTCTACTATCTGTGTATATGTAGATAATATTCGGTCTATTTAAAATTAAATGTATGTTGGTGAACGATGGTATATTTTATACTATGAAGGCGTAAATTCGAAGACGATTAATTCTAAACATATATTAATTTCTCATCAAAATCTCCCGGACATAGTATCAAATATACCAATACAGGCAAATCCGTAAATCTAGTACAACTTATCGTGCTTAGTAAATTACAGTATGCGTTGGTTTAAAATGCTTTTGTGACGATTGTGCAATTGGGTCTGCCTGTGTTTCACTGTAGTTTTTTTTTTCATTGCTTTTATTAAAAATTTTACAGCTTTTAACTTTTGTCTTCCAATTGTTTACAAGTATATTTAATTAGACATAGGTATTTCTAAATTTTGCTTGCCATACTATCTACTCAAAAATATATACACATATATATTTAGACCTCATATAAATGTATTTCGTTGATAAGTTGTATATTATACGGAACAAATAAATGTTCTCTGCGTTGTAGCTGTATTGTCATCGGTCGGTGTTTTTGTGATTGTATGTTTTCAAGTGTGTCTTCAGATATTATAAACGAATCTCAATCTATCCAAAAATACACGATTTTTAAAAACCCGCATGGTTTATAACATTGTATATAAGAATTACATACGGAATTGGATATAAATAATGTAAACCCGTTTAAAAATGACAAAATGCAGATTAAAAAAATCAAAGAGTCCATTTTTTGTTCCTCTTATATTTTTATTTCTAGTTAATTGTCTATTTTTGATATTACAAAAATTTTATCATTTAGTATATCATCTAATCATATATATATATTTTTTTCAATATTTTTACCGTTCATTAGACTGAACTGAGGATTGATTGCATTTTATTTTTCGTATATAGCGTATAATTTATTTAATCATATCAAAAATTTCAAATTATTGAACGTAACTGGGAATAAACTGTCGAGAGAAGTATATTATGATGGTCACATTTTTATTGGTACATTTTTCATTAGTCGTTATTGTTTTTTTTTTTTAAATGGAAATAAAATACATATCGTCATCTAAGAGCTTTAAGTTATAGAATTCTGTGATAAAAGTTTTATTATTATGTGATGTTTTAAGTTTTACACTTCGGTTTATAACCAGTTACATTTTCTCTCTAGTCTTGTGTGTATAATGATTACACATTTATAATGTTTCTACTGGGGAAATGCGAGCATTTTTAAATAATCTCAATTGATGTGCGATTTTTTAATAAAGACATGCAACTTTTAGATGATGTTCGCACATTCCTGGCTTTCATAAAATAGACTTGTATTTCTCAACGAGAGAGTTGATAAATAGTTTAACTTTTATAACTATATTGTGTATTTAAAATTAGCTTTATAGTTGTATATTTGTATAATATTTGTGTAGATGAGTGGTTTATTAAGTTATACGTAATATTTTATGTTACTCATTCCATGTTGATTAGATTCATAGTTAATATTTGTTTTGTTCCTAAATTTTGTGTACTCTGTGTATCATTTTATTATTTTTCCTTTTATTGAAATATCTCAATAATTATGCATATTTCACAATACAGTGTTGTTTGATTGGTATAAACTGTAGTAGTGTGCGATTTGAATCAATTAATTTTAGAAATGAAGATTTTGTCTTACCTCAATTTATATTTTTCAATGTACACTGTACTTCATATATATTTTATATATATAAACATATTTGTGTTCTGTGTAATTAATGTAAGGTTCACTTGAAAAACATTTTCCTGATTTTGTATTTGTTATTTTTTATTTCCTCTCGAGTTAATGTCCTTTTAAAAATAATCTATAAGACTAATTTTTGCTTTTTTTTTTTAAAGAAAAAGTAAGTGCTATGAAAAATATAGTAATTGAAAATCAATGTGAACTATTAGACCATCCAGTTGAAAATGTCGTTTTTTAAACCTTTCAGACCAGAAATCGGCAAATGGCAAAGTCATGCCATTTTTAATTTACAGAAACTCATAAATGTTCATACTTACTATTCAATAAAAAATCGTATTCTAAAGTATCATTTAACCGTCATAAAATTTAGGTATAATTTACTGAAATTGCTATCGTCGGATAAGCTATTAAGCTCTTTCAACAAAGATAAGACGATTTTCATTTGTGTTGTCTTGAGAGCAGGCGTTTGTTTTGATAATTAAGATACACACATCATTCTTATTGTTGATCAATTTTGTTATTCCCTCTTTACCATTCTGGAGTGGCGTCATTAGCCGAGTATCACCACTCCTTTGCAAAATCTACTCCTTCAGAAGTAAACTGGCAAACTTGCATGATAACCCTGTCCTTTTATTTTTGCAACACATTAATAAGCAAAATTAGCTCAACAACAGAAAGCAGATATCATGCAAGTTGAACAATAAGAAGTATTTCGAAGAAATGAAGGAATATTGTGTGCTATCAACAGTGTTAAGGTTCATTTATTGAACCTTTTTTTTCCCACTGTGGGAGTGTCAGATTCTCTGTCGCCCCGGTACTGTTTATCAAATTGCTTCGGAGGGACAGGTAGTCTGGTCCTGTGTTTGATCCTATTTTAGTATTGGAGAGCTGCTCTGTGTCTCTCCACTGCCTCGCATAATCTTGCAGCGCTCCCTGCAGTTGGACCCAGGCGAACTTCTTTCTATAGCTCTAATGTCTTTTTTTTCGTTAGGGGGGGAAATGGTTTAACCACACTGTCAGGTCCATGCCCTACAGTAGTGTGAGGTTACGGAGACGCTACTCACTAAAACCCCTCATTATTCACTGCTGCCACCCAGTTACTAGCTAAGTATTGCGCGAAGATGGCAGCGATGCTTCCCTCTCGGGTCATCCTGCATGTCCTCTGTTCTCCTGGATGTTGCTGGTGTGTAGGTTAGGAGGATGTTTCTATTGTTCGTCGTCTTATAGGTTCAGCATCCTCCTGCTGCATAGTACACGTCATGTATTTGCACCACGTATTCCATGCCCTAACATCCGTTAACATTGAAGATACCATGTTGCTAGAGGAAAGTGAGCTGACTCACAGCTGCTCCCATAAAATGTTCCTATCGGTGCTCCATGCTGGGCAGACAAATGTCATGTATGTAGCATCATCGTACTCCGCTCCGCAGTGGTGGCACTCTGGTCTCTTTGCCTATTTTGTGCAGGTTACTACCAAAACAGCCGTGCCTGGTGAGGACCTGGGTTAAGTGGTAGCACAGTTCACCGAGCTTTCTGGCTACTCAGGCTCGGTATTGGTTTGTGCGCTCACTGACCTTTAGCTGAGTTGTCCCATTGTGACTGCCATGGTGCTTTGCTCAGCGTTATTCTTGTCTTCGCCTTTCTGTATAGCCTGCCTCTCGTAGGCGAGCAATGGCTGAGACACAACTGATGATTAAAAAATAAGTATGATAAAACGACATTTTCAATTAAACAATCTAATATAATGTTCCTCAAATCAATCAGTTTTTTTAATCCTTTTATGGGGTTTAATTGAATTTTATCACCGTACGATGATTTTGCAAAAAGATAGATTGTATTGGCAATGGATTCTGTATCATTTATCGATGTTGATAAAACAATATAATAAGTAATATCGGCTTCTGTTATTTTATTTTAATAAATTCTCAATAGATATTGTGAGCGAGATTGGTTATGCTTACATAAAAGTTTTTTACACCGAAGAAAAAAGTTAATTTAAAGTTACGAGACCACGATACCATGTATTATAGGAAGAATGATTATACGCTTATTTTTTATATGTGAAGTTACTGAACTAAGCCACGATACCATTGTATTAGTATTATTTATGTCTAAATTCTTACACTTTGAGACCTACGCATCTTTATGCCAATAATTACATCTAAGCTTATTAACAATTCTTATGCTTATAAATTGGAATATAGTAATGTAATTGGTACTTTTGATTTTTAAATTAAAAATCTTTGATGCTTGTGAAGGATGATCTTCAAGAAGGACTCGCGTTCCCACAAGAAAAGATAACATAAATTTAGAAACATTACTTAAAATGTTACCCAATGACTAACTTTTCCTAGACCGATTATATTACATTGAATAAGATCATTAATACGCTCTAATCGAGACATTTAAGTGTCCATTCTACGTATATCAGTCTAATTTTCACATAATATGGAGCTGTGGTGTTGGTGCTTATTAGATCAAATCATCTCATTTTGTCTCCAAAATAATACATACTAGTAAGTTTATTATTTTATTTATCATGTTATGTCCCGTTAATGAATTTTTAGTTTTTAATCGTTATTTGAATTTAACTTTCATAGCTTTCAATAACGACTAACGTCGACTAATGTTTTGCCGCGTGCTTATGTTGTCCGTCGATGATTTCAGCTCGGTGCTACTCACGCGTCCGATGTAAGATTGCGGAGGCCGGAACTGGAGGCGATGTGGAATGCAGCGGCATCCGGCGTCGGTGCGGAAACGACACCGGACGACGATGAGAATCCGAACGCTCCTCCTCGGGCTGTAGACAACCAATACAGCTTCGTCTGAATTCCTCTGCATTCCTTCCATAGAGATTGGTTTTTTTTCCTTGTGATTTTACTTTTGAATATGTAAATATGTCGAATAAGAAAGCCTTGATTTCATTTTTAGCATTTATTTGAATTCTGCCGTTGATAAAAGTTTCATTTTCTATTTCACGAATGAGTGTTTCCGTATTCAGTTCACGATTCACGTCTATTTTAGTTCGTGCGTTGAGACATTGAGCGGGGAAATATATACCGACTTTTACCAAACGGAATCGACGAAGTTGTACCTACACGTGATTCTCCCGCTCGTACATTAGCACTATGCGAGTGAACACCGTTTTTAATTTTGTAAATGAGAGCTTTGCGTCTGAATTATTGAGATTCTTAATTTTTAGTTAGGCGCGCGATTGTGGCGAAAAAATAAATTTGGGTGCACTACAGGGAATGGATTGTTTCGTTGTACAAATGTGTAATTATCAGACGATCCAGTTCATTTATAATAAACATAAGTTGCTTGATTACGAACTGTTTCTTTTGTGTGTTCTGTTTGTAATAATAACTTGGCATTCAATATTTAGAATATTTGTTTATAAATGTTCAAAAATGTATTTTCACGTATATCGAAGGTTAGCAATTTTTGTACTTACTTGCAACTGTGAAGTTTCGCATTTTATTTTGCATGTATATAATTTTTCAGACTGATGTGAAGTGTTCATTTGTTATATATTTAATTTAATCTTCATGTTATGTTGTCCGAATTTATTTAAAAAAGAATCTCGCCCTATTTATATTTGTGCGAGAACGTATTCTATAGTATATTTTTTGTTAGTATTTTTTTATGTCAGCGCTGACTTTTAAATTTAAATTATTCTAGTGTTATAGGATAGCGGCTTGTTTATGGATGAATATTATTTATAAAACCCTGTCCTCTGTTACTTTTATTTTTTATGCAGAATTTCAATGTTATTGCTTTGAATCATTTGATTTGAAAGAAGGCTATTTTGTATAAGGAACGAATTGCTCAAATCGCTACTTTTAATTTGACATTATGTAAATGTACATATGATATGCATATCGGTTTGCATGGATTTTTTTGACAATGATTATACAAGATCTGACCTTATAAAAACTAATTGAATTGGTTTTGTAACCATGTTCTGTTGAATTTGAAATAATAAGTTGTATTCTTAATTTCAAAGCCAACTAAAATTTATACATACAGCGTGCGGCAGGGAATATAATGCAGGGGATTCATGGTAATCTTTTATTTCCGGAGTCATCATTTAAAAACTCACGAAAAATAATTAAACTGTCAGATCACAAATATGAGATGTTCCCGGTGACAAAATTCGCCAAAGACTATTGTTTGAAATTATGATTTTATACCTACAGCGGACAAAAATACCCCATCGCAAACATTTCTTTTCACATTCCAGGAAACAATTAAATGGTCTTTTAATTAGTAGTAAAGCTTCATTCCACAGTTTAAAAAAAATACTAAAATCCTCACAATATTTTTAAAAGTATCTTTAAAGAAATGTCTACGTTAATGTTTGCGTTATTCATAAAAAACATAATTTCCCTGTCGCATCCTGTAGAATGCTGTATTTGTAATTTATCTAAAAATCATCTTCAAGGAGCGCCAATTATGAAATACGACTGAATCCTACTGAGAATATATTTTTTTTAAATTCGTCTTTTTGGCATAAATTATTATATTGTGTCATTCGGAAATTAATGTATGTTGATTTTCTGTTTTATCATGACTTTGAATTTAAGGTTTCTCATTTGTAATGATTTAAATTGTGATAAAAAGAACGAGATGTTGGATCGCCTTGATTGTTTTTAATATTCCATACAAGGTCGATCTTCATCTGTTAGCTATCGCGAATAGCTAAATCTATTAATCGTGAAAGATTTGATTGCGTGTCTCTTATTATTTATCAAAAATACTATGTTACTTTCTGAATGACCATTGTATGTCTATTATTTTGCTCATAAATCTTTCTACTGTGTATTCTTCTATTTTTTAATTCCTTTCTTAAATGTCTATTCATATAAAGTGTTTTATGTCTATATGTATTCATTGTAAAATTATATAACTATGCCAAATGTCAAAGAAAATTACTGTTATTAGGTGTATCGGAAAAGCGTATCTTTTGCATTAAATTGTAACTTTTTTACCGTTTTTGTTAAATCCTTATTCATTTCAAGGATGTTACTTCGATATTAACTTTTAACGACAACACTTGCCGTCACTTTCGTCTGTTCTGGGCCTCCTCACTTCAATTTCCCAGGCTCAGACATGCGGCGTCTTTATTGAACTGATCAGCCCAGCGTAGCCGAGGTCTTCCGACGGGTCTACTGTCATTCAGCGCCGAATCCAAAATGGTTTGAGTGACTCTATTAGTCGATATGTGCCACATGACCTGCCTACTAGAGACGGCGGGTTCTGACAAAGCACCAATTCAGGCCATGATAGCATCGATTACCCTATTGAATCCTGGAGGTTATTTCGTTTTTCATTGAATCCTTCTCCGTGAGGATGGATCCAGGGTATTTAAACTCTTGGACCCTTTCAATATTTTCACTGTTGTTGTTGTCACCAAAGTCTCCAATCTCAATTTAACCACGATGTTGATGTCATCAGCAAAAGCCAAATGCATTGCATTATCCTTCCATGGATCTACGTGTTCCAATCTGCCAGGTCTCCCTCATAATTGCCTCCGACGCAATATTAAAAAGTAATGAGGAGAGAGTCCACAGTGTATCTGCCTGGTCTGAAACTGCATCGGTACTCCCTGAGAAGTTCCGCTACGATGGGAGACAGCCTTCTGATCAGAGCTCTTGCAAATAATTTGTATCCAATATTTAGAAGGGATATGTCCCTGTAGTTGGAGCATAGAAGTTCCTTCAGTTTTACCGGCACACTGCCGAGGAGGCTTTTGGAATACCTTCTCCAACATCCGAGAACATCTTGTATCCCTGTCCAGTAAAGCCCCGCTCTCGTCGAGTCGAATCATCACAGATTATTCTAGTGATTTTAAAAATAAATTTAATATTCGTTAACAGGGTCGTAAAATATAAATTTAACGAATCGCAACATTCTCTAATTCCATACACCTAATATTTCGTTTTATTTTTCCGCAGATTTTCGTCGTTGTTGCATTAAAATATTTATTTTCGATTGACATTTTAATAGCGTAAGCGTATTCTATTGTAGGATATAACCGGACATATTCGCACGGAAACTATGAAACAAATTAAGATAACAATAAATATAATAAATCGGCTGTTTGAACCCACTACCGTAGTACAAATTTCAGATCAAATTAAAATTTGAATACACTATTTATTTTTATACGTTTTTTTCAAAATCAGGCTTCTCGACAGAAAATATATGAATCAATTTTTGATAGCTTTAATATCGAGACGAGGATATTATTTAAAGTTTATTTATAACGTATCTGATATTTTTCTTTTATTTTTATATTAAAAACTAAGTGATCAACGAATTACGATTGCTTTAAGTATTAAAGTGGTAATTTTACGGAGTGTCGGCATGATAATTTGTGAAGCTTTTATTATGGTGCGTGAATATCGCCAAAATATATGTGAAACGTCAACGAAGATTGATCAGCTTTAATTGGTATTTGTTTTTATATCGTTCATCGTTTGAGTCAGTATGCTAAATTAAAGACGTTCTCTTAGCATTTGATATCTTTGGGGTAACCGACTCGGCCGCTGATTCTCATACGTCATCTATATCACAGATTAGATTGGTACGATGTTAGTATAAGACAGGCGATGTCGTCTCATTAGGAACAAATAGACTTATTTAAGAGGGTTATATTTTTATTTTTTAAAATTTTCTATCATAAAAAAGAGTTCCTGAAGAATATCGTTGCTTTCTCCTCATACGAAATGTGTGCAGTTTACGTACGTGTTTATGTACATACATTTATATCATATTTATGCCTTAATATTGGATTTGAAGCCACACACAATGGACCGATGTTATATTCTTGACAATTCCTCTTTGTTAATGGCTCCGATGCTGAGTCTGGCATAGTGAAAATTTCAATACCTACTCTTAAGTATGTATAGCAATTACATATATGTGAACACAAATGTATGTATCATTGATAAATGTAAATGCGTAGCATTCATACGAAAACATTTAGTACTTAAGCCAAATTATATACCAAGTATATTGTATATTAATATATAAATTATTAATAAATGAATGCCAATAAATAAAAAAATGCATTTTTCTACCTTAATCATAGATTACTGTCTCTATTATAATTAAAATACCTACAATACATAAAGAACTTTTTTTTAAATTAAGAAATTATTAATAAGTCCATTTGTTTAATATAAAAAATAACTTGAAGGCGAAAGAATTTTATTTATTTAAGAAAAGATAAAAACACAATTCAAAAATAGATAAATAAAACACTAAAAAATTCAGTAACATAAAAGCATCGAGTGTTTCGTCATTTAGTCTGGGTCTGATTTTGGTAGCCAGGCAACTTGCTGCTGAAAATGCGCGCAGCCTCCACACTCGTTGAAGGTATCGTCATCAGATATTTAAATGCTGGTTCGAGTTGATGACCGCGTGAGCCCGCATTTTCTTATAACGCCATCAATGTGACTTATAAAATTCCTTTCTGCTGAGACACCGGACTAAAACTCGCAAAATTCCCGATTTCCCGACAAATTATTTATTTATGTCGCTGCGGATGAATATTTATATACTATAATACTTTGATGTGATTCGTAATTATATTACGGAGGAATACAAAAATTCTGAATCCCGTATCTATTATATTTCATATCGATATTCCTATTATTAGAGTCGAGGTGTAGTAAATACATCACTGGTAGGGAAAGGTTAATATAACAATTTGAAATTTGATTTGATAGTTACTGCCCTTAGGCGTCGTCTAAGCTCGCCAATTAATAGTTACGCCACTGTTTACAAGCGTCCAGATTTCGGCAGGAATGTCTCGTTTTATTCCTTTATCGTGCTGGTGAAGTGTACGATTTTTGTTAGATAAAAATTTCAATCCAGAATTTTTCGGGATTACGTTTACTAATCCTGGGATTCATGAGCGCTTAAAACTGTCCGGGAAGCTTGGGATTGGATTCCTTATGTACAGTGTACACTAGATACTTTCTCCGTCTCTAAACTCAATGTGCAAGACATTCTCCGTCTCTATCTCTGAGCTCAACTTTACAAATTTAATGCACAAAACAATGATTGACAAGCTGCATGTGTGGATTTTACAATGTTTCAATAAATATCATGTATTATCTGGGTGTTAGGATTCCTTTGTGGTCCGAGGTTTATAAGTAAGTTTGCTTGCTGAGTATACATTCCTATACCATTCATCCTATTATGATGGAACTTTGATGAGTTATTGGGCGTGTATCCAAGAAGGTTTTTAAATTAGCACGAACATTGTTTGTGTGCAGAATTTGTTCTATGAGACGTTTAACGGATGCACCATATTGGCGCATATTGGTCTGGTGGTTGCCAAGGTAAACAAAGTATAGTAATCTTCGATGTGTTCTGTATTGCGCTTCGGAATACCAATTCAAGCTCATCAAAGTCCACAACAAGCCCAATCAAAGTCCCAACACCCTAGCCCGGCAATGCTCTAGTGAGGAAAGGAGGGACTGGACTCTATGCACTCCAGAAAGCCCTTTCCAATAGAATCAAAAAGGTTGTCTAGAGTAGTTTTTCCACTGTCTCCCAAAGAAAAGTACTTACTCTTTACAAACGTCCCACATTCTCTGTCGCAAAAGCGTTCGTCAATACGTTCATTCAGGATACCCACTGGGTGAGCGTTCTAAATTAAACTCAGTGGGAATGCTACCTTCAATATTGAGTGAACGAGGAGGTGAATGTATGATACAGACGAGATGGATGTAACCCCTTCCTGTAAATGGATATTGAAGAGGCTCATAGTTCTGCAGTGAACTATTTGTGGCTGCACTATGATGATGATGATGATGAAGGAGAATAAGATGAGTAATTATTTTAAATCTCATATTTATCATATTTTGATGGTTTTTGCTTATTTTTGGTTTACGTGTACTGATTGCCTATAAATATTAGCTGCCTAAAATGTGTTAACCTGTTGATGAGTATCTTGGCGTATTGGCATTCGGAGTTGTGTGCTATCAACAGTGTTCATTTATTAATATATAAGATTGACTCACGCTGTGCGGTTCTGAGAGAAAAGTGGAACTCACTAATCAAAGGGTTAAAAGAGAAGCAAGAAACTTCAATAACAATACAAAAAAATTGGACACCAGGTAAATAAAATTACTGAGCACAATTTTAAATTGGTTTATTTTAATTTATGTTATACAAAGACTACCAAATCTAGACTAGTAATATAACCGATCATTTTGATCCACAATCCAGCCCCCTCGATATATCTATTCGTATTATACATATTATAAATTGTTACTGGTAAACCTGCCAAATCTCAGGAGGGCATGAGATTGCCATGACTGTGTTAACATGGAATTGATTTGATTATAAGCAAAGAATTACTGTTTTTACTAAACACGGAACCCCTCTGGGTGAATCAATTTTTCAGATTTCCGACAACTGTAAATATGGTCTACTAAAATACACTGACTTACAGATAGAAAAACAATATAAAACATTAATATTTATTCGACTATAATTTCAAATTTTGTAATTCACCTGAATCTTAATTCAAAGACTTGATTTTATAAATTTCATACCAATACGCTACATATATATTGACTTAATTATATATTACGAATGATATTCTACCATGTTTAATTAGTCTTTCATGTATAAAAATAAATCACAAAACAAAACTGTAAATATTTGATTGTGATTTTATCGTTGACGAAAAATAATTTAATCACTTAACGGCCTTGCATATCTGATTGATATAAATTGTGTAATCCAAAGCTGTCTATAAATTAGATTAGTCGAATTCAGTCTTGTATCGAATATTCAGAGTGCGCAACATAGACATGATACGTTATAAAAAACAATACGCTTGCGTGAAAACTTGACGACCATTGAGTGATTATTTTAAAAATATTCTTTACGACTATTAAATAAATACAAATAATTTAATATAATAGTATAAAAGTAGTATAAAATTTCGATTTGTACATGATTTATGCATTTCGTTTGTGATAAAAAACGCTCATTAGGAATGTCTTTATTTTAAGATATGAATAAAATATATTTATTATTACTAAACATTAAGACTAATAAGAATAAATAGACCTTTCAACACTCAGGTGCGGTGTCATAGCACCAATACGATTTTATTAAATAGAGAGATAGTAATTAATTGAGGCTCAATAAGATGTTCAAGAACATAAATAATAAATCTGTAGTACGTTATAAATATACAAATATTGCACTGTAAAAAATAACGATAAACATTATTTTCGTTAATAATATGACTAGCAAATAGGTAACAATGCATTTGAATCAAATACACATTTAAGAATGAAATATGATCATTCGGCCATCGACTATTCGATAATATTAATATAAGCATTAATATACAGCATTGTCAGACTATTTTTTTTTTAATTATCACATGACGTAAACGACTCTTCGTAGTTAACCAAATATTTTGAAATCGTACTCCTTAATTCATAACACGGAACTCTACTGATAGAAACATTTAACATTTCACTTTAAATAGGAGAAAAATATTTATGTAACTTTAAATTTGGTACTTCGTAATAGTTGCAGTTCGCCATACTCGACATAATTTTCCGACAATATTGGCACATAAAAGGCTCTGAAGAGTCTGTTGGATTTGCTATTGTCTAAGAATGGCAAGGCTTTCACTAGCGTCCAATTTTTCACGTCTTCTGAATATCTCGGCTCAAACGGACCTGGTTCTCCGATTGTTGAATCGACGAAGTAGTGGCAGTCGGCTATGTTCATATACAATCGAGGTTCTTCTCGATTCATATCGTTGAAATAATCAGGCGCTAATTTCGTAGCTGAAAATAGAACAATAATTAAATTACACCATATGTATTAATAATACAATACAGGGTGCGGTAGGGAATCTTCCTTATTTGAAACGCGTGCCCTGAATCAATATGAATGAAGTGAGGTGTTGCTTATTCGAAAGAGCGGGATCGCATGTTCTCCATCATGTAGATTTAGTAACGATCATGAAGTGGATGATGGAAGAGCGCACGTTTGCCTTAATTAAACTGATATCTCCTATACACTCAAACCTTTATTTTTTGTGCGAATTTAATCAACAACATGTTGTTGACATACTGTACAAGCAAAATCCAGTGTTCATATTATGTTCCCATATTGTATGTGTAATAGGGAAGTCGAAACGAGCTGATGCTTCACTTCAAAACGGTCCAACGGTCAAGATTGCAATCAAAATTCAATTCAGCGATAGCCATATCTTAATGGTTATAAAGAACTGATTAAATAATCACTCTTTCAAGAAATGTGAGACAATCACAAACATACAGTGGTGATGGAGACGATGCATAATCCTAATTATTATAATAACGGCTGCTTCTTAAAATAAAACAAATAATCGCCAGAAGATTCAAATAGTAAAATAAACAACGTCCAAATCTTATTAATTCTTCTTATCTTCTTAAATCGATATTATCGATTTAACTCTCAATACCGACAAAGAACAAGAAAACGAAGACAAGGTGAAAGAAATACTCATTCACAGAATGCATCTTCACTTTTTCTATGTAAATCATAGCTTTTATTGTAATTTTGTTTGTGTGATTTTCCACAGAACGCATCTATCGCACAAAAAAAGGTTTAAGTTTACTGTTTGTATTATTATTTTTTTAAATAAGTTCCCTGCCGGACCCTGTATAAGATTATTATATGTGTATAAATATATATAACCATTCTCTCCCTCTGCAAAATAAGCAGGTAGCATTCCTTCAAAAGCAGATTTGACAAAACCGACTCTGTAACGACTGTCAGGGAATAAGAAACTTGAAGGGAATCTGTGCCATTCTTTGCCATAGCACACGTTAATATTTCCCGTTATTGATACTTCTTCCTCCGCTAATCCTCGAAGTATATCCATCGGTGCATGGTAGTATTGATAAAGGCCTATATTTCGCGAAACTCCTATATTACAAAATAAATATTAGTATATTATATTATTTTCGCATAATATGAATTATTTCGATAGATAATTACCTAATAAAGTAGATACAATCATAAAAAATATCATTATAAATCTGGTGTGCGATACATAATGATAGCTTGGATTTTTTTTATCGATAGGTTCCGTTGCTTTGCTACGTTTCATTGTAACATTGTGCAGCATTGAATCTAGTATTGGTTTGATTTTAAACATTAGCTTTTGTAGACAGTCCACGCTTATTGCACCACACAAGCAAATCATTTGGTAAATAGGGAAAAGGAATCTAAAAATATTGAATATATAATTAAGGATTATTTCATTCATTGTTCAATTAGAATCGTTAATTTATTGATCATACCTTTCTTCTTTATGAGGTTGTAATACGAACACGAGTAACCAAGAGTAAAGTGGCATTAAGCTAAGCCAATAAGGCTGACAGAAACCCACGCGAGGTTTCATATTAGGAATATACTCACAAGCGCACAATAGAATTGGACAAACCAACGCAAGAATCTAAAAATATATAAAAAGGGATTTAAAAAATACTTGATATTAATTAATAGACAACGTAAAAATCAGGTCATACCCAAACAACATTGTAATTGAGGAAACCATTTATGATATAAAATGACCATGGCTCAGTGCCGTATAAATCTGGTCCGTGATCAGTGAAGATATTATATTTTACCAAGTTCCACGGAGCGATTACTAATTGACCGTAATATTCCGAATCTATATAAACCATTGGAATAAGTATACCAAATAAGCCTACTAAACACCAATGAAGGAAAAAGACAGGCTGTTTTTTAATAAACACCAAGTCTATGGCTATCGGTAGTCCGAGTAATCCAGCAAAAGGCCAACCTAAAATGGAAAAAACCATTTAAAACAAATTTACAGTTTGAATATGTTCATTTAAATAAAATTAGACAATTACCTAATAAAGCACTGACAGCGGTAAATATAATTGCGATGTGATAGTTTTGCTTCCACCATGCGGCGAGTGCTAAAGATGTTAATGTACAGCACCATGCGCTTGGTAACATTGCGGCTCCTGATATAAAACCTCCAGCACTAGTCAAAGAAAACGCCAACCATATACGTCCAACGTGAACTCCAAATTCTTGACAAACAGATCTAAAATAAAATATGCACACATTAAAAAATCGTAATTTATTGAATTTGCATATCTATATTATAGCTCACTTGTAAAAAAATAGATCGGCAGTAGCAGAAGCCAATGCAAGTAAGCATCTCGTCAAATATAATAAGGCAGGCGGAGCTGTAGACGTAAGAGTAGCTGCCACTGCACCAGGACCGCCAAACACCCAAAGAGTGGCATAGGATCGTAGCGCAGAAGCCGAACTATACTCCCATGTTTGCAAACCCCATCCATATACTAACAAAAAAACATGATTTAAAATTACAATGTACATTATATTTTAAATACATTAAATTCCATTGTCTCACCTAAATAATGAATGGGCTCCCAGTAATTAAATACTTCATCACAATCAGTTATGTGACACCAAATAGCTGAACAAAAGCGTGCCGATACGAGAGCTCTAAATGCTGCTGCACTCCCAGGGAATGTAATTCCTCTGGAATTTGTTGGTGCATTTGTTACTATCACCTCTCTGAAATGAATGCAATACATGTACTAATTCATATTTATAATAAAAAGCGGTTTTAATAGAACTGTGCTTTTTAATTTGATGATTTTATTGCTATGTATTTACAAAAAAATCCATGCACACGTATGAATGACGTGCACAATGGAATCAAATAGGTCTGTATTTACAATAGATTCATAAAAATTGTGTTTTTATTAAGACGAAATAGATCATGTATTTACCTAGAGGTTATTGGAGGGCGCGGAGGGCGACGCGCGGGGGCCGCACGGCGCCGCAGCCCCACGCCCGGCATTTCCTAAGCTTGACAGTTGAAATCGTCTATTTTTCGTCCATGTCTAGTCTGGTCATTGAGCTGCGATTTTTACAGACGTATAACAATTGCATATTTTTAACAACATAAAGCAAAATTTTCCAACAAAAATGATATAAAAAGGTAGAAAATATCTCAAGATTTAGACTGTTACATACAAATATTTTTCAAACGTAAAAATATTTAACGATGTATTAAAACGATAACTGTTATAAATATGTGATCTATTATTAAAATTCATAAGAGCCTAAGTTTTAAAAATATTTCTATTTTTTTTAAATGTATATGCATTTAAATTGTTGCTTGAATTTTTATTTAAAATAATCCAAAAATATTTTCCATCTTGTATATATTTAATTTACGCTAGCAATATTAAAAAATATTATTATTATATTTCAAAGAAAGATAACATTTCAATTAGGGTCTATGGTCTTATTCAAAGTGCTTAAGACCAAAATAAATCAAATGTGTCAAAAGTATTGTATACGAACAGTAGCGTTTATGCATTCGTGCTATTTAGCTTTGTTATTTTTATTTTGTGAACTGTAACTTGTTTCATAATATTGATATACACCATTTAAATACATTTTGATAAACACAATCCCAAAAAATGCCGAAAGTTGTGTCTCGTAGTATTGTATGTTCAGATACCAAAGATCAGGAAGAATATAGTGAAACTAAACCACTCCACATATATTATTGTCTATGTGGTCAAATGGCGTTAATTCTAGGTACGTTAATATTCAATATTTGTATTAATATTTAAGATTTAATTCACAATAATTTATATTTTTTATATCATCAGATTGTGCCACTGAAAAACTACCATTGAGAAAAACTGATGGCAGTAGAGTGATAGACGGCTCAAAACATGCCCATAAGATAACCTGCGATGAAGATGATCCAGTTTATATAAAACGCACAGACGGCATTGAAAGACAATACAGATTCAAATGCAAAAAATGCAGTTTACCCATTTATTACAAACACGATTTAACAAGCAACGTTAATTTCGTCATCAAAGGTTCGCTAATCAAATCGTCCGGAGAAGGACCCGTTACGGATATTTACAGACAGGTATCTGCAGCACAACCAAAGAAAATTATGGTTACTAAACATACCAAAAATATGGGCAAATTCAGTTCAGTTACGGTTTCGACGATAGACGAAGAAGAGGACGAAATCGAAGCGGTATTAATCTTTTGATATTTAAAATTTTATTATTACATCTAATTCATAAAATAAATATTTTAACTCCAATTAATTTTATAGAGAGAAGTCGCTGACAGTTATGCTAATAATGCCAGAATTATTGAAAAACAATTGGAGAGAAAGGGCATGAATAAACGGCCAGTTGGAACACCTGCCCGTGGACACGAAGCAGAACCTAAACGAATTCGTGGCACTCTTATAGATAAATGAACATAATAAAATTAATGTATTTTTTTTTAATATAAAACTAATTTGTACATATATAAAATTGTTTTGTTGTATAAACGATCTTGTTTATTCAGATTTTATGTATTAAATGATTCTCTTTATTTAAGAGGAGCTATGACATGATTTATAAACAATAATAAAATTAAGTATTGAGTATTTATTAGTGCATTTTTTATATTTCTTGCGGATTATTATTTTAAATCATTAGTTAATTTGTCTACATATGCCGCATGTTATTTCTCATTATTTATACTTATTATCTAATTTTTACATCTTTTTCATATTGACCCTATCGGACCGGAAATCATAAGACGGAGACGGGTGTCTTGTGTCTCATCATACACTCGTCTACACATTTAAACGTCTAAACATTTTCAATATGTTACATACACTCGTGCATCAATGGCAAAGTCGTGCCGTAAAGGTACTCCTACACATATCGTCAGATGAGCTATTAAGCTCTTTCAACAAAGATAAGACGACTTTCGTTAGTGTTGTCTTGAGAGCAGGCGTTTGTTTTAATAATTAAGATACTCTCATCATTCTTATCGTTGATCAATTTTGTTATTCCCCTTTGACTATTCTGGAGTGGCGTCATTAGCTGAGTATCACCACTCCTTTGCAAAATCTACTCCTTCAGAAGTAAACTGGCAGGTTTGCACGGCAACCCTGTCCTTTTATTTTCGCAACACAATACGATCCATCCAAGAGATCTTTAACATTCTTCAGTAGATCCTAGATGGCTTCTAGATGCTTACACATAGTATTAATAAGTGTCCAAGGTTCTATTCCATATAGAAGAATGCTGAACATAGCAGTAGCAGTCTTAGCCGGAGTATCTTTGAAAGGTCTCTTGAACATGTTTTTTTCATTTTTTCTAATGTTGCCCTAACATGCTCTATTCTGCAGCGAATTTCCTCTTGTATTTTCGCTGCTTTCATTCAAGTAGACTTCGTTGATTTGATCCAATTTATTTTATATAAAATAAATCAGTAGCGGTGATGTGGTGTGCCAGGTGAGACGTTCCATCATATGCGATAGCAAGACCCTTTTTTTATACTGCTGCTGTCTTATCTCATCTTCCATTTGTTTTTATAAGCCTGACCAATTACGGAGTATTCGAACAAGATTATTGGGCACACAACAGCTCACAGTAGATTGATCACAATTCATATTCTTAATTTTAACACAATCCCTAAGACAGATTTAAAACTCTTGAAATGAATGTAAATATTTATATCCAAAAATTTTCACATTTTGAAAAAGAAAATATTAATATTCAATTAAATATAGTTATACGAATCTTAATAAAACAATGTAAGCATAATCTAAAACCAGAATAAGTTTACACTACTTTCGCAGACGATGAATAGATGTCAGTCTTCTTAGGTGAATTTATATTTTAATATATTCTATTTCATAACGGATGAATATATTTAAATATACAGTCATGATACCACATTAAAGCTTTTACAGAAGATGAATAAACTATGCACTATTTTAGATTTGCATATATGAAATAAACGACATTGTTAATGCTTTAATTCAACGCGAATAATATGATACAATTTAGACGACCTTTGAATGAGCTATTACCTTACATTCTATTTCGACCTTTGCCTGGACACTTGGTCAGAATTGAAGAAGACATTTTTTTATTTGAGCCGTAAAATTATACATGAATTTTACAACGTAATTCAGTATAACATTTATCATCTTTATAAATTGAAGAAGAAAAAAATGGTAACCTACAATTAATAATGCAAAATATCACCTGCTATGTGTTTTGATGCTGCTGATATTTTGTCTAGTCGATTAAAAAAAAAAAGCTTTTCCTTATAAGACCCCAATCAATTTACCATATTAGATCACGAGCGCTTTATCATATAATGTTATTATTGATTGGCTATAAAAAGATAATGATATTTAAGTATTGTGAGCTATAAAATTAGCAAACTATTTGCCTCCGGCATAACATAATAAATTCCATCAATAGATAAAAATATCTTATTTGTTGAGCTTCAACAATCATGTAATATATATATATGCATCAGTTATGACATGCTCCGTACTATGTTATACATACACTATTCTAATTGTACTACAATTTCTTATATTTACGACCATAAGAATACATTTAATCATACTTAATGTCAAATAAATTACAGCTTCATGCTTTATGATATGTATATTACATAAATTGAGACGACACACGCTTTGAAATGCTAACAAAAATTGTACAAAAAGGAAACAATACATCATGAACAAAATGATGGCATTGAAAAGAGATTTATGCTACATTTTTAAATCGATAATATCAAGGGCGAACGATGACTTTGCCTTAGAAATGTAGTTATTTTATAACAATGACTGCAGGTTGAAATATTTGAAACCGGATTTTTACTAAATCCAGTAATAAAAAATCTCAATTAACGTTTTATATCACAGTATGATATCAATACCCAAGCATCTACTAGATGTACGCTTGTGTTAATAATAAATTTAGTAAAGCGTAGTTATAAATTGAACTTTAACAATATAAACACATGTCTGATAGAGCCTGCAGCCGTTGAAGAGCTACCATTTTGTTGGACTTGCGTTACTACAATCGTAAATTGCTATCTTCGAGTTCAATTCAATCGATCTAAACATGCGAATACAATGCAGCATTTTATTTTCAGACATTGCGAAATTGAACCAACGGAGACTTTATCACGAACGCTAGATATAATTTATGGTACGACTCGTCAAGTCGATTCTGATCTAATCCCTTGAGATTCACACGCTTTTGTGTTTCATCAATCCATAGAATTGTACATTCAGTAGTTCTGATTTTTTAACACCCTTAGGATAATTTATTTTATATTATTTACAAAGAGCTTCATCATACGCCTCGCGGTTAAAGGTTAAAACTAATTTATATGCTTGCAAGATGTGGAGGAAAATCTGGTTGAAGAACTTCTTCTGGGAACTGTTTGCGACATCTTGAAGCAGACGATAAGGTCAATAATCGAATAAATAACTTTATTTGAAAATTTAATGCCATTTGGATACAAATTTTCCAAATATTTGATCGATAAATTATGATTAATTCAGGAGCTTATTTTTGAAATATGGCTCCGGACAATTTTATAAATTGAATCCTGAGACTAATAAAAGTATGGCTATGATAACTATAAAAGATGACTTGGAGCACAAAGTTGGTATGAAAAATTCTTAGCTCCAGTATCTATTACATTTCATATTGATATTCCTATTATTAGAGTCGAATTGTAGTAAATACATCATGGTAAAGGAAATATTAGACGAAGCCGTACGAGTTGCCAAGACGAACAACGCAATGGTCGACCAAATGAGGTAACCATCTCAGAAATGGCGAAGAAAATCCACAAAATGGCATTGTATGACCGTCGACTATAAGCGCACGAGCTACCTGACATGATAGACCTTTCAAAAAATACTTTACATCGCATATTGACCGAAAATTTGGATATGAGAAAGCTGTGCGCAAGGTAGATGCCGCGTTTGCTCACAATGGAACAAAAACAACATCGTGATGATTGGCGATGTTTCACAGTAATAAGGCCGAGTTTTTACATCAATTCAATTCAGCAGCATGGGTCCATTACTTCACATCTGAGACAAAGGAACATGGGGATCCTTCGCTGAATCGAGCTGCTTATTGGTACTGCTATTCGGGAGCATATCAGCCAGCAGGGTGCAAAACTTGAATTTAATATCCATGTCTGCAAAGATACGCTCATTCTCAAATTTGAGTGGCCACTTTCGATTTGGGCGCGGGGGAGAAATTATATATAGAATATAGATAAATATATAGTTTTTTATGGGTGGGGAGGGAAATCTAGACTTGTCCGTGACCTCATTTGGTGCAAGCCACCTATGTAAATTAACCGAGGGAGCTTCCGTAATTATACAGATTATAGAAAATGCCGCAAAAAGTCTTATAAGAGGACGGCGTGACTTAAAGGTTTGTATGTCCAATCGGTCCGCTTTTCGGATCGCGGACGTGACGAATGAACGCCTTGCGATTAAACGCCATATCCGAACATGTCTACAGAATCAATACGAAATCTCATTACAAAACGATGTTATCCAAAGAAGACTGATCGGGTGGGTTGCTTAAATTTTATAATCGGTTGAAAATATTGTTGTCTTTATTTTATTGCGGGTTTATGCCTGCCGGATAGACCTAATGTTTAAGCCTGTCTAAATCTTCTTGAATAGATATCAAAAATCCGATTCGATGGTTTGAAGAATTTTCATATCATTAGCAAATAAGAGATACTTTGAGTTCCTGAAACAATCTCCAGTGTCATTAATGAAAATAAAAAAATAGAGGTCCAAGAAGTGAGCCTTGCAGTGTACCTGAGGTAATTTGAATCGATTTGAATCCATTGGTTACTACAGCTTGGCATCTTTGATCAATAAAAGAGGATATAACCAGCTCCATAGGTTACCACGAATGCCTGCTTTGAAAAGTTTCTGAAGCAGGATGACATGATCTAGTTTATCGAAAGCCTTAGTTGAAATCTGTGTGATAAATTCATTAGTCAGGTTGGTGACTGTCGCAGAGAGTAGGATTATATAAGGATTCCTTAATCTTTACCCTTCCAGATTCAGGAATCTCAATGTAGCTAGAAAACTGGCTAATAAAAACGGTTTTTTGTACAAAGTATAGTACAAATTCCGCCAAATTGACGGGCGCAGTAATCCCAGTGTTAAAAATAATGCATGCTTCTGAGATGATAAAAAACTTTTACTGCAAGAATTCGTGCAGTATACGACTACCATAAAAAAGAAAGATTTATGCCCACACAATTACTTTTTTGTGAGAGGTCATCAAAGAGAAAAGATGTGTTGTTTCTGCATAACAACGCATGAATTTGTCAAAGTTCAGGCTTTCATATATTAGCGTTCTTACAAATCCATAATTATAAATGCTCTATAATTTATTTTTTAATTTCGACATTTATAAAATATCCCAAATGAAGGCTTTTGGAATGAATAAATAAGGAGTTATGTTGAATTATATTATTTCAATAAGTCGATTATTTCATGCTTTGATGGATAAACCATTGAATGATCATCGTATGTCTGTTACATTCTGAACAGTAGTTTATCTTGGATTAAATTATATTTATTAATTCATTAATTTGGCTTAATTTGCATATGTTTATACACCTGATTGATTAATTGGATGACGATCTTTAACCATTTTCTCTCATGTCCATCAACGTCCGAAGTAAATTATTTTCGACACAGATATTTAAATCGCTTCTTCGATTGTAAGAGATATAGGGCTGACGTGATCGTCGTTCAAGCGTAAATATACTATATTTTCAAATAGAAAAATTGCATTATTTATAAGGTGTTATTGTGCAAGAACTACACACCTGTCGAAAGGTGTCACGGCGTTCATGTGAAGATGAGCATCGAGAGCCTTGACCGTATGATGTCCTTCGAGCTGTGACAATTCCACCTCTCGAAAATCTCCACAATTACAGATAACCGAATGCTGAGACTGTTACCGGTTTTCCCGGTCCTCGAGAATTTGAAAAAGAGTAAGAATAAAAAGCGAAAGATGTGTGACCAGAGTTATGCAAATCCGTAGGCGAATGGGATGACCACCGGTTGGCCTTGCAAGAATTTAATGCCTCATCAGTCGAATTGGTATTCCGGTCAATAAATATCTTTTACTGGGGGGGAAAAAAAAAAATCGAAATTTTTACCCAATTGTATCATTGACCTTTATGCTCGAAAAATAAACACTGTTTTTTCCGTTTTTGCCTATAAAATTTCATCGGTTTCAATTGCAATTCGACAAATCTTACGATGAGTTCTATTGTTCAATATTATTCACAATCGTGCGAGAAGCATAAATTATATCTATTTAAATAAATACATATGTAAATATTCAATTGACAATAAAGTGGCGTTACAAAATTTTATCATCCAACGGAAACGATCGCGCCTATCGATTTGAAATTCTTGCACACAAACAAATTTGATTCCATCTTAGGCAGGGTTATAACAAATACTGAAAGATGTGAGATTAAAAAAATAAAATATTCTACATAGAATCTACATAGTCTCGAACGTTCATGAGATGCGGCTTCCATGATCGTGAAGATCATAGAAGGCCCCGGGTACGCATTTATCGCCAAAAATGCTGCAAAAAGATCTATAAAAAAAGGATGGAGTGGCTACAAGGTCTGTTCGTCCCACTGGTCCGCTTTTCGGATCGCTGATATGACGAATGAGTGTCTCGCAATCGAACGCCACTACCTGAAAGAACGATTACGAACTCTCATTACAAAACGAAGTTGTCCAAAGAAAACAGATCGGTTGGGTTGTTTAAATTTTACAATCGGTCAAAAATATTGTTGTCTTTTTTATTGCGGGCTTATAGCCGGCTGAGTCGGCCCAATGTTTAAGCGATAACGAAGAAGAAAAAGGTCTTTGATAACTTAGCATATATTATAAAAACGGGCAGTTAATCAGTGTTGATTTATGTGAAGTGGAATAGGTTAAGTAAAATAAAAATTATATGCAACTCTCAATCGGGTCGTTATTCCGCGTTTTTCATCCCCATTTCATTAGCGTTGATAATGAAATAGGGATGAAAAATTGCTTTTCTGAAATTTTCTGGTTTCTGGTTGATGATCTTTATGCTGATATAATAAAATTGATGCATTTTTTAAGACAATATTTTGGAACGATCGATGCACCAAAATCAGATCCAAAGTCTTTCAACAAAAATGGGAAAATCTTCCTTAACAGCAAAATTATTGTTAAGCGTCATTTATATCATTATTTCTAATCGAAAAAAGATTTTTAGCAAATCGATAGCTAAGACAATCTGATAAATAGGCCTAATAATTCTCTATCTTATTCACCAAATCTCTCTTCGATAGCTCTTTTTCAGAGAGATTATATTCATTGAATCTATCATAGTTTTGTAAAAGTTATGGCGTTTTAATTCACATGTACGAATTCCGAACGTTCGTGTGGTATACCCTAATATTGTATATTGTAACAGTTTTTAATAGTCTGTAAAAATAATAATCGAAAAGAGCAAACATGTGGTGTATCATTATTATCAAATTTGAGGTGTATAATACTTGAATACATCCCATTTTCTATTTGAATTTTCTTTAGGATGGAACTTATCTAAGTAAATTTGAAAGATTTTCCATATCATCTTATTGCTATCAATTAATTTTCATTTATCCTTTGAAGAAATTTGATTTGGAGGCATTATTAATAGAATTCGAAGCTCACAGAGCATAACATTCTAAAAATGGTGGTAATAAATAAGAGCATCTTTCTATCGGTTGTGTTTCCATGAGAATACTTGGGTCATTATAATTTGATGTTGCCCTTTTGAAATCATACCCTTTTTGTATAATAATTTTGGTTAATAAGGTACATATCCAATTCAGCATCCCCAGTCATTGCTCGTTCTTTTTAAGTACTATATCCGTTATCAAACACAAGCGATTTCCATAAGAAGTCTGAGATGAAAATCTACGAGGATGAAAGCTTTTCATATGGTAATTTTCCATTATCCTTCGTATTTGAACTAGCAAATTTAGATAGTTGATTTCAAAATGGTCATAATGTTTACATGTATTTTATTAATCGTTGTTCATGATTTAATCCATTATACCAAAACTTAGTCACTACAGATCAATATAAAATAAAATATTTGGACTCTATTTAGATCATTTAACACTTGTAAAACTTATTTTTTTATGCCATAAAGATACTCATATTAATCATATGACATGTTGTCTGCTATTTAAAAAGCCTTTTTATTCTATGTAAAATAACAATCTATAATAATTGCTATTCTTCTTCTTTAAGGTATCATAACTGTATCAGATGAAGGCAATCTCCATAGAAGACTTTTTTAATGAAAATTTAGTGGTTTTTCATTTGCCTTCCATATGTGGTTAACTTAGGATAATATTGTTTGAATAAAAATTTTAGGTAGAATAATTATTTTTATATGATTGTTGCAAATTCAGCCACCCACAGGCGATCCAGAAAATCAAAGTAAATCTGGATTAAGATTTAATACTTCCGATCTTCTAAATTTGTTTGGCACAATCTGGTTTTGAAATCGAGCTTTTATAGCAAGAGTCCAGGATCCACAATAGCAATAAATACTTAATTCTTGTGGCTCAAAGGAAGAAGTCTAAATGTAGTATTCAAATTAATTCTTGCACAGCCCTGATATGAATGGAGATGTCTTATTAGATCCATTGAACGTCTTAACCTGGTTACCGAGATTGACGATGAGGTAACCTTTCATCGACATAACTAGGCGTACTGACCGCCGAATCTCCGCAGGTGATTATGATTTTACTTCTTAATCCAAGCAAATTAATGACCTATTAATAAACAAAATACGCTTGAATGAGGACAAGGTTGTGATTAACATCGACGCCGAAATAAAAAGGTGCTATATCACTTTTCCATACACAAAAACATTTGTAAGCCGGGCGAAAACCAAACATAAATAAATTTCGCTGCCTGTCGATGATGTCGATCATCTTCGTCGATCATGGCATATTTATTTTTTAGCAATTTCATACGATCTGACATCAGAAGGGGCGTCAATGCTTATGTCATTTTTTTCTCTATATAATGACTATATATAGCTTTTCTCACGACCTTATGGAATATGGAAGTCTCGGCCATTGACTACTTGCTATGTAAATTCGACCTGTCCTAAAAATCCGTCCACCAACGCATTCGGCTATAGTAAAAATCTATCAACGCACGTCGAAACATCGCATTCGAGGAAGACGATTATGCGTAGGAATTGAATAACTGATGTAACATTACAGAATTGGAAAGTGAACGTACCCAATATGTAATAGAACGAGTGGCTTCTGCGATGCTGAAAGAAAGAAAGACCTTGTATCTTGAGTTCTGAGATGCTGGCAAGGTTGACATCCTGTTTACAACATTAATTGGTTTCCAAATATGTGCTTATTGACTGGCATTTCTATTCCCAATTAGCATTTCGGCTGCAAAATTTGCTCAGGATTAGCTCAGAAGCTGCATATCATTTGAGGATGCCGTCTACGTTTTGCGTTCGCAATTCGCTACCGGCATCATCAATAATTTACGCAAGTACGAAAGATTAAGTAGTTTGTCCAGAGTGAACATGCTACCAATTAAGTTTCATTTATCTAGCACTCAATTTATTATTTGCGAAATTGAGTAATTTATACATTCGAAAAATGCAGACGGTCGTCTTTCTGCTTTAATGTAGGTATTTGTTAATGGGCAATTGGAAGATTTATCACATATATGAAGATATTTAGAATTGTTGAAAGACTTTGAATCTGATTTTGATATTTAATTGTTTTAAACTTTTAGCAGAAGATTTAACACTATCACATATATAAGCTTTATTTGGATTTAATCGATTGAAATGCTTTAGTGAGTGTTCTGAAGATTCCTCGGCATTCAACCACTGCCCAGATCTTTTCCTGATATCCTTACGCCCAGGGCCGTAACAATAGGGTGGAAAAGCAGGCGCCCGCCATGGGCGCAAATGGGCTTGGGGCGCAAAACACAGAATACTAACCCAGTCGACAGTTCCTCGTGGTTTTTATTTTACTTGACCATTCTACTTTACATTATTTAAGACTGATTGACTCTATCCGTTTTTGTAATATATACTAAGTTGTCTCATCCCTTTTTTCTTCGTTATCGCATAAATATTGGATCGACCCAACCGGCATAAGCCCGCAATAAAATAAAGACAGCAATATGTTCAACCTTTTGTAATCCATCCAATCAGTCTTCTTCGGACAAGTTCGTTTTGTAATGAGAGTTCGTAATCGTTTTATAGACATGCGTCCATTCGTCATATCAGCGATCGGAAAAGCGGACCGGTTGGTCACTGCGTCCTCTTTAGGGCTTTTTGCGACATTTTTAGCGATAAATGCATACCCAGGGCTTTACCCATTTATCTATTTTTTTAGCCTGTTCTATTGTAACGAGATGACAAGAAAAAGACGTGTCACTAACGTCTAACTCACAAGCAAATGCTTGAAGTGTTATATGTGGATTAGGTTCTACTATGGCGTTTAAATCTTCATACATGCTGCGACAATCTTGATAGACAAATGGATTTATACGGATAATAAGTGGCGGACATACAAATATAGCATCTATGTTTATGGTGATTTTAAATTAGCTCACTGCTCAAAGAGGACACAATTTGGGGAAGAAGCTTATGTCTTTACTTGGTCATCATTAAACGTTACTCTCATAGACTGTGCGAGCATTATTCAAGCATCTCCGAGAGACAAATAATATAAAAAGATTGGAAGCTTTTGAATGAGAGATGAACGAGGAAGACTCTCTTGTCCTAATTCTTTCCGTTTTTGTTACATCATAAGTGACACGTGCGGATGGGCGTTGTTGACAAATTTCTCACCAGATACATACTATTAAAAATTTATTAACGTACTAGAACCATTTTAGCTCCTTTTACATATAAATATTAAGCATTCTATAGCATTTGTATTATCAGAACATCCGACCAATGTTAAGGACGAACGAATAACGTTGTATAATGAGAGATTAAAGGGAAATCGTGTATCGAATTTTCAAATTTGTTTAATCGAGATGCTTTGATATTATTAGGCTTTGGCTTCAACTTGACATCAATTCTAAATCAACAACGAGAGAGGTGCTGTGGGCTGTTAGTGAAGATGATGATGACATCAATTTGCCCTTATATAAGACGCTCTTCGATAAATATTGATTTTTATCGTATGCAATTCTCTCTTCATTTTGATGCATATAAATATAATACTATTGATGAAATAGTATCATATCAATCCTTATCACTTGATAATATAGATTGGCTATTGTGAACTTTTCGGTTATTTTTTTAATTTGAAACGATTGTTTCAGTTAGAATTTTGGAAGCCATTATGCATGCTTTGATTTTTCTTACATAACGAAATATATGCATAATTCTAGTTATTTAAAATTGAACAAAAGGTCACTCCATAGCAAATTGCCAATGCATGTTGTTGATATAATATGCTATTTTTATAGTAGTTCATGTTTATAAATCATTCTATTTGCCGAATGACGGCATTGTTATCCGATTCAACGTTGTTTTTTTATTGACAATCTATCGTTCAAAATATTAAACGTTCGTGTTACGTGCGTAAAAACAAGCCGAGCGTGGCAGAACACCGATTTAACTCATTTTAGCACACCAAGAAGGCTCCATATATTATTGGCATCAATAGGATGCTCTTTGATCGATAATAGTCTTCGGTGGTTTTTCTGAAACGAGATACGCCTGTCGATATTAATGAGCTTGCTCAGAGTAACTAAGTATGTTCAGGTCACAGATATCAAATGGCCGAATGATGCAACACTTAAATGTGAATAAATGAAGTAATTTCAATTTGCATTTCACCGACGTGTGCGTGCAAAAAAGACCCAAAGAGACGATAATAAGACGACTAATCGTGGCATTGGTGGATTTAGTAGAATGAAATAATTCTCGCGAGTGCCATTTAGTCGGTCGGAGTTCGTCGTCATGGAGCACGTGTAGCGGAGATGTTACTTTCACTCTTAAATTCCCGAGGTCTTAAATGTCAGGAGGTCAGCGTCTGACCCATCCATGGCGGTCGGCTCCGTACAGACATATTGTGCGCTTCGCTGATTACATACAATACCAAGCCAATTAATATTGAGCGTTCCTTACTTATCAAGGAAAAGGTTTGCATGCTAGAACGATCGCTTATATTCCAAAAACAATATCTGTGTCGAGGTTGAGTCACCATCTTCCGAAACGCTCGATAATATAAAATATCTCTTTTAGAAAGGGGAAAAATGCATTTAAAAAATAAGACATGCATTTATTCCCATTTAATTGTTTAAATATTGATAATATATATTTTATGGCTGTAAATATATTTTTTTATACGCGTTTGTTCGATTTATTCAAACGTGACTTTTATAATTTTCCGCAATATTCATGGCCGAACGATTTTAAATTACGACCAATTTGAGGTTAGATGGCAAACGTCAAATTTTTACAACCAACAAAACGATCGCGCGTCGAAATGTCGCCGGATGATTTTTCTGTGTCAGCATACCATCACAAAGGATTCGCATCACAATTAAAGCCGTGGAAATGCTTATAAGTTATTACTGGCCTTATAAACTTTAAGCTGACCGTGCGAAGATTTGAAGCTGTCGCTTCTGAAATGTCAAAGTCGATTATTTGTTTTGATATCGAATTGCACACAACACAAGTATTTTCGTCCATCTCAGACGTATCCCATCAACGTCGCAATCGACGGCGCAAATGTCACCGCGCCTAATTGATAAAATGCTATTTGTGTTTGAAGTTTTGAAAAATCCGATTGATTAGTCATACGTGGAAAAAATATTACGCGTTGAATAAATTTAAAAAAATATATGATATAATATCGGTGTTGCAAGCCGGCCATAAAAACTTTTATAATTAGGGTCATTAAAATACTAAAAAGTGTGACCTATGACGTAACGCGCGGGTCGCCGATCTCTCCCTAAACATTTCTTTGTTGGCGCGGCAACAGAAGCGCCAAAGCAGAAGGACCGTCCGACCCATTGATTTACGAATCGGCAACAAGAAGAGCAGACGTTGAAACTTGTGACATATTATTTGGTATCCGGGTACATAATTTACGTCCACCTTTGACCTAAAAGTGAATTTTTCGTCCTTGATTTGTACAAAATCAGCGTTTCGTATATTTGCATCAAAACTGGCGATACGCTCTGAAAATACGCAGCTAGTACACGTCGTTTTATTTCTAATGTTTAAATGTCAATAATTTGGCTCGAAGGCGCCAGACTGAGGTTATCCGGGTTGAGTTTTTTTATTGTCGAGTTAACACGTTTTATCTTCACCCCTGAAAAAATTGACATCACCTGTTGCATTAAAAAATACATTTGAAATATTCAAATTTGACGTTTGACGACAGCGCCAATCGCAGTCGCGCGTCGAAAATTGGAACCATTCGTTGCATTTAAAAAAAATTGAATTCAAAAATCAAATACAGTTTATTTGCAGAGTTGAAAATGATTTACGTCCATAAATTAAGTCATCCTTAAAACTATTGAAACTCATTGTCATGATTTTTTGTATCCCCCAAATAATGCAGTATTTATTAACATATAAACATGTCGGATTCTCAAATATATAGCATTTGTATGACATTTGAATTCAACTATATTTCAGTATAACAAGCAGAACGCTACTTTAATGACGTGATAATCGATATTTATTTCTGGTTAATATTACCCTCGACATTGTAATATTCAAATACATCAAATACAGTGTGCCAATATTTGCATAAATTCCATTCCCGAGGAAAAATCACGAACTTGTTATAATTTAGAGCTTCATAAATAATACTTATCAACTGAAGAACATCGCAGAAATTTAATACGCTTTATATCATCCACGTATTTTTAGATATTAACATCTGAACTTGTTTAACCTTTTAGCTTCCGTGACACAAAAACCTAAAAAAAATCATTTTATAATGTTATGCTACTTGTTTATCACGAAAATGTTAAAAGATTCTCGGAATATTAGCTTATCTTATCGGGACTGTCTTTACAATGCGCATGCGCCAATAAGATACATCAAATAACTATATCTATTAAAAATATATTTAAAAAAGCGCTTTCCAATAAGAGCAATCGAATGATCGAATAAAAAAAATAATTTTATTGAAAGATACCACATTTCAATCAAGATTCCGCACTACAATTTTAGTCACGTCTACCAAAGCCATAACCATCCTCTATCTAAAGTAGACGACGTTTGTTTAACAATCATCAACGTAAACTACTTGTAGACAAAAATGCAGCTTTGTAGATTTTAATTTAATGCCGTTATGTTCAATTATGGATAAAATATATAAATGCAATAAATTAAATATCAGGTTGGGGAATAAGTTCGTAGCGTTTTTATATTATTTTGTTTTACAATATTTTTTTGCGTTTTGGCAGAGTGTATAATATTCATTCGATAGAGCTCTTTCTGTTCTATACATCTGCATTGATCATCTTTTTGAATAATTATTTTTTTTATTAACTATGAGTCTTAAAAACGGAATATCCAGGAGGTAAATAGCAACATTTTCGACACCCACTCTTCTTCGCTTTTCATCGAGGTCAAAAAGGTGCTGAAGCAGCCCGGGACATTTGCAACGTATACGGAGAAAGTCTCATAGGTGAGTCTACAGCACGGAAATGGTTTGTAAAGTTCAAAAATGGCGATTTTGATGTTGATGATACGCCCCCTAGTGGAAGACCCTTCTGAAATTGACGAATAACGTCTTGAAGCATTTTTGAAGAAGGATGATCGCCAAACAAGTCGGATGGGGGTCAATGGGATTTGCCGAAAAATTTGAAGCCTGGATGCATTACGATGGATGCTTCTCAGCATCTCGCCCGCCATCGAGCAACATGCGGTCATAAACAGCGCTTTTTATACCGAATTGTCACGGGAGATAAGAAATGGTGCCTATATATAAACATGAAGCAAAGAAAGGAATGGGTGACTGTAGGAGATACGCCAGAGCCGAGTGTCAAGCCTGATATCCATCCAAAGAAGACTATGATCTACCTTTGGTGGGACTGGGAGGGCATGGTGCATTTGAAATTGGTTCGAAAGGAATGCTACGGTCAACAAGGAGCTCTATATAACTTAGCTACGCCGCGTGAAAGATGTTATTCAATTGAAAATATCCCATCGACAAAGCCAAACCATACTCCTTCACGACAATGCTAGGCCCCATATTGCACAAGTCATCAAAGTCGCACTCCAAGAGCTCGAATGGGAGGTCCTTCAGCATCCGCCGTATTCTCCAGATCTTGCATCGATGGATTACCATCTTTTCCGCTCCCTGTCGAAACCATATGAGAGGAGTTACCTTCAACAACGAAGACGACCTTAAAAACTGCCTCAATTCTTCGATACTAGACTGGGTGATTTTGGCGGAACGGCATCGACAAATTACTCGAGATGTAGAAGGAGGTAGTAAACAGCAATGGCGAATACATAATTAATTAATTTATTATTAAAACTATTGATTTTTGTTTAAATACAAGTTTTTGATAAAAACGCTACGAACTTAATCCCCAACCTAATATTATTATAATGTATATTTTAAAATTATATACGAAGATTGTCTCAAAAGTACCCAACCTAACGTATAGATGGTGAACGTTGTTTTAAAAAATATAATATGATAAAAAGTGTTTGTCTTAAAACTAAAAAACTAGCTAAGATAGCAGCATAAATTAGTAGGATTCCTAAATATATCATTTTTATAATAGGTAAACTTCCCATAGACTAGTTCGCGACCTCATTTGACGCGAGCCACCTATGTAAATTAGCCTTTGGGGGATTTCCCGTGATCATACAGATTAAAGAAGGCCACGGAAACGTATTTATATAACAAATTTTGCTTGAAGAGGATCACCAATATTTGGAACAGCGAGTGATCATGAGACAATAGGAACTACTGAGGTCGATCATCAAAAGTCGTTTTTCTCATAAAAAATCTGCTGGATCTATGGTATAATAGCTATACATTTAATGATATCTATACAATACGCAATAAAGACATCGATCTTACCTTTTTGACGGTGACTGATCCATCATTCTTGTATTGCAATTATTTAATCAGTCATAATTTAGTCGCAATCACAGCATAAAAATGCTCTTTATGATCTTCAATAAAGTCGCATAATTTTGATGAAAATTTTCCTAAATGTCGTGATTTATATGTTCTTCAAACCTGAATTTCATAGACAGTTCGAACGATTGAAAAGTGATTATGCAGTTTGCTTGTAACCAGAATCAACGCCATCACCCAGGCCAAAGCTGGTTGTTTCCAATAATAAAATTGGATCAATTAAATGCAAAAAATGATATCCAAAAAGTTGCAGTGCTATAAACGAAGCAGCGCTAAACTTTTTTATTGTATAATATTAATTATAAAGTTATTATTTATTGCTAATATCGATTTTTTTTTTCATAAACATTCTTGAACAGTTTGAGCAAAGAAGTTGTTTGCTTTGAGGAAGATTCTTCCTTATTTGGCATTATTTTTGTTTTATTGTGAATAAGTCATCAAACATCGTTTGCCTTTTCCTGTTTCGTTTAGCAAGCAGTTGTCGATAGCAACACATCAATGAAACTTACTCTTGTCTTTTGTGTAAACTAATCCAGAATTTCCATAATAGTGGTTGAACTCTTTTTTAGAGAATTCATCGAGAGTTCATCATTTTGATGTACTTGTTGTTCTACTAATTATTTAAGAACGTCGTTGAAAGGACTTTCACTCGTTGTAACTTGCAATAAATCTTCAATATCTTGCACATTTATATTATCCAAGCCTGTTTCATTAGTTAACTTGACAGTTTTATCGACATCATCAATGGATTCTTTTGTGTCGACATCCTTGCTTAGCTCCTGCCATACATTCTTCTATGCTAATTTAAGCAATTCTTGGTCACTTAATTCCAGAAAATATTGATGTTCTTGATTGATTGCAGTTTTTCCAAAATTTTCTAATGGATTATTTATTTTCTCGATCTGTTTTATCAACCAATTGTCGTTATGTCCGCCCCATTTAGTTTATTATATATTAATCTTTAAAATGTGATATTACACCTGGATCAGTTTGTTCGATTAACGAAGTTGTAATTGACGATAGGAAAAGAACTTCTGCTAGAATGTTAGTTGTTAACACATTCTCTTCGGGGGCACATCACGCGCATTTGCTCACTGATGCGGGCAATCTTTTAAACTTTTAATACTTTTAAAATTCTAATTTAAATACTTGTACAAAAATAGATTTAAATATGTTTATTTAATAATTAATCCGCCATTAGTATAAGTAGAAGCCAAAATGATTTTCGTTTAATTGCTTAACCGTTTTTGGGGATTATTTGCACTTAGGCTGCTACATTTTATACAAGTTATGTAACCATATGATGCTTTCCGCATCTAATGTGTTAAGTCGGAAATGTGTTGGACGTTTTAGAGCATTATCACCTGATCTGGCGGATTCTATGTAATAGTTTTCATTATTGAACGCAGCATCAATATTTCTAGTTGACATGATATTTAAGGGGGTATTCCAATGTGACCGTTTCGAAAAATCGTTTTTTTATTTTTTGCATTTTTCGATAGTTTGTATCCTTTAAATTGATATTCTAGAATCGGTTTAGGTGTTTCCTATCTTGTTGACTAATTATAATGCTCCAACGGAGAGCATCTAACTGCGGGCGCGCTATGTTTTCGAAGCAGATACCGCCGTTTCGTGTATGTTACGCGATTGATTGGCGCTGGTTTGCAAAATATAAACTATCTTTGTGGATATATGGATATTGGCAAGAGTTTTAACGTAAATTTATATTATAATATTATAAAATCTATCTCTGAAAGCGTAAACGCTGTGTACGACATTGTGATTCGTAAAGCCGTTCGAGAAGAAAAAGAGTTAAATGTACAAGTTGGCTTTCCAGAAAATGAGCTCTCAGTTTCTAGCGATGGTTCGTGGTTCAAGAGAGGATTTTCTTCTCTTCTAGACATTGTATCACTGATTGGAAAATATTCCGATATAATCTTTGATACCATCATAAAATCGAGTTTCTATAAAGCATGCAATACGTGAATTGGCAAAAAAGATACAGATGAATATAACAAAACACAAGACACTTTGAAGCCAATTTATGAAGAGCTGAGCCAAAATGAACTTTTAGAGAGATACTTAGGTTCCAACACGCAAAATGACAACGAAAGTTTCAATGCTTGCGTTTGGCACCTAAATATGTCTATTGCGGCAAAAAAAAATGGAAATTGCCACCTATAATGCAGCTTGCATAATTGATGAAGGTCAGAAAAGAATACTTAAGAACTTGGAAGTCATGGGCTGTTTACTTGGCCCTGGAAGCTTGAGTTTCGCCAAGGACTGCGACAATGCGCGCGTACAACGCCCAGACCAACGCAGCTCCTTTGCTTCAAAAGCCGCTCGAATCGCAAGGAGAGAAGCTAGAGCGGCTAAAGAAGAAGTCTATGACGAAGAAAAAAGTACCTTGTATGGTTGGGGCATTGCTGATCAGCCGAAAAGGTAAGTTTTCTATGACTTTTCATCTTTAAAAACTTTAAACGCGTTTTTCTCAAAACGACATTTTTGCACCTGGCGTAGGTGATTTTTAAAAAATGGCTAAGCGTATCGACTTCAAATTTTAATACGATATTAAGAACTATTATGGCTATCGTCCGTGCCTCCAAGTTGTTGATATTTAGATTTTAACTTATAATTTCACCTCATTTATGGTGCAAAAAATGTGTGTTTTTCTCTCTCTTTTACAAAAAACGCCGCCATTTTGTCAATTTTCAATGAAATAAAAAAGTTGAGGTACCTGCGATAGGGACAGTTACCTAGATTAATAAACTATTTCAATTTTCTATTTCAGATCACCAGGAGAGCCCAAAGTACCTACGCCAGCAGAAAACTTTTTTTTTTATTCGCTTGATTTTTTTGTCATAAATAAATAAATAAATATTTTTGATCATCAAAAAAAATCTTTTGTCCTTCTCCTTAAATATGCCTTTAAGATAGAAAAACATTCGTTTAATTATATTCTATAGTTTCAGAGAAAAAAATTATCGAAAATATGCCTTTTTTTACGCGTTCACATTGGAATACCCCCTTAATCGCATATTTTCGCACACAATCATTGTTTTTTTTTATAGAATGTTTGAATCTTATTTCAAAATATAAAATGTAAAATCATCCGAACTTAAACCGGCAAATTTATTCAATTCATTGAACAGTATCATGTAACATAATTTATTACACAAGGGATGCAATCGAAATGGCAAATGTTATGGAGAGGATCGATCATCATAAAATAGTCATGGTCTGGAAGTTTTGATAGTCGACTAAAAGAAGATGAACTAAGATCTTAATCAGCTATTAGATGATGATGTCGAGTACTAACCAGATTATGCAATGTATGCACAAAAACGGTTTGATATGAATAGTGCAGCATCAGGAAAAGTGGACGTTCGCTAATTCCAAATTTATATTCGCCAATAAACAAGCATAATCGCCGCATCAAGGTCGATAAGATAAATTGCTCTTATAAACTTTATAGAATCCATAAAAATTAAAGCTTTCTATATGTGTATCATAGTTCAGCTCGTGATCTATTTGTGATTAGATGGGTCCTGAATTTATGGTGATCTAATGTCATGCATTGAACTTATGGCCAACCTATATTACGTATGCAAAGCCGACGGTTGTATAACACCGTTATGAATGGGCTGTTCGCATAACGTCGTGTGGAGATTTCACTAGAATAAACTGCGAAAGTGATAGTGAGCAAATGATTCATCACTGTTGCGGTATCTCGACTCGTTAGACAGTAGGAATTCGCTCTCGGAAATGTCTAGGTCAACTGATGAAACCTCTAATTGGGTTTTAATTAGCTGAGAATATTTCGAGGGCACTCTCCAGAATTTCGGCTTGCCGTAGAATTTCGAAATCGAATAAATCAATCAAAAAATTTGTTTACCGAATCGGTGATGGTCGAAAATATTTGCATTTTCGTTTGATTAATTTGAATGTTTTTGTACGATTGCGACAGCAATGTATGACAAACCAAAGCATCCGCATTATTTATGAAGACTTGGTACTCTATAAGATTATTTGAAATAGGCAATCTTTTTTTATAACACAATATTCTTTATTATGGGCGGACTCCACGAGCGTGGTTTCTTGTTCTGCACAAACTCACAAGGTTACGGAAACGCTACTCATTAAAACCCCTCCTTATTTACAGCTGCCATCCGGCTAATAGCTAAGTATTGCGCGATATGCGCGATCCTCCCGGGTCCTCCTGCATGTTCTTTGTTTTACTGGATGTCGCCTGTGTGTCTGTTAGGAGGATGTTGCTATTATGCGTCGTCTTGTATCTTCAACATTTTCCTTCTACTGCATAGCGCACGTCGTGTATTTGCACCACGCATTCTATGTCCTAGCATCCGTTAACATTGAAGGTACCATGTTGCTAGGGGAGAGCAAGTTGACTCTCAGCTCCTCCCATAGAATGTCTCTTTCGGTGCTCTATGCTGGGCAGACAAATGTCGTGTGTGCAGTATCGCCGTACTCCACTCCGCAGTGGTGGCACTCCGGGCTGGTCTCTTGGCCTATTTTGTGTAGTTAGTTACCAAAACAGTCGGCCCGGTGAGGACCTGGGTCAAGTGGTAGCACAGTTGATCGTGCTTTCTGGCTACCCAGGTTCTCAGGTTCGGTATTAGCTCGTGCATCCACCAACCTTTAGCAAAGTTATCCCATTGGGACTGCCACATCGCCATGGTACTTTGCTTAGCGTTTTTCTTGTCTCCATCTTTCTGTATTGCCTGTATCTCGTAAACGAGCAGGTCGATTGGCGGTATGACAGTCACTGCCAGGACGGCGTCTTCCGACACTGTGTGATATGCAGCAGCTACTCTGATTGCGTTCCTTCTCTGGACTCTGGCCATGTTGTGCCTGGCCCTTTCAATTTGTAGTGCCTCGGCCCACATTGGCGCGCCGTACAACAGTACCGAGTGCACTACCTCGTTGTAGAGTCGCCTCCTGTTTGTTTTTTGGGCCACCAATGTTGGGCATCAAATTGGCCAGGTTCTCCGCGATGCTGGCCGCCTTCGCTGCCCGCCTCCTCCGTGTGGGTGACGAATCTGAGCTTTTCATCAATCCCCACCCCCAAATACCGAATGGATCTTGAGTATTTAGTCTCGCAACCTCCGATCGTCAGGGGTGGAGACGCAAGTTTCCCGTGTCTCTTGAAAAAGAGGGCCTCAGTTTTTTGAATAGCGAGCTTCAGGCCAGCTCCTGTCAGCCGCTTCTTGGCCTTCCTCAGCGCGTCCTCCCAGGTTGTTCGCAGGATCTCCGTGGATTTGGGAGTGACTAGGATGGCAACATTATCAGCGAAGGCGACCATTTTAGCTCCGTTCAATGGTGGCGTCCTCAGTAGTCCATTGTACATTACGTTCCACAGGGTGGGTCCCAGCACCGACCCCTGTGGAATTTCTGCTGTCACTGGTTTTTCTCTTCTCTCTGACTAAAGTCTGTCACTAAAGTCTGATTCCACGAGATATAATCTAGGTGAAGGCATCAATAAATTGAATATCATTTTACAATTTTCCAATTTAAGTTCGTTAAGGTGACTATTGGTACTTTTAATCTCATCTACATCATCTTTATTATAATTATATGACAAAACCCCTACCATCCACTACGAAAGTTTAAACGCCCACTAGTGGGCGGCAGTGACCAGTTCGACTACCATTACACTATCAATCACTATTACTAAGAAAAAAAAGCATTAATTAACACCAAAATAAGAAGTTTCAAAATAGATAAAATGTCAATGAAGACTTTTGAGTTTTTTAAAAAATATAATCGCATGATTGATGTTGTTGCTTTGGTTGCATGTATCACAAAGAGGCAGCGACCGAAATTTGCATCCATTTCTACAAAGCTAATTTTTGTTTTAGTTAGTATTTAAACAATGTAAATCAGGAAAGTTACAGTTGCTTTTTTGTATACAAGTAGTTTACGGTAACTATTGTTAAATAAACGTCATGTGCTTTCGATACAAAGTGGCTAGGGCTTCGATAGACATGGCTAAAATTATAGCATCGGAACTTGATTGAAGTATTGCAACATTCAAAGCATTGCAATATCATATACATATAATAATGATTATAAGCAGCTACAATATAGTTTCAATCTTGTAAGTACAAAACATTTATATAATATATATTTACAGGTCTCAATAATTATTATAAATGTCGGCAACAACAATCATTGCAGTAAACTGCCGTTTTATTCACTTACAATATGAAAACAACAAAATGAGAAAGTATCAGCTTTGTAGAAATAATTATACAAATAATGTGTTTGCCTCCCGTACTACAAGTGTTAGGATAGTAGATTATGATGGTTCATAAACGCTTATTATAAAGATTTAGATCCAAATCCAGTTAAATTTGTTATTTACTTATAGATCTTCGCGTAGCTAAAATATCTTATATAAATAATATTTTCCTAATTGAACCATGTATGGAAGGAATCATAACGTATAAATTCTCCTTGTATAGCAAAATTTCATCTTATGGAGATCTACCCTTGTTTTTATTACAATGATGACATTGTATTATCTATGGAAAAGTCAAGTATCATCTATCTTTGGCCTTCTCTTGAATTTTTGTATATCGAGTATATACAAAAGTCAATTAATATCTTATAATTGATCACGCATGCATGTTAATACAAGAACTTGTCAATCTGAATGCTAGAAGCACTCAAACGACCCCTTATTTACATAGTTGTAGATGTCCGGGTTTTTTCCCCAAATTTGTATGTAAAGGCTATAAAAATAAATTAAAATTATGCATACCCGGTCGTTAATGAAAATGAAAATTGATGCCTTATAAATATATATATACACGAGTCGAGGTCGTTTGCATATCCAACAAATTTCAACTGGTTATAGAAATACATATAAAGGTCAAGGACTATCTATTATGAAGTCAATCCATTATTATCTATTTTTCGATGTAAATTCGGCGAAAAACTCGTGTCATTTTCGATTTTATCGCTGCCATTTCTTGTAGGAAAAATAACCCGATCATTTACGATCGTTACATACGCGTTTATCCTTAAATTTGAATCAATGTGCGTTGCGTGTTCATCGCGTTGAATTATGTGAATTAGGCGGACTTTGAACTTTAAACGAGCAAAATAATGTTTTTTTTAAATTAAATATCATGGCTGGTATTTGATTTGACATTTATTTTGATATACGGCTTTGTGAATTGTTTTATTGTAGTGAAAAATCCACAAAATGCAACTGGTTTTATCATATATTATAATTGGAACCACGACTGGCTATTTTGTGGTTAATCATTTGTATTAGCATTTTTGGCAAAAAGATGTGATTTTAAATTATACTTGATCTGCAGTCTATTGACTTTCAAATTTCGTCCAGATAACACGCTCAAGGAAAAACTTGAAAAGAGGCAATACACCCAAGGAAGACTACAATTAATAGTCATCATTCATAATTGTCCTACTTTTTTGTGCCAATGTATAAAATTCTCATTTGTTCCATTAATACTATCTGTAAAACAGGGCCTTATTTCGATGCTCGATTTTTAAATGTAAATTAAACAAGTTGTGCCCCAAAGGAAGAAGTCTAAAGGCGTTAAATCCCACGATCTTGGTGGCGATATAACCATGCCTTCAAATCGTACGTGCAGAATGTTTATCGTGATATGCGCTGTATGGCGTGTAGGGCCATCCTGTTGGAACCAAATGTCATCGATATCCATATCATCCAGTTTAGGCCATGAGAAGTTGTTCATCATCGATCTGTAGCGCTTACTGTTGACATTTATTACAATGCCAGTTTCGTTTTAAAAAAAAGTACGGACTGATGATTTCGTACGGATAGAAATTGACTGCCTCGGGTATTCCCGTACACTCTCACACACAGCAGCGGTGTTTTCAGCAGACCTTGCGTTTCAATTACGTACGGGCAGGGCCGTAATAAGGGCGTGGCAAAGCAGGCGCCCGCTACGGATCGCGAAGGTTCATTCGTCATATCAGCTGTCTGAAAAGCGGACCGACTGGACATACACACTTTGTGGTCACTCCATCCTCTTTTGGGAACTTTTGCGGCAATTTCTATTTATAATATTGAACAATTTACAATAAATTTGATAGATATTGCTTTAACAACATGGTTCCTATAACCTTATTTATTCCTGTGGGAGGAGAATCTTGCATAAGACACGCTGGGTTTGATCCCAGGGTAGTGTCAGATTCTTACTGACTAAACCCCTCCATCATCCTTCTCCCCCCCCCATCGTCATCATCATCGTCCCCCTGGGATGGTTTTCCACATTGCTTCAGGACAGGTAGTCTAGTCATGGGTAATTGGTCCTATTCTAGTGTTGAAGAAGTGCTCTGCACCTCTCTTTTTCGCTGCCCTCTTTGGCGCTCAGAATTTTTACAACCCCCAGTCCCAAGTTACCATATTGTCGATCGAGTGCTTTAACCTAATGAATATCAAGCGTTTTTAAAGAAAGAAAGACAGATTAAATTTTCACTTGTATTAAAAAAATAATAGTCCATGAACTCATCTAAAATACAACGTAATTGCCAAAATATCACATTTGTGCCAGTGCTATTAATTATACAATCAATGTAATAAAAAATAATGAGATTAATAATCAAATTTAATTTTATCTTTCTTCCTCTTTAAGATGGTCCATTAATTAATTATTATGCCTTTAATCAAAATATATTTATATTTATTTATTTTTTATTTCAATATCGATAACAAGAAGAAATTATATTTTTATTATATATTTATATAATTATATTATGCATCCATTTTAATTGAAATAATGTTTTTAGCGCTATTAAGCACACATAAATTAAATTAGGCAATATTTCGCCGTCAAATGTCGACGTTGCATTAATGATTTATGGCCAAAAAACGCAATGAATCACGAATGCATTTTTATGCTTAGGTTGGCACATGAAATGTCATCTGACAGCTTGCGTCAATCTGAACGTTTGCGGCGAATAAATTTGTGATTTTCATAGCCCACGTTGATCCCGCTGACATTTTTTCCGTTTGATAATACAATGAGTAGTATTATAATCATGTTTCGAGTTATTCACACGCGTAAACAGCGTGGAAATTTTCTGTTTGAATGCGACGAAATTCAAACATTCATTGACCTTTAATTCGCGCCTAGAGTGACACTTGTCGTCCATGTATTAAATATTGTGCGACGTCCTTGCCGACGGCGAAACGACTAAAATTAATAAAGCCATAGTTCCACTCAGATGGGCATTTAAAATTAATTGTGCGGGAAATTCACGTTGCGATGATGTATGGCGTCGATAATTAAAGCTCATCTATGCGATATAAAAATTGATCGCGTACTCAAACGGCGATATCGACTAATGGCCGAGTATTAGACGTTAATTATGGACGCTGAAGTGTTTCAATATTTTGATTAAGTCGATGGTCGTCTTCGTTTTTTTCGGATGGAAATTTTGATATTTTGAGTCCCGATAATTTTGTGCATCGAATGGCGGGTTTAATTGCGTTTTTTTATGATTTGCAACCTAGTTGGGAAACATCAAGGCCGACGCGTTTAAAGTGATATAAACGATGGATTTAACGATGCATCGTATTGTGCCATCTTTTGTGATGAGTTATTTTTTATTCAAAAAAATGAGCAACCTTTCTTTGGGGGAGATATTAAATGAATAGAATTTATGGTGAAAATAATCATATAACGATATAATTTCCTTCTTTTCCCCACCCTGTGGCCCCGCTTCACTTCACTAGACCAATATGCGCCAACATGATGCATCCGTTAAACATCTCGCAAAACAAATTGCATACCCAAACAATACTTGTACTAATTCGAAAATGTCCACAAAAAAACTTTGCACATGGACCGAAAATTAATTAATTTTTTTTTTTTGGGAATCAAGGGAGTCTGCTGCGTTTCACACATAGACTCTATGTCCTAAATGTCAGGGTTGCGGAAATAGAATATTTTTTCAACATTTTGAATTTTATTTTAAATAAGGCATAATTACCTCCGGTAATCAATTTTTAAGATAATTTTTCGGTCATATGATAAAGATCGATGTGTTAAAAAGCGATTACTATAAGACTGTGAAGAATACGAACTCTTCTGCAGCATTGTAAAAGTCGTAATACATTCAAATTTATGTGAATCATGACAAACTATACATCATTCGGCGTTCTTCTAAGACAAAGTATGTCTGCTTATCAATTGATTGTCTTGAGAAAAAAATATTTGATCGACGAGATTAACCAATGATGATATATGAATGCCAGGGGCTATCATTTATTGAGAACTATTCAATGGACCGTGAAACATAATACTGTCATTCCTGAACTAACGATCGCCTCGACTTATTCGATTGTAAAATATTTGCATTCTTCCAACTATTATAAATGAACATTATTTAAAACCACATTTTTACAATCAATTATATTACAATAGTTAAAGAACAGGCATTTAATTCAAAAACATTACATAAAGGTGGGCAGAAGCGGATGGGAACAATTTGGAGCAGCAAGTGGGAATAAGAAAATCATGACATGCCCAGGTCATAATTTGGGTCGCGATTAGTCGCAGTTTTTTAAGCAGATTTTTAAATAGAAGCCCCCTTTTTTTTAACAGACACTTGCCTGTATAAATAAATTTAGCACGAAAAGAGCAACAGATTGCTAAACCAAATTGGACATGCACATAAAAGTACAACGATTGTATTTGCTGATAAATCTCAAGGTGCATCAATGAATCTCAAATACCCGGATGATGACGATTATTCAATATAATGTTATTAGGGTGATACATATATTATTTAGAGATGTTTAAAAATATTATAAAAAAAGTTCAAATTATCGTCTATGAATTTGCAAATTCGTTCTTGGTTCTTGAAGTTCTGATTGGAATCAGTTTGCTGAAGGAATCTGAAAATGTGATAATCTGTTGATTTCAAGTTAGGCGAATGGACTGAATGAAGCAAAACTTCCAATCCCTAGTTCTTAAATCACTCTCCTCGAAGAACTCTTTCATCAGCTCCATTCTCCACTTCAGAACCTCTTTCTGCACTTGGTCATTAAATGAAAATTTAATTCCACCCATGTGTGCCTTCAAGGAGGTGAAAAGATGACAATCTGAAGTCAGGGAAATATGGGTTGTAATTCAGCCCACTCCTCTTGTCAACATTCCCCTCCTTTTATTTTGTATGCTCCTTTAGAATTTTTTTAGGGTCTCATAATATCGTTGTGCATGGGGGATGTGATGGGTTCCCCCTTGAGGCAGAAATTCGACCAAAATGATGCCTTTTTGGACCCAAAATACTGAGGCCATGGTTTTCTTGCCCAAAATTGTGGTTTTAATTTTTTTTGCAGATGGGGATACATCAATATGTAACACTACTGTGACGACTGTCTTTTTGACTCAGGCATGTAATCGGTCATTCACACATCCCCAGTCACAAAAAGCCACAGCCCGTTATTTTCACAGTACACTTACTTTCGGGATATGCCTCGTATAATATATATCGTGGGTGTTTGAGTTCTCATGGTGGCCAGTAGAGGTAATGAACAACCACTTTTTATCTCCAGTCACAATAGAGCTTAGAAAATCCTCACCTACCAATTCAAGTTGCCCAAGAAACTCGTGGGTGCTATTGATCCGCTCGCACTTGGCGGGATTTTTACCGACATCTTTCACGCAACTGGATATTACAACGTGTTCCTGCTATGATGGTTTTGTTAGAAGATCCTCCTCTACTACTCAGTATTGCCAACCCTTAAAAAAACCACAGCTCGTTATGATCACAGTACACTTACTTTATGAACTTGCCTCGTACATAAAAACTATATTTACTTGTATGCAATCTTATAGATGGAATTGTCTTATTTGACTACGTCACATCTGTATCGGCTCAAGGCACACTGGTTGCGGAGCACTGATATAATCACAGGGTAGGCGCATGCGCAGCTCAATATTTCTCTTTATACGACTCCAATCTGCAGTTGGTCGGAAAGATAGGGAGAATTGTTTGTAGTGTCTCCGTGTCCATCGCATATATTATAGTATATATAATATGTGTCAATACGTAGCATAAAGTAACCACTAGAGCGTAGAGTAGCACGCCTATTTTATTATATATTACACAAACACAGCGTCATCTTTTAGCTAACAATTTCTGCTTACAAATGAAATAAAGCAATGCATAAAATCAAACATCAGGAGCTAAGAAGTTACACTTTTACCGCGTGAGCTTTGAGTTTTACGCTCTTCCCTTGTTGAATTCATGGAAAAGGTCTTTTCTCTTCCCAATCACTGTATGGATTTAGAAAAGACGAAAATTACGAGCCAATAAATTTATAATTATTAACAAAATTTACTTAATAAACGTACTTGGATTATGTTTTGTAACACATCATCGCGTGTTTAATTAATATTCCTACGTTGGTCACGACCTTCTCCGGAGCGTATTCCTCATGATGAACCTGTTCTTTCAGGATAGCTGCTGATGATGTTATTAGAACATCCTCATCCGTCAACCCTTGCACAACATTTTAAGCTAAATTGTTGGCCATGTACATTTTTGACACGTTTGATTTATTCATTAGAAACTAGTTAAGTAAACGCGGGTTCATGCCCCTGAGTTGTTGAATTGACAGTGACTCTGCTTACGACACCGTCTTTTGAAACACAACGGGTTCGATTCCGACTTATGGTCAGACATATTATAAATAGTTGTCCTAGCATCGATGACAATGATTACGACAATGGAAATGCGATTTATATCCTCATTTCACTTTCGCACAAGTCAACGATTAGCACTCGAAGAGGTTATTCAATATTCAAAAAATTCAGACCTCTTTATGAACGATGCGCACTTAGCACATCGGTTCAGGCAAAAAATGGGACCCGTTAACTATTGCACATACGTAATTTATAACGTACACATTCGAAACGAGATGTGCAATAATAAATATATGGATTGCATACGTTTGTAGGATTTTTTTTTGCTGACGAGAGCCATTACAATGGATTAATAAAATATCTGTGTGCAATACAAGACCGCATGAAATAATCGCCAAATTCAATGCCAATCGGCACCATCAATCAACCGACACTCGATGATAATACTCGAAAAATTAATTACAATATTGGGATTCCATCAACAGTGCAATGATCATTAAATCCGTAAGATTTGACCATGCAATTACTATAATTTGAATGCGTTTTTCTTTTAAATTTGCAAATCAATCGAATGCGAAATCGTGTTATGTACCGTTTTATTCAGATTCGTCGAGCGATATATTTTTATCGAAGGTCGAATCGCCAAATTGCACTTTGCTCCATACATTTCGGTTTCCTTGAGGTAAAATTTAATTATCACATTAATAAAGTATGCATATATACAGTTGCAAATTGCTTTTCACACGTTTATTATATCGAATAAATGCAAATTTATCCTCGAAACTAATATTAAAACGCTAAAAATATTCACAAAGCCCACTGAGCGTAAAAGCTCGGTTGTTTACAATCTTATCATCAATGTTTTTTTGTGAGATTCAAGCGCAATTATCTACGTCAATATGGATTTTGAAAATTAACTAAAAAAAAAGTGATTGAATGACGCAGAGGTGGAATTAGATGCTGTGGATATAAATAATAAGACGTGATGATAAATTGATGGTATTGATTGTACAGTGAAATCGCGATGCGTCGTTCTTGGATCATCGTTTTTCCTATATATATATATATATATAACGTTCATATTTTTCCTATATTAATCATTCAGAATCAAACAACTTTATTAGAATTGCGATTATAGTCGATGTGAAAACCCCTCAGCTCCAAAGCCTTGCATCCAAAATGTATTCAAGAACTCATTTTTTCCTCGATTCTAAGAATGTAAATTCATGATTCAAATAATCAACTTCAAAATCCAATAGTATTTGCTGATGAATGACAATTTCTTAGAAATTATGAATCCAATATCATCGACAATTTCATTGACAGAAGTAATATAACACAAGCACAGCGGGCGATTTTTTGCAATACTGCTATATATTAGTCGATAAATTTGGGTTAACGATCTATATAGTCCTACAATGTACGCAAGATAATCTCTCCTTCTCTGTCTCTCATTTACAATCTTCGACCTGCATACTCTCTTCGTCTCTGTTTCACTCCAAACTCAACGTGCAAAACACTCACCGTCCCTGTCTGTCTTCGAGCTCAACGTGTAAGAATGCTCTTTCTGAATCACTGGAATTTGGACACAACCTTATGTCTTACCTCTTTAAGGGGTTAAGGATATGATGAAATCTTCCAGTTTAATTATTATATATATGGCCCTGGATCGTTCTTTTGATTTATAATAAAAGAGGGTTGTTGGCAGGATTTTGAAAACATTATTACTCTTTTTTATTTTTTAAAAATAAGATATGAAATATGTATGCTCTTAAATTTTTCTTGTTGTGTGACATTCAAGACCTGATCTAGTAAAAATAGCATACAATGCCAGACAAAGCCATTATCAATTTCGGGTTTGAACACGTTATCATGAATAATAAATTAAAATGTCATTTACACAAAATAATATTCAACAATAGTGCCAAAAAAAAAAATACATCCCGAATTTGATTTCCAAAGAGCGGTGTTAAATGATGCATATAAGATATATATAAATAGAGTCGAACATAATGACACATGATATCCATTATATTTATATCATCATCATAGTGAAGTCATGCACGGTCTACTGCGATATCCAATTCCAATTGAAAATTGTTTATTTTTTATATTTTTGTGCGAAGAGCAATCTATTCTGTTTATTTAGTTTGTTTCGTTTGTATACCTTCAGCGCTATATATCTATAAATCCATACGATTTATTTTGGACAATAATATAATATAATATCCACGGTATTCGTAGTAGATTTTGGACGGCCCGGTCTTTTCCTGTCGTTCAAAGTCTAAGTCTGCAGGTGTTTTCTCAAGGTATTTTTTGATTTTTGGGATGGAAACCTTCATTTGTTGTGCAATTTAGAATTATAGCAATGTTCAAGTCGATATAAATGAAATTCGCAAAGTTATAGGCCAACGAAGAGAAGCTGCGCTGCGCGAAGCTGAGGAGTGAAGAGACTTTAAACGCGTTTTTCTCGAAACTTTTTCCAAGCTCATGGAAGTGCTCCCACACGCCCTAGATGAATATTCTTTATAAAATTTGGCAGACATATGTATAGTAAACGTCTTCATCGTATAGACTACAATTATTCAAAAATATTAAAACGTTTTTATTTAATGAATAAAAAACTACAAAAAATGTTGATAAAAACACACACTTTTCTCCAATCGCCCACTACTTTTTTATTTTCCAATATTTTTTCTTAATAATAATCTAAGCTATAGACAATATTATACAATGTATAAATATGTTTAATTTATTTGCTGCAAATCACTTGTTCAGTGTCTAGGACTTCCATGTTGAAGAATGTCATCGCTCGCGCACCGACATATGTGGCTTCTTCCACTTTCACTACCATACTTTGTGTAAAACTTTAAAAAATATTTTTATATTCAATACAGATCGCTAAGTCAATACACTAAATATCAATATTCTATATTTAATACTTTTTGCATAAAAAAATGTTAAAAAATCGATCACTTTTAGACCCAACAAATGAATTTGCGTTTTCAAATGAATTGTCGGTAGTGCATGTAACACTTATAAAATGCTCCTAAATATATAATGGTGTATCCCCATTATTTATTAGTCTAAAATTGTTTGTAAGCCCTTTGATTTATGTGATTGACCAAATCGTGCTACCTTATAGTTGAATAAGATCTCCAATGTCAGCCAATTGAGAAGTCATTCGATTAATCACCCGACTGACAAAACGGCCATTGAAGGTGAATCGGATGATATAGGAAATTGAAATGGTTATTGCGACACCTTATTGATGGTATCGCTTCCAGGCAAGCGATTGTTGATTTCTTAATTTTTTTGGACGTGTGTGGAACTGTGTCAACCGCACAGCATCTTCCACATGGCTGTTGTGTCATCAGTCACACTTTATCCTTTGACCATTGGCCATCTTGCGAAAGATCGAATGCGCGCCCAAAATTTTCTATGGAGAGAATTGCCCATTTGTATCGTATGCTCGAGACGCTGAAGCAATATGTAAAACAACTATTTAAAATTCGGAAAGATATTATGTATGGAAACGGAAAAAATTGGATATGCACGCGGAGATTCCAATATGGCGGCCGCGCTTTGCATAGAAAGCAGCGCCCCTGGCGGCGGCTCGGACGATTAACGAATTGCATAATATTTTTTAAGGAAATGTATTTGTTTTTAAGGATCAATTATTACATGTTGAAACGCATTTAAATGTCCAAATCGTTTACTTTACGAACATGCATATAGCGTGAGGAATACAATTTATTCGTTATTCACAACCACGCCATTAAACAATACAATCGTCAAAGTATGGCGCAATCATCTTTAAAAACTGGAGTGGTATCATTTTATTGGATTTTTTACATCACTCCTTAATATTAATCATAAGCATCTTATGAAATATGATTTTTTTCATCATCATAAAAGCTAATTTGCGGCGCAAAAACGCTTTTTAATCACAAGCATTTAAATTAAATAAACATCAATCGCGCTGGGATGAAGAGAAATAGCATACAATTTGTTTCACATACTATTATTTTAATTCTTATTGACACATACGATATTTGTGGGGTTTTCAAATGGATCTAAAGGTTATTTGTATAAAAAATATTTTTCAATAAAATACTAAGGTAAGTATTTGTGGTTAATCAATCACGGCATATGAGCGCCCTGCCTCAAAGGTCAGATATACATTGGATGTCCACATATTAAAAAGGTCAAAGTTTTCCTTCGCGATTTGCTTTAACGAGCAAAATATTTATTATCGTTATTAAAACAAATAAAAAACACCAATAAATACGTCCGAACTGTATGCAAAGATGCGAGATCTTATTGACATTTAATTATTTTCAATCGTGAACTTATAGAAGTCCAGCGCTGAATGAAGACGACGGTAATATACGATAATATTATGCAAGAAAAGGAAGAAACTGTAGATGCGATAAAAAATCGCTTTAAAATACACATCCTGCAGTTTTTTGTTCGCAAAAATATTTGGGTCGATGACAGGTGTGGTGCACTTGCTTCCCATAGATTAATTTTGCCATGTCCATAAAAGGCAGGTTATTTTGTTTGTAACCTATTTTTGTGGATGATCGAATACCACAAGTATTGAAAAATAGTTTAAAAAAATCATGACCTTTGGCTGATAGAGGATCATCTTGTTCTATAACCACTTTAATGAATTTATCATTTATAAATTCATCAAGCAATGAAACGTTGTTCTAAGTGAATATCAAATTTATTTCAACCTGATGAAATAAAAGCAAATGATTTCAAGACAACTAATTAATAATGCTTTTGAGATTTGGATGTGATGTTGGCATTTTAAGTACCATTATTTTCTTGTGTAAATTTTGTAGGATAAGCAACCAATGCTCTTATTGCAATTTCTTCTCTTCGGTAATATCCCATCAGTTAATGCTAGTTAAGGGGTAGAAATAGATACTAGACTTAAAAATAATAATATTGACTGTCTGTATCTGAGTTCTCTAATTACCATAGGACATGAAAGTCGAATCTCTTTTTAATTTATTTGCATTCATTCACTGGTCAAATAAAAATAGCATTAATTGATATTTAGTGTGTTGACTAGGCAATCTTTATAAGTTATAAAAATATTTTTTACAGTTAAATAAAGTATGGTAATGGGAATGGGAGTCCATTTATGTCAGTGCTCGAGCGATGACATTCTTCAACAGTGGAAGTCCTAGACACTGAACAAGTGATTTGCAGCAAATAAATTAAACATATTTATACTTTGTATAATATTGTCTAAAGCTTAGACTATTATTAAAGAAGAAATATTGGAAAATAAAAAAATAGTGGGTGATAGGAGAAAAATGTATGTTTTTATCAACATTTTTTGTAGTTTTTTGTTCATTAAATAAAAACATTTTAATATTTTTAGATAATTGTAGTCTGTACGATGAGGACGTTTATTATACATATGTCTGCCAAATTTCATAAAGAATATTCATCTAGGGCGTGTGGGAGCACTTCCATGAGCTTGGAGAAAGTTTCGAGAAAAACGCGTTTATAGTTTCTTTCTCTCTTCAGCTTCGCGAAACGCAGCTTTTCCTGGTCGATCCATAATTTTCCGAATTTCATTTATATCGACTTGAAATTACTGATAATATCCTTAAACATTGATTTTTTCCGATACAGAAAGAAGAATTCTTGCATTGGGATCACCATTAAGAATACAAAGAACTCCCTCCCCCATTTAGGGAGGGGTCGTGTCCACCGTTCATCCGCGAAGGATAATAGTACGAAGCGTCCCGACACTAATGACCCTCGGTGCGACCTCCGTGGCCGAATAAGGCGAATGTCGGGGACTGTTTCAGCGACGAAGGCAACTGAAATGGGGGCAATTCACACAAGAAAGCATAATGCCACAAATAAATTAATTTAAAAAATCATTGATCCTACGTTGAATGATTTAGCCGATCAATAAAATTTTAAGTAGATCATTACTGAGCATTAGATCTTGCGGCACTCAATGATTTAACTTTTAGAACTATTTATTGCCAATAAACACCAATGCGTCTTTAAATTTGTGAAGCAATTCAAATATTTTTTTAGAATATCGTTACCCAACTCTTCAACGAGTGAGTGTACATTTTTCTAAATTGGTAATTCATGAAGCAAGGATTGCATTTGTCATCGCACATAAAAATAAGTAATGATTTGTAAATTTTGGATTTTTCGTAAATAATTGCTATTGATCCATGCGGCATTTGATGGATGATATTGATGGTTCGAAACGTCAAGGACCGGCGGTCGCCGAACAATATACGCTCCTGATGATGGTTTCATACGTTACAAACAATAATTTATTGTTTTCAACGTCTCTTATTGATTGAAGATACGCTAAATTTGCATTAACGACAAATAAACTTGGAATAACTCCTCGGCATCGTCGTGAGACGTTCAATAAAAATAAAATTGATGAATCGATACTCGGATGACCTAATGCCCATGCCTCAAATGTCTAGGACGAATTAATAGTTAGAAGTTATTTTACGGTCTTTTTAATAATGTAGAACAAGGTGCCGTAGACGTTTTTCTTATGCATATTACGAAAAGTGTTCGTTTATTGCTTTCGGTCGTTTAACGATTATTAATTACGGCACCGGTCAAAAATTTCGATGACTTTTATGTGTTTTTGAGTGGGTCGTAAAAATCGATTGTCCAAAACACCATTGAATTTTATAGTAGGAAATCGAGCCAGGAAGTCACCTGACGCGCTTATGAATGAGGATATTGTAGACCGATGGAAATATTTGCTCTGACGAAGATGTCTAGCGTCGTCGGAACATGCAAATGGACGGTTGGGAAATTGTTTTTGGAATAATTGACAGTCTCCCGGATGATGAGAAGTCGTCGGATAATATCCGGGGCTTTGGTATATACATCATCGCCATTTTCGACCGACCTTCACTTTTATAGGAATCGTCTTCGAATTTGCTAGTTTATCGATTGCTCATAGCAACATGGAAACCTTACAACTTAGAAAGTCAACAGGTTAGCCAAGGTCAATTTTTCGCTATGGTGTAAAGCCTAAATTTTTGCGCTAAACAATGTTGACGGTAAATAGATTGTCATGAATTCAATTCGAAATTTCGCAATGTTTCCTATGTATATACGATATTCAGGTAAAATCAACAGATGCGCATATCGTAATTTTTCTCCTTGACGATTTGTTTGCGATGATTTTCATGTGTGATGCGTTTGTTTAATCAAATGACAATCGAAAAGAGGCTGTGAAGCAACTTTTGATAATTGATTGTGTAGATATTGAGCGTTACTCAAGCCGAAGAGTTTTGGGTGTGGTAACTTCTCCAAGAAAGTGCGAAGAACTCGTTTATACCATCTGTCACCAACGAGCTTAACATCCAACCTAAATTTATACATAAAAATCTTAGAACAAAAATATTTTACAATCTGAAAATTTTACTTTTTATATCATAGATCAAGGATCAAATTTAAAATCATCAAGGTAATCAAATGCATTAACGGTGATTTAGGGTAAGATTTGACAATAAGTGATTCAAAGCTTAAATGACCCTCAAAATTTTACGATGGCCTGTTGAAATTTCATAGATTTTCAATAAATATTGCAGAAGCTCTCATCTTCAGCGTCTATAGTACATAAGCATTTAATCTTAATTTGATGGCCCAAAAAATAGATAATTTTTTAAAAAAATTCCACAGTAAATACATCGTATAATTAAATAAATATTTTTAAGATTTATTATAACCAAAAAAATATTATATTATATTGTTTTTAAAACATCAAAATGGCATATCAAAAAATATGCAAGTCCACGGTGAAAAACATTTTTTCATTCAGGCTTACCTGAAAGCAAAAAGTCAAAAATATTATTAATCTATAAGTGTGTCGCTATCGCACTATCGTTAATTAATACGTTTTGTTTAAAAGTGACAAAATGGCGCCGGTTTGAAAAAAAAACATGGAAAAACACCCTTTTTTTAAAATGTAAAACATAAGATAAAATAAACATTTTGACCTGATTTTGTAAACTGCCATATGAGCATATTTTATGAGCTCATTTAACATGTGTGTTAAATGAGCTCATAAAATTTCAAACCAATTGGAGACTTGGTTTTTCGAAATTCTATAAACGCCGCGTGCAAAAATGTCGTTACAAAAAAAAACGCGTTTAAAGTTTTAAGTACTAAAAAATTGTTGAAAAGGGAAATATACTACTAATCAGCGATTTCAAATCCTTAAAGCAATTCTTCAGCTATATGAGTCTTGTCTTTTGTGGTTGATTTGGCATCTCTGTGAGCTGTTCTAGCTTTTTTGGAAGATTTAGTGCCTCCGCGGATAGCAAGGTGTATAAGGTACCAGAACCCATTCACATGCGCTGAAGCTCTCATTGTTATTTTGTATATTCGAACCAAGGCATTTTTCCAGTATCAGACGTTAATTCTTCATAATTTGGTCTTAAAATTTCCTGAACTTCCTCATTGAGAGCAAGAGGATGCTTGTACAAATATAACGATTTTGTAATTGCATGTTTCTGCAATTCGCATCAAGAATCTGCTCCTTCCGAATAGTATGAATGCTGATGGGCTTAATCAGTCGAAATTTTGTGATCGTATGTGACCCAAATAGCATTTCTCATATTTTATATTGAATCAGGATATCGGTGGATAGCTAAACTTTAATAATTAGATACATCTTTTATCAATATATTAGTTTTTCGAAGTACTTCGTATAAAGCTCTTTCTTTTTGTGCCCTTACTATCCATTTGCTTATTCGCCTTTTTTTAAAAATCTGTGTTAACATTTTTTTTACTTCATTTGCTTCCTTAGCAGAGCAAAGATAAGAAAGGTCCTTAACGGGAATTTCCGGCCTGCAAAAAAAAGCAAGTATAGGGGCAAATCTGCGACGGCAGCGGTTTCAGAGCGGTTGGGGCGCAATCTGGGCTAAGTGATTGCTTTGAGCTTATTTCGCGAATTAGCTGTAAAGCATTGAAATAATCTGAATTTCTTCGCCAAAATTAGTATAGGAGTAGGATTGAGCTTTTTTTTCGCGGACCCCCTCGTGAATATTTTTTTTGGCGGACCTATCCCAACCCTTGTGACTTCATTTTTCCAACAAACAAACATTTCTTGGTCAAAATAGATCTTTTTATAATGTTTTCTGTAAATAATTCGAGGAAAATATATTTTTCAAGTATAGATAAATGTTTTGTTTATATTCTCGCGGACCCCCAGTAATGTCTTCGCGGACCACAGTTCAAGAACAGCTGATTATAGAGTCTATCGGTTCCTTGGTCCTTGGTCTTCCAGCGACTCTTAAAGTGGGGTCTGTGGATTCCTGGGGGTCCACGAAGCCATTGCCGGGAGTCCGCGAAAAATAAAAAAAACATTTATCTACACTTGAACATGATATTTTCTTGGAATTATTTACAGAAAACTTTCAAAAAGATCTATTTTGAACAATATTTGACCAAGAAATACTTGTTTGTTTGAAAAATTATGTCCCAAGAACAAATAAGTTTTAAAATCACTGTTATAGACTATCCATTTCTCGTTTCTATTTACAATCAGAGGAAGAAATAGATGCATTGATAAATGGATCTGCATCATAACGATCTTGAATCATTTTAATACTTCAATCACCTTCTTCTTCTTCTTTACATGGTGAAAAAATAAAATAGAATGCTTAGAATGGACTTCATCGGTTTCTGATTTAAATATTTTACCTCTAGCAATAGGATCGCATTTATCATACAAAAAAGGCTGAATAAACGATCTGAAAAGATCTGATCTAAGAATCCGATGATCATGTGCAATTTTCAGATGATGTTGTTATACAGTATGATAGATGGGTGCAAATCACACGATGCTTTAAATTTATTCCAAATAAAGATGAACGGAAGCCATTTGACGACGCCTTTTCATAGAAATAACTGGTTTGAAAATATTTGCTCTAACTCTTGCAACTGTCAGCACCGTTGTTTATCAGTGCTTAATCAGGCAATATATTGTTTATTTCGCAATAAACTTATGTAAATTGATCAAACTCAGTAATAACATTAACATAGATTGATATATCGGCACTTTTATGACTCGATATATAATTCAATTATTCCGAAAATGTAAATGCAACAATAAAAACAATTAAATATTATGAAGACATCCAAATCGGCGATATTATAATGCGAATGATGCGATAATGCTCTTAATTTTGACATCATTCCATTTGTCATTTGCATATGAATTCAGATTGTATAGATTTATAAAGTTGCCATAAAATTATTTTTTTAAGACATAAAGGATCGTTGAATTAATGGATTCTGCATGTTTTTTTAAAATGCATTAAGAATCTGCCAACTTGATGATTTATTTTTGGGAGCATGTCTTGAGGAAACGCTTTTGAAACTCTTGGAAGAAACTTATATATTCGGCCCCGGTAGAGGTTTATCATTTTTTCTGCGGCCAAATATGTTATAAATTAAAATTTATGCTAATTTCGGAATTCGATAATAAGCTTATGTTAGCGCGATTATTATCGTGCATAATTATCGCATATATTAGTGTGTCAATTTTGACTGTGGATGAGAAAGCTTCGCAATATTACTGCACAGTAGTTTATGCTTCATCTATTTTTCTTTTTGCAAATGGATAATGAGCATAATTTATTTGGTTTGAATTTAATTACTAGATTATTATACAAAGTTGTTACCAGAGTATGACGCTTGTAACTTGCTAAATATCAATATCAATATCAATGTCTCATCGGCTACTCACTGTTCCAAATAGCATTCATTTTAATCCAGTATAGTACTAATCTGCTGTTAAATCGTTATTATTTTCTCATGTGAAAAAATAGCATGCTTTCGTGGAAATGTAGCTTTTCCTTTTTAAGTATACTTATCTACTCATATTTCTGTTTATTATAAGAGCTTGCAATTTTGGAGACTTATGGAAATTTATAGGAGCTTATGCAAAATAACCGTTTGCTGCTTGCCACCCATTTTTTCTGTTCCATTTTTTTGATATTTGCAATGAATTCACGTAGATAAAAATTGGTATTTTATATTTTCCTAAATTCAAGTTTACCCTGATACTCGCTTTAGAATTTTAAAAATGAATTATAATTGTGTTAGGCTCTCATTGATCTTATTCTTCGATTTAATATTCGCTTACATATTAATTAAGCTTACATATTTATTTGATTGTTTGTTATATTGCTTGCAATATTATTTAAATTCTATTTCTATACGATCAATTAAATCAAGCTAATACTAAGAACCATGAGTTAGATCTTGATTAGGGGTCGCAAATATTATTAAATCAATTAATGTAAAATATTCGAATATTTTATGTATACAGGTTTTTTGGCACATGGAAAAATATGTTATACATTTGTGATTTTAATTTTTATGGCAATTAATTATTTATCGTTATAATTTGAGGGGGGAAAATATTTTTTTTCATAAATTTATGGTTAAAATCATATATTTATAATAGTTATCGTGCGGCCAATATCAATTTCTGACAAAATCAATCTGATCAAATCTGACATGGAAGTATCATTGTCATTGTATTATTAATAACGTATAAATATTTTTTACGATTTTTTCATGATTAAAAACGATATTTATCTCTCTTTTGTTGTCAAATTATGTGAAAAAAACTTAATTAGTCAAATCCTGCTTCTAATGATTAGGCAAATACTGGTTTTTGAGCGTCTGGCGACTGTTTAATTTTTAATTTATTCCTCTTATATTAAAATTTTAAAATTGTTCGTTGAATATAATTTTTTAAGGTAATACTCGTTTTTACGTCTTTGAGATTGACTATAAAAGAAGATGTCACCAGCATTTCGATATCAGTAGTATATCAAGTGTAGAAGGAATTAATAAGTAAAATCCTCACCATGAAACAGGTGATAAACAAATCTTTTATCATCGCCATTAAATTCGGTCGTCTTCTCGCTAAAATATCAATTGGAAGCCAAATTCTGACTGTGTTAAAAATGGGAATTTATTTAAATATTCTTAAATAAAATAGTTTTTTAAAAATATTTAAAAATAAGTGATCGGGGAACAGTGAAATGTTTTTTTTAAATAACGATAATGTGATTCAAAAATACTGTGTAATCATTATATTAGCAAATTGTTGCCGCAAAATAATTCTGCTATTTTAAATATATTTATTTTTATAATTTCAGACATTCACATTCTTCTTCCTTGTGGCTCTTGCCTTGGTTGCTGCGGCTCCAGCTCCAGATAAGGATGAGCCCATTAAAATCTTGAAATCAGCATTCGATCTTGACCCAGCAGGCTCATACAACTTCGGGTAAATATGCTCAAACAATTTTTACAAAGTAATCTTACATAATTCGTGTATAGTTTATGATACGCTATAACAAATTTCATCATTCAGATTCGAAACCGAAAACAACATCCAGCGCGAAGAAACCGGCGAATTGAAGACCGTCAAGAACGAGGAAGGAAAGGACGAACAAGTCGTCGTCATGAGAGGATCATTCAGCTACGTCGAAGCCGATGGAACCCCAATCGTCGTCAACTATGTTGCTGATGAGACCGGATTCCACCCAGTCGGTACCCATCTTCCCGTCGCTCCCGGAGCTAAATAAGTCACCATTCTAATCTTGCGCAACCCGAAGAAAATCGGCAACGTCCACGGAAATGCCCACGTAAATCGTATGAAATCTCGACTGACGCTAAGATGAAATGATTCCTAAATTTTCTTAGGAGAAAAATGTGAAGATCCTCAGATATGCAAAGTAACTGCCTTATATTTTCGTTCTCGAAGTACGTTTTGAGAGCGTATATTATTAATCGTAATATTGTAAAAACTAAATAAAGAACAAGTGTTAAAGATATAGTCATTTTATTAAAATCCTATCACCGATATTGCAACCCTATCTGAACATAATAATGTCTATCACAACAACACAATTCACCACAACAAGTGTTACCGATTAAAATACTTTATCCACGACTTTGATAGCTTTTGACATTTATCTTAAATATTTAAACAAGATTCAAATTGTCTAGACTGCCAATTTTAATGAAAGTTTCATCATCTAACATATTCCAAATGGAGAATTTCATACTCATTAAATATTTAATTGAATTAAAAACAAAGTAATAAACACTATTTCTGATTAAATTCTTATTTTTACGAGCTTTGTGTTCAAATTCATTCATTCGATGCGCTTATTCGTCATGTCAGCGGTCCGAAAAGCGGACCGGTTGGACACACAGATATTGTGGCCACTCCGATAACTATTAGGGCCTTTTGCGACATTTTTTTGTGATAAATGCGTACCCGGGACCTTCTATGATTTGTACGATCACGGAAGCTCCCTCATAAGGCTAATTTACATAGGTATCTTGCGCTAAATGAGGTCGCAAACGAGTATAGAATCCAATACCTTTTTGTGGATTATCTTCACCATTTCTGTGGTGGTTACCTTATTTGGTCGGCCACTGCGTTGTTTGTCTTGGCAGCTCGTTTGGCCTTGTGTAAACTCTGCCACCCAACATCTTACTATTGTAAACGAAGGAGCAGACTCCCCAAGAGTAGAACCTAGCTTGGATTTAATATTAAATGAATTGAACCTTTAAAAAAAAACTTTTTTATACGATAACCAATTTTTTCCATGCTTACAAATTCACTGAGAAAGTTCCCTATTAATGGTTGCCAAACAAATACTAAACAACGTAGCATCTTGAAACTTGAAAATTAAGCTTTGTAAGGTAGACACTTTCTATCACAGTTTTTTTTTTAAAAACAACAACCGCCACCTATACGTTAGGTCGGGTACTTTTGGGACCTTCTTCGTATATTATTTTAAAATATACATTATATTAATATTTAATATATTGCATTTATAATAGTAAGATATGTGAAATCTGAGTAATTTATTTATGAAAGTACTGATGGAGATATTATTCTTATATTAATATAATAAGGAAAATCTGTTGTATTAAGGGACATTTCTACTTTGTTGGGCCTAAAAATGATCGGTTTTTTAATATTTTTTATGCAAAAAGTATTAAATATAGAATGTTGATATTTAATGTGTTGATTAGGCGATCTTTGCTGAATATTAAAGTATTTTTTAAAGTTTGACAAAGTATAGTAGTGGGAGTGGGGGGAGCCACGTATGTCGGTGCGCGAACGTTGACATTCTTCACCATGGAAGTCTTAGATTCTGAACAGATGATTTCCAGCAAAACAATTAAATATATATTTATTTTGTATAATATTGTCTATAACTTAGACTATAATTAAGTAGAAATATTGGAAAATAAAAAAATAGTGAGTAATCAAATAAAAATTGTATGTTTTAACCAACATTTTTTGTAGTTTTTTGTTAATTAAATAAACACTTTTAAATATTTTTGGATAATCTTAGTTTATACGATGAATAAGTTTATTATACACGTGCTTGCCAAATTTAATAAAGAATACTCATCTAGGGTTTGTGGGAGCACTTCCATGAGCTTGAAAAAAGTAGTTTCGAGATAAACGCATTTAAAGTTTCATAAAGTTTTTAGTTAAAGCTTTAAAGGAAAATAAAGATTTTTTTTAAGAATGTGTCTTTTTTAAATATCACAAATTCTTTTAGATCCCATTTTTCATTAAAATCCAAAGGATTATATGTATTTTTTGTAGCAATGTTGCAGTGGATCATATCAAATAATGGCCATCCAGCCTCCTCTTTTGAGAACCTATATGGATCGACATGAAGCTCTGTGGATACTGCTAAGAATCACTGTTACAAAATCAATAAGATGCTTAAATTGGTTCCAAATAAATACAAAAGCATTAAAAGCTCTTCATATTATTAACTGGTACATGTTGAAAATTAATATTGATAGTCTTCGTTTTATATATGACTATTTGAAATATTAACGATTATTCTTCGTTGGATTCGAGATAAATTGGAATATAAAGCAATGATTTACATATATACAACATCAATAGGATCACTAATATGACAAAACCCCCATTAAGTAGCTATTAAATCGCATAGGTTTGCTTTTTAGACATTCGAACAACGCGGAGACGTGGGAGGAGAGCAAAACTTGTTTAATTAATTTAAATGGAACCAATAAAATGTATCACAAAATTAGTACCAAATCAGTTTTGGACATGTACAAATATCACAACAAAGGTCAATACAATTTTATGTTCATCAAACGATATTAAAAACTCTGTGGTTTTTTGTTGTAATATTTTTTTTTAAATTCGGAACATAAATTTGTTTCTTCTACATTTCGAAACTATCCAAAATAATTTTCGTTTCCTTTCAAAGATGTCCTGAAAGAGTACCTCGCGGCGACGTATAGATTATGCTTAGCATTGTCACAAGATACATGTATTCAATTATGCAAATATTTATGTAAAATAGGCTTTTTTCGATAAATTAGATGAATAGATCGTTAAATTTTCTATAAATCTTCTTCATTAGACAAATTTGCATGATGGCTTTTGAATTTTGCGAAATTTAGTTAGGGCGCCCATATATCATATTGTAATTTTAGCCTTGTGTAATAAGCGTGTAAATTTACTAAATATTAGTATATTTTTGGACCAAATATTGGATTATTTTCTGTATCGTTATTATAAAGATTTGAGTTTAAATTCAGACTGTGGGGTAAAAATTGGAGACCATAAGCATTAATAACTGCCAATCATTCACATCGATCCAGAATTATCCTGATTTTCTTGATTTAACAGAAGTAAACATTGAAACGAATGAAATCTAATAAATAAATTTGGCCAATCGATTATATTATAGATCCATTTTTACCTACAAAATCATATTCAAATGATCTCTACTTAATTTAAACATATGTGGAATTCATTTATAAACCACTACATTCATAATGTTCCTATATTATATCAAATATTTTAATATGATGATCATTTTATAAATATTAAATAATCTTTCAGGCTTTATTATTAGAACTCATTACAAGCGTTTACTATGCATAAAATGAATAAAATGTGTGTACTTGTTGGTATTCGAGTTATGTAATGATCTAACTTGTATATTGTTATCTATTAAAGGTGTCGCCGTAAATTATATAGTATTTCCATTATTTATTTTCCAGTGGTTACCAACTCTCATAAGGTTCAGGATCAGAGCAAAATATTATGTTCAAAAATTATAGGAATATGTCCTCAAATTTTTTTTTCAATTATGAAGTCAGTTTGATCTGATCTTTATACAAATAGATCCATGCATAGAAAAAAAATCAAACAAATTATTCATGCTCATGATCAAAAAGATGTTGTAAATGTGATATTCAAAACAATTCATGAGATTTTTTAATAATTGGAATATTTTGGTAATTTACTTGTAAACAACTATTCGAAGAAATATTTGACAATATGATTAACCATTTGATTAGCACCTTAATTTTAAATTGACGTAAACGTAGATGCTATATTCGTATGTGCGCCACTTATCGTTCTCACAAATCCACTTTTCTCTCAGAACCGCGCAGCGTGAATCAATCTTGTATATTAATAAATTAACCTTAACACCCTTGATGTTCAGCACACAATTTTTGTTCATTTCTTGGGGTAAACATAAACAATATACATATAGGTCTTCAATTTTAGCAACAAAATGATATATTTATTGAAGCTTATCGTTATCGATCGATACAATCATGCTCTTTCGGTCGCAGCATATGCGGGATTCCTCCACAATGGGTTAAAGAAGCAAGAATACTCTATTTTTGAATATCTACTATACAAGATGAATAGGCTTAGAAATAAGTAATATCTTGGACTTTATTATTTTAGTTAAAAATTATGATAATACATTCGATTTTTTAAAATCCATATATACTTCTTTGATGTAGATATTAGGAAATATAATTAGAATTAATTTAATTCCATAATTATTTAATTGCCATACAGTTAATATATGTTATATATGAATTTAAAATTATAATATGATCCTAGTAGAAATACTCCTTTGTCCTAAATTCATCTATAGAGCAGCAACATGCTGCAAATTTATTCATTGAAAACCCTTTCCCTTTATGTTAGTGATTGTTGACACTAATCTCCTTTTATAGCGTTTTGAATTCGATATATAAGATACACATATGTATGTGAGATATAATCAAAAAATATCAATATAAAAGAAATTCACACTAAAAAATGAGGAAAAGGCATCTGTAAAGAACTTGTATCGAGGATCTTCCCAAATTAGGATATTTCAATAAGAGGCTTTTTGAACCACTCTTATAAATTTTATTGCACTTTACAATGAAAAATACTTAAGAACTTCATCAGTCATAGTTTTATTGTGTTTATAATATATAGCCTGGGAAATATCCTAGGATTTTTAATATATATCCATTTTTTAGGCTCGCGAGCAAAATGTCACGCCGAAGAAGCTATTGAAGACTCGTTTGTGCATTTATTAAATGTCAGGTTTTGCTCAGAAATATTATGTTAGAATTTTAAATATCATTAATGCATGTATAATAAGATGGAAGGTCAGCAATAATGAGGATAAGAACCTTTGGGGTCACACGACAGCTTACTCCTCGGCGCATCTAGCCTCTCGATTATCTTCAATCCAAACTACAATGTATGCACAAAATACAAAATTGATTATAGTCATTAGGTGTGAAAAAAAGTGATGGGCTGAAATGCCGTATTAAAAATCATTTTTTGGTTACTAATTATTGACCTTTAACAGGAGGGAAAATCGTCTAACCACTTCGAATTCTTTAGAAATTTCATCACCATATCCTGATTTGTGGCAAAGATTGGCATTCATCAATGATATCATTTTATTTTGAAATATCACCGCTCGTTAAATTATATATGATTTTTATCTCAATAACAATATGATATATTTTAATTTGATTGAATTATTTTATCGGCATGATATAAGTTTCGAAAATCTTAACACGCGATTGGCCACACACGCCGTCCATGATGATCCATATCATATCAATTTTTCATATATTTATATTGAATCATATTCCAAAAAAATGATTATAATTTGCATTACTGCATCAGCGTCTAATCAACATTTTTACTCCATGCAGATCAAATATTCCAAAAGATGCATAATATTTAATTCATTATTTGCGAGGTTTATCTCATGACATATTAAAATATCTGTTGAATATCTGACATTTATCCGCAATATGATATTTTCTACGATAGATAATAAACACGTCTTCACTTTCAGTATCTTCTGGATTTTTTCAAAATCTGGTAAAGATACCAGAACCAATCAATTAAATACTATTAACACTATATTGAGTAATCACGAAAGAAAATATTGGATAGTTTGGACAATCGACAACGGATTTTTTTAAAACTATTATCGCAATTAAAAAAAGTCTTGTTGATTATCAAACACTGTTGATTTTCAAAAGTAGATATAAATTCAAAGCTAAAGGACGACGAAGAGAAGTTGCGCTTCACGAAGCTGAAGAAAGGAAACATTTTAAACGCGTTTTTATCAAAACTTTTTCCAAGCTCATGGAAGTGCTCCCATACGCCCTAGATGAGATTTTTTTATGAAATTTAGCAGGCTCGTGTATAATAAATGTCTTCATCGTATAGACTAAAATTATCCAAAAATATTTAAAAATGTTTATTTAATAAACCAAAAACTACAAAAAATGTTGGTAAAAACACAAACTTTTTTTCAATCGCTCACTATTTTTTTATTTTCCAATATTTCTTTTTAATTATAGGTTAAAATATACAAAATATTATACAAAATAAAAATACGTTTAATTTTTTTACTACAAATCACCTGTTCAGGTCTTAAGACTTACGTGATGAATAATGTCATTGCTCGCCCACCGACATAAATGGCTCCCATTACCATTACAATGCTTTATCAAACTTTAAAAAATATTTTTATATTCAATAAAGATCGCCTAGTCAACACACTAAGTATTAATATACTATATTTAATATTTTAAGCATAAAAAATGTTAAAAAAACCGATCAATTTTAGGCCCAACAAGATAAAAGCGTCCCTTATAATGATTTGTTTAATATAGATGAATTCCAGTTTCATATTGCCATTTTAATCGAAATCCTAACCTAAGCTTTATGATCAATTAACACTCTCGTTGCCCAGCCTGAATCAGGGCCCAAGTTCGATAATAGGAGCGTTAATAGAAGGAATAATGATGTTAGCACTTCCGTACCTACCCTAGAACCTTCATTCGGTTGAGAAACATACCTTTTCCGCAAACATATCAATATTTTTTATACTCAAATCACAAAATGTTGGGAACTTCTAGTAAGAGAATAGTTGTGATCGAAAAATGCTAGGCCCGACAATGAAAAGAAGAAAACCTAAAACGAAAAAAGCGTTTCAGCGGTTTAGAAATTCATAAAAATCCGCAGGATAAATCTATAAGAAGGAATTGTACTCTTTGTTACAAAAGATAAGACAAATTTTCGATCGCTAGGAAGCGAAAAAAATGTAAAAAGGGTCTCAACATATTGTTCTAATTGTCCAAAATCACCTCATATTTATTTGAATTGTTTTAATGAATACCGCGCTACATAATATAAGGTTATATTATTGTCCTGAAGATAATAATGATGAAAATGTGCACCAAAATTACAAGATGGGTATCCGCGGGGGATCTCGCATATCTGGTGGACGCAGCGACGAACGAGTTAATTTAGAACACTGTTTGCTCGTTATAATCGAGTTCGTAGAATGACAAAAATAGCTCACAAAATATCATAGGCAGTGTATCAATATTTGTCTATGAGAAAGCTTTGTTCGAAGTGGGTACCGTGTTGGCTCACAATCGATCAAAAACAACAACGCGTCGACAATTCAGAGCGCCGTTTCAGTGGAATAAAAAGGATTTTTTCATGCGGTATGTGACAATAGATGAAACATTTATTCATCGCTACACTCCAGAATCAAATCGGTAAGCTGAGCGAACAGCAACCAGCGAAAACCATCCAAAGTGAACAAAAACGAAAATGTCAGCTGATAAGGTTTTGGCTTCAGTATTTTGGAATACGCACGGTATTTTATTCATAGATTTCCTTGAAAAAGGAAGAATCGCCAATAATGAATATCAAGGCATTATTGGTGCGTGAGAGAGATAGAGAGAGATGTGGCTGCAGGAGGGACGACTTCCCGCAGCCAAGGTTAACCCGACTCCCGCCTTCTGCGCGTCACTCCCCAACCAGCGACGGTGCACGCGCAAGAAGCGATCCGTCGGTATGCAGGTGCAATGTCTCCGTAGGGTCACAAGAGATGGCGCTGTTAAAATAATACATTACACCTGAAGAGAGACGGAAAATGTCGCTGTTGTGCTGGCGAATTAAATCTGCTCAGATCAACCAAGTATACATATAACACGATATTATAAATCTGATTGATCTAAAAAGAGGCAACATACCCAAATCAACTGTCTTTTGAGTGTCAATTAAAATGCGTCTACAATCGAAAGATATTCGACATTTTCGAGATGATCCTTTTTGGTTATTTTAGTATTGTCTGCTATATAAATAGAGTTATTATGTAGGATATGTCTTTATTTAATACATATTCCTTTCAGAATTCAAATACATATTTCTGCGGCTTAATAAATTCATCCAGATATTCATTAGGGCCTGATATATTCCAGTTTGTCAAACAGTAGTATACTTATCGGATTCTCATGTATTCTTCAAGCCTCTTCATATTCCATCATTGCCCAATGTGGGCACTTCTCTTCCGTACTTCAATAAATATATTCCATCCTTGTCTCTTACGCGACTCGTCTTAATTCATTTTGAGAGCCCACAGGTGTCTTCTACTAATTTATGCATGTGAAAGCGGTTGTGCATTTGGTCTCATTACATTTATATTTTTCAGATTTAGATCCATTTTATAAAAATCATGAAAATATCTCCGAGAGGCTTTGTATTTGATGGGAATCGAAGCATCTTTATATCTATGATACATGGATGGATTAATAATTTTCCCAGTATTCTCCATTGAATTGCGATCATTATCATAAATGCATATTTGAAATTTTAATGTTAAAGTGTTTTTTACACAGTGTAATTCTTACCAAATCAAACAGCTTTCTTAGAGAATAAAAATCAATGATCTAATTATTGATGAATTTGTAAGAATATGTCGTTACAAAATTCGATGAAGATGAAAGTCTTTTTAATATTTTTTTTTAATGTTTGAAATATGATCTCTATGCATCTCGAAGCCTCCAAATATACGTCGAGGAATTTCATTAATTGATGTTAGCATAAATTTTAATCGTACGGTGACTATGTAAATTTTTCGTGCATTTGTGGTTCAAAAAATTAATGAAAGTCTATCGATGATGACACTCCAAGTCATCGTCATTCTTGTGGTTTTTACATGGAAGTATGCTATAATATTTAGGAATTCCACGTAATTATTAGACGTGACCTTGACCAGGATTTCATACCACTTTTTTGGCGATGAAAGGTATTTATAGCCGTGGAAGATGAAATCGCCTGCAAGATAATTGGTATTTTGGGCAACAAAAAAATGCTCATCGGCGATGTATTTCCGAATACGGAATATGGCAATTGAAAGTGAATTTTTTTCCCGTTTGCGTAGAAAATATCAGTCCAGTTCGATGAAGTGGAGATTCGTTATTGCAATTGATGATGTCGATTAAAAATTATAATTGCGAAAATTTTAATTATGTTTTTTCTTTCCACTAGAAAAGAATGTGGTCGAATGTGATGATCCCTAGTAAATGTCAAATGGATGGGTATTTTTTTGTTGGATAGTTCATGTTTCATAAACAGCCTTCAAAAGCATCTTCAAAGAACGTGTAATGAAGATATTTACCTTCGCTTTCTCGTTTTGCTCAAATGCAAGCTTTGCATATTTTGATATTGAACTGATGACATTGACGCAAAAGCAAACATCTTTGACCGATAGATTGTTAAATTGATGATGAAGTAAAAAACAAATTTAATTCCTCGTCGAAATTGATGAAAAACTTTGAAATGCATCACATAATTATTGATGCATTGAACCTCATTGCTATTAAACAACCTTAAGTAATGTTCAACATGATTTAAAAAAGTTTTAACATGAAAGTTCATCTTTCAGATGTTTGCAATCTAAAACTGATTGATTACTGTCAATTAACCTGCGTTAAGTGTTGTATTCTGCAACTTCTTATCTGACGATGCCGATTCTTACACGATTGTGAAGAGCGATTATTCTTTCTTCGATTTCTTCCGGCACTTTGCAATTATTTTTTTCGATAATCCGCCAATTCTTTCATTGTCGGCTTAGACACATCGACAAATGGCATAAATGTCAAAACGATGATAAATGTCAATCGATATCAAACAATCAACGATGATTTATAGCTATTTTCGGAGAGTATTCAGTTGCAAGTATACAATACTTTATATCGAAAGCGAAATTTACATCCATTAATTCTACCATGGCACGAGACACGCAGAGTTTAGCGGAGAGTTAAAAATTTGCATTCAACTTTTATTTTGCAGATTTGCTCTTTTTAACAAAAAAATATGTTCTAGGAAGGATACGAATTATGCTAATTTAGCAATCCAATATTTTCATGTTCATTCTCATTAATTACCTGATCTAATGTGTAAAAAATTAATTAAAATATTCGCCGTTGATGTGGAAATGAGCTGAAAGGAACCAAAATTAAAATGCATATTTTTTACAATTGATGGTCAATAATTTTTATTTTACACAAAATAAAACTAAGACTACAGTGGACACATTTTTAGCATTAAATATCAATCGATTGTTCAATATGTATCAACAAATATTATTTATATTTATAAAAATGAACGTGTGTCAGCGTGCGGACAGTTTGAAAGTTCCAGATACATTCCTATACCGATTGCGATGAAACTTTGGTGAGTTATTGGGCGTGTATTCAAGAAGGTTTTTACATTAGCATAAGCATTATTCATGTGCAGAATTTGTTTTGCGAAACGTTTAACGGATGCACCATATTGACGCATATTGATCTGGTGGTTGCTAAGGTAATTAAAGCATAGCAACCGTCGATGTCTTATGTACTGGTCAAGCTTTCAGTCTGGCGACAACAGCAACACATCGAAAACTTATATATTCAGAATTGCGAGAGAAGCGATAAAAATCGAAAATGCTCATTAGAAGCATCACCAAGGCGCTGACAGTCATTCCGCGTCCATGAGTCCGACAGGAGATTCGAAATATCGGAAAGAGGTACAATTGAATTTTTAATGTATCTTTCAAATAATTACTAAGCGTGATTCTATACCCTATTTTTTATCGTAATTAAAAATATATAAAAGCATTCCAATAAATAGAATTAAAACACTTTATTTAAGTGTGGCATTCCAACGCTTGCCAGGTACTCGCTAGTTAATATATAAATTAGACCAGGGCTTCGAATCGTTTCATTTCGGTTCGAAGCCCTGATTAAAACCATCAATATATTTAATCTGATATATAAAAATGAATATCTGTTTGTTCGTATGTAATGCGCTGCCATACCGTTTATCAGATTGCAATAAAACTTCGTCCACTTATTGCTAAAGTTTGCGCAAGTAACATAAGCATAGTTTAATATACAAAAATAAAAATTTGTTTGTTCGTATTTTATGCGCTGCTATATCGTTCATTCGATTGCGATAAAACTTCGCCCATTTATTGTTGGCACTTTCTCAAATTATATAGATGTAGTATAATTAACTTACAGTAGACCTTATATATAAAAATCATGATTTTTATAACAGATTGTACTAAATAATTTTTTCATTCAATTTTCAACAAAGATATTTTTCTTATTTTTAGCATCCATAAATTTAAATCCTTATGAATATTCTGTGATGATTTCAATAAAATTGCATAGGAAAATCATCATGTAATCTTCTATTAAAAGCACGTTTTATTAAACTTATAATAATGTATTTTTGATCAATACTTTTTAAAACAGCATTAAAATTCAATGCAGAATTTCAGCGTTCCGATTTTGACGTCATATATTAAAATATGTATGAAATATTAGTGCGATATGACGATGTTATGGTTCAAAGTATATTATACGCGAATCTTGGTTAATGGTTTTGAAATGAAATATCAGCAATTTGTCTCAATGAATTCAATGGATTTGTTCAATCGCATTTTTGGCATAAAAAATCAATGGATTCTTAAAGACTTTCAAATGCAATATAATAAGGTCAGATGTGCATTTATCAAAAGAGAAAAACATTGTTAAATTCTGCATTGGAAATCATTACACGATGATCGTACGATGGTATTTAAGACAAAAGTTAACCTTTTGGTACCGAATGCAAACACGTTGCATCAATAAATATATTTTTTTTTTGGACCACACTGTAGCCGGACCAGACCCGATACATATGAAGTGATGCCCTCCTAATTTTGTATAAATGTCAAAGTAGGCACAAAAAAGTATGGGATGAGTAGAGGAGGTGTAATACTTGTTTTTAGACGATTTTAGATTCGTATAAAAGAGGATCCCACCGTGATTATGGCATCAGTTACTCATTTTGCGTCTGTCAAACAGAGCTAGCAAACAAAACCTCATCATGAAAGTGGTAAGTTTGCAGCTCGCCGACGATGCAGCAGGGGATGAAGGCGAATGCAATTCATCCCCGGCTCGATTGGATTTAATTTGTGATTGTGACAATTAGTGGTGTTTTTAATGGAAAAAATTGGACATTGATAGGATAGTGAAAATTGAGTGATTTTATAATCGATTAATTAATATTTTTTAATGTGTAGGTATTCGTCTTCCTTGTTGCCTTGGCGCTGGCTTATGCTGCCCCTGCTCCCGCTGATTCAGCTCCAGTCTTCAAGATCCTGAAATCGACCTTCGACCAAGAACCAGCTGGTCCCTACCAATTTGGGTAAAGCAATTAAATACAATTAATCATATTTTTTTAAATATTTATAACGGAAATAATCGATCAATTAGCATTAATATCATTAATTGAATTTGTATTCAATTATGAATATTAATCGGTATTAATTTTGGCTTGAAAATTGATCCAATTTGAGCTTAAATTGGCAGATAAACATTTGTGACTCATGTTTTAATGTATTCATATTTAATGTCCTTGTTCAAATTACATTATTCATGATTTTAGCTTCCAAACCGAGAACGAAATCACCCGTGAAGAAACTGGAGAATTGAAGACCGTCAAGAACGAAGAAGGCAAAGATGAACAAGTCATCGTCGTCCGAGGATCTTACTCCTACAAAGACCCCGAAGGCAACCCCATCACCGTCACCTTCTACGCCGATGAGACCGGTTTCCATGCTGAAGGAGCTCACATCCCTCAAGCACCATAAGCCTCTATAACAACCTCCGGAAAATCTTAAAGAAAAACCTAATGCGATCTATGGTGACATATAGAGTGATGTTATAAGACTAATGCAGTCATTTTTTTCTTTATATATCATATTTTTATGACATGGAAATTATCGTTTTTCCTATATTTTAATAGGGATTCTTAGCTTCAATGTCATATTATATACTGCCATTTTATTATTTATCTGAAAAATCAAAATGCTTAGCGAGTTCATTATATTAAATGAATTTCCTAGGCGAGTGCAAAACACATTGTAAATTATATAAAAAAAAAATATATTTTATAATAAATTTTATTTAATATCAATATACATTGTTTAATTATATTTTAAAACCCCCTATATCTATACAATCAATCAATATAATTTCAAATTAAAAAAAATCAATAATATCTTCCAACAAACTCATGCTCATTTCGATCGTTCATAATTTTGCTTGGGATAGATAATATCAACAAAATAGTTGATGTAATTTTTATGCAATACTAAGTGACTGTATGAACAGTGTTTGAAGTGTTATCAAACACCATTCATAACCATTTTGCATATGATCACTTAATTGAGTAAATCATGCAAGTGGCCATAGGCGATGTCACAACCATTGCACTCACATGTGAAGATGAAACATCCACGAGACCCGATTGACCCACTCCACAATGGCGGATTCTTCGCCATCTTCTAGGACGACCACTTTTTAAAAGACGCCGTTATTAATAGACAATTTACAATCGTACAATTCCATACTCGGCATGTGAAACAAATGGCAAGAGCTGACCTTTAAATGGCCGAAGGGTTAATGCTACAGCTCGACGCCTGTGCATCCTCTTAAATCTTTTGACCTAAAAACTGGAAGCATTAGTTCTTCGCTAATTAATGATGGATTGTTTCGATGCAAAAGTTGACCGTTTGTGGTATTCGGGTCTTCGGGCGTCGCCGAAGGCGCTCTTTGCGCAACCACGTTACAAAACCTCAGATGTTAACGAATCCGTCTTTGAACCGCGTTATGGAAGACTATGTCGACAATGCTTCGTGTAAATATTATTATGATATTTCGCTTATGTCAATATTACACTACACATGTCTTTCGTATAAAATCAACAAGGATTCGACAGGGATTTCGCATCATTGAGCAGCTAAACATCCAAGAGCTTGTTAATCAAAATACACATTCAATATTATACTCTCAACAATCCAAAAGTATGTTAATCAACAGCTGATTTTGATGTCAGCTGAATAGAAAAACACTCAATACATCAGGTTTTACTTTTACTTTCATTCAAGGGGTCATCTCACTTTGACGACCCAAAAACTAAACAATTTTCAACATTTTTTTTCCCACAGTAAATACATTATAAATTAAATAAATCTTCTTGAGATTTATTAGGACATTCTTAAATAACATCAAAAAAATGTTTGTCATAATTTTAAAAAACTATCGTTTATGCAGCGTCAAAGTGGCGTATCAATTCAAGCTTATTTGATACATAAAGTCAAAAACGAACTATAATTAATAATTTTTGTTTAAAAATAACAAAATGGCGCCGGTGTGAAGAAAAATTTTAAAAAACGATACCTTTTTGGGTATTTTTTTAATATAAAAAGTAAGATAAAATAAAAAATTAGATATGATTTTAGTTTTAAACATAGCTATACTTGTATGAAATACGCTCATAAAATTTCAGATCAATCGGCGTTTTGGTTTTTGGAATTCTTTCAACGCGGCATGCAAAAATGTCTGTTATTATAATAATTGTTCATTGAAAGAATTCAATTGATGATAAATATATATAATAGCTCAATCAAATATCCATTGTAAAATTAATAAAATCAATACCCAGAGGTGAGCATGACGACATGATGACGGAATATATATTCGTTAAGAAACGTTTTTACCTTGTTGGTTAAATTTTTTTTCCTTCGTGTATCGGAAAGCGCTAATGTTTAAGAACACTATAAGTAAATTTCAATGTGATATAAAAGTTTTGGACCGACAAGGAAAAGCTGCGCTTCGTGAAGCTGAGGAGAGGAGAAATTTTAAGCGTCTTTTTCTCGAAACTACTTTTTCCAAGCTCATGGAAGTGCTCCCACACGCCTTAGATAAGTATTCTTGATGAAATTTGGTAAACATATGTATAATAAATGTCTTCATCGTATAGACTACAATTATCTAAAAATATTTGAAAGTTTTTATTTAATTAACAAAAAACTACAAAAAATGTTAGTAAAAATACACATTTTTCTTCAATCGCTCACAATTTTTTTATTTTCCAATATTTCTTTTTAACTATAGTCTAATCTATGGAAAATATTATACAAAGTAAAAATATGTTTTATTTATTTGCTGCAAATCATCTGTTCAGGATCTAGGACTTCCATGGTGAAGAATGTCATCGCTCGCGCACCGACATAAATGGCTCCCATTCCCATTACCATACTTTATTAAACTGTAAAAAATATTTTTATATCTAATAAAAATCGTCTAGTCAATACACTAAATATTAACATTCTATATTTAATACTTTTTGCATTAAGAAATGTTAAAATTCATATTTCTTATTCATAATTTGCCAAAATTTTAGACAAATTTATGGATGTTATTTTTCGATACGAAATTGCTATGTTATCAAATTTTTATAAGGATTTTTGCACATGGATTGATTTTTTTTGGTGGATAAAGGAGTCATTTGCTACGTTACATACATAGACCATATGTCCTAAGTGTCGTAGAAAATGACCCTCTTAACCCCCCAAAATTTTTGTCGATCCATGTTCAAAATACCCTATGTATTCACCTCATCATGCGCTCAATATTGAAACATTTCTATCGATGATTTGTGGATTTTTACCGCACGGACCAATATGGTATCAAAATTATTTGACCTTATTGAACAAATGGATAAAGTGGTTTATTATGATCGAGTCGCTTTCCTTGGAAATATATTAATAGACGTTACAAATGTTAGTTTTGCTGAAAAAGTTCAAACAGACATAAAATAAATAAACCGTTTAAAAATGTGGCATATTAAAAAAAACCGTTTAAAATGTTAATTGATATACTCTCGGTGGATGGATGTTCATAAATGATTTCTAATATGGAATTGGCTCCCAACCTTACGTCCATAGAAGGCACGTACTCGACAAATAGTAGCCGAGAACGATTTCAATGATTGAATATATATTTCTTTTATTGCAGAAAAATCATACAAATTCAATTCAACTCGTTTTATAGCTTAAATGATTATTCATAATATCACATCTATGGCATTTAGGGGTACAAGCCAAGCTCATAAATCACAGTCGTAATTATCACATCCATTTAAATCCAAACAATTGCGAATGACGTCATCAAACAATTCATCGTCATAAAGAAACCAATTATCAGCAGCTTAATTGTTAGAAAAATTGTATTCATTCGATTATTTCTCTATTATTAACATAATACAAATTCGAAAATAAGAGTACTTCGATAATCGATTTCCAAGAAAGGTATGATAAACGATTTGTTTGCTACATCGCAAATTTAACGATCTTAATTAATTTTGGTTTGGAATAAGTTTAAAACTGAATGATTGATCGATTTTGTGTACTGGGGTCAAATTGGAAGCTTAGAGGTGATGGTAGAGACAAATTTATTGTTCATTTTGTTGAACAATATAAATACAAATTAATCTTTATCTGTATTAACCCTATAAATACCGTGCGTTTCATCACATCAAATTTATACCCAACAAAAAATATTGATGATGAGTCTGTGATTCAGAAAATGAATATCCTTGTAAAGGTATCCTGTATTCTGGAAAATAAGGAAGAGACCAGAGAGCAGTTAATTTAGGTGAAAAGGTGCTACTGGAATTAGCTGGCAAGTACAAAGGAAGTACGAGGATTGTCATTGCTGACAACTATTTCACAACTTTCTATAGCATGGAATAACTTCAAAAGGCAGGGCTTGCTTTTGTTGTGACTATCCGCCGGAATAAAAAAAAATTCAAAAGAAATGTTACCAGGACGTCGTCGTCCAATATATTTATCCGTGTTCGGATTTACTAACAATTTTGCAGCAATAAATCAACTGTCCATTATAATACCGAAGTTGTTGGAGAAGCCCAAAAGCCACAGGTAATGTTATTTTTTAGCATGCACAAGGGAGATGTTGATATTATGGAGCAGATGCTTGGGGAGTATATATATAAATTGCAGACTAATATCCGGTGCACACGATGCTGGTTTTCAGTTCAGCTGCTAGTAGAGCATTATTAATTGTATATGGTTATATAGTTTTATGTAATATGGTTTTATAAATCTCCTGTTTCATTTGTCGCATATCATGGAACGTCGGCTATTGTATGTAATACTTTGGGCTGAAAACGTTGCAGGATGTCAATATTGGAGGTCGTGATGTTGCTGGACGAATGGATGGGAATATACGAGCGTCGAATAGAAAGACTCTCTTCTCTAAATAACTATTTATTCCACACGAGAGAAAGAGATCTGGCTGCAGGAGGGACGACCTCCCGCAGTCAAGGCTAACCGACGACTCTCCCAATTCCTGCCTCCTGTGCGTCACTCCCCAAACGACAGTGGTGCACATTGCACCTGAAAATAGATAGAAGATGTCGCTCTTAACAGCGCTACTACGTGGGGATGGTAAATCGCCTACGCTACACTTTCACATTGAAATATCTTAATGAAGAGATCCAACGATAGCGATTTTCACAAACTATTTCAGTTACATACTAAGATATCCAGAGCTGTATCCTGTATGTTCAAATATGTGTTATATAGTATTTTATTCTTTAGGGATAATTCTGATTTAAGGCCTGTCAGCTAATATATAACACTATCTTTTTAAGTTCAAGTTGCTTTTTTTCCCTGATGTAGGTCTTCCAAGTTAGATGTCTATCCAAGTGCATTCCAAGATATTTGACTGAACATAAAATTTAAAAATAAACAATAGGAAACTACATTCCAAATTTGGTTTTAATACAGTGGCTTGTTGAAGATTTATGGTCTAATATAAAATGCAAGTTTTTGCCAAAAAAAACCTTATTTGGTTATGTTACTCAAAATATATTTTTTAAAATTAATTTCATCAGCATTCACGTTATAAGCATGGAGGCGAAAATAATCTATTTTATATCAAATTATATGAATATTAATCCATGTAAGCTTTCCATAATTTCCATGGTCTTCGCTTACCATCACATTTTAAGCGTGGATTTACATTGATATAATCATGTGTGGTGAAGAAACACATGGAATATATTATGATTAATGTTGTGACTACTCATTCTTGCCGGTTTTGTGCTCTTATCAGGTTAAACACGTATAGAAAGACATCAAATCGCAAAAACGCCATTGATGAATGGAGTTTCGCAAATCGCAAAGGTCACACGATGCGCAATAAGATGAGCAAGATTATTGAGAGGTTCCAATGTGTGATTGAAGTATTTTCCTAATGACATAACAAAGGGGTTTTTGTGGCGATGATCTAAACAGGAAATGCATTTGTTAACTGGGCTGAAGAGCACTTATCGTGTTTGGTCCATTAACACAAATCTCAATGATAGAATATCTGTGGTTGGTTTTTTATCCGGCTGGTAGTAATAAAATGTAGACATGAATAACGGTGTGACTTCATCGCCATCTCGAGGCTTCCATATACAATTGTCTGGATGATGATTCTTCACTCTTCTTCTATATTCTGTTATGTTTAGAATTGCATGGGAGGATAAACCAGTCATCTACCGTATTTTCGTTGTGATCAGCACTTTGTTGACCTCATGTTCTTTGGGCTGTCAATTTTTTTGCTCGGCGAAGCGAAAGTTCTTACCAACAATAAAACATTTTTTTTATCGCACTTTGCATTCAATAATTTAAGTATGCTATTGATGACAGTCATGAATGAATTTAATCTGATTCCTCATTTTGGATTTGTCAATAAAGTATTCAAACCGATTAAAATCAGGGATTCGAATCGAAACTGAACCGAAAACAGGAAAATCGGTATTTTTTGTCGGAAAGATTGAGTTTTATGTTGATATAATAATGTGACATTCATTATCTTTATGCAAAACGTGTGTGATTTATCTGATTATAATAAAATCTTCACTTTTTATTCATCTCGTTGATTGTCTTTATAAATCAATGCATATTTAATTAACTAATATTTTTTTATTTAAAATGGTGTATAAATTATATACGCATTTACATTAACGCTTTCGCGGACATCTCAAAATTTGGCTGGAACATCAATTATAGACGCAATTCATGAAAATAATACAAAAAGTTTAACCAAGACTAAAACACACAATTATTATTTATTTGAATCGTGAAAAATATTATGAAATATTCGGAAAATTCGGAAAACGCGCCCCGTGCAACATACACAAAATGACTGCAATTGCAGACGTGTCCACCAATGCGCTAAAATCAAACATATGACCAGCAATATTTCGCGCATTCATAACTATACTACAGTAGACTCTCGATTATCCGAGGATAAACACAGATAACTGTAAAACACGGATAATCCAAATAATCAAATTTCTACATGGTTTCGATTATAATATCATATTTACAATACAAATTTTTATTTCATAATTTTAATACTCATTATTTATTAATAAAAACGCTAATTATTAACCTGTATGGTAGGATGATCGCGTATTTGCGAGCGAATTTCGGTGATTCAGAAAGAGCACTCTTGTACGTTGAGACAGAGACAGAGAGCTTCTTGCGTATATCGCACGATTGTATAGATCGTTAACCCAAATTCATCGATTAATAACTATGTGTGAATGATATAATTAATCGACACAAGAGTACTCTTTCTGAATCATTGGAATTCGCTCGCAAATACGCGATCATCCTACCATACAGTTTAGTTTGCCTCGTATAACAAGATTTCTTAAACTCTTGCTCGGTTGTTTTGAAAATCAAGGTAATTGAAACATGAGAACAGGCGTTTGTTTTGGTAGATATAATACAAGAATCATCCTTATCGCTTTGTATATAACACCCCAGTACTATTCGAGAATTGCCGTATTATCTGAGTATCAAAAATAAAATTTTTTTTCAAGCAACATAATCGAGAGTATACTGTAAATCTAAAGTATATAAAATTATAATTGTCTTTGTTGTAAGCGCCGAGTGTTAATATAAGCCAATTAGTGTGATTTTTGTGTATACATTGTATTATTTGGTTTACGCGTTTGGAATTAGTATATGGATAAGTGTTGAATGCATTTTCCACAGCTTTTTTTTTTTTGAGCAACTTGGGGTTTGTAGTTATAGACGTGGATGTTGCATATCTTGCTTCAGATGAGAGCGGCGTATGTGAGCGTTGGACGTTTTAGTGTTTTATAGATTGTTGAAGGTCGAAAGAGCACTGCATCGACGAAAAGTTGATTGCAGTGCCCCCATCGTTGCCAACCTACACCCGAGTTCCTGACACCTGCAACCACCACCTCAGTCTTCTGTCCACCGTCATTCTTAAGTATTTACATAGGGTTTCCACTTAGAGATAGTATTAGTAGATCATTTAAAATAAAAAATTAATACACGAGGTCACAAAATACAACCGAAAATGATTCTATGCACAGATAATATTGGATCATTTTAATAAGGTAAGTTAAGAAATTAAGATAAATCATTTTATAGATCAGACTGCGGTGTCAGACAGAGTCAAAGCTTTTTCGATGTCGAGGATTACCATACCGGTACTTCCTGTCAAATTAAAGTTTCTCAAAACATATTTTATCAGCCTAATCAATTGAAGGGCCGTTAAGTGATTCTTACGAAAAACGTACTATTTGTAAGGGTCATCCAAAAAGTAAGACTACAAGGGTTCTTAAAACCGGGGATTTTTTGTTTGTTTCGAAGTTGGCGCACCTGAAATATAAAGGGGATTCTAACGGTCAGTTTGCTTGATCCCGCGGGTTTGTCACAGTAAATTCTTCCCACGGAGAGAAAATTACTTTTAATAAATATTTTTCAAATATAAATACAATAAAGACAAAATATTTTTCAAATATAAATACAATAAAGACAAAATATTTTTCAAATATAAATACAATAAAGACAAAATATTTTTCAAATATAAATACAATAAAGACAAAATACTTTTTTCCAAACTAAAATTAATATCACAATTATCGACACATTTTTTTGTATTATCATTATCACTATTCTAGACTTCTGCTATAAGAATAATACATTTAAAACATCTTTTAATAGAAAGCTGCTTCCTTGAATCCATTTGAGGCTTATGAAACATATCTGAAAATAGATTTGATGAAATTAATACATGCTAAATGATTGCAAATCTCAACGGATGCTACATTTTTTTGCAGTATTTCTGCATTCCATTGAATCTTCAAATATTTATTTTTGACATTTAAAAACTAAAATAAAAACTAAACTTTTATTTTTTAATATTAACTATAGCCTTGAGTTGACGAAAAAGGACTTGACGAAGAATAGCAATTAGCATAAATTTTATTGACAGCGTCAAAATAGATGATAGTCATACAGTAAAATAATTATAATATACAAATCTTCTTCTTAAAGTGTCATATCTGTTATCGGATTTAAGGGTATTTTTTCTTAAGGGTTTTTACATTTTTAGATCCAGGAAATTAGATTTAATGAAGATCAATACAATGAATGGAACAGATTAAGAGTTTTGTTTCTCTAATTTGCAGTGTGATCATTTTTTTCCACTATCTGGAATTGAACCTTTCTAATAAGCAAAATGAATCCACCATACTAACATTCAATATAAATAATTTTGCTTAATGTATGTATTAATATTATAAATACAACATCCTGGAAAATAAAAAATAGACAATTTATGATAAAAATATTCATCATTGATTTTACTTCCTATTTCGAAAAAACATGACTGAAGAAAAGTATGGAGATAGACTTTTTATTTGGAGAATTTTGCAATTAATATGTTTTTTTATTAATATTATGTAAGTCTATTTATGTTTAAGATTTTGTTAAAATACTGATTTAATAGAAAATCAACGTGATATACGCCAAAGAAGAAAATAAATTGATTAATACCTAATTTTATATATTAAAAACTAGTAAAAACTATTAATAATAAAATGAAAATTTGTTTCTTTCAAGAACAAGCTATTTGATTTAAAATACACCAAATTTTGCAGTCAAACATAAAATTAAAACTAATAAAAATAAGCCTTTATAGATAAGCTTAACTATATGGTAACATTAATTATTTTCACCAGAAAAATTCTGGCTGCAGGAAGGACGATCTCCCGCAGCCAAGGCTAACCGACAACTCTCTCGACTCCCGCCTCCTGCGCGTCACCACCCAACCGGTAATGGCGCACGCGCAAGAAGCGATCCGTCGGTATGCAGGTGCAATGTCTCCGTATGGCCATAAGAGATGGCGCTGTTAAAATAACACATTGCACCTGAAGAGAGACGGAAGATGTCGCTGTTAATCTGGTGAATTAAATCTGCTCAGATTAACAGCGCTATTACGTGGTGATGGTATATCGCCTACGCTACACCTGAAAATATTGAATGCAGAATTATATCGATCTAAGATTGCTTGTTCTTAAATTTATCACCCATCATTGCTCAACTCTATTAAATACCTCAATATTTATATTTTTAGAACCAGGAAACGTTTAGGGATCTGTTAAATTCATATTTAGGGAAATTGCTCTCCATTATGAGGCATTATTATTGCCTTTCTTTTATTTATCAGCTTTATTAAAATAACTAGTGCCGTGATTCATAAACATGCTGATTGAGTTCAAATATTTGAGTTCACTAACAATAGTTGATTGGGATTTGAAAGCCAAATTATAATATAGGGCAATAACCCTATATGGTTTTAGTATAGTGGAATTTCGGCGTATGAGCGTTCCTGGCTACGAACCGAGATTTGTTAAAATTTGTGTCACACTTGACGAGCAAAATTTTGGGTTACGAGTCGCATGAGTGAGCATCAACGAGCTTCGTCCGTTCGGTTGGACTATGAACCGATGAAATACCGTCTGACATTCCTCTTTTGTGACATGATGACAAGAAGATAAAGCCACTTCTTGTTTACTTTTTGGAGAACCCACTAGCATTCAAAAGGTGCAAAGTACGAAAGGGCAGGCTGCCTGTTATGTGGAGGTCAAACAGCAGGGCATGGATCGACGAAGAGCTGTTTACCGAATGGATAGACTTTGCTGTTGGTCCTATGAAAATAAAAATACCTGCTGGATAATAATCTTCCTCTGAAAGTCATGCGAATTATGAATAATGTTCCTAAAGTCAAAAATATTTGATCTGGTTATCCTTGTAGTAACATAGTCGAAACGCCTACTGATTAAAATGATATTTAATTGAATTCCGATGTAATAGCATCCAAATGTCTAAGTGGTCGTGTGCATTTTAGCACTGGCGGATTAATGAAATAAATTTTCGCAATTCGATAGCGAGTATTGCGTATAAAAATCAATGTCATTGTATCGTTGTCGCATGTCGTTGATAACGAATTACCAAATCGGAGAGAATTCAATTTTGAAACATACAGGAGCACCTTCGAATTACAATATCAAGGCGCTAAATCCACAGAACAGGATTCGGAGATTGGCATCTTTGGAGTTTTTTTTATCGAAATCGATAACTCAAACTCGGCATCGCGCCGTATAGAGATTAATGGCCATAGATGAGCTGGTCCCAAAATGCAGATGTGCATATAAATAAGGTGTTTTAAATATTTTCTGGCGAATTTTTTACGTCATTTCGTAGCATATGCTAATTCTGCCGGGTACTGAGTCTATATTAGTATAATAATGTCATTATGAATCGAAGTGTTATGTAATATTCTGACAAAAATCTATAAAAGAAAACGTTAGGCTATGAAGAGATTAGTATCATCCTCGGATCTAAGCTCCTTGTATCACACTCTTCTCAGCAAAATGAAAGTTGTGAGTATTGTATTATTTTTTTAAAATTTGTATAATCCTATTGAAATCGTTCGATATGATGAAATTGTGCTGATTAATACGATTTTTGAGGATTTAATTATTTTTATTTTTTTGCAGATTTTCTTATTCCTCTTCTCCGTGGCTTTGGTGTGCGGAGCACCAAAACCAAACTCACCCAAGCTGACTGAAATTGAAATTCTTAAATCCGCATTCGATCTTGAACCCTCAGGACCATACCATTATGGGTGATTATTATATTTTAAATACATTTATTAATTAATAAAATAATATTAAACGATTTATTTACAATTTGTCAATTTATAGATATGCAATTTTCCATTGATGTTTTATTAAGTTTTTTAATCTCTATCATTTAAAAAAATATATAACGAATTATTCTTAAATTTTACGGCATAAAATCGCCAAAATTCCCAATTTTAATTGATATTCTTCCATAGATTCGAAACCGCAAATGGCATCGTCCAAGACGAAGTCGGCGAAATCAAATCAGTCAAGGATGAAGATGGCAAGCCCCAGGACGTTATTGTAGTCAAAGGATCATACTCATACACAGACCCCGAAGGCAAGATCATCAACTTGAGATACATTGCTGACGAAAATGGCTTCCAACCAGAAGGCGATCACATTCCAAAGCCCCTTCGTTAATCTATTATATTTCGATAAAATGACCGTCTTCGTATAAGGATATTGTTTGTATTGCGAGTGCCATAGATAATAATATGTATATATCAATGAAATATTATCAAGACTTATTGGCTGATATTGTTTTACTCTTTGTTTTGTAAAGATATGGAAAATATAACAAAAAAAATATTTATTTTTAAGATTATCAGTTACTGTTTTAATTATTTTTAATGCAACCAATAAACTCTTAAAATGCACAAAATGCATTTCTTATTCCAACAATTTTATTGATTGAAAATGCTTGAAGATTTATAATTTATCAGGTCATCATCATCATCATTATCATAGTGGAGTCACAAACAGTCTTCTGCAGGACCTCTCAATACCTCTTTAATATTTTTTTAATATGAATTCATCCATAAGAATTTTTATTTCTGATTTGAGCGGATTATCTGGATATTTACGTGTACTTTTGCGACCATTTTGATAAGGGAGTACAGATTATTCTTAAAGACTTTATGGATGAAAATGATTATCTACATGAGATAATCATATCGTGTAATCGATCGAAAATATATTACACAACTTCAAATTCACAAAATATTAATATTCCAAGGCGTGAACGACAAATTTACATTTCCTCTTACATAAAAATTGAATCCGGCTCTTCAATTCATGTAATATATAAAAATGCCTAATCAAAATTAATTCAAAATTTCATTGCAAATTACTGTTTTTTATTCACTGTCATTTGATTACATTAACCTTTCAAATCCGGAGTGGGGCTCTAAATCTATCTTATCTCCATTAATAGACAGTTGCCCACAAAGCCAATAATTATTGAGTCCATCATATATATATGCAAATAAATGCATTGCATCAAGACGATGGACAAAAAATGTATACGAAAATTATGTCATAGTGCATTTTCATTTGATATTTTCCATAATCATGATAATAAATTAATAACATCGCGTGACATTATGCCAAGTGTCGTTATTATTATGCAAAAGCTTATTAATAAGCTTGAGAATTTGTCACGTATTATGAAGCTTTTTCAAATCGCAATCACATTTCATAATAGCCCAACAATCTGCAATAATTTTATATGGAAAAATCAGAACGATCAATATTTTGATTGATCATTTCGTCCCGATATGAGTGACTGTTTAGTTTGTTTATTGTCCATATTTTGATATATAGAAGCGATGAAAATTGATTATGTCCAAGAATAATAACATTTGACGGTTGTTCTAAAAATGCATTTTTTCTTTTATAAAAACCTGAATTATTCTAAAAAACCCAAGAATGCTATCATCCAATTGTAGATATTTCAAGCTTTCATTCAAGATTCTCGAAATTAGCCTAGTCATTAATTTATTTCAATAATTAAAGATTTAAATGCATTAAAACGTGTCTAAATCTCATACATCTTATCAAATATGTATATATATTTCAGGTGTAAATATTTTAATTTTGTAAGAAGTTTGCCACTCAATTACCATCGATTCATCAGCGATATTATATTAGGTATTTCTATTTTTGAACCACGAGTATGATTCATAATAGTTGAGTTTAGCACAATAAATCTATCACGATCGCCACACGATATTGTAGGTTAAAGGGCGAAAGACAAAATTTCATGCCTTCAAAGCGGAACTGAACTGAATACTAATAATTGGTAAAACGTGTTATTTTTGCCAGAACGAAAACCAGAACAGTCTTATGCAAAAGAGAGTTTGGTTGATTTTTGTGTTGTTTGATTGCATTCATCAAAAAAATACTATAATATTTACATGCTTTTGTTGATTGTCCCGTTAAAAACATATTTTAGATAATATTGTTATTCACACTAATTCTAATTCTGCAATCGTCATTATTATATACACTTGATTTTTTTTATGCGGATCTTTTATATGCGATTTTGAAGTTATGCGGTTTTCAAAAATAATGGAACCAATCTATCATTTATTTCTATAGCGGAAAAAGCTTTTTTTATGCGAATGCACATAAAAAAAATCCAAAATTAACACTAGTCCAAGTTACAACCGTTATAATGCGATACATGTAAATATAAACAATACACTAGAAATCGATTCACATATCATTATTAGTCGAAAAAATTGGGTTCCACGGGGAGTCACATATAAAAAATTAACATAAAAAATACTTCAACTACATAGTAAACTTAGGAATAGGTTCCATTGTTTTTAAAAACCGCATAACTTCAAATCAATGTGATGAAATGTACCAAAAATCGCATAAAAAAACTTTGCGAAGATTAACCAATATTTTTTTACGCAGTTCGTGATATGGAGAGGTGCAATTCTTAAGCTCGCACTGGAATTTGAAAGCTCTTTCAGAATTTGAGTCATGTACAATAATTAGATTGATTAGTTTCTTGTATAATTTTTATTGTAAGCGGGACAGAAGTTTTTTCCACTTCAATATCGTTCTCTGTTTCTTTGTTGTCATATAACATCAAACCAATAATACAATTCAAGGGAGTGTCCAACTTGAGCCAACTTATCGACATCATTTTGAGAAAAAGTGAAAAAACCTTCTCTACCAAGTTGATTTGCCAAAGTAATGATTTCTGTTGACAATGTTGAAGTTTTTATTATTTTGCCATCTGTAACACATTCGTACCAAGCTGCTTTCTAACAAGAATTTAAAATGTGTAGAGTGATCTGAGATACTGTACTTGAAACATTATTTAAACAGTCCAAAATTGAAAACTTTTTCCAAACTTCAGGTACAGTTAATGACTCATTCTCTAGTTTCTTAATATAATACTTTTTGAAAGTGGAAATGATGCCCTGATATAGTGACTGAATTAAATATGTCGTGTTGGGTGGAAGAAACATTATTTTTACTTTTGGATGTTCTAAATGTGGATGACTTTTTTTTATGCGCATTCGCATAAAAAAAGGTTTATGCTCTATGGGAAAACGAGGGATAGGTTCTATTATTTTTGAAAACCGCATAACTTCAAAATCGCATAAAAACAGACCCAAGTGTAAAATGTAAGTGTTTAACGATTGAAACTTGTCACTGATCAAAAAATTCCTTAACAAGACTGAAAATAAATGTATATTTTTGTTAAAATTACATAAATACTCATACATGCATTTTCCATATGATTGCACAAGAAGAAGGTAAATAGTCTGTAGTTTATTATTCAAACACGAAGAAAACATGTTTTGGTATTTTTTTATTTACCACTATTACGTTGAGTACATTGAATCAGTGAGTGGACAAGATAAAGTGGCGGGTCGTAAAATGAAAATGATTACCGACTATTATTATTTGTTATCAAACTATTCATGCAAGTTTATGTTACTTAAATTACAACGTTATTTATTATAGAATTGGGTTTCATCAGCGTGCGTGACAAATAATTCTGATAAAATTGCAACAAAGCGGATTTTACATTGCTAAAATGATATTTGTACACTTGAATTCCCTTTGACATGTTGAATTTATGAAGAAATAAAGTGAGGTTGATCTATTTATATATAAGACTGTAAATTTTTGTATTCAGTACCATAACATCGATTCACCTTAGACTAATCAATTTATTGGAGATTTTATCGTAACGGTAAGTTTGATATTTTAGTGCATTTTTTCTGGCGAAGATTCATCGTGTAAATACTTTTATTTTTATGTTCATGACTTTGCAGACGATCTCTAACATGAAGTACCACGTCGTCCTTCACCTTTTGTCGCTGGTAATTGTACAGATTTTTCTCACGCGGTTCGTCTCCGCCGCTCCGGCCAAAGATTACGAGATCGATATCGATGAATTGGAAGAGGAAGGTGATGGCAGGACCTTTGGCCATTTGGCTCATCTGAAGAATAAGCCACTCAGATTGGTTAGCAAGCTGGCTCACCGCATTGGCCAGCTTCTGGATCCTGATTTTCAGGCAATTAAGCCGGGGCTCGCTTATCCCGGAGCATTTGGACCGCTCGGTGCTGGAAGTTTAGGAAATGGTCATTATGGACCCGCAGGCATCGTAGGTTATCCTGAATATTATGGACAACCTGCCAAATTCCGCGAAACTGATTATTCATCAGAAGATGAAGACTTGATCGATGACAGAGAAGAATCTGACGATCAGATTGTGTTTTCTGATGTAGATGAACAATTTTGGCTTTGATAAAATAATTTATATTTAATATTTATTTGTACACTTTAAATAGATCATAAGATATAATTTAATAATTAAATATATTGAAAATTTACACACAAATCCTAATTTATTTTTTCTATGAAAATTTACCTACTTTAATTTATTTTTTAGTATATAAAATATATATTAATATATATTCTTAAAATACATAATAATTTAAATCCATGTAAATATCTGAATTGCACCTGTGGTATAATAATCACATTATTATTTTTTATTAATAATTTACTATAATATTAGTATTTTGAATAAATAATATTATTTATAAGATGGGATAGATGTCATTATACAATATTTAAAGTGTTATATTGTATACGTACCACTATTTAATAAATTTTAATTATTAGTGCCATCTATGAAAGTTAATCTAAACTAATTTGGTATAATATTTAAATAAAAATATTATTTATTTAACCCAATAAACACTGCTGTATTTTAAAAGAATTTGAACAAAAATTTAAATTTGCTAAAATATCAAAACACTTCTAAAAGCCAACGTATCAAAATTAAAGTTGGAATGTAGTTTCATATATTTCAAATTTCACAATAGTAAAATTCATGAAAAACAAACTGTGGCTCGTGTATCAATAAAAAAATATTAATATTCTTTGATGAACCGAATGTTTATATTTATAACATATAAAAATACAAAAACTCTACCATCTCATCATCAACAACCATAAGCAATTAGCATTACATAGGATTAGTAGCTCCATAATTCGCAGTCATGATTTCAATTCAAATATTCCCTTGGCATTGTATTTAGTAATATGATATTTGATCATTAAAAACTAATTTTTGAACGCTCACTATGCGAGCCACAGAGCGAGAGTGTCAAAATGTTCTTTTCGATTGGATATGCTATTTTTGTTACAAATCTCCATTGCCTTCCATATGCAACTAAATATAAAATTAAGATTATTTGAATGGTAAACAAAAAAAATATTTAATTAAATGGAGTTCACACGGACACACGAACAATAAGGGACAGTGGGCAGATATCAGCATTACGATCGTATTACTTTTATTAATAAATCAGATTTTAGGAGCGACAAATATGGATAACTGATTTAATCTGGTCTATTTTTAACAAGGGGGTGGCAAAACAGGGCGCAACTAGGCTTTGGATTTCGGACAACTTCGTTTTGCAATGATAGTTCGTAATCGTTTTGAAGACATGTTCAGATGTGGCGATTGCGAAGCGCTCATTCGTCATCTCAGCCGAACAGTGGGACCAATAAATAGCTCGGGTTAATGGAGGGTTTCCATGTTCCTTTATCTCAGACGTAAAGTGATGGGCCCATGTTTCATTCTGAATTGATGCAAAAACTCGGCCTTATTGCTGTGAAACATCGCCGAACACTCGATTGAAGCGTCATTATGACGCTGTTTTGGTTCCATTGTGAGCAAACGCGGTACCCATCTTGCGCACAGCTTTCTCATGTCCAAATTTTTAGTCAATATGCGATGTACAGCATTTTTGGACTATCTTCGTATATTATTTTAAAATATACATTCTATAATAATATATATGATATCACGTTTATCTTCAGGTTTCGTAAAGAAATTTTAATCCTTTCGCTCCATAAAATAATTTAAGATATGTTTTACGCTGACCTGCATTTTTACCAGTATCGTAAGAAATCCTTTTTGCATCATATGTTTTGAAAAAAACCTATATTTTTCTTATACCTGTGCTCCAGAAAATATTTTCCATATATCTATAAAAACCAGATTAGTACAATAGTTAATAGATTTCGAAATTAAACTTTTCATGGACAGAAGGGTTAATAAATTTGCTATTTAATACTAGTTTGCAAATGGAGTTTTCAGGGATACACAAACTATAAAAAATGGAGGATAGACATCAGCACCACGGACGATATAGGAATTTATGATTTAATTTATAAAGCTTTTGGAATCCATGACGTTGATTGTTTCGTTTACAATTTAAAATTTTAAACGGACATTTGCTGCTTAATTTGAGAGATTGTGATCAGAGACTCAATGGCAGATTATCAACTACATGATCTCAGTTTGTATGATATTATATGGTGGATGAATGATTTATTTTATTATAAAAAGAATAATCATAAATAATAATGTATAATGCAAATATTCTACATTTAGATCACATTGCAGAGTGATGAAAGTTTTTTTCTGAATATTTAAACTGGAAAATATCATCCATATACCATACTTTTTTACATGCATATACGCAACTACCAAACTTGTATATCCAGGATTTCAAGTTTATTTTCTCGCAATCGAATATTTTATTTTATCATTAAGCTAAATACATACCTTAAAGAAGAGAAAATCTTTTCAACAAGTGAAATGAATCAGTTTCTCCCGAGCCTTACTTGGATCAACACTCGTTTTAAAGTGCAGTGTTAAAAATGAACGCGAAATATCTGGTAAGCATCGATGCAATTTTGATCGATTAATATGATATTGATTAATTATCATTTTTAATTATATAAACATATATGATATTCTAGATTATTTTTGTGGTGCTTGTCTTCGGAAATGCAATATGTGATATTGTACCAGAATTCAAAAAATTGCCAGTGAGATCGTATTACGAACATAATATTTATCCAGGACGAATTGTCCATGAATTGACCCAAGAATTTGATCCTATTATTGAAGCAGAATCAAATGGATACAAACCAAGGATGGATCGTCCAGTTCGTTTCATACATAAATTAATCAATAGCGCAAGAAAACCAGCACGAAATATCAGGAAAACAGTCCGCAAAAATGCACTAAAACACTCTTCACGTGTTATGTATCCATTTTAAAAATATTTATACATAATCGTGTATTAATATACGTTTAATTTATATTTTTTGTAATAAATATAATCAAAAATCAATGCGAGTTTTAATCCATAAACACCACAAATATCTTCAATAAAGTCTCTCTTTATTAATTTGCTTCAATTACGTATTACAATATAGATCTTAAATTAATGCATAATAAATTAATGATGAAATTTATCATGATCATATCCATTGCCAAGTCATCGGTTTTACATATTAAATAATTACATTTTAATACAAATTTAAAAAAAAAATGTTAAAAAATAAGATATCACAAAATACACTGTTTTTTAGGTAACATTTTATCCCTGAAAATGAAATGGAATATAAATACGAAACTATTTCCTATTATAACGACCCTGGGGTTCCGGATGAGCAGCATTATAAGCCAGAGAGTCTCTGATGGCCTTCGGGATCGGCGGAGGAGTAGGAATATGAGCACCCTCGGCTCTGAATCCGTTTTCATCGGCAATGTAGTTGATCGTGTATACGACGCCGTCAGGACCGGTATAAGAATACGAACCTTGCATGACCTAAATTCAAATTTAAAGCCGAATCAAACCGTAAATATAAGCATAAATTTAATCACAAACTCAAGAAGTAAATCGAAATACTTGTGCTTCCAGTTGTGAGCCGCGATTCTTTAAGAAGCCATCTTCCTGCGCTCTTATTCCGTTACCAGTTTCGTAGCTGTAATTTTATGCATGGATTAATACACATGTTTATATATTTAGTATTTTATGCGAGCATAATTTAACCTGTATCTGTAAGATCCATCGACGTTGGATTCGCTGTTGTATTTTAGTATTGGGACGTCTTTCAACGATCCATATGGTGGTATTCTTTGACTGGAAACCATGACGGCACCGAGGACGACCAAAGCTGATATCTACGAAACATGAACATTTTCTTTGATAAGATATGATCCAAAAAGGGAAACAATTTTAAAAATATTTAAATTTGATCATTCCATGTAGAAAAAGTGCTAAACAACATCTTTTAAATTATATTTTACAACCCTTTCAAAGACGAAATTTATATGTTAATTAAAACAATAATGAAGGATACTTAGAGCTTCAGTTCTATTTGTAATTTGAATTCGAAACTATATTTTTGACAATTTTAATAAAATTGGCTTATAAATTTAAGCAAAAATACACTAATTTTAAATTTGATGGCTAATAAAATATTGATTAATCACTCAAACTTCAACGACTCACCGGTGAGTCGCTATGATTTTTTGTACAAATATAAATATTATTATGCTAGGGACACATATTGATGAATCCAAAAATGTCTTCATATTATAATGGATCTAGGTGTTTCCATTTGATTTTTAAATAAATTCAATATAGATAATCAGGGCTGCCCATTGAATGATTTTTGCTAAGTAACCATATCTATTTTGAGATGAATTGGTCAGAATGCCTTGTAAAAAAATTGCCCTTATTAGTATTAGTAGTAAATTGTGACAACCCTAAATAAACATTCGATTTCAAAGGTAATTAAGGAAAAAAAAAATGACTGAAAATGTAATGGGGGTTGTATCCTTATATAATTGTTATAGTGATTAATTGCCCCTATTTTGAATAAAATGTGTAATATGAATGATTGAAATTAATAATAATTAATACATTTGGTGCAACCCTGTATTTAAATCACAAAAGTTTCATTGATAAATCCGATTGAATCAAATGAGGCATCCTCTTCTTTTTACTATGTCAGCATACGTTACTTGCTTTTTCGTCAGTGGCGTACATTTTTATCTAATATTTAATAAATTTATTAAAAAGCATCTACTCACCAATTTCATGCTGTCCTTTCAGATATGAAACACTCGAAAATGTGCGGAAATTATCGAATAATATCGATCAAATCACGAATCGTATCTTCGCAAGTGCTCTGCAGGTACAAGACGACGCTTAGGACTCTGAGGAGCGATTGATAATGGACCGGGACACCCACAGGTTCTTATATCAGATCGGTGGTCCTCAAATGTGAGAATAACAATGGAATCTGAAGAGCATGGTATGAATTACATTGTTATTTATAGTGAATGGACTCGGTTCGCTGAAGATGGTATTGCACACCTCCGCTCAAAGACTCGGCACCATAAAACACACCTTATTCTGCACCAAACTACACATTCCCAGGATCGAACTTCGCTTATTGCGACATCAATCAAAAACTCGGTGCATTGGTAAAATGAGATCCGAGACACGAGATAACCTCGTTTTTTGCCCGAGATTGTAAGGTCACAATTTCAATTTTCGATGTCTTCAATTACCTAATGTGCGGTTGCATCTTTCGTCGCATTTAGCATATCGCTTATCTGATGGTTACTGGTATCAAGGTTGAGCCTTCAGGAATCCGGGCTGGCATTTTTCTCACACTTCCTGATGATGCTTTCGACCGACAAGGATATTCAGCAGTGATTAGATATTCTGCACACTAAAAATTTTATAATTCAGCAATCAATCGGAGGGATTCGTCTCATATTTCATCCGTTTGCCTTGTTGCATGACTTGCCTTCTAATAACTCAAATACTTTCCTCTTAGGATGGACTATCATAAATTCTATCATATCAGATTGATGTAAAAAGATCGACAACTTTATTAGTTTTTGTTCAGGTAATCCAATCCCGAGTCAAAATTTCGATCCTGGAATTTCGGAATTGCAGCCTCCACATTCGTTGGAGGTATCATCATCACATATTTAAATGCTAGTTCGAGTTGATGACCGCGTGATCCCCCATTTTCGTATAGCACCATCAATGTAACTGATTAAATTCCTTTCTGCTGAGACACAGACAAAAACTCGCAAAAATTTCCCGATTTCCCGACAAATTATTTATTTCCGTCGCTGCAGATGAATACTTATATACTTTAATACTTTGATGTGATTCGTAATTATATTACAGAGGAATACAAAAATTCTGAACCCCGTATATATTATATTTAATATCAATATTCCCATTATTAGAGTCGAAGTGTAGTAAATACATCACCGGTAGGGAAAGGTTAATATAACAATTTGAAATACATATGTGTACTGTATATATATATATATACATAGATTAGACAGTTACTACCCCTAGGCATCGCCTAAGCTCGCCAATTAGTAGTTACGCCACTGTTTCCATGCGTCCAGATTTCAGCGGGAATGTCTCGATTTATTAGCCCTCATCGTGTTGGTGAGGTATACGATTTCTGTTAGATAAAAATTTCAATCTCGAATTTCTCGGGATTACGTTTACTAATCTCGGGATTCATGAGTACGTAAAACTGTCCGGGATCCCGGGATTGGATTCCCTAGTGATGGACATATAAATATACCATCTAAGTTTGTAATGATTTAAAATTAGCTCACTACTCAAAGAGTACCCTTGTTTACCCTAATCCCTTGAATCCTAATCTCGTGGCAGAAATAAATTTCGAAGAGGAGTGTGTAGAAATCGGCATGAAGCATTTATGTCGTATGAGTATGCTTCTAATGTACGACTCTTGGATTCCTCATCACTTGTCAAATCCCAATATAATGGGTCGAGTTTCAACATGCATTGCTTTGTATGTAAGACAAAACATGATCCTTTTCTACATCGATCGGTGATGGAATATGATAAATGGATCGTCAACAACGATATGATAAACACATTATACCAAAATAATTAGGTGTGGGTGCATTGGATAGGTTCCTGGACTATTTCTATAGAAGATTTATGGTATACAAATTTGTCAATCGATCAACTCGATTCAGGTTTAGTCCGATTAACGATCAATAAAATCAAGCAGAACCACTGATTTACAACAATCATGAAATTATCATTTAAAAATAATGATAATTTCAACATCCACCTAAAAATTCTCTCCTACTTAATTTAACCATACGTGGAAGGTAATGGGTAATCATACAAATCGTTTACATTCGATACTGTTACTCAATCCATCTTATCATCCTAGACTGCACCCATCCCACGTGTACACTGTATGATAGAAAATCTTATGTGAGTCCATTTGCTTAAATTTGGAAGGTCCGTAAAATAAAGCGATCTCAGCTGCGAGATTGCTAGGGAACCAGCGGGAAGAATACGTCTTCCCACAATCGAGGATTTTGTTCCACTCTTCTGTTCTTCCCTGTGTGTTCGTACATCAACGAATTGAACTATTATATGTCAACATCGACGTCTAAATAGTTGACAGTATTCGAAATATTAACGAATCGAAATCAAGGCTTAAAAATGTGTTCTAAGAAAATCAAGAGACCTTTAATTTTTCAAAAAACTCACAACCTTAGAGCTTGAATACAATACAATTCTTTCATCAATGCATTGCGTTTCGTTGATTTGTCATTAAATGCTACAAGTATGAGTCGTTCAAGGCTGGAAATTATGATGAAATGCTATCACCATGAGAATTTCAAGACATTCAATCGATAACGCCTTTTCGTATGCAAAATATATACAAAAGATATTTTGGAAATATTTTCAACACTATGATCGTTCGTATCAGTATGCTTTAATGAATGCGAAAGGTTAGGATGAATAAGGAAGTTCAAAAAATGTAATGATGACTTCCACTGATTCTATGCCGTTGATAAATTTTATAGGAGAGGTTCCTCGAGGCTATGTAGCATAGTTCATAATTTAAAAATCGAATGCATTTTGTATGTATTTTTTTTACAACGTCTAAGGTTATAATATAAATGAACGATTAAAATATGCTAATTTTTTAGCATGATTTATATTTAAAAAATGTTTTCCTACACAATGCAGGTATGTTCGTTCCCATTTCAAACGTTGCTTACGAGTCAAACTTACAAGTCTTCGAGTTCATCCTCTACAATTAGTATCTTGTATGTTGCAACGTGTGCTATTACGTACACAATTGTAATTATTAATTCACAATATTGTAATCTTTCCTTTTATAATTACAACCTATGCTTATTTTTGAGATTATAATCGTCCGCTTGTTGGGAAATGATCAGTGGGTGAAGTGTCATGTCGGATTTATATTTACTAAATATTTTCAATCGTGAAAAATGTACGGAATCTATTAGTCAACTGACGATGATGTATTATTGCAGACGGTTTAACCTTTCCAATTCGAGGAAATCTTTTAATCAATTCCATTTATCAAACGTACAATTGTAGCTCAACATCTCCAAGTTATATCATGGGAAACACAAACATATGCAAAATATTTCCATGAGCTTCAGATGGATATTCGCGGCGGTGTTGTTTCGTAAAGTAAAAAAAATGATGACGAAAGGTGGACGGGAGCTTGCGACGATCTCTCCACCGGAAGAATTTACTGTGACTGAACAAAATGGCCGACAAACACCAGCGACCATACAATCTGATAATTAGGATCCCCCGTTTATGCCAGATGTGCCAATTTTGAAACAAAAATAACCCATCAGGAGTTCTTGTAATCTTTCCAAGATACCCTCGTATATTACCCCAACCCTTACAGTATTTTATTAGTAATTTGTCCTATACTACAGTGTATGATTTTATTAATTGTGAAGCTAATATAATGTTTAACACTTTGACCGCTAATAGCATTTTTGAAAAATGTTTTTATGGTTTTATTTAATAGAATAGATACAAATACATGTTTTAAAAATTACTTCAATTAAAAATTAAATTTAGTTAAATTATAGATTTTCTATGTGTCGTACACTTTTCAATAAAGGACACTTTATATACCGATAATAGGTACACTATTGTGGATCTGGCAAATCAGTTATTGGAAAACGCTACTTACTTGGTTGGCGCAGTGCGAAAAAACCTACCAAAAGATGTATTAAATGCAAAATTGCAAACTGAAGAATACAACTATACTTTCGACTGATTTTTAAATTTAAACAACCCACCCGATCAGTCTTCTTCGGACAACTTCGTTTTATAATGAGAGTTCGTGATTGTTTTGTAGATATGTTCAGGTAGGGCGTTCGATCGAGACGCTCATTTGTCAGCGGTCCGAAAAGCGGACCGTTCGGATACACAGACCTTGTGGCCACTCCGTTCTCTTTTAAGGTTTTTTGTGGTACTTTTTATGATCTGTACAATCACGGAAGCTCCCTCACTTAAATCGAAGATTAAATCTACTGTATTGGTTTCATAGATGTGGTTTCCTTGTAAAGATGGATTCATTGAAAATTAACACATCGATCAGTCAAAATCAAAACGAAAATATCAACGAGTGGACGAGAAATTCACAACATTTTGGATCAAATAAAAATAAAAATGAGCAGTCGGAATTGAATTGAAATCCACTTTCACCAAATATTTTCATCCAACGACATGAATTAGTCATTGGATTTGCTCATTCGCAATTATCTATCGAAATTACGCACCATCCCGATAAGATCTCGCGGGCTTAATAGCTTCATTTACTTGGTAAAACCTTCATGAATCACTATGACGTATTATAAGAATCTATGACCTTTGCAATAGACTTTTGAATAAACATTTCCGTATCTATTATTACAGCATGTTTGCAGTTTATATTGACTACCCGTTTAACCCTAAGCCATTGATTATTTCTGTAAATCGATCTCTATAATATCATGTAGGTAAAATAATGGTTTCTTACTTCTGTCGTTACATTTAAGTGCAACGAAAGTACATGACCCAATACTGTTTATAGGTCATCCGTCTATAATGGACAAACATTTCCAGTATTTCTAGCACCCATTCGATGATGAAACAATAGCAGTTCGATCTCGGAATTTCAGAAATACTTGCTTCCCATAAACGCAGACGATATGAGCTCATTTAGATTCAAAGGCGATTTATCAAATTTCCGTTTTATCTTGAGTAATTGGCAATAAACATTTCGAAGCAGACTATTATTCCATCGTTTTAGACTTACTCTAGTATCAAATAAGAAAGGGCAAGCAGTTCCTCTCCAACTTTTCATTACATTGAAACGGTAAGGTCACGACGCTGGGAATTGACGTTTATTAAACATCGGGTCTATTATGGGCCTTCAGTTGTAATACTATACTTTTCGTAATAATCAACGATGGGTGGGGAAGATTTGTTGCCGAAACCTTTTGGACAAACAGGTCATACCAGATATTTTGTTTGTCCGTTCAATTACGCACGATGCCTAATAAAATGCATAAATTCAATTATTTAGGGCAACAGGTTCCATTTTCTCATTAAGCATTGTTTCTGTTTAAGGTTTTGGCTTCCGAAGAGGCATACGATAAGTCTTGGCAAGGAGCTATAAAGAAAGTGTTTCGATAACCCACAAAACTTAAAGCGATGATCTCATTCGAATGCACTCGACCTTTCTATTTTGATACCATTCTTTTTAAAATATCTGATTATTATACTATAAATCTGGTCAGATCAAGTATTTATACAAACGATTAGTTCCTGGATTCTTATTATAAAAGATTAGAAATATTAATATAAATCGATCGTCTGGGTTTAGATTTAAGCTGATATACTAGTTCTAAAAAAAGAATAATTGGGACGATTAATAAAGTCGAATAGAACCACTTACTCATAGATTCTAGTCTATCTAAAACCCCTTTGTAAATAATCTTATACTAATTTAATTATATGTGGAAATCAATGGCAATTAACCACATTATAATCTTCTATTTCTATAAAGAAAAAGTCCTATGGAGATTATCTACATCCGATATCAGACATGGCACTTTAAGAAGAATACTGATCAAGACCAAAGTGGGTTTAATTAATACACTTTTAGCATTCAAGTCACATGATTTTCATTAATCGATTAATCGATTGAATTTAAATACAACATTGATATGAATACAAAGCGAATGAACAAGAAGGAAGACAAAATTATCTATTACTAAAATGAAATTTTGATCAAGTTTTCAATCGATTAAACGATTTGATCTAAATGAAGATAAAAGGCAGATACGTTATATTTTCAAGATCAATATTATAAAATTGAAGAAGTTAAGTATATCTTACTAAACAATACGACAAAATAGCACATTATATAAGTATAATGTATGAAATTTATGAGATAAGCTTTCAAAAGGTATAAATGGAAATAAATTTGTACGTTCTTTATTTATTACGTAAGATTCCACAGCTAAAAATGATGATATCTGTGAGAAATAGCCATGTCTAATATTCGATAATTTATTTATTTTAAACACAATTAAAATAAGATAATAGCTATAGCGAACGATCATGCAAGAAAAAGGAGAAAAGCTTACTTTAACGCTTATAGCGAGCAAATCAATTTTGTCACGTGATGTCAAACGCCGTTATATACAAGTTGGACAAGTTTAGAGTTTTTGCTATCCATTGAAGGTCTAATCGTTGGTTAGGGTTCAAATAATCATGCACATATATAATATTTTCGCCTATTCAAAAGGTTGATGGATATCCACTGCAGGACTCGTCAGCGACCTCGTCTCAGTCCTCCTTAAACATCTTGTTCCATCGGATAATTTATAATATGAACAAGAAATCATTCCCAAAGGACTGCTGAATTAATAGAAATGTTTCGGAGGCGGACTTCCCAAGTTAAATGCAAAGTTTAATAACGATCCATAGAACATAGACAATGATTGCATTGCCTCACAAAGAGATTTACGGGTAACACAACACTTATAATCCCTAAATGCTGTTATTTATTCTAATTTTTATAAGCATCTTAATGTATTATATTCACCAAAGTTAAATCTTATTTTTTTTTCCCCCATTTTTCCCCAATTTCCCCCGAATTTTGTCGGTTGATGTTCGCTATAACCGAGATCAATCGCATAAATATGCTCCAATTGATTTTTTTTTGGTTCGTTGATATTTATTTATTCAAAGTTTAATTATATACACAATAGAAAATCATTTAACAGATGTATGTATATATTGAGTAAAAATAACTGAGTAAAAATGTTTGTATTTATAAAAAAAATTTGAGTAGTCTAATGTCTTGAAACAATTTTATATAAGCTTATAAATATATTATTATAAAAATTATCTGCAATGGAATTTAATAAAACCAATATTATTAAATAAATTTAAAACGTCTCATTTCAGACAAGTGTCCTCTTTACTGTATATTTAATCTTGGATAATATTTGATATTATGCTATTAAATTTGTTATTGATAAAGAAGTAAGATATTACATTTAATATGTATGTAGACATAACTTTAAATGTATTTTTTAATATTTGGAATTATTTTAATCCTTAAATTTCATAATGCAAATGTTCATAAAGAAACCGTATTTATGTTTGAATGCTTAAATGCTTGATGATGAAGGATACCTTAAGATGTCTTTAAAAGGCTTTATTGAGGACTTGAGGAACTCTGTTTGGAAATGTTGCAAAACTAAACTAGGAGGATTAAATAACCTTTTCATGCTAATATCCTTTTCGTTTCGGTAAAGATCAACTTTATTTAACATCAAATAATGGCTTCAGCTAGATACGATATCAGGAAATGACAATAACTTATTTTTTCCACGACGGTAGTTTGATGTGAAATTTCTTATACGAGGCTCTAATTAAGCATGTTGACATTTTTGATCATAAAATATTTTAGCTCGGTGCAAAATAAATAAAAATAAACTGTATTTTCTAGTATTTTTGCCTCCGAGGCAAATGAGTTTAAAACGAGGAATACCATACGAGCCAATCTACGTAATAGAACTATTGCGAAAAGATCGCATTAAAATTGAAGCAAATTATATAAATTGACTAAATTATTGAAATAGTGTCATTCTTTCAAAGCTATCGTATCCGAATAAGACAACATGAAATTGGTAAGGGCAACAGCACCATCTTTCTTTTATTTTTTAGCTCGTTTCCGTGTAAATGTACGGCATTATTGCGGCCGTGATATGTCTTGTATTCTAATTAACATACTTAAACGGAACGACGTACATTTTAACATCTAAAAAAATAATTAACATATACCAACATCCTAAACAATGATATCATCTTTTTTTTATGTATATTCTAGATTTTAATAGTTTTATCGAGCATCGCTCTTGCATGCTGCTACGAATATGGCGCTCCACCAAACACTCCAGCAAATTTAGCATTCAATCCAGCTATCAGACAACCACAACCACCGAGCTTCGACGACTTCCACAGCAATGTTCCAGTCGAACAATTCAAGCCAGTTGTAGCTCCAAATTTTGCACCTGATGATGCTCCAGCAGTTTCACAAGCCTATACGATCGACATCCACAACGAACATGGCAGCCCAGCTGAAAATCACGGATCATTCGATTCATCTATCTTTGGGGGATGTACTGGTGGCTCATCAGGATCAGGTTTCGGATCATCTGGTTGCGGACCAACCCAAGGATCAGTATCTCAAGCTTTCAGCATTGACCTACACCATGACGTGACCAGTCATCCCGGGTTTGAAAACGCACCATCAGGAGTAGCTCCATCATTAGCAACCGGTGATTTTATTTCCAATGATTTCCATGGTCTAGCACCGGAAATCTTCCCTGACAACGTGTTATTAGAAGGAACCTTTGTTTCTAAACCGGGACCGGTTTCTTCATCTTCTCAAGCGTTTACAATCGATTTACACCATGATGATCAAGTGAATGGCAATGTCATTTCTGGACATGGATTTGTACCATCTGGAGAAGCACCACAATTGCCCACCGGTGGTTTTGTTTCAGACGAATTTCACGGCTTTGGAGGTGGAGTTGGATCCTCTTCTCAAGCGTTCTCCATCGACTTGCATCACGATGGAAAAGATGAAAGCCAATCTTTTGTATCTGGACATGGAACTTTCCCATCAGGATTGGCACCCCAAATATTTTCTGAAACAGCAGGACCAGCACCGGCATCATCCCACGCATTCACAATCGATCTTCATCACGACCAAGGAAGTGATCAATTTATTTCCGGACAAGGATTTGCACCATCAGGGGAAGCACCTAAATTATCTTCAGATGATTTGATCGCAGGAAGATTCCATGGTGCTGATGGCAATGCTGAATCGGTTTCAACAGCATCGCAAGCATTTGAAATCGATATTCGTCAAGGTGATTTTCCTGGATCTCAAGATTCCGGCAATCAAGGCGAATTTGTATCATCCAATTCATGCGCTGGTGGTTCAGCGTCTTCCACTGGAGGATTTGGATCTTCAGGCTGTGGACCAGTCTCATCGCCATCACATGCATTCAACATAGATTTGCATCATGATGATCAAAGCAATTCAGTACATGACATTGGATCATTTGGAACAGCACCGACCCTGTCTGCTGGTGATTTTCATGCTGTTGGTGGAACTGCTGGATCAGTGTCGACAGTATCTCAAGCTTTTACAATTGACCTGAAACATGATGAGCAAGTAGATGTTCACGGTGATTCGGGTACATTTCATGGTGTTGAATCTGGTGCAGGATCTCAAGCTTTCACAATTGATCTTCACCATGATGGTCATTTTGAAAGTGAACCGTTTGCTTCTGGACATGGATCCGTTCCAACGGGAGTTGCACCTCAGTTGTTTGATAGTGGCTTGACATCGGGAGGATTGCATTTAACTCAGTCATCGGGTCCAGCTTCGACATCTTCGCACGCATTCACAATCGATTTACACCATGATGATGGAGTAAACAACCAAGGATTTTTCGGACATGGAGCCGCACCAACCGGAGTTGCACCCACATTATCTGCTGGCGATTTGGTGTCAGGAAATTTCCATGTCGCTGATGGTGCTAGTGGATTATCTCAAGCTTATAATATTGATTTACATCACGATGGTCACGTTGAAAGTCAATCCTTCGTATCTGGACACGATTTTATTCCTTCGGGGGTAGCACCAGCTTTATCTGCGGGTGATCATTTCTCAGGTGCATTCAATGCAATTGAAAGCGGCGCAGGATCTGGATCAACTGCTTCGCAAGCTTACACTATTGATCTTCATCATGGCGAGACAGCTGAAAACCATGGTGCTGCTATTCAAGGCGGATTTGTTAACTCATTTGCTTCGGGGTGCGCTGGTGGTTCTTCTGAGACAGGATATGGATCTGGATGTGGTTCATCACCTTCCCAAGCATTCAGCATTGATCTCCATCATGATGGTCACGAAGGAGGATCTTTTGTATCTGGATTTGATTCAGTTCCTTCAGGAGTAGCACCTTCATTGTCTTCTGGAGATTTGGTTTCAGGGTGTGTTCCACGCTGCTCAAACCGGACCTTCTGCAGTATCTCAAGCTTACACAATCGATCTTAATCATGAAACTCCGAACGAAGTCCAACCTTTCCTTCCCAGCATTAACTCGCCTATCATGGCTGTTGGTGGTGACTTCGTTTCAGGTCATTCAAGCGGATTTGAAATCAATCATCGAGAAAATGCTCCAAGCAGCATTCCTCATTTCGTTTATGAAACACCAGTTGGACCCCCATCTCCAGTATACGGCGCACCATATTTTTAAAACTGTGCTGATTAATATAGTATTTATTTAATATTAAGCAAATGTAGTAAATATATACTGTGTAAATTTTTTTAAATTACAAAATTTTACATTATAAAAGGTGTTTTTCTTCAGTTACATTCCTAACAAGCTTTGAGAGGATTTCATATGAGAAAGTTCATAAGCAATGCTTTTGAAATATGATTTTTATTTAGATTTATGAAGGTGGCACGATCTAATTTGTTCCAGCGTTGTAGAACTAATGAATCTGTCGAGATATATAACTGACATTTTATTAATATATTATGTCTAGAATTTTCCTCTTTAATCATACTTTAGCTTGACATTCGACCCGTGAACATAGTTTATTATAATATTAATTATCATTGCACAAACAATGACAATATTTCATACATCAATATAAGGTTTTTAATATCATTCTATGCGCTATGGTTTGGAAATCTTCGATCAAATCAATCACTTTAGTTTGCATACATAATCAGCGGATATGGAAAATTTTGCGCGGGAAGCAAAAGTGGTAATTAATCAATTTTTTTTAGTCTCTATGACCGACGTCCATGACATTGTATTCGCTAAAGGAAATGTATTTCTGCAATCAGATATTAAGGACAAAAAATTCATTACACGTTGAATTTCATTATAAAAGTCTCCTATAGGGATTGTCTACATCTGATGACTTAAAGTATAAGATAATATTAAGGAAAATAATATTTATATATATAAAATAAATATATACTTTTTATCATGTGTCAAAAAGAGACAAAGTTTAAAAATGCGTTTAATAAATTTCAAATTGATATAAATGAAATTCGCAAAGTTATAGGCCGACAAAGAAAAGCTGTGCTTCGCAAAGCTTAGGAGAAGAGAAACTTTAAATGCGCTTTCCTCGAAGATACTTTTTACAAGCTCATGGAAGTGCTCCCACACGCTCTAGATAAGCATTCTTTATGAAATTTGGTAAGCTCGTGTATAATAAATGTCTTTATCGTATAGACTACAATTATCCAAAAATATTTAAAAGTTTTTATTGAATGAACAAAAATCTATAAAATATGTTGGTAAAAATGCAAAATTATCTTCGATTGTTCCCTATTTTTTTATTTTCCAATATTTCTTATTAATGATAGTCTATGTTATACATTATATTATACAAAATAAAAATATGTTTAATTTATTTGCTACAAATTACCTATTAAGGACTTAGGACTTCCATAGTGAATAATGCCATCGCTCGCGCATCGACATACGTGGCTTCCTCCAATCCCACTATGATATTTTGTCATAGTTTAAAAAATATTTTTATGTTCAATAAAGATCGCCTAGTCGACACATCAAATATCAAAATTCTATATTTAATACTTTTTGCATAAAAAAATGTCAAAAAATCGATCACTTTTAGACCCAACAAGGTAGAAATATCCCTTAATGCAATTCTGGGAATTCAAGGATCTGCATGCATGCATATAAGAATTTTCATGTTTATTTTTTGCTTTCAATGTATGCATTCATATTTTTGTACATTTTTTGATATGTATGCAAAAAATAGATCTATTTAAAAATAATTTCAAATAAATGGATATTTTGTTCATTTTTTTGATTATTTGATAATTTGGGCTTTCTTTTTTAGGAAAATCTCTAATATACAGATTATTCTCTTAAAAATATCAATTTATATACTTCCATTAAAATCATCTATTATTTATAAAGTGTAAAGATATCATTTTCGATCAAACTACTAAAAAATTCTTTAAAATAATGCAAATGGTTGATCAGGATGCAATGAAACCAGTCTAATTACAGTTGTTTCTTTTAGCAATATTTTGGATGCTTATGAAAATATATTAGCCCAATTCTAGACTAATTTGCTAGAATTATCCGCGTTAACAAATTTACGAAAGGAATTAGATAAAATATCATCTTGAAGGCTGAGATTAAGAAAATTGCATTTGAAAATTTAACACTTTCGGAATCCGCAACCATCGTTCCGTTTCTTATTATTAGGATTATCATATTAACACCATACTCTGCATAATTGCGCTAGCTCCAAATTGGCTCGGTTTTATAATCGGTTTTGGAAAATTGGCGAAACTCCGCCGTCGGAGGATACGTTTTCCATTCAGAAGACGTAAACCCAGACACAAAGTATTATTTGGGTCAGGCGAGAGCATCGCATCTCAATCTTCGACCTCGTTAAACCTTATTAAAATGGTTATTCACAATTCCGGAAATTGTCTTAACCACACTGGCATTTGTTAATGCGAGCTTTTCGTTAAGGATTGACTGCGTTTAAAGGCATGCAAACGGCGGTGCAAATGGGAGACCATGTAGAAGGGGCGGAAAATCTCTGTGTTCATAATGAGGATGATGGGTTCTGAAGTTGCGAATGACGTATGTAATATATTCGAAAACATCAGACAACCGATAGTTATATATCCGATAATAGATCCTAGTTTTGTATAAATATGGGAGATCCGAAGAGGATCGTCAGTTAGCCAGGCTTCTTCACCAGGACGCGACTGAGTATTCCGACGATAGCAATATGAAGAGATCAGTACGTTGCACAACAAACGATCCAAATTAATCAAACATGTATAATTGACATGAAAAATTGGTGCTTGCAGATGGTATTCGCTGTTATGTTCGTGGTTGTGGTCGTTTCTGCACAACAGCCGTTCATTCCAAGACCGGGATTGTTCAACACCCCTTATACACCAACGCCCTTTGCTCCAGCAAATCCCTACGCCGGAGCCCTCATACCGATATTGGACTACTCCAATGAAATCAACATAGACGGATCCTATCGCTACAAGTAAGTCTTGATCGATTTTTTTCTATTGTATAGCGTTTTATTCTTAATGTAATACATTAAGAAAACAATTAAAGGCAGTGATGTGTTAAATTTAACCTTCGAAACGTTCGTGGATCTCAAAGCGGACCCAATTCCACAACTTGTTGAGCATTTTTGGCAATTTCAGTAAGAATATGGAACATGTTTTCAGATACCATTTGGGAAATCCAGTTCAATTAATCGTAATTGGCGCTTTCAACATCTTCAAAGTATTTCATCATTTGTTAAATAGCCTGTCGCCTGCAGGTTTATAACGCGAGGGATCGTGATCGTTGAAACAAATTTAGACGTGATAAACACGGCATAAACCATAGTATGTCAAAAAATATGGACATTCAAAAGGATAGCATAATTTTGCAGCAATATCAAGACGCATAGTTCAAATGTTATGCAAATTTAATGACCTGAGGTCAAATGTAAAAGTCTCTTTTTATTTGCATTAGTAAGGTCCAGTTCCATATGGATTGATACGGAATATTGTCAAGGATTGCATTGCATTGCGTAATATCCCATATGAATTGTTCGTCTATCGAATCGGAAAATAGCTAATTATAAAAATTACTGCTTCATTCAAAATTGTATATATTTTGATGCGTTCAGGAAGATTAGGAAATCTGATTCATCGCTGCTGCTGTATACCAAAAAAATCATTTGAATTCAAATCTGAGTGAAAAAAATGTCGAGTCAGACTCGACATAGGACACACTGGAATAAAATCGATGTCGAGTCAGACTCGACATAGGACCGCAAAGAGCTAATATCGACCCGCTTCAAACAGACTTATTGCAGTTAAATGCGTATTTGCACGTTGATAGTGATGCAAATATAATAAATTAATTGCTCGTTATAACCGTGAATCGCTGTTCTATATATACTTTTATATAGAAACATGAAATTATTGTATTCTTACGATAATGGCTCGCATAATGCAAAATGTGAGATCGACTCCCACTCCAAATTTAAATTATACCCTGTAGATGTGCACACATTTTAAGAAACTTTGATGAAGATTTATCCAACTTTGTTTATGCAAATTCATGCTAAGTTGGATTTCCGTTCGAATACAATACAATTTAATCATTTGGCGGCAAAAAATATTTTATTGCATTTGTAAAATTGCATGATTACATCATCATAAATCTTGATCCTGGATCATATTCCATTTGCGAATGTTGTGCTGAAAATATTTAAATCTAATATGGATTGAGCCTCGAATTGAAGTATTTGGGATGTTTCCATTGTAAAAATCTATTATACCATTTTTGAATTAATGGCGATAGGATCTTCATTGTGTAATATTATTTTGTATCATAGCATCCTACGCATAAGAACTTGGCGTTTCGGAAGTCATGCGTTTTGAATATGTGCGATAGAAATGTGATTAATTAGCAAAGAACACATATGTGTATACTAAAGACAATAAAGGTTCCATAGGAAATTATTTATTACGCTCTAATTAGCCTCATATGAAGAGACGCTATAACAGACGTATTGTTTCGGTGCTGATGGAACGAAAATTGAAAAAAAATGGAAGCCTTGCATTGAATTTTGCATCATCTCTCGATTGTTCGCCTCGATGAGACGATCAATAAGGCTATACGGAACATTAATAATAACCTTTCGTTCGAATGCATGATTTCGATCTTACATCCATTCAAATTTATCCACCAAAGATGTTAATTATTGTATATTTTCAGCTTTGCGACAGCCGATGGTAAGCAGGCCGAAGAAAGCGGTTATCTGAAAGACGTATCCTTCGACAAGGATGGTGAGCCAATCGGAATTCAGGTTGTATAATTTTAACAATTCTACACAATATCCTAGATTATGACAGCAAAAATAAACGTGAGAAGATCTCATTGCTGGAAATTTGTTGGAATTAAGAAACGCGTCAAAAAGAGAATTGCATACAAGGTGCTTGCAATTATTTCTCATATGCATGCACGTGAAGGAATTCTATTAGCAAAAGCCATTATTGACTATTATCGTGGGGATCCATCATGCAGACGTAATTTTAAACGTTTTCGTGACAGCTTCCAAGAAAAAGCCTCACTTTCCCAAGAAATAAGGATATACATTGCTCAATCCAAACAAGACTTGTAAAACAATACTCGAACCACTATTAAAATACATCCATCATACTTCAAACATCATATGAATCAATATTTGAATGACATCAGTATATTAAAACATATCGATTTATTTGCAGGTAGTTCAGGGGAGTTATTCATATACAGCACCCGATGGTACTCCAATTCAAGTGTCTTATATTGCAGATGAAAATGGTAAAATAAAGCCTTAATTTTTTAAATTGTGATATCCAGTTATATAAACACTCCGATTTCTGCAGGATTCCAACCAACGGCTGTTCGTATACCCCAAGACGGTAGATATAATCCAGCTCTCATCAATCCGGCACTCGTCAATCCGGCTGTCATCAATCCGGCCGTCATCAATCCGGCTATCATCAATCCAGTCCTCAATCCAAGGGCTAACATTTTCCCGAATCAATTCAGGAATCCATACGTGGCGTCTGCTCGCCTCGGAAGATACAATTCAGCTCTCCACAACAACATCAAGCCATACGACGCCAACGCCAACAATCAATGATCGTCCAACTGCAAGATTTCGGAAGATCCAAATGGACCACGCGCCGCCTATGAACGAAATATTTAATTTATGAATTGTTATTTATTAGAATTTAGCATATATTTATTTGATTTCTTGTATCTATTGTGTAGTTTTTTTTAAATAAAAATTGATGTTTGTCCTGCAAATTTTATTTTTATTTTAAATTTTTAGTGCCATCTATGTTTGATAGATTTAATTACAAATGTAATTTAATGCATTTCATGATATAAGTTTTAGAATTGAAAAATAGATGTCTCTTTATATTTATTTAAATTGTGTTTGCATTAAATTAATTTACATAAAAATTATTATATGAACTTTTTTCTTATCGTTTATGAATTGACACTTTTAAACCTGCAGAAAGCTGATTGATAATCTACAACTTTAATTTTTGATGTCCATTTTTAGTATTATTAAGATGCTTTCCTAATTTATATAATCTAGGAATATCTTAAAATTGTTAAAGCATTAACGCGCTCGTGGACACGTCTGCAATTGCAGTCATTTTTTATATGTCGAATGAGACGCGTTCTCAGTATTCTTCGAATAATATCTACATTCAAAATATTTTTCATGATTTATTTACATAATAATTGAGTGCTTTAGTGATGGTTTAAATTTTTATTTTATTTTAAAGTGCCCACGAAAGATTCATATATCATCAACAAATATTCAATCACCAATATTTTTCTTCTTTCAGCAGAGCTTTCAGGAGAGCTTTCGCTTTTTTCAGCAAATTTATTTACATACACAATGCTTTTTGTTTATCTGATTTTTTCGGTGTTACGGCAAAAATAACGGTTTTATTGGGTATCGGTTTTTGATTTCGTTCCGGTTCGAAGCGTAGATGGGTACATATCAGACAGACGGGCGTCTAGGAATAGTTGAGTTGCGGTCGACCGGTCGACCACGGTCGATACATTGGTCACTCCTGCTATATACAGTCAAACTGAATGAACTTAAATAGTATTAAAGCAAGAAGAGACATCGAAAAACCGAAAGAAAATATGTTATCTTTACCATTTTCTAGCTGGCTAAAAAAAGTGGCTAGTCTTTGAAGTCTTGAAGCTGAGTCACTTGCATTCGTTCAGAAATATATAATATAGCATCCGATACAGACCAGCTGTTTTTTGTTGTGTTTTTATCTTGAGAAAGCCAATCAAATTAACCATTTTTGCACACAGAATTTCAATTTCCTTTCGTTTTATTTTTCTATTTGAGCGTTTAAGGGACGTTTCTACATTGTTGCATCTAAAAAAGATCGTTTTTTTTAATGCGAAAAGTATTAAATATAGAATGTTGATATATAGTATGTTGAATATGCGACCTTTATTAAACAAACATATTTATTAAAGTTTGACTAAGTATAGTAATGGGAAAGAGGAGAGCTACGTATTTCGATGAACGAACGATAACATTTTTCACCATGGAAGTCCTAAGTCCTGGACAGATGATTTGCAACAAAAAAATTAGACATATTTATACTTTGTATAATATCGTGTATAGTATAGACTATAATTAGAAAGAAATAATAAAAAATAAAAAAATAGTGGACTATTTAAGAAAAAATTGTGTATTTACCAACTTTTTGTGTAGTCTTTCGCCCATTAAAAATAAACGGTTAAATATTTTTAATTAATTGTAGTCTACACGATGAAGACGTTTAATATACACGTACTTGCCAAATTTCATTAATAATGCTTTTTAGGGCGCATTAGAACACTTCCATAAGCTTGGAAAAAGCATTTTCGCGAAAAACGCATTTAAAGTTTCTCCTCTTCTCGTCGACCTATAACTTTGCGAATTTCATTTATATCGACTTGAAATTTACTAAACGTATTCTTAAATATTGGTTCTTTCCGATACACGAAGAACTTCCCTTAAGCGACTATGCTGTTAATATGTGCAGATGCAATTGGTCAGATTTACAGCGACATCTATTTGTCTTCTTGCGCATCGCTTCCTCTCTTACTCCGCATTTTACCGAAAAAGAAGGAATGTGGACACGCAGAAAATAAAAATAAAGAATCAACGGATAATCAAGGCTGTGGAAAGAGGTATTCTTCCGGTAGGGTTGTTTTGTAATCTCGCGAATGTAACCTCTCCTCGCATTAAATAAAGATAATGGTTAAGTTTACTTGGCTAAACTACGATTGATGTTTGTCTTCCTAATTCATCTCAAATTTATTGTCGGAACAACTTTATAATTGAAACATAGCTTGCTGCATGATAAACGTGATAAGTACCGGGGAGAGCCCTGTCCGTCCATTACAAGATTGCTCGTTATATCCGTGATTTCGTTATAATTACTCTCGATACCAATATTTTTGAAATTATTTCCACAGCATTATCTTTGTTCTGAACTAACCCTCGTATTTACAATCGTAGACGATATCGACCTTATTATTCCATTCGTGTGAATAGCCTTGAGAATAGAGATGCCAATGTCCATGTTTTATACTATTTGACTTCTTATTAATGAAAACGTTGCAGGGCAGTATACATGTTCATATGCGGATGCGAAATGTCTGATGTGTGAAAGTGGGCCACAATATTTCAAATGTCAGGGCCAACTACGGAACATGTCTATTTCGAAGCCGTAAGGGTTCTGCGGAATTATCATTTCGACTATGAAGAGTCCAATCCTTGGCGACGTAAGTGCTCGGTCACGTTTCCAATTTGGCTAAATCGCAGTCCTTTTTGGGAATTTACCGTTTCGGATTGGATTTATAATCAAATTAAGCGTGCATTTGAATCGGCCGATTCTTGTACGGCCGATGGCTGATCCACAACTACGCTTTTCGGCAAAACCGCCCAATTATCACATCATAAATTGTAACTAAAAACGCGATAATGGCTGGCGTTAAATTTCATCAATATTTTGCAATATGGTCATGGGTAACAGATGTAAAGAGTCCGTGTAGGTATGCATAATGGGACGCAGCTGATCCTGCAGTTGGTGTAACGGTCGTCTGATGCAGCTCGTTGCATCACAGCAAAGAAGATGCAGCTTAAATATGGGAATCACCATAACTGGTTTTCAAGTAAACCGACCACAATAAATATGGGAAAAGCGATCGAAATATTATTATAGTGACCAGTCTATTGCATTTAATCGCCTCTTAATCCTCGAGATGAGCCAATTTAAGATAGTTGAACAATTTAACGAATGTTGCGAATTTACTGCTCCTAAATAAATGTTAATGATTATATCGTAATAAGACTATTGACAAACACAATATTATCTTTAAGATATAAGCTCATATTTGCGAATAGTAAATGTCACTGAATAAAGACCCCATGCATAGAACAATAATAAAAAAATGATAGAATTATGTCAATGCATGTTATTGCCGGCATGTCATCATCACGAGCCTCTCCCATTTGTTGCGACATAAAATTAAACGTCTTAAATCAGACTGCATGAAGGAGCTGATGAAGCAATTTCATATATTTATCAGATTAATTTCTAAATATAGCTAGAGAGTTCTATAGTAAGACATATATGGACAAGAAAAATACTGCAAGATGGCCAACCGACATTGAATTAAATTTAGGAAAAATCTCAATTTATCTAGCATTAATATATTATATTCATCTTTACTCCAAAATTTATACTATAAAATTAAAAGAGAAACATCCGTTTTTATTCAACAGAAAAAAGACAATATTGCTTCATGACAATGCGCGCCCTCATAAAAGAAAATTGATAGTGGATAAAATATAGGAAATAAACTGGGAAGTGTTACCGCATCCTCCTTATTCTCCGGACCCCATCCAGACGAATCTCCACCTTTTCAGTCCATGAAGCATAGCTTGAGAGAAAAACGATTAAAAAATACAGCCGAAGTGCATTTAAAATCGTTTTTTGCTTCTAAGTAGATTTAATTTTACAGAAAAGGGATGAAAGGACTGCCAAAGCGATGGAAAGATGAGTTGAATAATGAAGGGAGTATAACGTTGAGGTGGGGGTGCTGTCGGGGATAGAGTCGCCGGGCAGCTCCCCGCCCCCACGTGCTCGTCAAGATCGTGTACGGCTCCGTTCTTCTATCGGGGAGTAATGTTGCTGGATGAATGGATGGCAATAGACGGACGTCGAATAGAAAGACTCTCTTCTCTGAATAACTATTTATTCCACACAAGAAATAGAGAGGGAGAGAGAGAGAGAGAGATCTGGCTGCAGGAGGGACGACCTCCCGCATCCGTGGCTAACCAACGACTCTCCCGACTCCCGCCTCCTGCACGTCACTGCCCAACCGGAACGGTGCACACGTAAGAAGCGATCCGTCGGTATGCAAATGCAATGTCTCCGCAGGGCCACAAGAGATGGCGCTGTTAAAATAACATATTGCACCTGAAGAGAGACGGAAGATGTCGCTGTTAATAGCGCTACTAAGTGGGGATAATAAATCGCCCACGCTACAGAGTGATTTAATTTCTTTTTTAATGCAAGCATTTGATAAACAAAAATAATGCCTCAAATTCATTATTATGGGAGTATTTTAATATTTAGTATAGGAGAAACTTTAAACGCGTTTTCCTCTACTTTTACTAAGCTCGGACGGAAGTGCTCCCATACGCCCTAGATGAGCATTCTTTATGAAATTTAGCAAACATGCGTACAATAAACGTCTTCGTCATTTGACTTATAATTATCTAAAAATATTTAAACATTTTTATTTAATTAACCAAAAAATGTTGGTAAAACACACACTTTTCTTCGATCACTCACTATTTTTTTATTTTACAATATTTCTTCTCAATTATAGGTTAAACGATATACAATATTATACAAAGTAAAAATATGTTTAATTAGTTTGCTGCAAATCACTTGTTCAAGACTTAAGGCTTCCGTGGTGAAGAATATCATCGCTCGTGCACCGACAGTCAAAGTTTAAAAAATATTTTTATCTTTAATAAAGATCGTCTTATCAAAACACACTTAAAATGGTTAAAAAATCGATCATTTTAGACCCAACAAAGCAGAAACGTCCCTTAATATTGTATCCGAATTCCAGTGATTCAGAAAGAGCTCGGAGACAGACAGACGGAGAGTATCTTGCACGTTGATTTTGGAGAGAAACAGAGACGGAGAGAGTATCTTGCTTACATCGTACGATTGTATAGATCATTAACCCAAATTTATCAACTAATAATGAAAACCTAAATGAAACGATTTCATGTGTTTTTCAAGTGTATTGTTTATATTTACTTGAAGGAATGACCAAAATATTGTATGCTATCGACAGTATTTATTTATTTATATACAAGCTTTATACACGCAGCGACGGTCTTGATAGATAAGTGGATTTGTACGGATGATAAGAGGCGGACATACAAATATAGCATCTAAGTATGATGATTAACTTTCATTTATCTAAATATCTTTGAGCTCTAACATTGCATATTAGCATTTATCGTATTGCTTTTCCCAGTATCTCGTATTGAGGATGCATAATGCAGTTCATAATACTAGCATATATTAAACATCATTTCACTTTCATCATATATTTTTTTGGTACAGTATATCTTAAGCTCTCATCATATAGCAAATATATGAAAATAAGGCTCAGTGCTCTTATTGTACTGAGAATTCCTGTAATTTCCATAAAATTTAAGGACCATATTGGAGGATGTCAATCTTAGCTATTTTACATATGATCAGATAAGGTGTTATTTTCAACGATCCAATGCATTAAAAACTCGTAAATTTTAGATGTTTCCTTCGCATCTGCTTCATTTAGCTTAATTTACAACATTCCCCGAGAAATATACAGCTAGATTTATACCACCAAAATCAATTCGACACAAATTCTATATGGCAAAAAGCCATTTCCGATCCTTTTTTTCATTAAATAATGCATATATCGATCGAATACTGAGATTTACATGGGAAGACGTGAGAAGTTTATTTTATAAATAATGTATTTGAAGACATTTAAGACATGGAAACGGCGGCAGAGCGATCTTCAGTGTGAGAAATCCTTGTATTGCTTGCATTTTATATGAGTTTTCGTGGCATCGATTTTGACTGAGCCTATCATCTCAAAGACACTTCATTTAAAACGCCTTTCATATATAATTGGAGAAGATGGCCTTTTAAGGCGATCGCCTTCAATAAACGATTGATGATTACTTTAATTTATATTGCGTTACGATTTTATGGCCACTCTGTATCCTTTTTTATGCAGCATCATTTGAAGATGGATCGAAAAAATCCAAGATTATTCGTTCATTCACGCTTCAATTCAATGACACATAAATCGCTAATAAAATTCAGAACGAAAATGATCATTGAACGTGAAAATGAAATGAGGTTATTTTGGATCGCTTTCAAATACTGTTGAACGTGTATAGAGCGTCAGCATCGATAATCTTGTGTGTTTTTCATAAGCATGAATGCTTGTCAATCATCATTTTTTAATCATACTGACCATTTCTTACATTAGACAAAAAATAGATTGATGCTGTAATAGTGTATTGAATTTAATTGAGATACTCGACAGACCAAATATTATGAATGATTCAAGAAACCAGCTTTATAAACATTTCATTCAAATATAATAATGCAGACTGCATACAAAAAAAACAATAAAGCAAACAGATTGTTCACAATTTATAGACTATACAAATTTTCCATGAAATGCCCATGGAATCTTGCTGGACCAAATTGATCTAGAAATTAATTACAACCAGTACATATTTACATATAAATACCATTTTTAATGAAATGCATAATTTAGAATGCGAGCATACGCATGGTTATGTGTATGAATATTCAAGCGCACCGTTTGAAATTCAGTTGATGCGACCCATCTGAAGATATGAGTGCACAATTCTTCGATTGTATCTGGTTCTGGAAAAAATATTAATATGAAAGTTTATCCAAATAGATCAGACTACCAATATTAGACTGGAAAATAGATCACTAAAAGGCGCATTAAAAATATATAATCAAATTGTTCCGGTTGCAGTAATCGAGTAAAGAGAGAATAGACCCAACTGCGAGACTCTGCGAGACGAACCACTTCTTCCTCAAATATTACCAAGGTCAATTTGATGAAACAAGTGGGTCGCCATTAATCTCGCAAACATGTGATTAACGAAGTGCGCCCGAGGTGTTTTAAAATGGCGACTTCATATTGGGTCAATTTTACCGCACGCTATAATATTTATCAAAGTAAGAAAAATGTGTAATATATCATGCGGATTCATTTTAAAAATACTACTTTTACTCGAAACAATTTAAAAAAGCCCATATTATTCGACTTAATTTGAAGACAAATTGTTTGTCGCAAACACTAAGATGTTGAGTGGCAGAATTTAAATAAGGCCGTACGATCCACTAGGATGAACAGCGTAGTGGTCGACCAAATGAGATAATTGCCCCAGAAATGGCGAAGAAAATCCAAAAAATCCCAGGTATACTGATCCCTGAAAATGCTGCAATAAGTTCTAAAAGAGGACGGAGTGGCCACGAGGTTTGTGTATCCAACCGGTCCGCTTTTCGGATCGCTGATATGACGAATGAGCGCCTCGCGATCGAACGCCATACCTGAACATATCTACAGACCGATTACGAACATTCATTACAAAATGAAGTTGTCCGAATAAGACTGATCGAATGGGAAGATTAAATTTTAAAATCGATCGAAAATATTGTTGTCTTTATTGTGTTTAAACGATAACAAATAAAAGAGGGATTAGACAACTTTGTTTATATTATAAAAACGGATAGAGTCAATCAGTGGTGATTCTGTAAAGTAGAATAGTCAAGTAAAATAAAAACCATGTGCAACTCTCGACCGGGTCGATATTCTGTGTTTTGCGCCCCAAGCCCAAGATAATAAATCTCAGATTTCCAAAGAATCTTAACCTTTTGCAGAGTCAACACACAGAGTTGTGTCTGAATTTCAGTGATTCAAAAAGAGCATTCTTACACGTTGAGTTTAAAGAGAGACAGAGACGGAGAGAGTATCTTATGTACATCGCACGATTGTATAGATCGTTAACCCAAATTTATTGACTAATAATGATAACCCAAATGAATAAAATTCAAGAGTATTTCAAATGTATTTTTTAAGTTTATTTGAAGTAATTACCGAATATTGTGTGCTATCGACAGTGTTTATTTATTATTACGTTATTATTTTTAACATTTTTTTCAACGGAAGCAAACGAGTGGGGCTAAATTCTGAGAAGTTCGTTACTTATGCTTCGTGATCGTCACGGAATGCTCCGTGCTCTAAATGCCTCCCCTGTGCGATTTCTGCAGTCGAACAACGCGGCAACTAGAAGCCGCAGCGACGAAAGAAATGCAAGAGGTGGAGAAGTCTAAAATTTTGGAAAACAAATATAAAGGAAATTTAAATTCGATATTTTTTTTAAATTTAAATAAGGGTTTCAGATTTTTAACATTGAAATTTGTGTTGAACGTTGTATAGATTTTTATGTGATTACTTGAACATATCTGCGCCAATACGCAGAAGAATTGTCGTTAAAACGATGGCATATTTTACTAAATACCTAAGTAGTTTCTGGAAATTCATTATAGCAAGGATCATGTTCGCTTTTGTACAATAAGAAGGTTCAAGAACAAGTTAATTTTTGTTGTTATTTCAAGTCCACCGCTAAAGTATTTTTTCCCTTAAATGGAGGCAATTTACGGACGTATGTAATAAAATGAGAAGTGCTGTAGGCTTCAATGTGATACGGTAATGACCAGGAAAACCTTCGTCTCTTCTTCACTCTCTCACGGAACGTCCAAGATGTGGTACAAGACGTCTGCGCTCGTTTATTTGGGACGCGGCAAAAGAGAGTGAAGGTCGCTGGCTGACCAACCTTCGGCCTCCTCAGAAGCCTCAACGACCACGTCTCGAAAGGGCATCGAATTACGAATCTTTCCCAAATCGTTATTCTGACACATGTTAATTGACACATAAATTGCCAATATGATACATTCCGACGACATAAATCATAAATCGGAATAAAGACCGATATTTCGGCGCAGAAGTGCAGAGGACGACGTTGCGAAACGAAACGCGCAATTGCAACACTCGGATGTACGCTTGGGAAATATAGAATCTCAAGTGAGGTCTGTTTAAAGATGACATCGAAATTAGCATTAAAACTGATTCAATGATCGAAATGCTTTTAATGCACTAAACCGGTTTGGAACTGTTAAATTTAATTTCTTTAGCAAATCAACAAATCAGTTGCTTTGGAATTTCAAGAACGGGAGATATATGAGTAATTGTGCAATATATAGAACTTAGCTCGAAAATATTAATCATCAATGAAGTAACCGAATCATTTAAGAAACAAACTTGTTATAAATTTCAACAACAATGTCTGAAAACTTAATTTATGAGATATTCATACTGTTTAACACTAGATTTACCACAAATTCTGTCAAATTGACGAAGTTTCCTAGTGTTAAAAGAGTTTCCTAGTATTATTGCCGATTATTATTTTTGGAATAATACGAACTTTTTATTCAGCACAAGAGAGAGTTATCTGGCTGCGAGAAGGACGTCTTCCCACAGCCAAGGCCAACCGGCGACTCTTCTCGACTGCCACCTCATGCGCGTCACGCGCAAGAAGCGATCGGTCAGTAATGTTTATTTATTATATATTATAAACATTTTAAAAGTATATCCAAACACCTGCAGATAATTGTAAGGGTGGACGTTTAGACCAGGGTATGACGACGCATCTAGAAGGCTTTATTCATATAGTTTGTCTTACATATATTAATGTACTTGTACTTGAACTTCCACTTGCCAGAATGAAGACGATATCCAATCTTTCTACAAAAACCCTATATCCAGTTAAAATCGATATTAAAATATTTAAAAAATATCGGTGAACCTCGTTTTAAATGAACCTTAAACATCCCAAATTGGTTTCAATGACATATTTTATATCCGCGTATTAATAACTAAGAGCTTATAGGATATCAATATAAGTTTGGGTGTTTATTGCTTAGGGAATGTCGAAGATTGAGCTAAATGAAGTTGTGAAGCAATCTAAAATTTACGGCTTCTATTAAGAAGCTACATTAGTAGTCGATAATATAAATTAACATCTTATCTGATCATGCGTGAAACAAATAAAATAAACAGCCTCCAATGTGGTCTTATAAAATGGACCACAATATTTTTAATTATAAGATAAGATATTAACAATAATATGTTGACCAATTTTATTTATTGGTGGTTAGATCCCGAACTTTTATTATAAAGAATCGGATTCAAATACAGTTACCTGCTCATTAATATTATAAAAAATATTTTGGAGTGAGGGACTTAAATTAGGAAAGATGATCCTTTCCTCTAAAAAAAAATATTTTTATATTATTTATAAAAAAAAAATCTTATATGAATGCACTTTTTGACTAAAAATCGGAAAAGATCCAAATGGTAAATGGGAAAAATGAAAGAAATGTAATGAGCTTTTAAAAATAATATATATTAAAAATTCAAAAATATATTAAAATAAGGGTTGATAATTTTTGAGGGAGATGAAGATGACTATGACTGAAAATAAAATGGAACATCATGAATAATTTTCCATCGAACTTAAGATATATTTGTTTAATTATATCAATATCTATGAAACCAAATGTCCGAAGTTAAGTGCATATATTTATAGCATCCTGGTCGGTATACCAGGATACTTCATTATCGATGAATATTTAAATAAATAAAAATGCAAATGCGTTGAAAAATCATCAACATTTTAATAGGCATGCTAATTTGTGAGCAAATTCACTCAAGCTCATGATGACCAGTCAATTGTGACTCATGAGTAGTGAAATGCTTGACGAGGACATGAGTAAGTTCAGGGCCAATAGAATTTTATTTTTTCATAAATATTTATATTAAGAATTAAACGCTATTATGCTTGATGGATACCATTTTTCGTCAATTATTTTATGAGTGGTCGATAAAGTTATATAATGAAGCATTAACACACGTCAAGCGGGTGAAATTACGCACAGCGTAAAAATACTCTCATGTAAAAATCGCTATAACTTTAAAATTTCCATATATTTTAAAGCGAAATATTGTATAAATACATTGATTGACATAACTGGAAGAAAATAAATGTATATTTTATCAATCATTGTTCTTTAAAATATTATATTAGTACAATATATTACTTGAAAACACTTTCTTACATGACATAAAATTTCACAAAGATCACATTAAGCTTTGAATAATTTATGAGCTGCACACATGATTGATAGATGTAACATTTTTGAATTCAATTAAAGGGTTAATATAAGTGTTAGAAATTATCAGAAACTACAATTTTTCAACTATAACTATTTCTGTGAATATCAGCAATTCAAAATAAATTATAGTATGAATATCCCACTAAACAGACAATAGGATCTTTTTCGATCTTTGTTTACTAAGGAAAAATTGCGCGATTTAAAATTTCTAAACCATTTTTGGCATTGTCAAATCGACAGAACTTCAGCATATATGGCACAGATGTTTTTAGTTGTCGTAGTCGTCGATTTTTTTAAATGAAACTCGTACAGAATATAGCAGGGAAAAAATAGTTTGATCAAAATAAAGACTACCATGGTTAATAGGGGTTGTTTTTGTAATTCTTTGCTTAAGACACATACTCCAGCTGTTGACCAAACACTCATAGTAGAAAGACGTGCAATCTGATATATAGACAAAACATAACTGGTTGTTGAAAATGACATTAATAAATGTATAGCTTTTCAGCTTAATAAAGATGGATATTCATTTTCCACTGATATCCAAAATTGAGGCAATTTTCTGTGTCTGGATATCAAAGTGGCTTCCGAAGATAACTTTATTAATTGTTCTTTTTTTCTTATTGTAAGAGTACATTAAATGACGTCCTCCATGAAGGGATTCTTAATCCAAAGATTTCCTTTACGAGGATCCTCATTTTCGAGATAATAGTGATTAAATTTTAGTACCAATGCCATCAAGTCTTGACTTATTACATTTAAAACATCCTTCCTATCGATGTCAGTAGCAATTAAAAATTCTTGCAAAAGTGGAAACATTTCTAAATCCTCTTCTTGTAAATGCATCGACTTTATTTCTCAGTTAAAAAATATTTGTACAAAACCCCTGAAGAGAAAGGTTAATGTCATTAAGTAGACTAAATACGTCTGCCTTTTTATGAATTTCTTGAAATTTGGCATATTGTTTGCAGTGGAAACTGCTTTAGATAATCTGGCTAGATACCAGGTTTAAGCATTTAAAAATAAAACCATTGTTTTTTCATTTCAGATTATTGTAGAAAATCCAATGTTCATTATCAATCATTTTCACGCTGCTCTTATGCGGTTAGCGACAATTCATAGAGAGCTTAAATTCCTTGTTTATTAAATTTATTCAGATGATGGTGATGTTTCTTTACTTTTAATCACGAACAGTCAGGTGTATTTAGCAATTTTCCTATTGTTTGACGAGGATCTGATTTCAACAATGACGTCTGCGCATCATAATCCATTTTATAAAGCATTCCTATTATGAGAACATTTATTTGGTCCCTATTATCAATTTTCATTATTTTAACCCATATGTGATACTTATTAAGACTTAAAAACTTATCTTAAACACCTTTTAATGATATTGCAAAGATTCAAAATTATTTTTTAGGTAATATTCATATGATCTGTTGTACTTACTGCTTACAGTAGATGTAATATATTAGAAGTGGTATGCATGTTTTTTGTATGTTTAAAATTAATTTGCATACCAAAAGTAAATTGTTTGCCACAGCCATGTCGAAAGTGAATAGATAATTAAGATAGAGATGCATTCAATATGCTAAGGCATTTGATGCAACATTGACTGACAGAAAGCCTCATGATGATTAGATAGCTTTTCAAAACGTTTGACATTGCAAAATATTATATTTACATGAAATAAGCAGCCTGAATTACGAATTAAACCATAATGAAAGTGAATACACACTATTCGAGCGTGATTGCCGGTTGAAATAATTTTTATCGGCCGTCGAAGTAAGAATTCAATTAAAAGACCATTAGTGGTCACCAGCTAAGAATTCGATCCACGCTAATTGAGGTCAAGAAAATATGTGGCTTGGCACATCATTCGGATTTGCTATTGAGATGAGCTCATGAACTGATTCTTTAAATTTCTAGACGCACTTGTCAACCGATCCTCGATTTCTTTGAATTCGCAAATCCGCCGGTGTTAATTGATGATGAGATGAAAGTACATATTGAGCGCTAATGATGTGATTAACAGCGTCTGATCAATGATATCGTGGTTCATTTGAAGCACTTTGTTGGAAGGCAATGATGATCGTTGACCCTGTGGTTGTTAGCTTCTATTCAATTACCATTGGGATTATTTAAAATGATTTCTTGAAATAGCACCTTGATTTGCAACAATGTACGATGCGTACAGTCTTAAATATCGGCATGAAATCAGAATGATCCGCAAGAAATCCAATATATTTCAAATGTCAGTACTCACCTTATATAGTTTCCCTTCTGTTTGCAAACGTTAAGAGACTGACATACAAATAGCAATGTAATAAACGTCAAACAGATATCATCTACTTTGAGTCGCTATATGAATCCGGGTTGCATTCATCTCGAATGCCTATCGTTTCATTGCTATATTCAATGAATATTAAAAGTCATTTGAATAATTAATATACCCAGTTTGTTAAACACAAAGCAACATCCGCCGATTGATAAATAATCGGATGTAACATTTACAAAGAGTGCTTATAATTGAAAACAAGCGTCAATTGCCATCGTTACAACATACAATTCTCACATAATACATTCGTCTACGCACTAATCTTTTATTCAGCAATTTTTTTACAACGTCTCTGAATAAATTCAATTAAAAATTACCACAAAGTTACACTTGCTCTTTATGGACACATCTCGCATGGATACAGTCTTAATGGCGGAATGCCTCAGAAGAACAGCAATGATCTCACAAAGACGAATATTTATGATTTCTTTTTTACGAAGGGACAACATATGATTTTTGAACTTTAAATATACCTGTTAAAATTGCCAAATTCTTTAAAATGCCCAATTAAATTAACGCAGGGTATAATTTGTGAAAAGTGAAAGGACGCTATATGTTTTGCTGAAATTATGCAAATGAAAAAAATATTGATTCGTACACATTGTACCTTTATATAATTTTTAAGCATTTAACGTGTTCCAAAATTTTCTATAATAAAGTGTTCCAATTATATTTTGCGACTCTTTTACGACTATTTTGCGATTTATGCAAACCTTTGCAAGAAACATTGGATTTGCAGCTTATATAATTTTAATATTGTATCATTTATTATATAGCCCAGATAAAGTTTACCTGATCATCTTATATAATATATTGATTTCTATGGAATGATTAAATCATTTTTCACATAATTATTTTCAATATAAAATTTGGAAACCCATAATTTTTTTTTGTATGATTTCTCACTAGTTTTAAATTTGAATTGAATTTTATGATGTGCGTCAAAACCACGTTAATCAACTTTCAATAAAAGAATTAGGCATTTTTGCTCACCCAAATTATTGGTAATAACTACTGTCTTGATTAGAATCCTGCAAAAATGATTAAATGAATAGTGAATTTGAGGCATTAGTTTTGTTTATCAAATGCTTACATTAAGAAAGAAATTAAATCACTCTGTAGTGTGGGCGATTTATCATCCCCACTTAGTAGCGCTATTAACAGCGACATCTTCCGTCTCTCTTCAGGTGCAATGTGTTATTTTAACAGCGCCATCTCTTGTGGCCCTGCGGAGACATTGCACCTGCATACCGACCGATCGCTTCTTGCGCGTGCACCGTTGCCGGTTGGATAGTAATGCGCGAGTTGGCAGAGTCGTCGGTTAGCCAAGGCTGCAGGAAGTTGTCCCTCCCGCAGCCAAATCGCTTAAATATTTTATTTTATTTATAGAGGAAAAGGTTACATATATCAACCTGCGGGAAGAACATCTTCTCGCAATCAAGGCTAACCGACGACTTCTCCCCTCTTCTCCTGTACGTCACCATTGAACGAACGCAATATATCTGCAAGACGACAGAAGTTTTCGCTGTTAGTCTGGCGAATTGAATTTATACAGATTAACAGTGGCATTGCGTGAGAATACCATTTCGCACATGAAACAACTGCAAAGATATAGTCAAAAAATTGAATTTTGAAAAATTCAAAGGAGAACCTCGAATTTCAACAGTAATATAATAAGCGTATCTTCAGAGGATGTATATAAACATCTCTAGCCCTAAACCCGGCTTAACACATAAATATTATTTTGGTGAACAGAGTACCATCTAAGAGGTATATCCTTAAAGTAAGTGTACTGTGACAATAACGGACTATGTTTTTTTTTATTTTTAAGAATTGGCATTGATCTCAGTATTTTGGGATCGAAAAGGCATCATTTTGGTCGAGCTGACGAGAGGAGTATGCTTGTTGCACGACAATACCCGTCCTCACACAGCCTTAGCCGCCAAGGCGCGAGGGGAATCTTCAAGAAGACGCCTCCTTCTGAGGTAGTGTGAGGTTTGACTAAGCATTGGTAATGCGTCTCGCTAGTATTTGACTGAGCATCGCCAGACTCACTAAACCCCTCCTCCGGTTCCGCCGCCACCCGGCTACCGCGAAGTATTGCTCTAGGGTGGCGGTATGTGTCCATCTAGGGCCTCGTGTTAACGTGAATTCTTCACGGTTCTTCTATTCTTGATATATCTCTGCTGGGTTTTCTCGCTCATGGGTTGAGGAGGAGGAGGATGCTTCGGTTCGTGTCCGACGTCTCAGTCGTTCAGCATCCTCCTTCTGCAGCATAACGCACGCGACGTATCTGGACAACGCGTTCCATGCCCTGGCATTGGTTAGCATCGTAGGGACCATGTTGCTGGGAGTGAGTGAATTGACTTCAAGCTCCTCCCGCAGTGTATCCCTCTCTGTGCTCCAAGCCGGGCAGTCGAATAGCGTGTGCGCGGCATCGTCCAGCTCCGCTCCGCAATGGTGACAATTCGGACCGGCCTCTTTTTGAATCCTGTGCAGGTACCAAAGCAGCCATGCCCAGTGAGTGCCTGGGTAAGGTGGTAGCACAGCTGACCGTGTTTCCTAGCTGTCCAGGGCTTAAGGTCAGGGATGAGCCGATGGGTCCATCGACCTTTGGTGGAGCTGTCCCATCGGGACTGCCATTCCACCATGGTGGACTGCCTAGCTCTTTGCCTGGTTTCCCCGGTGCGTATAGCTTTCCTTTCTTTTGCGAGCAGGTCGATTGGCGGAATGGCAGTCAGTGCCAGGACTGCGTCTTCTGACACTGTGCGATATGCTGCTGCGACTCTGATCGCGCTTCTCCTTTGTACTCTAGCCAGATTGAGCCTGGCCCTTTCGAAGTGTAGTGCCTCGGCCCATATCGGAGCTCCGTACAATAGTACAGAGTGCACCACCTCGTTATATAGTCTTCGACGGTTTGTCTTAGGGCCACCGATGTTAGGCATCAACCTAGCTAGACCTTCCGCAATACTAGCCGCCTTTGTTGCGGCCTTCTCCGTATGTGTAACAAAACGGAGCTTATCGTCAATTTCAACCCCCAAGTAACGGATGGATCTTGAGAACTTGATCTCGCAGTTCTCGATACTCAGAGGTGGGGGCGCAAGCTTTCTTCGCCTAGTAAAGAAGATGGCCTCAGTCTTCTGGGCGGCGAGCTGCAGTCCAGCCCCCGTCAACCAGTTCCTGACCCTCCTTAGCGTGTCTTCGCAGATTATTTCGAGGTACTCCGTTTTGGCGGTGACTAGTATTGCGACGTCGTCAGCGAAGGCGACCATTTTGGCGCCCTCCATGAGCGGTGTCCTCAATAAGCCATCATACATTGCGTTCCACAGGGTGGGTCCGAGCACCGAACCCTGTGGGACTCCCGCGGTGACTGGTCTTTGTTTGCTCGTCCCTCTTGGACTTATTTAGTTGGGATGTTTTGAACCACCTCCCGTACTCCCCTGACTTGACGCCTTCAGATTATCATATTTTCCCCTCCCTGAAAGAATAAATGGGTGGAATTAAATTTTCAATCGACAAGAAAGTGCAGAAAGAGGTTTTGAAGTGGGGGAAGGAGCTGGCAGGAGAGTTCTTCAAGAAGGGCATAAAAAAGCTTGTGCCACGGCTCACCTGATGCATTGTACGGGATGGCGATTATGTTAAAAAATAGTTAACAAGTGTATCAACAATATCCCGTATATTTCATTTTCAAATACACTTTTTTTTTAAATATAAAAATTTAGTACACTTACTTTCGGGATATGTCTCGTACAACAGAATTTCAAAGAGAAACATTTTATGATTTAAAAATTATTTTACGAATATTTTAGATGAATCTCTTTTATGGGAACATTACCAACCATTTTGACATGGTTTTTCATGGCGTATATATATTTTTTTAAATGTGATCGCCAGCCACGCCTCCTGTAGATTAGAACTCAAGATGATTGAGTTATGAGTCTAATCGCTTAATCGCGGAGCTACCTACGGGTACATTTTGATATTGGCGTTTAGTATTTTCTTCACATATGATTTAATATAGGTTTTAGCTTGTTTACCACAAACATAATTAAAATGGCAATGTAAAATATAATTGATTCGTATGGAAAAAAATAACAATTATTAACGCATTATTCATCTTAGTTCGATTGAATTAATGACAGAATACACATTTTCCTATGTTTAATAAGCAAATGTAAAGCCTATATTTTTGCATACGAATTGCTCAATACGAATTTATTACATTTCCATTTTAATTATACGCTTAATCAAATTATATGCTACGAAATTTTATAATCAGTCAAATATAATAAATTGTACAAGATGTCTATTAAAAACTGGCTGATTTATGAATGGGTGATTGGCAGAAAAAAATAATTCGTTTCTTTATAATCGAAATATCGAATTAAATCATAGCACAAAGCATAAATTATTTTTAATTGATAACCTTCTTCGATAGAGGTGCTTGATTGATCTTATAAATATTTATTTAGATTTTTTTGCACATCAAATCGCACATGATGACAAAACGGATGAGGCGGCTCATAAGGATATCTAGGTCTGTTTCTGTCGCCTAGATAATTTATTATGGTAGTCAGATCTACATATAGAGATCTAACAAAAAGTTCTCAACATAATAATAGCGAAACATATATTATCGCTCAATTGATCCTTAGCAAGTCAAATCATTAATCTTCACGATTACGTTTGAAAATAATAATCGCAATGCAATGTCCTATTAATTGGTGATTAACTTCTTTAAGGATATGTGAGAACTCTGTCCTATTTAAACGCTTTGTTAAAGTGCATTTGCATGATGATTGATTAACGATTTTCTTGCAATGATTGATTCGTTTCTCCGATTTAACAGACTGAAGGATCAATTTTATTGGTCAAAACCGATATGATATTCGTTCTGGCATTGCTCTAATCTAATATAGTTATTATGAATAACATTTGCAAGATGAGTGAGGAGGTGCGTGCGAATTATCTCAGTTTGGTGAGCTGGTTGTTAGCTATTGTGTTGGAGAAGTCACGATCCGTTTGGTGGTTTTTTGCGTCCTTCAAATTATTCAAACACCATTGAAAAGTAAAAGTAGTCTTCTTGGACAGGTCGAAGATGTCCGCCGATGCTTCTTGTTCTGCATTTATCATCGGCCCTTGCATTAACATCCCAGAGGCGGCTCGTGCTTTTAAATCGCGTGATCCCACACACAACCAGTATTTCGTGGCAATACGAAAAACGATTACTGCATGAATACATTACTGTCCAAGTGATGTGCTATATTGGTTTTGTGTACCATCATTCTATTTCAATTGCCAAGCAATATTACATTTAAAGCCTATTTAAAAAGTCCATTTGTATTAATATAAACAATAACTTAAAAGCGAAAGAATTTTATTTGTTTAAGAAACGATAAAAATACATTACTCCTTTTCGGTGTTGTGAAATGAGCGGTGGGAGATTAAAATTCGCCCCCTCTACGGAGGTAAAATACAGATTTCCGTTGCGTATGCTGCGAGTCGGTCTCGGGGCTGCAGAGCCCCATCGCTACTTAGGGTCGGACGCCCCCGTTCTTTTCGTCGAAACACTTCAGGATACCCCGCGACTCGAAACGCCCTCTTGTGGTGGACTGTGTGAGATAGCAGCGACAAAGATTATGCTGGAGACAGCGAGGGGTTAAATGCAACAAAAGCATAAATGCCCTTTATGGATCTAAATTTGAATTTAATGTTAAATATGTTAATTGTAGAGATAAATAAATATTGTATACGCTTTCGATGAGACGCTCAGATTGCATCTTATATTTTCAAGTGTAAAAGACACTTCTTGACATTATAAATAGAGAAAATGTTTGAAGTAACAAAGCAAATAGACGAAAGATGGAGGAAGGTTATCATGAAGATTTTTTATTTTCATTACTAACATGTTTTTAAGTTGTTGTATCCGGTAACTGACGTATACAATCACCTTATAAGATATCTAGATTGTCACTACTTTCAAATTCATTTATATCAGTGTTGTTTTTTTCACAATTTTTGGCATTGTTTTAATAGTACTTATTTTTGCGCAAAAATATTAGAAATGAAATAAAGTCATCCAAAAGAATCAATTATAATCTGCCAAGTGCCAATTTTGTCAATAACCTCCTCTCCCTGGTTTCTGGAGCAATTTCTGTCAAAGGTGCGGCGTGGCGATATATAGACGTCGAAATATATGCAGATATTAAGTATGATTTTTTATACTATTTTATGTGTTACCAAAGTTGCATGATTTGCTTAATATAACCATATATCAATTCATACTCAACATAGAACCAATCAGAACAAAATCGGAAAAATCGATGTCTCAATCGGGAAAAGTTAATGATTTTTGACCTCTAGAAAAAATCTAAATGTGGATTACAATTATCACCCAAAACTGACAAAATATCAAGCTTTTATTACACGCGCCGTCCCTGCTCATTAAAATAGACATGTAGACATTTTTACCATATTACATATTGAACTCATTTAGTGTCTTATATCGCTTGCTTTAAGATCATATATCTCGATTACCGGTAGCAAGGTTAACTAGGTACTGTTACGGCTACCGCCGCTGATCATCCATTAAAACCCACAGCCATTAAAACGTCTTTGCTATTCATGAAAACGTGATCGACTTCTGATGAGCTAACATTGCATTCCGGCCAACATTCAAATGGGAAATTCCAGCCAAAGTTCCGCAGATTCCGCAGACCAGAAAATCGGCAATCAATTGACAAAAGCTCCCAATTGACTTCCATGTATGGTAGCGTCGTTTCAATGTGACTAATTAATTTTGATACGATAATTGCATGAGGTCAATTGTGCGAACAGTGAAAAATATCTGCACGCCGCGAGGACATTTTTTATTCTACAAATCGTGTTTGATTTATGCGTGAAGATGTTGCGTGTACTAATGCAAGATCATGCAAATTGATGGAATGCTGAAATCTGGCATTGCATTGAAAATGTTATCTCATCTTCTCGACGAAATGCATCCGAGACGCCATTTAATTGATGGTTACAAGTAAAATCCATCGGCGTAACATCTTGTAATAAATGTTATGCAAAAAATGAAATAGCATATTCTTTGGAGAGAGGACCACCTTAAATATATATGTATGTACACTCAAGTATATACTTTTTCTTTGTTGCAAGGGTAAATAGATGCATTTGTTCTCTTGGTTTTCATCGTAAATTATTTTGTAATTATCATTTAATACTAATAATAAAATTAATAAAAAAAGTAAAATAGTCCTTTAAATTCACTTTGTAAAATTAATATTTGTCGATCTTTTAATATTGAATTAGAATATTCCGAAAGAATTAGAGCAGGGGTGGCCAACCCTGTATATCTACTGTGTATCTAAATCTAAAATGGGGATATATAATTTTATATGCGACCCGCAGAGCTATGATGCATTTCCAAAGTGGCCCGCAAGTTCATTTGGGTTGGCCATCCCTGTATAGCGTCTAGACTCTAGACGCTATGTTACTGCTGTGATCGTACAGATCAAAGAAAATGCCGCAAAAAGCCCTAAAAGAGGACGAAAGGGCCATAAAGTTTGTATGCTCAATCAGTCCGCTTTTCGGACCGCTGATATGACGAATCAGTGGCTTGCAATCGTATGCTATACCTGAACATAACGATAGTGAGGAAAAGAGGGATTAGACAACTTAGTATATATTATAAAAATGGATAAACAGTGCTGGTTCAAGTAAAGTAATATGATTGAGTAAAATAAAAAGCATGTATAACTTTCGACCGGGTCGATATTCTGCATTTTGCGCCCCAAGCCCAGTTGCGCTCGTAGCGGGCACCTACTTAGCCACGCCCTTGTTATGGCACTGGTCAATAACACATAATATTCATTATATCACAGTATATCATGCACAAATCATTATTAGTCGATACATTTGGATTAATGATCTATACAGTCATACGATGTACGCAAGATATTCTCTCCGTCTCTGTCTGTCTCCAAGCTCAACGTGTAAGAATGCTCTTTCCGAAGCACTGAAATTCGCTCGCAAATAGGCGACCATACTACCATACAGGTTAAGTGTTATTATACGATGCTCTTTCACATTAATAGGCTTATGATGATGTATCGAAAATATTTTTAAAAAAGTGAACACATTTCCCAACACAAAAAATTAAACATTAAAAAACATATCAAAATAATATATGTGACAATTTTTTTTGTGTTAAATAGGACGTTATTTAAATTCTGAGTAAGAGTTTTTAAAACTTTTCGATTTGTATACTTGAGACTTATTGGTGATAACTATCTTGAGAGAAAAAAATTAAATATGTTGAAAGATTGTACGCGTCATGGAGTGAACGCGCATTAATTTCCCCCGCAATTAATGTGTTAACAAGAAGAAAATATAACCTTTTTTATTTGACATGTTTTTCATTAATGATAGTACTCTGTGATTTATATCAAATTTATATTTTTTATATTACATTATCTAATATTTTATAAAATGTCATATATATAAATATGTTAAAGGCGATGGAAAATCATATATTCTATAAGACTTCTCTGAATCCACTACATCATCTGATAATTTAGATGTGCATCATCCAAATATTTTAGCAATGATCGAATATAAAATATTATGTTGTTTTTACAGCAAGTCAATTCTATACAGAATATTATGCGAAATAAGAATAATCAAAAGCAATGAATGATAGCTTCATGAGATTTTTTACGAAAAAAAAAGGTTGGGAAGTATTGGGATGCACCAATGCTAGTTAAAAATTTTTACACGATCTTGTAATTTAGTATGGCAAATAAAAAAATCGTTAGCATGTACCTCTTACCGAAATGAAATCGTTGTTTATTGTTAGAAACCGGATATAACCCGGCGACCTTTCAAAGCCGGAGCTTTAATTGCTTTATTAAACCAACCTTTAGACATTTTAAGGCTTGCAGGGTCAGTAAACTGCGCAAAAAACCTATTGTCTTTAAGAATGGTCATAAACCAAAGATGCCAATAATATGCGCACACATATGACGTAAACTACAATTATACTTTATGGGGCTTTGCTGCTTCTTTATGGAAGGTAATAAAATGTGTGATAAATGGTGTTAACATTTCTGCAAGAAGTGAATGCGTGAGCATTTTCGATATTCAATTTCAACGGATTGTGAAAGCAAAGTGGATGAAACGTAAAAAGTTCACCCAGTTTGATGCAAATAGGGGATTGCAGAAGAGCAAAGTTTATTAAACTTGAAAAACCGGACGCCCACAAAAAAAAATTCAGACCGAGTCACTGGATCAAGGGTACAAGATGAAGAGCATATACCTTGAATTGTTATTTAATTCTCAGTTATTATTGCCGTGTTTCGAGAGTAATTACGGTCTACTGCCAAAATCGAAAGGTTACCTGCGGATTTGATATTTGCTGCAGTTTTTTGCCACATTCATCGGTGTCGTAAAATGCGTGATGATGCTGCTAATAGGAATTTTATGATATAATGATGGATTGGCGCCAATAAAACGACGAATCCATCGATGGACACGTTTGATATATTTATTTTCTAATGTGCATATCACCGATGTGAATATTCGTGAATCGAAAATGAACGACTTCATTTTGATGCAAATTATTTTAATCCTGGCCGTTCGATGATGACATCAAATGCGTGATATGTGTATGCAAAATGATGTTGCGTGCATCGATTAATTAGAAGCTTCGTGTTATTAACATGTTACAATTTATTTAGCATCGGGAATTAATTAGGTATAATTCTTATAAATAATTCATTTTTTATAATTTATTGATCGAGTATATGTATACATGTCTTTTTTGGTCGAATAAAAAACTTCATTTTAAATGTTTTCATAACAATTCTTGGCATTCATTTTCGGTGTTTTAGAAGATCAGTAGACGATAGGTTATATGCTTGGTGAAATGTGTAAAATCATGGAGATGATCATACTCAACTACTACTCGATACTCTCAGTAAAGACCAGCAGTCATGACATGTTCATCACCCTAGATATAAAATAAAAACGCTCTCAATAGCGAACAATGGTACGAAATCATGGCAGCCCTCAAACTAAAAAATATTCGCCATTACCTGCTTCATCTCACTGAAAGCTGTTTAATTGTTAGGGTGTTAGAATACGAAGCGGTAGATGGAAGAAGAAAAAAGCAACACCAGTTCTTCTGATGCCCTACAGGGGTCCACGTCCTCAAACCAATTGGTGGAACTGTATGTACGATGCCATTCTCGAGTTGGCACTGCCTGATGGTGCGCAAACAATAGGATTGCTGACATGTTAGGGCTGCTGGTCTTTGAAAAAACTCCATATGTCAGAGCAAGCGGATCTGATCATCAGAAGAATCATCCACGCCGCTTAGAAGCGCCGAGCTGACATTAGCCATGTACAAGATCGAAGCAGTTATCCTCACAAGGAAGCATCATCTTGATCCACCTGAGCTGTGCATTGCAGGACAGGATATATCCTATAGTCGTTCGTTACACTATTTAGGAATTCAAATTAAACTTTCGGCAACACCCCATTTACAAAAAAATTATGTCAAACCTGGACAAATTATATACCATGGTTGTCCAGGCTATAAAAATGCAAAGAAGAAGGTAGGCGAAAGCAGTCTCGTCAGTTTGCTCATCAAACGCTGCTGAGGTAGCCCAGTTGACATGAGTTGGGTGCCAGAATGAAAGGGGTAGGGCGCCTGGAAGCTCTGTGTGTAATATTTCTAGGGCATCAAAGAGAGATGAAGGACACTCCTATGTGGCTAGTCCGAGGGCACTCGAGGTAATACACTCAATTCTTCTATACGGAACCCCGATATAGCATGAATCACTCAGACATGAGAGCTATAGAAAGAAGCTGGTCAGGGTCCAATGGCAGGGAGTGCTCCGAGTCGCCACAGCATATATTGTAGAACATCCACCACGCTGGACCTCCAGGCAGAAAAAGGGCTTGGGTCTACGAAGATCCCAAAAAATCGCAGCGAACACGACCAGAAACTGAGGGAAGTCTGGCAACAGAGTTGGGATCAGTCTAGCAAGGAAAGATGGACTCGCCGACTTATCCCGGTCGTAAGTCGGTGAAGGGCCTGAAAACATGGAGAAACGACCTACCGATTGATGCAAGTGCTCACAGGACATGGATGTTTCGGTGCATCTCATTTGACGTGCCACCACTGTCAAGCGGAGGTCGATGATGCGAAACACACCATCGATGATTGTGAGGCTTAGGCACCCCAGAGGAACACCGAGCCGAGCTCAACGTCGAGAACATGGTCCACAGCATGATGGTGAGCAAGAATAACTGGGATATTTAGCCAGATTACGCTTAAAAAATCATGTGCGCCAAAGAGGACAGTGAGAGAGAGACGTAGAGCGGCTCTCTGATACTACAATAGGGTCAAACACAGGTCCAGACTACCTATATCTCCGAAGCAATATGATAAACAATACCGGGGGGACAGAGAAGGGCATGGAAGGGGTATAGTCAGTAGGAATCTGACACTACCCTGGGATCAAGCTCCTGGGTGTCTTATGCAAGATTCTCCTCCCACAAGAAAAAAAAGTCCGTGGACACTTGGAACAGACCACATAGTAGCGCGGGTCCTGGACTCTGTTTAAAAGAGACCAAATACCACTAAGTCGCTGTCTGTCTGATCTCAACTGTTGTATGATGCGCCGATCTGGGTTCCAAAATGAAAAACACACAAAGAAGAACTTGGCAAGAGTACATAGGCAAAGTGCGCTAAGAGCAGTATCTGCTTATTCGACGGTGTCAGAAAACACAGTGTTGGTACTAGCAGGCATTCCACCCATCGACCTGCTTGCTATTTACAGAAAGGATTTCTATCACGCTTATAACAGGGACACTGGCATAAAATTAGAACATATGGCACGATCCCATTCCTAGCTGATGGAAATTTGACAAGACCGCTGGTACACAGAGGCAAAAAGGAGATGCCATACACTGATAGCAGAGATTAAACCTTAGACTGCCAAGAATCGAAATGAAGTGAGTTTCCACATTGCCCAAGCACTCACAGGTCATAGATGCTTCAGAGAGTAGGGCTAAAGGATCAGTGGAAGACACTCTTTGTGTGGCTAGTCCGGGGTAACCCGGAGCAGACCATATAGCAGCGCAGGAAATGGGTTATATTATAATAAACCTAAGAATTACAAATAGGTAGGACTTTTCCTAGAACAAGACGACTCAATAAATTAGTAGAATTAAATCCTCATCCAGCTGCAAGGGAATTGCTAATTGGCTTTGTCGCAAATCGCATTAAAGCAACGAAGATTAATAAGTGAAGAAATAATATATAAAAAGTAAACACTGTACCATGGATCTTAAGTGGAAAAGTAGTTAATTGATGAACATGTACCTGTTACAACCCTTAAACTATCGTTGTAAAAACGATTACTAAAAGCCACTAATATTATATAATGTAACGAGCAATCATCACATAAAAGTTGCACATTCGCAACAATAATCTCTATGGAGACCGTCCACGTCCAATAACGGATATGATACCTTAAAAAGAAGATATGAAATATTGAAATAGAGCCTTAAAAAGGTAGACGATCATATATATGACGATCTGAAGTCAACAACCTCAAATATTTTCTAACGAGGTCACGAGTTCTTTTGAGAGAAAGTATATTATACAGCCTAAAACCTTTTTTAGACATAATAATGGCTTTATACAGAAATCCTAGGTCGCGATTGCATAATCCAAAATTGGAAACAGATTTGATTAAATCCGGAAAAAAATGATTCTCATGCATTACACAGACTCGTCGGAATAGCACAAAAACACAATAATAGTACGCAGATTGCAGCGGCGATATTACATAAGACGCGGATGCAGCATGAAATATGCCCATGAAAAAATTTTTTTGTTCGATTTTCCTCGTTTCGTTTTAAAAATAGCTATGCCTCCTCAAGTATAGCGTTTGTGGTGAATCAATATTGTGTAAGGGAATATTCAATCTGGTGGAATCGTGATATATATTTTTTTCGCCGCAAATGCCACGGAATATGTACTCGATGATCTCCTGACTTATTGTTCAGCTACTGGAAATATTTCAAATTTTCTTCACATACATAAATATTTATGTCATGATTCATCAGAAAAGCCGTGAGATTTTATTCGCCGATTTATTCAATTATCTTTGAACTTTGAATGAATTTCTGCAGGATCCTGTTGGTGCATACGTATAATTTTGACCGAAATTTAGTCTTAATCAAAATTATATACACATCACGCGTTTTCGTTAAAAATGTGAAGATTATTATGCGGAAGTCTGTAAAATATTTTTTTCATTTTGTTAAAAAAATGTTCGAAAGATATATTTTTTTGGCATTATATACCTCCTTGTTGAGTTATCATCATCATCATAATTTTTATTTTTCTTGAATGCTGATATAGGTTTTGTTCAATTTTTATTGATCGTATAAAAGCCATAATTTTCTTGAAGTACTCCTTAATTATTCAAATTATAAAACTCAACTACAACGATGATTATTAAAACCAGATCAGTGAAATGTTTCACAATTGTACCAAGAATTTGAGCAACAGCCTGAGAACCTGCGCGTCTTTTAATGATAAAAATCTATTTAAAAAAATATTTTTGTTTGTGTTAGAATTTAAATAATAAAATTCCAGCTCTTAATATATTCGCTTTTGATGAATACATGAGATATGGCAATTCACAGTAGGCATAGCACGCGCCACTACATCTCAAAAGGTCAGCTTGTTTCTCAAAAATAATATGCCAATAATTTATATAAATGCCTTAATTAAGGGTTATTTTCATCTTTCTGAAGGTGTTATGTTTATTATCGACCGTAAGTGATCTCCAAGGTGGATTTATCAAGGAATAAAATATTAATACATGGTGATTTTTATTACCTTCCATTGGTTAATTTAGGATTTTTAAAGATGGTTTAATCAATCGCTTTTATGAGATTGTAGCGTGGGCGATTTACCATCCCCACGTAGTAGCGCTGTTAACAGCGACATCTTCCATCTCTCTTCAGGTGCAATTTGTTATTTTAATAGCGCCATCTAGTGTGGCCCTGCGGGAGACATTGCACCTGTATGCCGACCGATCGCTTCTTACGCGTGCACAGTTGCCGATTGGGTAGTGACGCGCAGGAGGCAGGAGTATAGAGAGTCGTCGGTTAGCCTTGACTGCGGGAGATCGTCCCTCCTGCAGCCAGATCTCTCTCTCTTTCTCTCTCTCTCGTGTAAAATAAATAGTTTTTTAGAGAAGAGTCCGAGAGACGCCCGTCTATTCCCTTCCATTCGTTCAGCAATATTTGTGTAATCATTAGTATTAAGCAGACATTTATAAAAAAAATTAAGACAAATAAATATAGGTCTATAGGTACAAATAAATATTATTTAAATATCTTAAGCCTACAAGACTGAAACTATGTCGTAGCTGATTAAAATAAATATTAAACGCACTTAATATCGCAATTCTTTGAAAGTTGCAACAATTTAATCAAATTCTCGCGCTACAACTTTAGCCATGTCTATCGAAGCCCTAACCAATTTCTATCGAAAGTCGACGACGTTTATTTAAAAATATTTAACGTAAACTACTTGTAGACAAAAAAACAGCTTTATAGATTTTAATTTGATGCTGTAGAACCTTTTTTAGAATTTGAGCTTTGTAAAAACGGGTGCAAAATTTTGATCATTGCCTCCCGTATTATAATTTTAAAAGCAGAAAATCTAACTAAACTTTGTTGATAAATCAGACTTCACTATTTTTATGATACTGTGAAAATGTTTTCCACCATCTACTGAATCTGCTTCACATTTAGTTAATAAAATTATACAAATTATACATAACGACAATCATTTTTGACTCCTTAATGAATACCTTTTACGGCCTTTTATAAACTGGTTTACTTAAAATTTATTTATGATGATATGATTCGAATTCAGCTATAATGACAACTTACATTTTTAAAAAAATCGTTATTACTAACATAAACTAAAATTAAGTAGTTTAAACACTGTTTAATTCTTTTAAGGAAAAAAATTGAAAAAAATGTATGTATTCGTACAATTTTAAATGCTACAATGAAGTAAATTTGGTAACACTTGATCTGGCGCATTGTTAATATTATACTAATTTTAGCTTAAACTTTTCTCTTTTATAAAATTTCATAAATAGGATTTTTTTTTGGAAATATCTCCATTTATATTAGGCCAGTCCAAAAGTTCGTGCGCATTTTTTTGGTGTAAATAAAACACAATTTAAAATTTTAATCAAAGATTCTTCCACCATCTATAATTTCTCGCCATCTCACATGTATCTTTTTAATTCCATGCTTTCAAAAAACTTGAAAGTCCATTTTGTACATCCTCCTTTAAATGACGTAAAAATGTTCCTTGAGATAAATCCATCCATTCTGCAATCTGATCAATTGTTAATTGTGATTTCGACTCCACAAGATGTTTAAGAACGTCCTTTTCAATATTAACAGGACGTCCTGAATGGGGTTAATCAAAAATGCTGTTAAATTGTTCAAAACCATTTCTGGGCGGTCCTTACACAAATTCGCCACACAAAAATTAAAAAAAAGAAATATACCACATTTGTATTGATTATTGATATTAATTTTCTATGGGCACTATTATGCGTCTGATGTTTACGAAAATTGGTGACAGTCTGACTAATATATTAGTCAAACGACGAAAAATGTCGACAGATTTGATACCTAATGTTAAATTGTGATTTATTTACAATATTTAAAAAATTCTCAAAAATGCGCACGAACTTTTGGACTGATCATTAGCAATTAGCTTGAGGCTCTTTATAATATAGAACAGATGTAGTCGTCCATCAGAGGACTAAAAAAATGAAATGAAAAATACGCCATCGTTTATATGACATTTTACCACTTTACATATCCGTTCAGATATTTATTGGAAACATTTCATCAATTATGTCAATTATAAAATGCGAACAAATGTTACACATAACAGCATATCCTTTAGCCTTGATGTGCAGCCGGTGCTTTTGTTACATTTACATACGAATGCTGCTCACTTTAAGGAGATGCATTTTTAATCGAGATCTCATGATCAAAACCTTTCAGATATTAATGAAAACTGTCTTACTTTTTGATTAAGCGAACACGTTTTTTTCGCGTGTCCGATCGAAAACTTGCCTTTTGATGCTAATTATTTGAGATCAGACCATAATTTACGCGCGATGATTACGGAATAAAAAATGCGTTTGTGTGATGGCCTGATGATGGAACGAGCCTTTCTTGGTCAGATGCAAAATAAATAAAATTCACATTAGACCTTGGAAGTAAAGAAGGGTTTCGGACGAGCTAAGTGCTAATTGGCCTCAAAAGTAGTTCACCTCACGATCACATTCCGCGATATATAGACTAAATTGAACATCTTTTTTGTGTTCGTTTAAGTGCTGCATTTTAAAAATGTGCCTCGCATCGCTCTATTTCAGATGGCAATGAAATAATTCAGGCTGGACGGCCAATTTAAGTTTTCGATCTTATTACAGATAGGCGAGCTGTAATGGGGCATCTTTGATGCACTCAAGGTATACATGTTCGATTAAGCTGACTATAATTGGGTAAATTTACCGAGGAACATATCAAATAAATTATTATTTTATGCAATTTCAATATCGGCTATGACTTTGTTTTAAATTTCCATATAAGGCCTTCGAATAATCAAGATCCATGTACATATAATTTGATACAATATGCAAACAATCCCTATTTAATACAGGGACGTCTATGAGTTTTGCCAGCCATGTGCAAATATAAATGGGATGCCCCCTAGTTTATTAAAAATATTTTTAGGAGGAGCTCAAACGACCGCCCTCCATAATCGACTTAAATCGGCCGCCCTCGTGCGGTGCAGATTTTTTCAATATGGCAAGCTCGCGAGAGTTACTGATGAAGTAAATTTGGATTTTAAACGTTTTATCCCGACAAAAATAGAGAAAGATCTACATTTGATCGAATATATAAAAAATAATGTTTGTTTGTTCGTATTTAATGCAATACTATACTGTTCATCCGATTGCAATAAAACTTTGCCAATTTATTTTTTACGCTTGCGGGAATAACATAGGTATAGTAACAATATTGTTTGTGTGCGCATTTTGTTATGCGAGACGTTTAGCGTATGCACTATGTTGGCGCATATTGGTCTGGTGGTTGATAAGGTAAATAAACCACTACAACCGTCGATCGATTACCCTTTTTTAGCATATTTAAAAATATATGAAAGAACTTCAATAAATAGGATCAAAACATAAAAAAACCTTCCTTCTTTGTGAGGTAATACAATACATGCCGGGTAATCACTAATTATTAATATAATAATATACCCATCATCATTATTACATTTAACTACAGATATAATTCGAAACATAATCACATTTTTATATTTAACCTCTGACTTTCGAATATTTTGCAATAAAATTATTTTGTATGATGTGTGTATGCAATACTATTTTGACATATTCAATTATCCAAAATTTCACTTTTATTTAACCAGATGCAATTTTACACACTGCATTTTTTGCAATAAATTTGATAAAAATATTTGGCTGTTTTATTTGATTTATTAAAATAAATTTGGATTGGATTTCTAAGCCAAAACTATTTTACACTAGTGTAAGTAACAAGGTCGGTGTTTGAATTATAGATGTACTGATGCTAGTTTATAGTATGATATCAATAAATAGCTTGTAGGCTTGACATGCGTTACTGTTTGATGAATATTAATCATTTTTCTAGATCATTTGCTGTTGAATGATAATTTTGAACTAACGACCATCGCCTGACTGTATGATTTTAATACTGTCGTAACCACGACTCAATATTTTTTTCCATAGTATTATTCAATTAGGAATTACTTCATGCTGTTATTTGAACACATACGTTAAAAATTAGGCCAATTTTATAATACATTATTTAAAAAATCAGACAGTTGGCAAGGCATTGTATATTTATTGATGCACTTCATCAATAAATTAATTCTCGGGGATTTGGGTAAGTACAAGAGTTAAGGCAAGTAGAATACAAAATTTGTCACACTAACTAATAATGCAAAGTATTGTGTTTTTAAATGTATAAAACATTAAACAATATATTACTTTTTGGGTATTTTAAATTATTCATAAGAATTGAAATTAAATTTCTAACGAAACGCAAGCAAATAATAGTCTCGATTTTAATGCGAATTAAACCAAGACCTGAGCATGATCATGCTTAAGATGGACACTCATTGATCCAAATTGTTGATAGACATCTTTTTCTATGCATTTATTAGTACACTTGGGCCTGTTTTTATGCGATAGATACGTTCCACATCCGCATAAAAAAGACTTGAACTACATAGAAAACTGAGGGATAGGTTCCGTTATTATTAAAACCCGCATAACTTCAAATCAATGTCATGAAATTTGAGTCATGTACAATAAAAATATTTTCTAATTTATTACAAAGTTGACTAGCTTCTTGTAAAATCTTTACAGTAAAGGGGGCAGAAGTTTCTTTCGCTTCAAAGTCGTCTTCTGTTTACTGGCATATAACATCAAACCGATAATATCATTCAAGGGAGTATCCTTAAGCAATTTTGAGAAAAAGTATCAAAGCCTTCTCCACCAAGTTGATTTGCCAAATATTTTCAGCTGACAATGTCGAAGTTTTTATTATTTCACCATCTGTAACACATTCGTGCCAAACTGCTTTCCAACAAGAATTTAAAGTGTGTGGAGTAATCTGAGATGACATGAAACATTATTTATACAGTCCAAAATTGAAAACTTTTTCCAAAATTCAGGTACAGTTAATGACTCATTCTCTAGTTTCTTAATATAATACTTTTTAAAAGTGGAAATGATGCCCTGATCTAGTGGCTGAATTAATCATGTCGTGTTGGGTGGAAGAAACACTATTTTTACTTTTGGATGTTCTAAATCTGGATGAGTTTTATATTTTTTTTATGCGCATTCGCATAAAAAAAAGATTTGTGCTCTATAGAAAAATGAGGGATAAATCACATTATATGGAATAACTAGGATATAACTATTAAAAAAATCAATTTCAATAAGATTTGACCGCATAAATAATGCTTAACCGTTATGTGAAATTAAAATTATTAACATATTATATTAATGTTCGTTGTATGGTCAAACGTTTCAGTGGGAGGTGTTTTATTTCAACTACTCCAATATAGACATTCTCATGCAATGCCTCACTTTAATGTCACCATTGAAACTTTCATAGTATACACATGTCCCTTATAATTCGAACGCGAATCTAGCAATTTCAATTAAGAATATAGAACGTTCTTGATCGACTTGCATCGTTGTTAACCTTACTATTGAAGGCGCCTTTTAAAGATGTGCCGTTTAATCCCAATACCAATGAGTGCACTTAATGGCACCATTGCACGCGTTCTTCTCTCCTCATCTTATGGGAAAATATTTTCATTGATGCTGCAGCCCAATCGCACCGAAATGCATCGGCTCTTATACGAATGAGCTTAAACTTTAATTTTAATGCTCGCTTCGAGCGCAATCATTCGATGGGAACGTAGAAAAGCGTCCGAAAGCAGCGCAAACTTCTTTGTCTGTCCGATGCTCAATAGGGCAAATGTCGCAGTTAAATCTTGTCAAAGGCGGCGATGGGGGTCTTTTTGAGACTATTTGCCGATGCAGAGAGTACAAGTGGAATGATGCAAGTAAATTAATTACCCATCGAAGTCAGTATGAACTGGAACGCTACTAACGTAATCTTCTATTACGCTCGATGTATCGGCTTTATCGTCGCACGGTTAACCGGTTTTCAACTCATTCATGCTTTTTTCGCACGTCTGTTCGAAGAAATTCGGTTGAAAAAATTAAGGAGCTCACCAATTTATCAATATACATATTTCATCGTCACGCTTTTTAGCCTAATGAGATCAAATTTGAAATATCAACAAGGTACACAGCATACTTGTGGCGAAAGGCTATCGATTTTTTTGTCAATTTTGTGATGCAAATTATGACTCATGGGGTACATGGCTACATTAGGATATACATGTGAAAGCTTAGGATTTTTTCTTCAAATTTATCTAGTTAAATTTGCAAAGAGATAATTTGAAGACACAGTATAGGCTATCTAACAAAAAAATGACTATGCATAAAAAATATTTCTAATCAATCTTGACCAACTGAATATGAGTCATATAATACAAATTAATAAATAAATAGTATATTTAACAATAAATAATAGAATATAATAAGATATTTTTGAGAATTTAGTAATTTTTATAATAAAAAAACTATATTGTTAACTGTCCGAGTTTCATTTTGACATTGTTTCAACTCATTAATTACAAATGTATTTTGTATTCAATGTTTTAAAAAAGCTTTATTTTAAGATGAGTTTGAACATCTGGTTCTGAGTTATTAACATTCTGCACATATAAATTCGCACAAAATATGGAAATCTAACAGCTTGATGACTTATAAATGAAAAATGGTGTTGCAATTTGTAATGCAATCAATAGTTTAATGTCAGTCTTTGATGTACGTGATCGAATCAATCCACAACTATTTAATATGTTAATACTCGCAATTTTAATATATTTTTAAAACGTTCTATATAAGAATAAAATTCAAATTCCCATAAATTCAAATTCAAACGGCATTTAAACAGAAAGAGAAGGAGAATCGTTTTTACTCTCTCCGTCTCTATCGCATACATCATAGAGACTAGGGATCGCACACGAGAGAGAAAGATCTGGCTGCAGGAAGGACGACCTCCCGCAGCTAAGGCTCACTGACGACTCTCCCGACTCCTGCTTCCTGCGCATCACTATCCAACCGGCAATACTAAATACACGCGTAAGAAGTGATCGGTCGGTGAGCAGGTACAATGTCTACGTAGAGCCACAAGAGATGGCGCTGTTAAAATAGCACATTGCACATGAAGAGAGATGGAAGATGTTGCTGTTAACAGCGCTACTACATGGGGATGGTAAATCACCCACGCTACATATGCAATTATTTAAAAAAAAAAACTACTTTTGAGCATCCAGTCATATAAAATGTGCAAACGAATGAATAATATTAACTTCTACATTTTTTTAATAAAAATCTAAAAACCCTTTTTGAACTTAATTTAATTTTAAAATGTTCTCTAGTTTGTACCATTTCCAAAGATATGCTACATGTCATACAAATCATTCAATAAGTTATTAAACTTGAAGAGGTACCAGTTTGCCTGGATCAGGATTAAGAAAAAACTTTTTTTATTGTGGGCACCTTTGTCGTGTAAATGAATTTTTTTGGAGGCCCTATTCTGTGGCTCGCAAGGTCTCCATACCTGACACCAGTGGATTTTTCGTCTTGGGATGTACCATATTCCATGGCTCGCACCCAACTAGTTTGACAATAAAAATTCTTTTGAGATTTCAAATAAGCTATATTTGCTTGAATTTATTAGGAATAAATTTTCTTAATAACTTACAAAGCGACGAATAATATCATCGAATAAATTAATTTTATAAATATTCGAATTTACAAATACTCGACAACCTAATAGAAACACTATGTGCATGTACCGCGTAGCATAACGCAACCACTACACCAGTAGGAAACCTATTTTATTATATATTACACAACACATTGCGCAATTTTTTAGCTAACAATTTCCGTTAATAAATAGAAAAAAATAATGGATAGCATATCAATTTTTCCAACAGGCTAAGAAGTTTCACTTTTGCAAGCTTTTGTTAAAGGGATCTTTATATGTTGAAATTTAGCATAGTGAAAATTTATCATTCAAAAATATTTCTTTTGTGAAGAAATTTGATACAAAATCGATACAAAAATTTGATACAAAAAATGCTCTTCCATACGTTATAAACCTGTACACATTTTTTTGAAATCGGAGAGGGACTCCAAGGCAATCGTCCTTATAAAAATAATCATTCCTCTCTCTTTGATAATGACGCTCAATAATTGTAACAAATCCATAAATAATAATTTATTTAAAGCCCCATATGCATATACAAATGACTTGTGAAGCAATCAAACTATAAACATGAACAACAATTTCTTATTATAATATTTAACTCATCCTGTTACATATTAATAAATGATGATTGGAAAATACGGAATTCCATACGCAAATTATGCGAATAAATAAGGACGATACTACGAATTTAAACGTCACCAAATATCACAATAATCATATTACACGCGATATCCTGGCATCGTATACAATCGAAATTATTGAGGCATAAATATGATATCCTTGTGTATTTTGCCATGGTGATTTTTGACCTCATGAAAAATTCAGACATTGCGAGTATAATTTGCGAGGATATTACTGATTTATGGACTGCGGATTTAATTGAGGCGGCTCCGATAAATCAGAGGTTGCATTAAACAGACGAGATTTTAAGGCCCTATAATGAAAATTTATACGCTTTTATGCGAACTTATGAATGAATTTTACTCTTGACGATTGAGGAATGCCATAAATGCTTGCTAATAATGATGCTTTTCGATAGAATCGGTCGAACGAACGAACTGAAAAACGTTCTGAAACGTATGCACAATTGAATGATCGACTGTTATCGATGGGTTATCAAAGATGAACGATTCAATAGTGGATTATTAAGATATTAATTGTGATGGTTCATTTAAGGTGCTCGTGCTTTATTATATTTTTTTAGTTTGAAATCCTTGATGAAATGTCTTAGCCACATTCGATGGATTCCGGTATCTCATCAGCATCCTTTTTTGCCGCCAGCAACCGTACGACTGATGCATATGAAATTGCACAGATCCTTCACAAAATCAGGTTAACCGTGAATTCTCGAAATGCAGTTCTGGATCCAGATTCGAAAAAAATCGCCTTGCTTTACTATGTAGACATTAATGGTGAACAGGTACTTAGTGCATTTGTATTAGTGAACTGTAAGTTGTCCAAACAGCATTCACATGTACTTGTATAGTACCTGATACAGTACTTTAGATTCTTAAGTAGGTATCGATATTGCCTGAGACAAGTGAAGAGCAACTTGGAGAGTATAAATACTGGAGCATCTTTAAACGATCATCATTGAGCACCAGTCGATACAGTTTTCAACTGTAATTAACTCGCTCGAGTCCTCCTCTAAGGGTTGCTTTTGATCTTAGTCAAAAAACAAATACATATCCAAAATGAAACTGGTAAGCAACCCCATCTGGCTATTCAATTATGACTCCCCTTTTGTTATAATATTAAATTTAATTACATCATATATAAATTCACCCCACTAAAATATGAATATATTTTTATTATATATATTTATTTAAAAACATTAAAATATCCTCGATTTTAATAAAAAATATTTTAATAAATCCAAATTTTTGATATTAATACATTTTTTTATTGAATACATTTAATTTATAATATTAAATTTTTGCAAAATTATTTAATATAAAAAATGAAATTTCCCATGAAATAAAATTATTTTTATTATAATGATTAATATTTGAACATGCTATTTTTGAACTATCATAATTCTCACGGTTCGCTCCATATAAATAAATAACGATTGAGATAGGTCAGTTACGCTAGCACTTTGAATGAACATTCTCTTCTATTACATAAATTTGATTTTAACACCTTTTCTCCTGGTATTTATTAATTTATTTTTATCCAAACGTGCTCCCGGACATGTGCTCTATTTATTGGTGATTTTATAAAAAAATGTTTTTATTTTGCAGTTCGTATTCGTCTGCTTAATCGCATCCGCCTTCTCCGGCCGATTGGAAAACACCTACCTTCCACCCTCGGGAGCGTCCCATTCCGGCGGATCGGGCTTGTCCGCCCCCGGAAAACCCTCAGGACCCCCAATCGAAATCATCTCCCAGACGAACGAGAACAACGGCGATGGCTCCTACAAATACAGGTAGGCGTCCATAATAAAAAATAATACGAGGTCGGAGCAAATATAGAATCAAAGAAACGCATAGTTCGACGTTTATGGTTTCATCTTCGCACCGCGATCATTGCCCAATGTTTGCAATGCACACCTTTCTAAGAAAATTCTCTGCTTTTAAAATTGCAACATGCGTATTTGCAAAAGGTCATATTTGAGAATCCGTCGATGAATTTAAAAATTACATCAAATCGTCTCAAATCAATCATACGTAATTTCCGAAGAGGTGAAACCAGTTACTTTTACTTCGCGCCTTTGAAAATATTGCATACATGTTATGGATGATGTTCTTATTAAAAAAAAGCATCCATTTTGGAAATTATGATAGTGAAGATCCTTTTTAATTAATCTTGACACATGTTACTTTAAAGCATTTACTCTCATAGCATGCAATGAACGAATCGAATCGTGATATTCTCCGTTAATACCTTAGCAAGGATGAACATTTGCATGAATCGTTGATTCTTTTAAATTATTTAAGCCATCGTATGGAATATTTATATTCGTTTCGATTGTGAAATAAAAATTTGCATGTTTTTGTCAATGTTTTGGCAGTGGCATATTGTGCACAATTTATGGACGCGGAACACAAATAAACACTTTTTCAAAATCGAAATTAGTATTAAAAAACGCACATAATTAAAATTTCATCAAGGTGAATGGGGGATTAATAAATCATTGACAAAATATTAATCGGCATTCAATTGACCGATAGATGTCCACAATAATAAACTCGAAGTCGATTATGATAGCTGCAGACATTCATCCTGATTTACGACTCATCTCCCGAATGCTTAACGAAGCTGTGTAATAAATTACGATTTTTCGACATTATTTACAATGTTTTTAATTTTTACAAAATGTCAATAAATTGGCATTGAATTTTTGAGTATTTTAATATATTGAATCATATTTTGCAGTTATGAATCCGCCAACGGAATTAAAGTCCAAGAAGAAGGAGAACTGAAAAACAAAGGCAACCCTGAAACCGAAGCTCAATCCGCAGTCGGTAAGCCAAATCAATAATTATTAATTATTCCATATTGACATAACAATGGGGTATAATTTATTTAGATTAATCAGTCGCTTCTGCAGACAATTACTGTTGAACAGTCACGAATGTTGCCCAACGCAAACGGGAAGGATTCTCTCAATTCGAGAAGATTTCCATCGAATATAATATAATTTAACGGGAATTACCTCATTCTGTTTGTCCGTATCTGTCTTTGTGATCTCTGCTCACGATCTTAAAAGGTCACAACTTCAGTCAAAACACAGAAAATGTGGATTAACGAAAGCGTTTTAACCAGACGACTAAACGGTAGTTGTTTCGTGAAGAGACCTACCTGCAATTTTTTGGCCAAAAATGCCAAATTTAAATACAAAAAAATATCATATCATCAATTTAAATCTAAATTTTGATTTGGTTAGAGATCAAATTTACTATGTTTAAATATTTGGAAATGGTCCCATTGAAAAAAAATTAAAAAATAGTGATTGTCATCAATTTTCCAAAATTTTTGATAAGCGTAAATGGTTGCAAATATTTTACAAATTTAACAACAAAAAGATGATGATTTTTTTAAACTCATTTTAAACCCCATTTTTTTAAAATTAAATGCCGTCCTTTTCGTATTTATTATCACTGTCAAATGGGGCAAACATTTTGTTCATTTAAATGCAAGAAGGTCGTTAAATTCCTTTTAAAGAACATGTTTTGTGTGACTTTTTGAGATAAAGCCGAAATTGAATTAATCCTCCAAGAGACTGTATAATCAGAGGTTTTAAAATGTTTGTCTTAAAAGCTGTAAAAAAACATCAGCGAATCAGATCCTAATTGAATTAACCCAGGCTCACTGAATAAGGGTCATCTTGAACATCGTACATTTGATTTTATATCAATATTTCATTCAAAAAGGGCCAAATATATATACGTTTTTAAATGAAGCATTTATGTGAATTATTTATTAAATATTCCCATTAAAAATTAATGGGTCTTTATTCGAATTTAGAGGCAAAATCGGGGGACATTTTCATAGTGATCATTCAATAGAAAGGCAATAATTTATGCGCCATAATAAAATTGTTGGATCATCATTTCGAACACATAATTGCTTGTCAATATTGCCATCCAATATAAGATTGTTAACCGCAGATTTATAATAGTATGAATATTTTGAATAAATTGGCTGTGTGTACTTGTGGGGCCAAATTTAGGACAGGACCGGACCACATTGACCTTTAGGGTACGCTATAAAAATTTATCACCACGAAACCTGTTTTCAAAATGAATTTAACAAAAGACACACATTTTGCTTGTTGGTTTTGGCTTAAAATTGTGTAGGTATTCGAGTTAAATAAATCGCTTTGCGATAAGAAAAAAATGTGTACAATTCCAAGGCGGATGGGATTTATTTGAATGGTTTTGGCTCTTGTTTTCAGGATCATTCTCGTATCCTGGACCTGATGGACAGATTTATACCATTACTTATGTAGCTGATGAGAATGGCTTCCAAGCTAAGGGAGATCATCTTCCCACACCACCCCCAATCCCAGAAGAAATCCTTCTTTCTCTGCAACAGAATGCTGCTGAAGAAGCTGCCGGTATTACAATAATTATGGCATAATATCGGTTTTATATTGATTTTATTTGAATATTTTTTCATGTTCTCTTTTTAAAATGTATTTCAGCCGCTAATGGTGGTGGTGGATATCCTTCAGGACCTTCAAGCCAATACGTCCCACCTTCAAGGCCCGGACAAAACGGCAATGGGGGATACAGATATTAATTTTAACACAAAGAAAAGGCACATCAAAATCAACGGACACAAACCGACCGGTACTCGAATCATAGCAATACAAAGACAAAGATGGAAACATACGTAAAATACCAACGCATTATTTATTTATTACAAAATATTACTTGCAAAGCTCATTTTTGTTCAAACTGATCGTTATATAAGATTTCATACAACGAAAATGAGCTTTGCCAGTATTGCCAAACCGACATGGCTTCGTTATAAGGCTGATGAATCACGTTTTAAAACCCTTCCAAAACTCAATTATTTATACGATGAACATAATGTAGATATAAACAAAAAATACCACCAACGTGTTGTTTAAAAGTACTCTTTTTGTATAGTAATCATGATCTTCTCTTAAAAATCATCTCATTCGAAGATTGTACATAAGTTCTTCAATCATTTCATTTTAACTTCGTAAGATCTCGTCCTACGATCGACATGTAAAAAAGCGCATGCAATTTAGAACATAAGCTAATTTGCGTACTTCATCACATATTGTAAATCAAAATAATATCTCGATTGTATAAATTGAACGAACATTTGTAAAACATGTAAAGTGTAATTATTTTTTAAAAAATAATAAAAAAATCAAAATAAATCCGCAATGGTTTCAATATAACATAACCCATACACGATCCTGAACATCGCAAGCATTTCTACGAAATGGCAATAAAATTGACATGTGATAAATTGTTACATGATAATTTATAATTGTGCTCGTATCTCACTTGATAGATATCATTGATCGCTGGCAAACTTTCATCTCGCCTAATTTTTGGTCCGGAAATTACATTTACAAAAATGTTGATTTATCGTAAACAATTACATAATAGGATGAATGATAAGTTGTAACACTTTATATGATTTTTTTCATGCTTTATTCAGGCAGGATGTGCACTTTCACTTCTTTCAGTTGCCCAATATAAACGCAATTATGGACAACCATGAGAAGTAGCTATTTTAAAATCGTGTTTATTGAAATAATCTCAATCGTCATACATGCACATGATTTTCGCAATATTATTCAGATTTATTTTTTCGACCTCATTCTAAATTGATAGTCGATTATGTCCACATAATATAATATCAGTATTATCCAACAATTGTTATATTAATCAGTGAAATTTCATTAAAATAATAAAATGATCTATTCCTGGGATTTTTAGACTATTTAACTCCTGTAAACGTCATCATTTATCTCTTATTAGGCTAAGATCTTTATAAATTTGATTGTATGATTCTGAAAATGGTTGGAATTCTCTCTTATACTTTGAACTTATTTTAACACATTCCTGTCGGGTTACGCATAGCACTGTCTTTCTGTGGTGGTGCGCTTGTCAGTGTGATAAAAGTGAGTAAAAATGTTGATATTTAGTATATTGACTAGGCAATTTTTATTGAACATAAAAATATTTTTTTAAGTTTGACAAAGTATAGTAATGGAAATGGGGGCAGCCACGTATATTGATGAACGAGTGACGACATTCTTCATCATGGAAGTTCTAAATTCCAGACAAGTAATTTGCAGTAAGAAAATTAAACATATTTTTACTTTGTATAATATTGTGTATAGCTTAGACTATAATTAGTAAGAAATATTGAAAAATAAAAAAATTGTGAGTGATTGAAGAAAATTTTGCGTTTTTAACAACACGTTTTTGTGTTTATTTGTTCATTAAATAAAAACCCTTCAATATTTTTAAATAATTCTAGTCTAAACGATGGAGATGTTTATTATACACGTGCTTCCCAAATTTCATAAAGAATGCTCATTTAAGGCGTGTGGGAGCACATCCGTGAGCTTGCAAAAAGTAGTTTCGAGAAAAACGCAAAAAAAGGTAGAAACGTCCCTTAAGCAATATATTGATTAAATCTGTCTTTAAGTAATATATGATGATTATGATGATGATGATACTTATGTATATCATAAAATAAATTTATTAGCATTTGTTAGCTGTAAGAAATTTTAATATTTATCGTGTTAGAGATTTTTTCTAAAACCAATGAACCACATGTGTGTGATGTGATTTTCGCGTCTATCGATAGTACCCAAAATATGCATATATACGTAACCCGATGGGAATGTGTTAATATAAAGATCTTCATTAACCCTTTGAGTATTGTAAAATCATCATAATCTTAGATGCTATATTTGCTTGTCCACCACTTATCGTTATACAAATCTACTTATCTGTCAGGACCGTCGCAGCGTGTATGAAGTTTGTATATAAATAAATAAATACTGTCGATAGTACACAATATTCGGTCGTTGCTTCAAGTAAACATAAAACAATCCATTTAAAATCGATTCATTATATCATTTACTTATCATTATTAGTCGATAAATTTGGGTTAACGATCTATACAATCGTACAATGTACGCCACATACTCTCTCCGTCTCTGCCTGTCTCCGAACTTAGCGTGTAAGAATGGTCTTTATGAGTCACTAGGATTAGATTAGTAGGATAGTTGTGTTTGTTAATACTTAATTATTATTTATTTTATATATGGCATGCAAATATGTTTTTATTATTATGTAATTGTATGTAATTTTTAAAATATCAGCCAGTGTGTAACCAAAGTGAATGTGTTAAATATATTTTTAAGTATTTTCAATTCATATTTTAAAATTACAACCATAATAATTTTAAAAGATATTGCAAATAATACTATAAATTTTTTAATGCAATTATTTTAAACATGATTGTATTTAATCACTCTGTGCAACTTAATTGAAATGAACACGTTTTAATGATGATTCGAACTGATTACGTATACTTAAATGATTCTTCATAGATGTCTCCATGAAATTAAAGCATACACACAAAAAATATATTCCATTTAAGAATAATTGCCATTCAATATATAAATATTTTTTTTCCAAATTTGATTATAACTTCGTGTATTTATAGTATTTTTATTACTTTTTTAATGGGTAAAAATGTATTTTTTTAATCGAAATATAAGCATAATAAAAGTATATTAACGCCAATGGCGATACTTAAGTTAAAATGTATCTAGAATAATATCCACACTCTTATCATACCAATCTAATGTTAATCATGTCTTAGAATTAATTATGGGAAGATTTGTGACTGATTTTGTTCTCAATGTACCAACATCCTGTTAATATTTTATAATCGACCCAATCAAATGGTCCTTAAAAAAAAATTGCCAATGAATTGCATGATAGCAAATAAATCGTGGAAACCGAAATATATTTTAAAAACGAATGTATTTATCAAACAAAAAATGTGAGAAATTCGATTTGCAAATCAAAATGCATTGACAAGTACTAATAGTTGCGTGCTTATTTCGGACGTGTAAACTGCAAAAATATTAATTTCCGATCTGAAAAATATCTCGGATCGACCAAATTCTCATGAGTTAATTTACGTGGGACAGTTCACATTGTTAGGCGAGTTGACCCACGAAAAACTGCGATCGGCAACAAAGCTTATTGCCATCATGCAGATTGTTGACCAACCTGGCACACGAACGTCTTGTGCAAGCAAATATGACCTAGCCAGATGACCTCAGGCTGTTAAATCCCGAGAACCATGACGGGCTGGTCAGAGGTTCACGATATCATAATATATTGCGTGGGATACAAGGAAAGATGCTCTCAAAATTTACGATCTGCAATTTTGGATGCAAGATGACTCCAATGATGCTACTGTTGCTGTTTGTCCACGGCTGCAGCTCGTTTTTCACTGATCCTTATGCTGAAATTAGATAAAATTCCCATAATATATCCCATGGCTGGAGCCATTCTTGAATAATGTGTCTAGCCATTGTCCTTGACATATTTTAGGCGGTGTTAGTTTTCAGCAACTATACATCAGATTTATATCAGCAAACAGAACTGTGTATGAAAAAACAAGTTTTGTTTGAATAATAATGTAAACATCCATAATATTCAATGTTTATATCATTCTTAAACAATTATACGAAAATATGCATACTGTCATCTATCGGAGAATAGCTTTAATTTAATATCGTTCAATGCAAAATGGTATTACAGGGCTGATCCAAATTTCAAACATTTAATTAATTGTTAGTTATAACAGATAGCATTCTTTATGAAATTTGGCAGGTACGTGTATGATAAACTGTTTTCATCGTATAGACTACAATCATCCAAAAATATTCAAGTGATTATTTAATGAACAAAACACTACAAAAAATGTTGGTAAAACACAAACTTTTCTTCGATCGCCCACTATTTTTATTTATTTTCCAATATTTATTCTTAACCCCTACGGGAGTACTAGCACAGACCCTGTGTTCCCCCCTCTACTTTTTAGAAAGAGCAGTCTTGTACATTGAAGCTCGGAGACAGACAGAGACAGAAATAACTTCAGAAAGCAGTTCGGGAGACTGAGACGGAGAGCTTCCCCGCATACATTGCACGCGCGCTTAAAAAAATATTTAGACAAAATACAGTCAACTCTCCTAATAGCGTCCACTTCATTTACGGCATCTTTTACGTAAGCTAACGGGATAAAATACGTAAGGTTGTAAGGTAAAAATAGTCCCATCGCGCGTGTTAATCACTTGCACTTGTTAAAATCTAAACACATACAATTTTTTATGGGTGCCTAACTTTCTACTAGCGTTTTGCTTATTTAGCTATCTCGATGCTATAGAAGAGTCGACTTTACCAATGATTATGAGTGAAGATTCCAATATCAACTTCAACTCAGACGAAGCTCAAAAAATCATTAACAAATGGAAGAAAGCGATGTATAAAATTTGCATAAAAAACACTTTGTTTTTATAAGCGGATCGTAAAATAAATACAATGTCTAATAAATATATTGTAGCGTGGGCGATTTACCATCCTCACCTAATTAGCGCTGTTAATGTGAGCAGATTTAATTCGCCAGATTAACAGCGACATCTTTCGTCCCTCTTCGGGTGTAATGTGTTATTTTAACAGCGCCATCTCTTGTGGCCCTACGGAGACATTGCACCTGCATACCGACGGATCGCTTCTTGCGCGTGCACCGTTGCCGATTGGGGAGTTACGCGCAGGAGGCGAGAGTCGGGAGAGTCGTCGGTTGGCCTTGGCTGCGGGAGGTCATCCCTCCTGCAGCCAGATCTCTCTCTCTCTCTCTCTCGTGTGGAATAAATAATAATTTAGAGAAGATAGTATTTCTATTCGACGCCCATCTATTACCATCCGTGCGTTAGCGCCGCCATCCCGACGAGCACGTGGGGGCGGGGAGCCGCCCGGGGACTCTGCCCCTGAGAGCGCCCCTTACAATTTTAATGAGAGATTGAAACTGTATATAAGATTTGAGGGTAAATTTACACTTTATGAAGCTCACTCAATCGATTAGGGGAAGTACCAGTCCTACTACTGAGTAAACAACACTTACTTACTCGCTTTTATAGTTCCTATTATCTACATATCCTATCTTTCCTGAAATCAGGTTAAATAGCGTAGAGATGGTATTGCTTTTTGATTAGAATATTATGTTGATAGTTTTGTAAACTGAGCTGAGATACCATTTAGAAGACTTCTCGCATGAAATCATCTACATTCAGCCTGCTATTTACAATCTCAATCCTTTTTAGCAAGTAAAGAAATCCTCCAGTTGGCTTTCTCTCAGCTTTCATCGAGCTGGCCTTCGTTAAAAAAGAGGCAGGTCGTCATCCAAAGTCTAGCAGCTGGAGGGTTTCTATTTTGGAAGTTAAATGAACTTCAGTAGCGATTGATCAGCCTAGCACAAAAGCACAAAATTGTTTTATTATTTACAACATCAATGTCATCAGCTCATCGAAATGAATGGGGGTCATTTTAAACCCACAAAAGTTAATAGTTGAATAGATTCCTATTAAAAAAATAATAATAATCCGCTATTATATAACAAATGCGTACATACTACTTAAATTATCCAATCCGTTTTCAATTGTATTTGTTCATGGAAAATTCCATATTTTTTGCAGCGAATAGCAACATCTTGTAGCTTAGATGCACAATAAATAAATGTGCAATGACACAAGCATGCAGCTGGTCAATTGAACTAAAAAGAATCATGTCTTTTAGTCATTTATAATACAATAATCTTTAAATTATGCGACAGGTGCTGTATGAACAATTTAAGAATGTGTTTAAAAGGAAAAATTTTATCTGCATTTAGTATTAATATTGTTAATTTATCAATGTATAAATAAAGGATCCTTCTTTGATGATGATTCTTAATAAATGCGTACTATTTGTGATTCAGATGCATTGAATGGTCTTAACGTGTTGTTCATCTTTGCTGAAGTATCAAGGGCACGGTTTGTTATGGAATTCATTTATTATACGGATATTGAGACAGACGATAATCTATTTTATTTAAAAATTAATAAGCATCGATGTGGTGGAAGATCCTGAACAAAGCAGCAGAGTTGCCCCACTTCCTCCACGTGACAAATCGCTATGAGAAGTTTATAGGCGATGCTGTAATACTTCACGAAGGAAGTATAACTTCTTTTCACAACTTCAATTAAACAATTTGTTCCGATACATAAAAAGTAATATCGCCTTCGACTGTTACATCGCCGTAGAACTTCATAGTTTACGCAATGGCCGCATTTCCTTCGCATTCATCCTCCACATATTCTTCTGCAGTATGTCATCATTCGAGCGCACGATTATAAATCGTTTTTCAAACCTCAATCGCCATGTTGACATTTCTAACAATAGGCGATGATGCGCCTTTTAACTCCAAAAGTCTGCTTTCATTATACTTCATTCATTGGTTTATTAGTATTATCAATTAGCTTATAATATAAGTGGCAATTAACACTTTTTTCTAAGAACGAAGACAAAGCTATCTTCAAGATAACAATATATGCATATACTGTCAAGGTAATTCTATACTTTTACTTCAACAATTCGATTTAAATAATTCTCAAGTTGAAAATTCATATTTAAGGACTAATAAACTAATTCCAGAACCCATATTACAAAAAATTTGAATTCAAATTAACATCATGAAAGAAAATTTCACAATCAATCGTCTTAATCCAAATGTAGCCTAATTCTGACGAAGGAATAAGATGATTCATAAAATCAGGGCATGGCATCCTATGAGTGATCGATTTTAACTATACATAGTATTAAAACCAACCACATTTACATTAGACCCACATCAGAATCTTGAACCAGCATCATAGCAATATTATGTCTATGCGCGAGCGATGACATTCTTCACCACGGAAGTCCTAAGTCCTGGATAGATGACTTGCAACAAAAAAATTAAACATATTATAACATTGTATAATATTTTGTATAGTTTGACCTACAATTAAAGAGAAATATTGAACAATAAAAAAATAGTAGGCGATCGAAAAAAAGTTTGTGTTTTTATCAATATTTTTTGTAATTTTTTGTTCATTAAATAAAAACCCTTTAATATTTTTAGATAAATGTAGCCTATATGACGAAAACGTTTATTGTACATGTTTTGCCAAATTTCATAAAGAATGCTCATTTAGAGCGTGTGAGAACACTTCCGTGAGCTTAGAAAAAGTAGTTCTGAGAAAAACGCGTTTAAAGATTCTTCTCTTCTCTCCTCATCGGCCTATAACTTTATGAATTTCTTTTATATCGACTTAAAATATACTGATAGTATTTTTATAAATTGGTTTTTTCGATACACGAAGAAATAATGAACCAATAAGGCCGAAACATCCCTTAAGGGGGGAAACTAGTTTAGACAGGTTTGAAAAATCGATTTCGAAACAACTTTTTTTCAACTAGCGGGAACTCAAACTCAAAAAGTTCTTAACCAATTAAATTAAAAATTTGTATTAAGATTTAATACTTAATTCGAATGACTATATAGCTAATTTTGGGACAATATTATTGTTTGAAGAGTGATTTTTATTGCAAAGAAGGTGCAAAAGAATGGTAAAAATCGTAACATTTTGTTAAGACACTCCTAAAACACGTTTTTTTTAATCAAAACTAAGTATATATTCTTAAAAAATATATTATTAATAAAACCAAAATATTTTATTGATTTTTAATAAAAATTGTGACTTTTACAATTCCCGCCAATAGCAAACTCTGATGACGACCTTCCATTTACAGAAACTTATAACTCGGATTTCCGGCGGAAATGAATTTAAAAAAAATTCAGATGTACTTAAAAGTATTAATAAGATATTCTCAAAGTTTAAACAAATTCTAATAATTCTTTCCCTGTTAAAAAAAAATCACGAAAAACGCTAAAAAATCTGCCTCCTAAACTGGTTTCTTTCTTCGAAAAAAAAACTTCATGAAATATAAACCATTTTTTTATATGGATACAATTCAATGTACCACTGTATCAAGTACAATATTTCTGACTATAATTCGACGTCTATATATCGCTACGCCGCACCTTTGACGGAAATGATTCGCAAAGATATAACGCTATTTTACACTCAAACGATTAAATCCTCGTGATTTACGAGAGTGATTATATCCATAAACGAGATATTGAATTGAAAATATTAGCGTTGGTTGTGATAGATGTTAAGATTATTTATCTTATTTAGTGCAAACATCAATAAAAACAACCAAAAAAAAAAAAAACATCAAAGCTCTGTTTTCAGACTATCGAATCCCACCCTCATATTGGACTCTTTGAAGAGATTTGAGTTTTTGTAAATGTAACACGAACCTTCAGAGTATACAGGAGGAGTAATGAATCTGATTTTACTATTTTTATCAAATGCATATTCTCCAATTGCCAATAGTAGTCCACTATGAAAATATGTTACTAAATAAGTATGAATATAGTTCAAATATATATTTTTACGTTGGCCAAAAGTCATTAGGATCTCAAATTCTATGAACGTTTACTTACTTAAAAACTTATATCTGAAACAAATAACTATGCAGCTACAATAATGAATAAAAAATGTAAAATATTTTTTCAATAGGATGTCCTACGTATAGGGATTATGTTAAATTAAAAAAAAAACATATGTTTTTATGCGGCAATTGCTTCTGTTATGTCTCAAATTATTGTGGACGTATTAATCAATCCCAAGGTAACCACTGCAACATCCAGTTGTGCATCACAAGGTCGTGGTTATATCGAAGAGCTGTTTATAACCGAGAGCTGATGCATCGAGATGATCGTAAAAACAGAAAAAGTCTTATTTTCATGACAATCACGCCGAATTTAATACGTCTTCAATCCTTATAACTGGCGATTCACTTCGAGTCCTTTATGTCAGCCTCCCACGAATCAGATGCAATCGAACAATGGTCGTTGAAGAACATGATTCCTTTATGAAATATTTAAATATAGCATTTTTTAGCATTCCGTGTAATAAACGAGCGTTGTGACTTTTGAACATTTTGCGCTTTAAGTTATGAATTTGATATTATAAATCACATTAACCTCAATAGATGAGGATCCCACGCTTTTAAATGGATATCTTAATTTTCGATAATGTGATTGCTGATGGATGTCGAATGGCTATCAAAGTTTACAACAATTGTACGAGAAGAGCTAATATATAAACGGAAAAGTAACATAACATTTCAATGCCACTCGAAATGTCACTTCGGTCGTAATCACTCAAACGTTCGTAAGATATGCGTCGTATTGCGACAAAATCTTCGAAAACATATCGTCATTTTTTGGGCAATAAATAAGAGCTAACGATCATATCTCCGACTGTGGAAATATGAATAGAACGCTCGTATTTGGGTGGAAAATATTATTTTAATGCCAATACGGGCATAAAAATGTCAACGGGAGCGACATATCATTTTTGCCTTAATAATTCATTGATCTTATCGACGATTATGAAGGATGTCGTGTGCATTAATATATCTTTGCATGGAAAAAAATCAATAAGCCATCGGATTGTACAATGATTTTTTTCAGCACCGCGTGAAAACGCCGCAGACGTGATCCGCAAAAAAATGGGTATTTATTAAATGCTTCGGAAGTTGTCAAAAAGTATATTGATTGCACCATTTTTAACCTTTAGTCGAATTTTTTGCCGAGATCGAAAAAAAAATGTGTTCACGTCAGGGCCTATTTTGAATTTATGACCTGTCACTCTGCGTTAGTTCTCTTGCTGGAATATGATGAGTTTATTAAATGTGGCATTATTTCTCAAATGCGGGTATTAATTTTGTTCTTGATGAAATGATAAATGTATCACGATGATCGATCGAAACGCCCGTTTGTATAGCGCTCTTCGGATCGACTTTTTTTGCAGATCTATATAACATCGATTTTTAATTTTATAATATCAAATTGTCGAACAATGTATGAAAATATATGCATATTTTATCAGTTAGAGTATAATGTTTTACATAGACACTTAGCCTGGGTGATGGCGTTAGATCTGGTGATGAAAGAATTGCATGCTGCACGAACCAAAGCCTAAATACTCTCTGTAATCTGATATAATTTAGCTTGCTATAAAAAAATCGTAATTTTATACGATCTGAGTAGACCCCTTATTTTTGTTTAAATATCGTACAATTGTATAAATCGTTAACCCAAATTTACTTGAATAAATGATCGAATACTGTGTGCTATTGACAGTGTTTATTTATTCAACCTCAACCGAGGAATTTAGTTTTGCGCGTGTTAAAAAGTGTATATGTGCAATGGGAAATTATATCGATAGGATAGGGTTACAGATTATTTTGCCATGCTCATAGTAAACTAAAATAACCGGTAGTTCTTCGTGTCCACTAGAGGGTAATTTTTGAAAGGCCTTGACGAAATATTTCGTCATACTCGCTACAGTTGTTTTTTTAATGACGAAATATTTCGTCATACTCAGTTAAAAGGTTAAATCCAAGCTTCATATACACTGTTGCGATCCTGGTAGATAAGTGGATTTGTATGACAATAAGTGACCAAGTGTTGGTATAGTGGACTCGTATTGTAAAGGTTCGGGTTTAAATTCGAATTGTAGAAAAAATTTTCACCGTACCAACAAATTTGGGAGATCGGAAATATTAGTATATCTGATCGATCGTCTCGATCCAGGTTTATCCTGATTTCCTGGATTTGAAAAAGTAAATGCTGAGGCGATTAATAAAGTCGTGCAGGAACGCCCATGAGTGAGTGATACCACGTGTGGAAGGCAATGGGAAACCACCACATTAAATCCTTTCCCTGATTAATTAAGACAAGCAAAAATAGTATATAAGATTTTGATGATTTTAAATTAGTTCACTACTCAAAGGGTTAAAGACAATCATTTTCCAAATGATTGTCGTTTTACGTTTGTATCTTTGTATCAAATGCCGATCATTTCAGCATAGTTTTTAAAGCGTATAATTTTATTTTTTTACAAATAAGAAACATGTCTTTGTCCAAAGCTCACGACCTAAGCAGATACTTTCATTTTCATAGTCACTCGCTGCTCTAAAAGTTGATAAACATCCCTTTTGACCAAATATATATTTTTATAATTCATCAATGTGGCATACATACTATATATATGAGTTTTAACGCTTTGATGGACACGTCTGCATTATGCAGTCATATATAAAGTAACATTTAATTTTGAGGACTCTCTAAATGTAGTCATGGTAGATTTAGAAAATACTATATTGAAATACTATATTCTCAAACCTCTTTTTGTGCGACTTTGTTTTGTGCGATTTCAATGTTAGGCGGTTTTTTTTAAAACTTTTTTATTTTTAAATTTCATAAAAAGCTCGTATCGAGATATTTTGGATAAAATAGAAAATAAATCATCAACGCAAACCGAAATTTGGAAAAAAAATACAATTTTGGATTGTTGTTTTTTTATAACATTTTTTCAAAATTTATCGATTTTGAATAATATTGAAAATCGTAATGAAAATCATCATATAGAGATGATAGTTTGTAATTAAAATAATAATTATTTTTCTAGTGAATGTCTCGCATTAAAAATGTCAGATGCTAGACAACTTTAAAATGTTATTTTTTAATTGCCTTACTGTTTTGTCTGAATGCCTGCTTTTTATTAACTTTTTTGTGCGATTTTGGGTATATTTTATATGGCCGTTTCAAAGTTATGCGATTTTTAAAATCCATGCAACGCATCTTTACTTTTTTGCACCGCACAAAAAAAAAGGTTTAAGCGTATAGCTTCATTCCAACAAAACCTTTGAATCCATCAACACATTGTTGTCAACATAATTGCAAACGGCACGCGCAAAAAAATCAACAAATTTGCACCATACGTGATGTCATCATTTGGCAATAACATACACATGAAATTTATCCCAAAGCTATGACAATATTTAATTAAATTTAAAAAAATCATTTAAATAACCGATTTGTTAACGCACACGTTGCAAAACGCACACGACCGGATACTTCATCTGCCATTTGACATTTGAATTATTTTTTCCGCTTCGTTTAGTAACTGATGATGGACTCAATCATCGATTAATTACACGTTATTGGTGACTTATGAACTGGTAATATTTGGTACTCACGACTGACTGTGCAACGCAACACGCGAGCCATATAAGAATTTTCATCACGACTGCCCAAATTGAACTTGGCTTGTAAATATCAGAATGCGTTTCTTCAAAGCTTGGACTACGAGAAAAACGTGCAGCGTGAGTGACATTGAGGATTATGGATTGAATCGCTTTTTTTATCTGATTCTATTGCTATTATGAACCAAAAAAATATCATCATCTCATAGTCATCCAGTTGTATTGTTCGAATTGTTGAAAGACCATTGAGCAATCATCTTGAAGGGTCTTCAGAGTGAAGTAAGTGTTCCACTTCCTTGTGACTTCATTACAGCCCTCACTATTATTGACTCAGGTATTGTACGAATCCTTTCTATGAGGAAGCATAATTTGCAGTGTTAATAATTGGTATTTGATCTAACATTTATTGTTGAAGATTGAATGTGAGCCATCGCCAATAGAGTCTGTGATCAAAGACTCATTATGTGGTAACTCAATAAGTCAAAGAGGGCAATTTCTCAATGCTATTTTCAGAACAGAAATATTGATGTAATTAATCTATATATAAAATAGCTTGAATATATAAATATCTAGCATTGAAAAATTGATGTTTTTTCATACTTATGAACGTTCCTGTGGAAATACAGACAGGCACATGACACATATAAGCTTTATTAATGTAATGAAATTTAATTTTGATATTAAATGTGTACAATTTTCAAATACCCTATAGAAAAATGACCTAAATTGCAATTATTTGGCATTAATTATTTGATTAATAGATGCAGTTTTTCCCCCATTTCAAAATTTGTAAGTCAGGGTAATCAATCCAATTAATTAATATTTCTTATATCACAAATTTATTGGCATGGTGAAATTAAATACATTAGAATGGTGAATTGAATTGAATTAAGTTGAATAGAATAGAAAAATAAAGAAATTATTTAATTTTGGTTATAAAGCATAGCAACAATCAAATCAAAAAATTGTGATTATGTCCATATAAGCCAAAAATTTATGGAAGTAAGAAGGAAGATCATCGGTAGAATCATTCAAACCTGATGAACAATATCTAAATATTCTCCAAAAGAAGCATTTATCACAAATAAGTGAATGATTTCATAATGGAAATATTGGCAAGACTAATGTCTTCAATTAAAACACGTCTTAAGATCAATTTACTCTATTTTTAATACATTTTTTTAAGTTTCAAACTCAAGATATTTATATTTTAATGATCAAAATTATTTAATATTCCGATTTATCAACATGGACCATAATTACATTGATCCAAAAAGATAAAACGGAGATGATTGATCATGTTGATCTTTGCATATGGTGATAAATTCATTATCGATAAAAATAAATAAATCTGAAAACCTGCATATAATAATTTTAAAAAAACTCATAAATATATATAAACATATATTATTTTTTTATATTTTGGCAATGAATGTATCGCGATTAAATAAATTAATTGAATTTATAAAATCGCATTTACATACAATGATATATTTGCATCATTTAACTGTCATTGTCTGTCATGTGTCCGTGGAAACGCTCAGAATATAAAAACTGACAAAAATGAACTGCTAAACGTATGACATTATTTTCTGAATATTGAATTTAAACAGTTGCTGATCTAATATTGAACTTATCCAAAATAACGAAACACGCTTTTCGCAATTCATTCATATATCACATCTCGCCTAATTAACCAATCTCCATATTATATCTATGCCAAGCGATTCCACCCACAAAAAGCTCCTTCAAAGATATTCCGAATCCTAACAACGAGGAAAAATAACTGCAAACACGAATGACATTCTTTATAATTTATGAGAAACATCAATTCATTAGCGCACATATTGGTATTTATATAACTGTAAACCTGTCCTAATGTATGAAAAATAAAACATTTTTTTACATAATTCGTATGCAGAATCACTAGCATATAAATCAATAAAATTGCTTTTTTATGCGGTAAACGTATAATATTTCAGCATCTCAGGTAAGCACAGAATTAATGATTTATGTGTTTGATCAGAACAAATGTTTATGATCATTGAACATCTTATATTCAAAGCTTCGCCACTCGTATTTGTTGTTTTATCGGGGGAAAAAATAGTATGAGAGCTCTTCAGTGTTGTGCAAATTCAAAGACGACTCATTAAAGTCGATCATCTACTTGAAATGGCCTAAAATAGAGTAAGCATTTGAGTTGTAGAATTCTATCCGTAGGCCATATTTCACTTCATTTTGAGTAGTGGCCCTGGATCAATTACTCTTTAGCTGGAGTACATTGTTTTTTTCTTCCTTATTTTATGTCAGACTAATTTGAAGTGATTTTTCTTTAATATTGATTATCTCAGCGCAAAATCTTGCAAAACAGTATTTTTACCTAATGTAACATAGCCCTGCCGAACTTCTTTTGGAGAACTTTGATCTAGGACACCATGGGAAAGAATAGGAATTTGTGCAATTGCACGTTTCTCAGGTACCAGGAGACATCTCTTAGGGTTTTGTCCTGAACCATCTTTAACTACTAAGTTACTACAGGTCAATCAGGTCAGTCCAAAATCTCGTGCGCATTTTTGGGAAATTTTTAAATAATGTTCATTATAATCAAACCCATTTTCTGTACTGCTGTATGGTCTGTTCAACTCGAGTCAACGTCAACCTCGAGTCCAACCTCAAGTCGTTGATGTCATAATCGTTTTACATCGATTACTTGCTGTCAGCTCCTATCAGCGTAAGACAATCTTCAATTCGAGACAGAGTCAATTGTAAATAAGTACTGTTGATAGCATACAAGACCACGTCATTTCTTTAGATAAACAATACACAAAAAATCGATTCAATTTACTCCTGCTTTATAAGGAAATGATAATTGGACAAAGACTCATTCAACAAGCAGCGACGAACAGCAAGGAATTAAATAAATAAACACTGTCGATAGCACAAAATATTCGGTAATTTCTTTGCGAAAACAAATAAAAAATAAGATAAATTTGGGCTAACGATCTGTACAATCGTGAGATGTATGCGGAGAAGCTCTCCGTCTCTGTCTTTAACTGCGCTACGTTCTCTTTCTGTCTCTGTCTGTCTTTCTGTGCTCTTTCTGAATAAGATGAAGGGGAATCGCAAGCCCTCCGATAATACTCCTTTAGGGATTAAAAGCAGTTTGTTTTTTCGTGAATAATTATTATATTTTCCTTTTCAGAATGAGATAGAGCGGCGATCCTTTTGCTTCTTTATAAGACTTATAAGTTTGAAATATAAAATAAATAAATAAAGCCCTAAATAAATGATGTATTTGTCTTGTGTACCCAATTTCTAATTGGAAGCCTTAATTTTACCCAGAAACAAGAATATCAGGGAAAAAAATCTTAAATCGACTCTTTCTACGTCTCATCCCGAGGATAGAATTTGATCTGATTGCAGATTGGAAAAACAGATGGATAAGTTGTAATATACAACGAGCTCGCTAAACTCGAAATTGCCAAAGAATATAAAGCCGAAAAGTTGATGTGAATTAATCATTTTAAATATACATACATCCATCAAATAAATTTAATTAAACAACGTCATATAAAACTATTACCGTCGATGGCGGATTTACAAAGTTCTAATTGAGGTTTTTCAAATAATGGGCGGTTTCAATTCATCGAAACCATGTAATTAAAATTGATTTGCGACGCGTTTATGATAATATGTTATAAATTTCATTTTAGGTGACATGGAAGGTTCTTCTTGGTAAAATTCGAAAGAATTTTATATTCAAGGACTCGGCGTCGTTTTAATTTAAGCCGCTTTTTGAAGAATTCGCATGACGTACGCAGAAATTTCCTAAAACACTCAAAAGACGTTTAATGTCGGAATTGAGAATATTTTTGGACATTGCAAGTGACATTTGAAAGCGTTCTCAGAAGTGAGCGTTTTAAAAATGCACGCATTTTAGCTATGAGGCAATTTCGAAATATATCATCTAGAATTTTACTATATATGGCTTCAAAAAGATAATAAAAATGATGATTCTTACAGATTAAAAAAATCACAATTGTGCGAAAAATTTAATTCAAAACCAGTATAAGAATCATGGTTGGTATTTTTATTGACGTGGTTTCTTAGTAAATATGATGTTTTTATTGTTCATAGCAAAAAAATAATGTTTTTCTAGATAGCCTTAATTTGTTTTGTACTGTTAAAAGATTTATCAAAATAGTTTGTTATGCGTTGAACAATCACGTTTAAAATCAAATTTGATTAACCATTGTCCAAGAATCATTTTATTGTGTTTTTGACAACCAATAAAATGTCGACAAATTGTTTTTTTTCTGTTCCAATATCCATAATAACTTCATTGGATGTTTTGATGGAATGTCATTCAGCAAATAAGAAAAAAATAGCATGTCTAGTTTTGGATTAAGGAAAACCAGATTCTTCCTCGGTGATTCTTCAGCAATGAATGAAGCATCGTTTGATTAAGAAATTAGCGAGGAAAAATACCTATTATTAATAAATTTATTATGTGCACAATTCAATGATTCTTCTTACCATTTTAATAATATGGTCATTGAAATAGATATTGTGTAATTTATACACGACATGTATAGCAGCAAGCTGTCATGGAGGTTCTTTGTGTATTATCTGTTGAGTTGATTAAATCATTTTTTATCATATCCATATCCTAGTAAATCCATAAAACAATAAATTTGTCGTTTGAATTTTTTCAAACACAAAAGATCATTTTATTTATGATGTGCAAATCTCGTTATATTGCCGAATAATTCGACATAAATTATGTATGAAAAAATACTCATGCTGCGTTCAGCATTCATCAATGTATTAAATTATTAATACATTTTTTTTATTACTAAATGCATGAGCATAATTAAGATAGCAGATCTTATGAAGTTTTCGATAAGTCGTTGTATAATTTGCACCTTCGTCGAAACATTGTGCCATAATGATAACTTACAAGCGAAAATTACTCATCAAACGTTTCAAAGACACACAATTTATTGACTTTTTCAAGAATAACATTAATGTTCTTTTAAGACAATGTGTTTTTTAATTCGTATGACAGGAGGATGAATTGGCAAAAAATGCCAAACGAACATGTTCTTACTGAATGCGTGATGTTAAACAATTTTGTTGACCAGGTGAAGGTCGGCAGCAACACAATATTACATAGAAATATTCTTATGTATTTTTTTGCAATTCTATTAATAACAACATCATTACAACCACAAAAAATGTACGAATTTTAATTAATATACGCCTGTATTTTTTGCTACTTCAAAGGACCGTTAGAGTCCATTGCAGGACGAAGACCTCTCCATATCGTTTCCATGCATCTCAATTATGAGTAATCTGATTATCATCTCATTTCTTCCATAAATTCATATCGAACATCATCTTTGACCGAGTTTTGTTATGCTCTATTAGTTCCTGGATTCAAGATTGTGGAAGAAGCATTTGATCAATGAAATCGAAAGTGTGTAAACTTAAACCTTTTTTTGTGCGATAGATGCGTTCCGCAGATAATCGCACAAAAACAGCTATAACTTTCCAAAATATATTTTTTTTCCAAATTTCGGTTAGTGTTGATAAATTATTTCCTATTTTATCCAAAATATCTAGATATGTACTCTTTATGAAATAAAAATTTACTTTGAAAAAAAACCGCATAACTTCGAAATCGCACAAAAAAAGTCACACAAAAAGAAGTTTGAGTGTATCAATAATTTCAAGCAAATACAGGGACAATTAATGAAGTCAGGCACAGGACAAGGTTATAATTTATGCTTTGCGATACTTAAATTATAATAATAAAATGGTATTTAACAAATATATTTCTTCGGTCAATATATTAATACAGTACTTAAAAACGTACGGTAAAAATTTTAACCATTGCCACTTGATTATTGGATGCCCTTGTTTACAATTTTTAGCAAGGAGCTTTTGCTTAAAAGACCTTCTGTCATTAAAAAATCAAATTATGAACTAAAAGACATATAATTCAGCGTATCGTATTAAGGATTCGGATAGGGTTGCGTATGGTAATCATCATTATCAATTGCATTAATGATTTCATCATTTTCATCTTAATTTATTTCCATTCTTGAGCTCGAATCCAGTTTAACTTCTTATTTAATATTGTGTAATCAAAGTCCTTTTAATACGTAAAGCACTTAAAATTTCAATCAAGGCGAGCTAAATGCTTATATTTTTATAAATGAGTGAAGAAGGCGAATAGGGATTAACTGGGCTAATTTCAATTAATCGAATCCTGAGATGATTAATTGGCGCCAAAACTAGACTATTTTAAAAACGATGTCATCGATTTATAACCCCTATAGTTTATATATAAATTCAGCCTTATCTTATACAGGTTGTTTTGCACATGGACCGACATTTTTTTGCGGGGCTTTTGCTACGTTTTATACATAGGCTCTATGTTCTTAGTGTCAATGTTGACGAAATAGATTTTATTCAACATTTTGAAGAAACATTGCACGTCGCAGGCAAAGAAATCCATTGGTGTCAGGTCTGGAGACCATATGAGCTCCGGAATAGGGCTGCCAAAATAATTAATTTATGCGACAGAGGTGCCAACAAGAGAAATCTTAATTGAAGGAATAAGCCCCGACTTTGCAAAAATTAAAGACGAAATTCTACTTCAAACAACCACAGTTGAAATAAGAAAAAGGTGTAGTGTGTGCATACGAAGCAGAGGTGGCGAATTTGAACCAATTTTGTAAATGAATTTAATATAACAACTTATTAAGTATAACAACTTATTGAATGATTTGTATGCCATGTAGCATATCATTGAAAAGGGTATAAACAAGAAAACATTTTTAATTCAAAATTGTTATTAGTTTTTCGATTATTAGAGAATTTAGAAGTTGACATTTTTCATTCGTTTGCATTTTTTTTTTGTGACTTTGGAAGCTCAGAACTAATTTTCTCTTAACTAATTGCATTGAATAATGATTTATTTACATTAAAAATACATAGCAAAATTTAAAAATCGTTATTTCGTGCCATTACAACCACAGATTAAAACGTTATGACGATTAAAGGTGAAATTTTAGGTATTTTTTCAAAGTGTTGAAAAAAAATTTTTTTCGACAACCCTGGCGTAATAAATACCCTGCAAAAGACTCTTCTAACCGCCAAAAACAAATTAACGGTCCATGTGCAAAACATTACACCACCTGTATCCTGTATCCCTGGTCCTCCCAAAAGAAATCCATTATTTTGGCGCGCTTTCGTTTGAGTTCACTTTAGACACTGCTAAGGAAACATCAGATTTTTTTCGTATAAATCTTATTTTATTTTTAAGGGTAAATATGGCTTCGCCATTCAATTAACATGTTCATTTAAAACCCAATGTTAAAGTGAGCAGATTAATATGGAAATTTATTGTCATTTATTCACCAGGTTTTTTCAGTAAAAGACTACTGGATCTTGTTATGGTTGAAGGTCCTGGTCCTGGACCAACGCATTCTTGATTTTTTTAATTATGCCATGTGTGACGAGCAGTTTGTCTAATGACGAGATAGAACTGACATAGTAACAGTAGGGATATAACTAACATGAAGAAATTTAAGGCGTCTTCTCACTTTACAAATTTAAAAAAATCGATTTTTATTTTATTTTAAATTTTGAAAGTACATATCTTCAAAAATGTTATATCGAAATTTCATAAAGATCGGACGAGTTTAACTACATTTTTGGGCGACCGTTAGGTGACTACCTGAGAGCACCCGGCTGCATAAGTATTGTTCAGACTCATGGTGCAAGTACAAGAAAGTGGTGAAAAACAATCAGATAGAAACTTTTAAACATCCTTCTGCTCTAGCTGAGAATATTCACGATGTTTTGAAACCAATTTATGAAGATCTTCGGAGGAAATACCCAAAATAACAACTAGTGTTTCAACAGCTGTGTCTGGGCAATTTTTCTGCAACCAAAACTTTAAACGCGTTTATCTCAAAACAAGGTTTTTCGGTGGCTTGTTGATGAAATTTCGGAAACTATCCGGCCGATTGTCATGAAATTTGAATGACATATTCTTCATAGTTATGGCTATAGCGCATATCATCAGATTTTTGAAATTTTGATTTTAAGTAATTTTTTTTTACAAAAAACTGCAAAATAAACGCGTTTTTTTTACTTTTTCGTAAAACGTACGCCATTTTGTTATTTTCGCAAATATCAAAAATCTGATGGTATGCGCTATAGCCACTGATATACTGAATCTAAAACTGTTTTATATTTTTGTTTCAAATGACCCATCTCGGAGATACCATCAACAAGCCACGAACATAACATTTCTACACGGGTTTTTCGATGCTACTGTTTTATTATAATAATTGTTCAAAAAAATAAAAATATTTTTTTTTCATGTACTTGAAAGATGTGTTTATTACATAGGATCCATTTTATTTCATAATTTTTAACGAAAATCCTCGAAAAAAAATCGTGAAAATAGCCTATTTTTGAGGCGCCTAAAGTGAGAAGACGCCTTAAGTAATTTAATTTTTAAGTTTTAGCACATTCAGATTTAAAAAATCATTTGGACTCGTATTTTCAGTCAAAATCATCTAGTTTCTATATGAAAAGGACAAAAGACTTGCATCAGAGGTAAACATTAGTTATTAATGATGACAATGACTCTATTTTACATAGATTTGTGTGAAAGTTTGAAAATATAATGTATTTACTTGAAAAACAAAATAATGGATTTCTTTCGGGATAACCTAATACTTTGTATACGATCCGCTAAAGGAAATTACATAAACATTGTTAAAACAAACGGAAAGTAAATGTTACATGTTCTTAACCTTCAATTATCTTTTTATGCATGCATTGAAAAGGTCATAAATCCTATTTAAAACAATTAATTAGGCTGGCCTATCGAAGAACACTCGTGTTGATTATTCAATGCACGTACGTCAACTGGAATAGGTTAAATCCGATATCACCGGCATTGCACACAATCCCTGATTAATCATGCATTAAAATGAATCTTCGCGTACAAATTTGCGTTCTGATATCGACTTTTTACCATTGCGGTGTAAGTAACGTTTGATTAACCCGTTTATGACCCGGAGACCCCGACGCAATGAAGCGCAGTCACCGACTCATTAGTTGCGCAATGTGTGTCGTGTAATATGTGACCCCGTGTAAAAGAAGAGGTCTTATTTCACCATTGATGAAAAAAAAAACGGACATTGTGATAATATTATTGCCGTATTCAATAAGTCAATTTTTTATTATTTTATCAAAAAAGCATTTGGAGTGTGCTTGGATGGAAGATCAGCTCGGCCTTGCCTCGTTGGAATATTAGTAACAGCTGCTTTTTCTCGCCATTAAGAAGTCCATCTGATTTGTTTCCTTCGATCCATCATCATCATCGTGCCGAAGCTCATAGTTTGCTAGACGAAGGTCTTCTTCGAACACTTCCGTTCACCGCTCTTGTGCGCCTTCGTGAAAATCCACAGCTTTTCGAAATCATAAAAAAATGCATCTGTTAAAAACACATTTACTTTTTGAACGTAAAAATTACAATAAATTAATCCTACATACGTCATGGCATGATGACCTTTATTAATGCAGAGAGTGTATGAAACGCTGTACTTAAATTCGTATTAAACAATCTCATTTAACCGGCATTAGCATGAGAGTTCTAAATAAATTCGTCTTTAATTTAAACACTAAACATAAGCATTTTATAACGACAGAGCCTTGAGAGCTCGAGTTACACATTCTAGAGGAGAGTTTTCGTAATGTCCATAGCATTTTTTTCCCTCCACTCTCAGAAAACGATTGCACAGCTTGAAAAATGCAAAAAATTGTTGACTTTTCAACAATGCCAAATGAGAAGACTGATCTAAATATTTTATGAGAAAACACGCTGCCAACATTTGATTGCCAAATAAGCGACTTATTGTGTTCGGTCTTTATTTACGATGTGTAGTTGCTTAATTGAATGGCGGGCTAGAGCTTTTCGCAACGTTACTGATACCTAGACCTTTGTATTTTTTTAAAGTTGCGAAGTTGGAATCTGACCTACAGCGAGATAATTGCAGCTCTCTGCTACCGTTCTTTTCGCTTCGAACATGTATGATTTTTTAAGAAAAAAAAAACGAAAATAACACACAAATATATGATAAAATATTGGTGAATCCGGAAAGTAATCAACATTTTGAGATTTGCCCTTTTACCTCAAAATTTTATTCAGGTTTTGTTAGCATTAAGGGACATTTCTGCCTTGTTGGATCTTAAAGTGAATGTTGATATTTAGTGTGTTGTCTTGGCGATCTTTATTGAACATAAACATATTTTTTAAAGTTTGATAAAGTATGGTAATGGGAGTGAAGGGAGTCACGTATGTCGGTGCGCGAGCGATGACATTCTTCACCACGGAAGTCCTAAGTCCTGGACAGGTGACTTACAGCAAAAAAAATAAACATATTTTTATTTTGAACAATATTGTGTATAGATTAACCTATATTTAAGGAAAAATATTGTACAATAAAAAAATAGTGGGCGATCGATGAAAAGTGTGTAATTTTATCAACATTTTTTGTATTTTTTTTTTGTTTATTAAATAAAAACGTTTAAATATTTTTAAATAATTATAAGTCAAACGATGAAGACGTTTATTGTACATGTGTTTGCTAAATTTCACAAAGAATGCTCATCTAAGGCATGTGAGAGAACTTCCGTGAGCTTGGAAAAATAATCCATTACTCTATTTAGCATGAGCTTGTCAAAAGCTGTCTGCCTGTCAGGAATGATAGGATACATAGATAATAGGAAGTATAAATGCGAGTAATTAAGTGTCGTTTACTCAGGGGGAGCCATTTATGTCGGTGAACGAGCAACGATATTCTTCATCATGGAAGTCTTAAATCCTGAAGAAATAATTTTCAGCAAAAGAATTAAGCATATTATTACTTTGTATAATATTTAATATAGCTTAGACTATAATTAAGAAGTAATATTAAAAAATAAAAAAATAATGAGCAATCGAAGAAAAGTTTATGTTTTTATCAACATTTGTTGTAACTTTTATTTCATAAAACACACATTTTTGAATCTTTTTAAATAGTTGTAGTTTATACGATGAAGACGTTTATTATACATGTGCCTACTAAATTTCATAAATAATGCTCAACTAGGGATTATGGGAGCACTTCCATGATCTTGGAAAAAATCTTTTGGATCAACAAGGCACGTTTCCTAATTACATGCTATTTTTATCATATATGTACGGCAGTTTTTAAAATATTGTTATATGAACTTCAGCAAGGTAGAACTGTCAGTTAAGCTAGATTATTCATGAAAAATAGGTTTAAAACTTCTTAAAATAATAGCAACAGTAAATAGGCAAACAATTCAGATTCCTTGTGAATTGTCGCTAATCGCACAAGAACAGCGAAGAATTATCTGCATATCTCATCCAGGTTTCCTATGTTCAGTTAGCTATTACTTCTTTATATATAATGGGATAACATAGGAGTAATTTATTCTAAAATGCTTTAACCTAATAGAATATTATTTGTTTAGGTTCTTAGAACACACAATTATAGAAATTATTTCATTGGATCGATTCAAGATGTTAAGTAAACGTCACGGAAATATTGAATACTTTCCAGTCACCCTAATATATATAATTTCTAATTTTGCAGACAACCAGCCATTAAATCGAGAACGTCATCGATTTCCATGGCACTTCAATTGTATGCATATTTATTGAAATTCTAGAGTGTAATAAAATTTATTGATCTGTATCATGCTATCAATATTTCAATGAAATCGTCTGCGTCATCATATATCCTTGCGTTTAAAAACAGATTTTATTATTCCAAGTCGTTTCGCCATCATAAAATATATAGCAATCTTGTTTTTAATACCCATCCAGGAAATAATATCAATTGATTATGAACAAAGTTAAGTTTTAAGGCATTCAAGGCATTGCAAATGGATAATCAAATGTAGCATAAATAGATTTGGATGAGCTGCAAATGAAATCAAAATTTAGTCGTATTTAATTATATATCAAAAAATATGCATAAAAGACTATGATGAAATTATGATGTATTTAGATTTGGCCGAACCATTAAAATAGAACTTCGAACCTTTATGTATTTCATTGCGATTTTTGTTCACCAACCAAATTCTTCTTCGTCTTAAATGTGTACTGAACCAATAAAAACTGAATATTTTCAGTGAATTCAATTCAGTCAGTTATAGTAAAAAAGCGCAACTTTCCAAGTGCTTAAGCTCGAAATCGAAAATAGCAAATTTTTTGCAATAACTGTTGATAAAAATCATGATGCTCATTAAGAAAGTATTTTTTCAAAATGTTTATTTCGAAACTAAAAATTTGATAAAATATCTATTTCGACAACCCTGACATTTAGGACATAGAGTCTATGTGTGAAACGTAGCCAAAGACCCCCCCTAACCCCCAAAAAATATATAAAACCATGTTGTATATGTACCCAAATATATAACACCATCTTTCAGATTCAGCTTTAATATCATGATAACATTTTAATTTTGCTTTTATAGAAATATTACCGAAGACACTTCTTTTCCTGGTATTAAGCACGAAGATCTTCCGCTATACTGTCAGTTAATGACAATACTTTCAGATTACATACAGCCGATCATTGTCAGAAATGTTGCTAGACGTTGTCCAAGCCTCTTCATATTAACTGCAAAATCGAATGCCTATTTTTATGACATAGTCACGTAATCCTTTTCTCGTATTGCATGATCATCTCAGAATAGTTTCTCTTATAGGAACAAATCTGAGCTTCCTGGAATACAATTAATTCAGTATTGATATGGAATTGTGTGTGTTATGGATGATAGATATTTAATTTCAATTTTATTGATTGTTGTGTTGTGTTCATATACGATATAAGCATTTGTTGATTTAGTTCTGACATTAATCAAAATCAAAAACAATCGGATGAAAGATGATGATCGACTAGATTAATACCGGTATATAGTTAATTATGGACGATTGGTTTTTGTTGAACCAAAAATGAAAAATCACTCTATTACTGGATCGATTACAACAAATTAGCACTCGTCGAAGAAGTCATGGTCAATCTCGGGTGAGATGATTACGCACCCAGGGTCTCAACAGAGAAGGGAAGATGATGATTGCTTAACGACGCAAGACTCTGTTAACAGCAATTTTCGATAAGTGATCTTTGGTCCATCATTTGCATAACCTATTAATTTGTGCTTTCGACTTCAGCGACTGCCAACATTTCTCAAAATCATCAATTTTCATCCAGAAGCAATTAAACCATTTGCCATTACGCTAATTGAATCGCCAGGGAATACTCGCTGTCGTTGAAATTTTATCACGGTGTGATATCTCAAATGAAAAGTTTAATTACTGTGACCTTTCGTCTGAGATACCATTGATCTTATATTATTAACCGTCCCTGTAATAGACGTTACATCTTCGGAAATGTTATCCGATATCTTTTCTTCATGGATCTGACGTGATATGCTATAATAAAACATTAACAATATATCATACAGCACAGACGAAATATTATAGCCGTGCGAAAATGTAAATATGAGCATTCGTGTACAAAGGCAACTGTGTAATATTCGCCTGGCTTGCATCAAGATAAATTTGATTTTTCTCGGGAAAAAATTAAAATTCCCAACAGAATGAACATCAGATAGCGCTTGAAATGTGCATCGTTTAAAATGTCATCTTAGACGATTGAATGGATGTATTAATTATTGAACGTATGCAATTAAAACGTCGATGAAAAATATACTTCCTGATCGTTATTATGTATTGAAAATATTTATGCCAATTGGATCAATTAAATTCTGACGTATTTATGTGCAAATTCATTGAGTTTTGCATTCATTCGACATTAGAAGATGGCTTTAAATTGTTAACCTTTAGCGATTGATTACCGCCATATTAGCGACAGTAAAAAAATGTTTTGGACCTTTTTTTCTAATTGAAAAAAACTAGTAAAACTGATGTAAATTATGCATATTTAACTAAAATATTATTAAAATAAAATATATCTACATGTTATAACGGCAATTTTAAATTTGTAGACAAATATAATTTTACCAACCAATTATTCTAATTTCTTGCTATCAATCTACTTTCACATGCAGATTTATCATTTTTCAAAGACTTCTAAGGATTTTGCAGCAAATGTTCAGTGTTTACAATCTGTATAAAATATAATTTACAGTTATTGTTTCGAATCATACAATATGAATGCTGTTGTAAATGTATCATTTTTTATTGAAAAAAGATCTACTGTAAGTTAATTATATCATGCTTATATTATTTGAAAAAGTACAAACAATAAGTTGGCAAAGTTTTATCGCAATCTAATGAACGATATGGCAGCGCATTAAATACGAACAAACAAATATTAATTTTTATATATAGGACTATGATTATGTCACTCGCGGAATCCTTAGCAATAAATGGATTAAGTTTTATCTCAATTAGATGAATGGTATGGCAGCGAATTTCACATGAACAAAACCCTTCAAATGCAATTAATTTTTATATATCAGATTATAGTAAGCACCTTTAGATTTATATTTATTGATACGCGAGCCACAGTTTATATTTCAATAATTTTATCATTTATTAAATTTAAAACAAACTATACAAAATTATAGTCCAAATTAGATTTTTATACGTTGGCTTATTAAAGGGATTATGATATTTTAGAAAATTCAAGTTTTTCAAAAAAAAAAAATTTTTAAAAAATCAAATAACATACGTAATTTGTAAGTAATGTTGGACGCATGCGAATTTCTCCCGCGGTTAATGTGTTAATATAGTAATAAATTTTCAGACAAAAACATAATATATCACAGCTTTTTTGTTGTTATAAATTAAAAATGAATGAAATAGGTTGTATTTGAAATGAAAAGTATCGAAATTTTGATGTATGTTTGTATTTTAAATATAATACATATTTGCAACATTTTGGTTAATCGTATATTGGTTTATATGTCCATTTAATTGCACTTCACTGCCGATTATTTATCGTTTTTATAGCACACATCATCGAAATTGATCGATCATTTGTCATCAATTTTTCACCTCACAGCACAGCCGATCTGGGATGGAAGAAAGTGGAACACAATAGCCGAATGGCATTCAACACTATTTTTTTGCTTTCGGCGAGGCGATAAATTTCAGTCGCACAATGTGCAATTTCTTTTAATATCACATTTTTTAAATTCACCACATTGACATTTGTGTCTTGGAAATTCGACACCGTCTCGAGAATGTTTCGTGCAGAAGTACAGACCGTTTGTTAACTATGAGGCGTATGTGTATGCGTGCGGGTTAACCTTTAGAGAATGACGGTGTGATGTATTGCGGATGACTGGCGACTCACCTCGGAGTCCAGAAGAAGTGACGCGAAGAACTCTCACCACCACCATTGCGAAGCCTAAGAAGTACCTCAGCCTGGGACTGCCCACAGCAGCCGCGAATCTGTATAAATACTGAGGATGACACCGGTAGAGGTATCATAAGTCAACAATTGTGCTTTTAGTGCAAACGTCCCACGTACACTCAGTGATCCTCACTTAAACAACCCACTACAAAATGAACTTCATCGTAAGTCCACCCCATGTATAAAGAACCCCATCGGCATATAAAATCAACCGTAATTGCGCCCAAATTCGAATTTATTTAAAAACTGTGAACACATCCGATATAAGGGTGCTTAAATTTGTCAAACTGATCGTAGTGAAAATCGTGGAAAACAGTGAAAATCGAACTTATCCCATGACATTCAATGCTGAGATTCGAACAGCATTGAACTTCATGTATTAACGATCGAATTATAAAAACATCATAATGCATATTTATATATATATATTTTCGAATTTAAATTCAAAATCTATCGCAATCGAACGCATTTCATCACATCAAAATTTAGCACGCATCGAGCGGAAATGTTATTTGTTATATGTTATTTTTGCTATTATCATTTTTTTAAAATATTATTATACCAATTTAAATTTGCAATGAATAATTTAATCATAATATGAACGCAATCCCCCAAAGGAAATAATATTTCGTTATTTAGATCAGACTTATTTGGCGCACGGAAATGTTAAGCGATTTTCCGTCCATTAATCATCGAATACGGCCATAATTAGCCTCGTGGTTAATAAATCTAAATTATATACACGCCATGCTTGCATTTAATCATCTGAGCCATTGATTGATCTTTTTGTGCTTTTGTAGGTGTTGTGCTTTGCCCTCTTCGCCGTCGCTCTGGCCGCCCCCCAAGGACCACCGTTAGAACCAATTCCGATCCTCAAACAAGAACAAGAAATCAACCCCGATGGATCCTACAAATGGAGGTAATTTCGACACATTCAGACTGATGAAAAGATCGTCATTTAAAAAAAAAGCACTTAACGCAAGAATCATGGTCAAATTTTAATACAATTGAGCGGAATTTTCAACATAGTAGCCGTAAACAACGCAATAAAGACGGATTATCGTTAATGATTCGTTCGGCGTTTTTTTTTTAAATCCTAAATAATACGCTTAAGACGCTGCCGGTTTATTTTAGAGACGTTATATAAAATCGCTTTTGATATTTGAAACGTAAATCCGCTTTTACATCAACATTTAGCTGCTGAGATGCTCTTCTTCTTTCACGTTTGATAGCAATATATACTACAAAATTAAACATTGATACCCTGACGCATGATGCATAAATAGGGGATGAATTTATTTCAATGCATTCATATTAAAATTAATATAAATACGTTAAAAATCGATTGTTTAAAAATGCAATATGAAGATTTGCTTATTTTCAAGTTGGTCCGTTATTGTTATTTCTTGCATTTACGTTGATATATTATGGATTTATTTATATTGTCGAACAAGATGGATGTTATTAAATCGCCTATAAAATGCTAGTTTGAGGTTTGACCCGTAACTTTATACTTATGGGTCAAAGCAACGAGTTATGTCCACAATGGACAAGGCTAACGCGCGTAACCGCGAGGTTACTTATTCAAATCCACACCTGATATGACTTAAATACCACACTTGAAAATGAGGAATATATTAAAAATGGGCATATTTTCCAAGTGATGCGGCCTATCTACTTACGTCACCGCGACGTTATTAAATTATAATTAAAAGGCCACCAGCCGGCAGCCTGTTATCCTCGATTTTTCCGGCTATCGCGCTTAACCACCAAAACACATGGAAATCCCCGAGACGAATCTTTAGATGAAAATCTTAAAAGGCCGCTAATTTAAAGCCTTAAAATAAAACATTAACATCTTGAGGTGTTAAACGCCGTGTGCATAAACCATGTACCGTTGAGCAATGTTTACAAAGCTGCGCTCATACAAGGTATCGTATGCATTTTGTGCAATGTGCAAGTCGTTTTGTTGTCCGACAAATAAAAGCCTTCTAGGAAGAAAGTCGCCCGTTTGCATTACACACGTCCCGATAAAATTTCATGAAAATAAAGGTCGATTGCTTGCACAATCGTGTGCAAGAATTCAAATACCAATTATGGCATTTTAGGCATTACGAAATCGTGATTGTGTCTGAAGTAATCATTATTATTGGATACATAGCGTCCACGACGACTATGTACTCTTCCTTTTGTGCACATGGATTGAAACAAAAAGCCATGGAAGAAACGACATAAAGATGCTCGATTTATTTAGTTTTGCTTTATACTTGAAAACTGCGTACATTATCATTGTCAAGTTTTCCTTGACACGGTTGCAATTAATTGGAGTCATGCTTTCAGGGGAGGCATCTCAGATTACCTTCAACTATCAATACCGAAATTATTACCAATTATCCAAAGCTTCATTTCCACGCGATCAAGGATATTTACAAAACATGTTTTCCTGACTTGCGACAATTGCAATTTGTATATTACTTCATATAAATAAATTTATATTTATAATGCACATTTTCATGCATATCAAGCGTCGATATCGATAATAAATATCGCCATTATGGACGGAATAAACAAATTTTAAAGCCGAAAGGTTTGATATTGCATAAAAACGCCATAAAGGCTTTCGTTTAGTATATCGATGCTCAAAAAAATATTGCACAGCCTGTTGAAATTGTCGAGATTAATCCGAAGATTATGATTTTGTGGGCGTCCGAATTTTAGATAAAGCCTACACACAGGCGAAAGTGAAACTCCCATAAAATAATTATCGACGATGTGGACGCCTTTTTTATGAATTTCTAGATGAGACGAATGTCGGAAGAAAATTCTGTACAATTTTATTGTTATCGCGTAATCGCAAAAAATTCTCAGAGCGTCCAAGTCGTGAAGAGATGAGATATCGATCTCGATTATGCAATAGGTTCGACGGTTCAGTTTCCGGACGTAACACTTTGTATGCAAACATGGATGGTAAATCTTTATTTTCTTAATTTGGGGTCATTAGAGAGCATTTTTATTGAATGTGGCATTATTGCAGGGGATTGTGCAAGAGATGCTGCTAACAACAAAGCGCCGAATTGCTACATTTCGATTGCGTTTCGCGTTTAAATTAATTAGGAAAATCGTCCGGGTTATTTATGAGCGCCAAGATTGAGAAACGCCGATGTACTTTTTTACTATCGCACACTTTTATTGATCGCTTATTGCATAGTACTCTTCCTTTTACTTTCAGCATTCAGAAGACGCTTGATTATGTATTTATTTATTTAGCATTTTAATCAGATTCAAGAATGATTGCATATAGTAGACCTTAGCTTTGATTAATGTCACTTCGATTTACATCACTCTCTGATTGTGCAACATATTCAAAAACTTGACCTGGCTAGACATAAGTGCAAGGCCAGTGTGATTTATTACTGTGTCTAAAATTGGCATAAAATCTTAATAATTCAAGCTCAAACACAATATTTCCAATGGATTATTAATCGACTAATTACCCTAGAGCTAATTTATGACAACCATAGCAATTGACCTTAGGTCAAAATCGCTACCGAGCAAATGATAAATGGGACAAACATTCATATTAATCGATGGTTAATACTACCGGTACTTTGCCCTCACACTATGAATTACTAAGTCGAAGTGAGAGTTGCATCTTATAAAATTGTATATGAATGTATATATACAATAGTTGCATTCTAATATGATAATCTGCAATATAATACTTATTTTATGATGAATTTATTAAGCAAAATTCTCAATTGTTTCTGGCTATAATTAATTCATAAGAAAGTGCAATGCTTGCTCAATTGTCAACACCCTTCAATGCTCTTTTAGCAATCCAAAGATGATGGATGCAAATCTCTTTGTCATAATGCATGATGAAAGATCAATCGTCGCTATCATTTGCGTAATAATGAAAGTGAATGCACGTCTGATTGGCCCATTGAAACTATCTCGATCTTGATATTATATCATGGACCTTTTGATCCCATTGTCAATGGGTTGACAATAACTGGCTACCTACGCGAGAAAGTCTTCTCGTCTACGTACAGATCATTGCCGATTGTTCCAGCTTCTTTCAAAACAGCATGCTCACCTTTGTCGTCGGTGATTTATTGTATTGTAGAATGGCCACGACATCTGTCTTCATCGAGTGGGTCGTCTTTGAGTCCATCGATATTCGATTAATGCAGCTTGTGAAATATTTGGTAGTCGCTGTGGGCGACGATGCTGACTACTGTTAAAATGCATCTTTGATAGATTTATGATCGATTTTCCATAGATATTCTAATAAATTCATTGATATTCCAGCTATGAAACCGGAAATGGTATTGCAGCTGAAGAACAAGGATTCTTGAAAAATGCTGGAGACAAGGACAAAGAAGCTCAAGTCGCCCAAGGACAATACCAATATACCGATCCTGAAGGAAATGTGAGCTTTTTTTATACATATGAAAATATATAAATTATATCAACGAACTCTGTCGGATGATGTTGCTAATCATATTCAATTTGAGCGCCAACTTAGATACAAAAAGCGCTATCAACACAAAGATGGTGCTGGTAAAATAATTTTGGATCTATTAAATAATTTCGAATTGCGTCAAATTATTTTGACGCAATTGAAAATTGTTCGCCTATTACAAAATCGCATTCTGTTAGATCGTGTGAACAATATCGCAAGCCGAAAGTTCATGAACTGCTCATTAAGAAATTATGTTCTTTTTGACCTTTTTTAATAAAAAAATGTATATAATTCATTCAATTTCACAAGATCAATTGAAACAATGCTTGAAATCCCCAAGCAATTAATTTCAAATGAAGCACTTATATAAAGCGCTTCGGATTGTGCATCCAATTATTGCGAAATCGTTTAAGAACTATTGTTGGGATATCAACAATGAAATGGCGAATTTGTGCCGATGCAAAGAAATACGCTTTGATGAAACGCCAATTTCGCAACGGACGACAGTAATCTCATTTGACCCAAAATCAGAAGGTCGCGGTATATGGAAGCTTTTTGATATTTGATATGTTGCCTCATGACTTCAATCGGTGCTTTGAATCCACAGCTGATCCGCGTCACTTACATCGCCGACGAGAACGGATTCCAACCCCAAGGAGATCATCTTCCAACCCCGCCGCCGATCCCAGAGGCCATCCAAAGGGCGCTGGCTTACTTGGCGACTGCACCCCCACAGCCCGAAGACCGCAACTAAATTCACAACAAATACGTATAAATGGATTTGAACCACCCACTGGGATGGTTTCGCATATCAACATCGTGGCTCAACAACGACAATCGCCGCTCAATAACGATAAGAAATAGGCGATGATGACAAATCCCAATAGTTACAACGTAAATATTCTGGAATTTCGATCATCGTTTTTTTATTTTTTGAACTTATAACTTCCCTTGTATATATCTTTTATGCACGAATATTTGTGCAAGCATTTAACTAAATTATTGATATTATTTTGTGTTATTTGTACAATATGTGATTGAACGTGTGTATATTATACTACTTTTCTATGAACTTCTTTGGTTTTAATTTAAAAAGTGCCAAGCCATACGCAAGCTGCCATAGGGCACTGCATTGCAAATTCTTCAGATGTATATTTTCTAATATGGTGTATATTCTTTTGTAACAAGTCTGTGTGCTGTATACATTCTATTCCAAATGTGTATTTAAAGATGTGAATCATTAAAAAGATTGAAAACCTATCATTGATTTTTATACAACCTAAATTTAAGCTCCCAACAAATTTATGCTCTCAAAAGGGCATCAATTGAAGGCGAACCCTCAGTAGATAATGACATAATGATATCGAATCATTGCTATATAACACGTGATCTTTGGTTTAATGTTAATAATCCAAGATTTTCACTGACAAAACTCAAACTGTGGCTCGCGCATCATCAAAGAAATATATAAATGTGCTTAGATGACCGAATATACACGTTTAATTGATTTTTTTTTAAATCATCATTAAAGTATTGTGTTCAATAAGTATGACATTTTGTTATAAAAACAAGTGATCATTAACACTTTTCGTGGCCATGGGTTCGTCTATTGATGGCCGCATGATACTACATATGCATCATGATCGCATGGATCGTTCTTGGTCGATTTGATGCGGCCACGATAGTGTTAATTTTCAATATTATTAACATCACACTTTTCTTTGCTCATTTACTTTAAGATCATCTCATAGTCAATGGCTGTTGAAATTCACTACTCTTGATGGATCTCAAATCTGACAAACTATTTTATTATGAAGTGATATGAATCGACAATGTGATAATGGCTGAGAAATCATACAGCTTTGGATAAATTCAAACATACATGATATGGACAATAGGATCTATGAATCCATGAATGATTTACAATCGACGCATATTCACAGTTCATCAATTTCTAAACTGCTTCAATCTCACAATAGTCATGTTTCCATACACAATTCGAAGATCGACTGTTGCGTTTGTCTGCATTAGGTCAGTATCTGTGCCTCAGGTCGAGGTTTCTTAAGCAGACGGACAGATGAGACCTTTGAACTTAGGTTCAGTCTCTCGATATATTGCGTGTTAGATAACGTCGTCATTAATAATATCTCCGATGTTACCCAACTCTTCGGCGATGCACAGACGAAGAACGATAATGACATAATGCCTGTTGTTGAAAGTATTCCATTTTCATTAGTCACATCGTTAGAGAAGCCTTTTTTGCCGTACGGAATTATCCGGTCTGACCCAGAATGTATGACGTTTGAATGGCAATCGAATGTGGATTTTTTTCGAGTGTTCGTTCATATCAAAATATTGACTTTTCATTCGCTTTCTTTGGAGTATAGATATGTGTCAATCAATTTGTAAAGCCTTCAAGAACGCATCGATTGAAGGACGGAACTACATCTGGTGCTTTGTCAAAGTATAAGAGCACGCGTGTTACGTCCAAATCGATTGTTAGGCAATCCTCGTTGATTTATTTTTATTGATATTTTATTCAAAATCGTTATAAAAAAATATTGAATAAGCCGTGTCCCAATTTCGAGCGACTTCTTTGAATGCTGCCACGTTTGCATTCATATTTAACACTGACGATGGCCTTCCAATTATTGAATGAATTTCTCTGATCCGCAAAAAAATATATAATCGAAGTACATAATGATCAAGATTGCTATGGTATTAATTACTCAAGACATCTCAATGTAACTTTTACAGCAGTTATTTCACCTTCTGAAAGCGAAACTGGTCTTCCAGACAACCTCAAGACTTTACAGAAACCGTTCTCATTGATTTCATGCGGATTTTTTAAATGTCTTTCGGTCAAGGACTATAATTTTGGTGCACGCATCCAAAGTACTTGGATAATCGATCGTCATAATTAACATCATTAATACATGTCAAAAAATTGAGCATTTTACAATTGAATCAATGCAAAACAATGAAATACTGTATAGGATAATATTATTTAATTTCGAATTTCGATGATGATTCAAATTGTTATATCATAGTTATTTTCCACGAAGACATAATTCATAGTCAATTTTAATGAATTGTCTTAAATAAATTTAATAATGAAATTCGATTGGGTTCGAATATTAGCTAAATTTTAAATCTAAATCATTCATAAACACATCAGAAACTCGTTTTGGATTTAAAAATAAATATCTAATGATTGATAGAAAAAATCATTATCGCCGACAGGGGTAGTTATTTGAGCGCTAAAACCTCCCTCATTCAAAATATTACATTAAATACTATAGATTAATAATAGAAAGTGACGATTATTTTACCTGTGGTATGTTGTAATTATAATAGATTAAAGACCTGCAAATAAACGGTTTATGGCTGTTATATAATAATGATAATGATGATAGTTATAATCAATTTTCAGTTACTAACGAGGTAACTAAAATTTTATAAATAAACAGTCAATAATGTGTAATTATAAACGCATAAACATGGAGCAATATTTCACTTTCATCATACAGACTACCCTAAGAAATTAATAAATTGCTTGAATTTTATTTCGAAAATCGAATACCATATCGATTCGTCCCCTGATTGTCTTGAATTGCTCTGATAAGATTTTCAACATCCTATGGATATGACTGATTTGTGCAAGATTTATCTTCTTTAATATCTGGTGCATTTAAGCATTTTTTTGGATCTAAAAGATTAAATACCACGACAATCAAAAAAGTCGGTCAGAGACGCCTATAAGTGAATGGTTAGCAACTATAATTAAAATATCATTTAAAAGTAATGATAATTTTGTCGACGATTCATAGATCCTCTCTTAATGAAATATTCGAATTTATAATGTGGAAGGCAATGGAAAACCATGCAATAAAAGTCCTTTATCCCTAGGTATTTTTTAAAGTGACCTCCTATGCTTGGTAAATCATATAAGAAGCTTATATTTAACACTCTCGTCGCGCAGTCTGAATCAGCGTTGTTTCTCACGGAACCCAAAGATTCGAGGTCGATCTCGAAATATATTCAGACAGTTGTCGTCTGAAAGACATTATAGAAAGAGGTTCGTAAAGTTAACATTTGTAAGTCGTTATATAAATACGTAAAAGTGAGACGCTGGATTCGCTTATCGGAAATTGTTTAAAATTTCTCTGCATTTACTCCAGAATCTTCATTGAGTTGAAAAGTATACTTTTTCTGCAAATATATCAGTATTTTTTTATACTAAATTTTCTAGTAAGAGAACAGTTGTACTCAGAAAATGCTAAGTCCAACAATGAAAAGAAAAATGCTTAAGCTTAAGAAATAGAGTTGTGTTCTTCTGGAGAAGAAAATGGAATAATATATGCTTTGCCTAGCTTGTTGCCATCATGTAATGGCAATTATATTAGAAGCTGTAGTGAGTCAATCGCTTGGTCCGTCTAGTGCTCCTGATGTCCATTTGTTTAAAAGAATTAAGAATAATTGGGACAAAATCGATCGAAGTGATTATAAAACATAATATATGATACCACGTCCTTAAAAATCATAGAAAATGTTACTGCAGACAGGATTTCTATTGCTCAAAAACAAGCCCCTGTTTGATATTCAGCACCAAGAAACGAATTACAATTATTAAAAGACTTTGTATCCTTTGAAAATATAAAGCAAACAATGGTCAAAATTGCCATGTAAAAAATACTGGGCCATTTATGGTACTTGTCCGAAGAGTTAGTGTCATTTGCATTTTTTGACGACGAACTTTCAGTTGTAGAGAAGCAAAATATGATAGATGCACTAAGAATCGAAGGTGTAGAAGATTTCCCGAGAAAAAAATCATAGACGACTTTGTAATTAGTAACTCTTTACAACTTTTCCAGATACTAGGTATCTCATCACAGTTTTTTAAAAAAGATGTTGAATCTTGGAAGGATGGCTATGATTTTAAGGCTGTAAAGACAATGGTCCATTCTATATGGGTAATGAATGGTATTGCGTGTCGCGGGGGACGCGCGTCGCACATATCTGGTGGACGCAGCGACGAACGAATTAACACATTACGTGCGGGGAACATTATAATATATTCTATGTTAGCTGATGATTAAATGCGTTGTTTTTGCTCAACGTCAGCTAATATATTATTATGCGATGTTTTTTTTTAATTTTTTTACATCATGAGGATTTATTGAAACCATTTTTCAAAGAATTAAGCGCATTCCCAATACATAAACTAACCAAAAACAATGCTAACTTTTTGGAAGTATTTTATTCTTATTGTTTCTATAGAGCGTGACGTAGGTGTACATTTTGTTTTCATGATTTAAGGCGTCTTCTCACTTTAGAAATTTAAAAAAATCGATTTTTATTTTATTTTAAATTTTGAAAGTACATATCTTTAAAAATGTTATATCGAAATTTCATAAAGATCGGACCAGTCTAACTACATTTTTGGGGGATCGTTAGGTGACTACCTGAGAGCACCCGGCTGCATACATATTGTTCAGACTCATGGTGCAAGTATAAGAAAGTGGTGAAAAACAATCAGATAGAAACTTTTAAACATCCTCCTGCTCTAGCTGAAGATGTTCACGAGGTTTTGAAACCGATTTATGAAGATCTTCGGAGGAAATACCCAAAATAACAACGAGTGTTTCAACAGCTGTGTCTGGGCAATTTTTCTGCAACCAAAACATTAAACACGTTTATCTCAAAACAAGGTTTTTCGGTGGCTTGTTGATGAAATTTCGGAAACTATCCGGCCGATTGTCATGAAATTTGAATGACATATTCTTCATAGTTATGGCTATAGCGCATATCATCAGATTTTTGAAATTTTGATTTTAAGTAATTTTTTTTTTACAAAAAACTGCAAAAAAAACGCGTTTTTTTACTTTTTCACAAATATCAAAAATCTGATGATATGCGCTATAGCCACTGATATACTGAATCTAAAACTGTTTTATTTTTTTGTTTCAAATGACCCATCTCGGAGATACCATCAACAAGCCACGAGCATAACATTTCTACACGGGTTTTTCGATGCTACTGTTTTATTATAATAATTGTTCAAAAATATAAAAAAAATTTTTTTCATGTACTTAAAAGATGTGTTTATTACATAAGATCCATTTTATCCCATAATATTTAGCGAAAATCCTCGAAAAAAATCCCGAAAATAGCCTATTTTTGAGGCGCCTAAAGTGAGAAGACGCCTTAATGTAAAACATTAAATCATGTGTTCATAAACTGCAAGATATCCCAATATTTAAATCACTTTAAACGAAAAATCAACTAACGAACAAGATTCTAATCAATAATAATGTTTCGATATCAATAATAATGGCGAAACACTTGTTGAGTACTGATGACGCTATGATGATGGCAATTTTAAAAATATTGTCATTTTATGTAAATATACGTTTTTTACAAGCGACGTTAAAATATTGGCCGCGTCGGAAGGCAGACGAACGTGAAGTGCGCCCGTACGTTATGTGTTAAGAAGAAGATGCAGAATTTATGTATAGATATTTTCTACAAAATCAAACATGTTGGCTTAACTAAAATTAAACTTTTAAATTAAATGCTAAAAATTCAATGAGGATTTGTTATTAATACACGAGAATAAACAGGTTTTCTTGGGTTATTATAGATTTTGTCGCCAAGTCGAATCTAAATCCAATACATCGACAAGTTTTGATCTTTCATCTTTGATCAAATGTGTTAAATACCCTCAATGCAATGTTATAGCATTTTATATTGTGACGCAACCATAATAATTTACAGAGCAGTAAATACTTGTCCTAGTTATTAAAACTTGTAATAAAAAGCAAATAAATTTATGCTTAAAGAAGTAATCAAATACTTTGAGAATTGACTTTAAGTACAAATCAGGATGATGGACGCTGATGATCTAAATGAGCTAATGTGGATAAATAGAATAATCAAGTATTTAAATAAAATATATTACCAGATGTTTGACTTATTAATTTATAAGTAAAATCATAAAAACCTATTAAAGAAGCTAAAGAATCGCATATCCTGTTGTTGTATTATCGATACATCTTCCTCGAGTAAAAATTGTTATCTTTCATTATTTATAATGCTAAATAATTGTTGCAAATAAATATAAAATGTATCTCGATGATCGAAGATATTTAAACATATTTATATAAGTTTTTTCCAAGTAAACGTGCTTCAGAAGATGTATGAACTGACAAAGGACTTTCTATATTTGCCTCATTATCCTCAAGATTTACTCATATTCTGAAGTTTACCTCAATATGGATTTTCATAGAATTCAATCAACTATTAACCACAGCAAGATATTATCATATACAGCGTTCATCATACCAAATGTTACTAATTGAAGATGCGCAATTGTCAATTTAAAAAAAGTATTTTTGAGTACGCCATTATGTTTGGGTAGCATTTTTTGTATGTTTCAATTACCAATCGTATTTTATTATCTCATTTATGGGATGCTGAATTTCATAATCACATTCCCACAAAAATACAAACGGACAAATGGAAAGATCAGTACTCCTTTCATTTTCTTACTTAACTGAACTTTTATTGCTGAAGCACAAACGAACTTCCTAATTATTAGAATCAGCTGCTTATATGGCAAATATAAATATGCATATACAAATATAAAAGTATCTATTACATATAAATGCATTTATTTTGACACCTTGATCCAAAAACATATAAATTGAATTATGACCAGGGCAATGCATCGCATTATTGTGGTCATTCGCTGTCCCAAATGATTGATGAGCTTTTCTTTTAATCACACAAATTTGATTTATCTGTTTTGTTTGATTTATCAAATTTGATGTGCAAATATTTGCATGCATGGATAAAAATTATTTACACATCCACTTAATAAAATTAATGTTTTAAAACTGCAAATTCAGAGATTTTGACATACTTTTTGAGCTTTTTCCTCATATTTGTAATTTAATTTTCACACTTGAATCCCAATCTAATCATTATGACACACAATTTAGCAACACAGTAAAAAGCCCAAAAATGAAAAAGTCAAATTAATGCCAATCGCAACATCTACAGACATCTGACACAGCAATACCTAGACAAAAGCATTAATCTACGATCATAGTGTAAATGATCCCGGTACTACAGAAGACGAATCAACTTCTGACATAAAATCTATTTATACCACAACAAATAAACACATATTATAATTATAATGGACACATTTCATAAAACAACCTGCCATTCTGCTAAATGTGAAGGCCGTTTGACCTATAACAGTCTGTGAAAGGCCCGGTAACCTCATATAAGCAAACGGGATGTGATGCGCAGTTCATTCAACAAAACGAAAGTGTTTTAAATAAGCACTAAAGCAATTTTATATTCATATTCTAAATACAAAGGGCCTCTTTTTTATGATATAAATTAATATAATCACATATGTTCAATATATAGAAGTATAATAGATGACGACTTAAAGCGTATTTGATACATGCTGACATCTAGCTTTGCATCCCATCACTATTATTAAAATAATTTGATTTAATTTTGTATATCGTTAATTCTATTTAGCCTCATTTTGCACGATCTGCATAAATATTTATTTCTTAGCATTTGACTGAATCGGCTGCGTATAAATATTTAAGCTAATTTTGGGTTTTATCTGCGGTTATGTCATCCAAAATGTTTGAAACGATGTCACAATAAAATTTATTACCGAGCAATATAAATTAATGCAATTTAAAACAGTCGTTTGATGGCGAAAGATGCGTCGATATATTTAAACTAGGGCTTCGTACCGGAATAAAACCGAAAACCGGTTAAACCGTTATTTTTGTCAGAACAAAAACCGGAATCGGAGCGATTGGAAAACATCGGTTTTTTCGGTTTCGGCTATCTTAATGCTCAAAATGAATCCGTTCCCTCGTTGTACAATTTCGGCACTTAACTCATTAATACCCGTTAGGATCTTAGTATCCCGGTTTCCAAAATTTACAAAGGTCGCATTCCAATCTCCTGTATTTTATTTCGAAAGCGAGGGTTGATTACCCATCGCTTTCTCCGCGTAGTGTCGATCGTCTTTAAATTAAGTCTGCTCCGAATGCTCTAGGATTGCAAAATTCATTGCATTTCGCCGTACATACGATGATTTAATGTTTTTAGGAAGAATTAAAATGCACGAAGTTAAGTCGAAAGTCCGTTTATCCGCCTACGTGATAACTCTGAAACTTTAGATATTTTCTAGAAATAAATTTATATAAATAAAAGGTACATGTTCAACGTAAGAGAAGACCAGGGGGATGTCTTTTCTTGCGTTAGAAAATAAGTATTTTCCAACATAATTCAATTGATATAAAATTCGAATCGCGGCGCGGTCCATAGACGATGGTCCCGATCCACGAGTCGGCTGCGATGAACGACGGAACACGCTTAGGATTTCATTCGTTCAGTGAAAGAGATCAAAATGAGGCAGGTACCGCAGGTGATCAATAAAATGTCAAACAATTGGCAAAATAGAATATACGAAATCTTCCGTCTCTCTTCAAGTGCAATGTGTTATTTTAACAGCGCCATCTCTTGTGGCCCTGCGGAAACATTGCACCTGCATACCGGCCGATCGCTTCTTGTGCGTGCACCGTTGTCGGTTGGGTAATGACGCGCAGAAGCCGAGAGACGGGGAAGTAGGTCGGTTAGCCTTGGCTGGGGGAAGTGGTCCTTCCTGCAGCCAGATCTCTTTTTCTCTATCTCGTGTGGAATAAATACAATAGTTATTGCGAGAAGAGAGTCTTTTATTCGACACCCGTCTATTCCTATCAATTCGTCCAGTAACATTACGGTCCGATAGAAGAACACAAACCCATGTGCTAGCGCGGCCATCCTGACGAGCACGTGGGGACGGGGAGCTGCCCGGGGAATCTGCCCCTGAAAGCGCCCCCGCCTTAACGCTACAGATTTATAACGATTTGAACTCTTTTTTTCTCTAACTTTTTCTTGGCTTTTCAATTTGCTTTACTTTTACAGCGACGGTTCCTAGAACATCTCTAAATTATAATGATCAGAACACAATTTTAATATATTCTATCTTATGGGGGCTATTTTATTTTATAAGTATAACAAACCTCGAACAAATATACCAACACTTTATAATAACAACGATAAGTTCTTAAGGACATATAATTTACAAAAAGGACAAAGCTTAGAAGAGGGATTAAACCTCACCCATAATTTCACCTATGCCCATTGTATGTCAATACGACTTTTTAAATGCCATGGACGAAATGGTGAAAGATTTTACGCATTTAAGAGGCCCATTGTCAAAACTATGTGATTGAAAGGTGAAAGACAGGATGTTCATTGACAACCAAATCCAAAAAAATAATTACAAAATAAAATCTTCTAGACAAAAATAAAAACCTATATGTTCTTCATATTAGTGCTGTTTTTAGCACATTAGACATCCTATGTATCTTTAAGGTATATCTAAAAAACTCAACAGATACCAAAGCTGAGAGCTTAAATCTAGAAATATAGACTTAATGCATTTAGATCGAGTAGAAGATCCAGTTTCAATAAATACTTACATAACACTTTCGTCACTGTTACAAATTCTCACAAATGCATAGATCTTTAATAAATCAATAAAGGGGTGATTAAAATGGGTGTTTGACACCACATGAATCGTCTAAGACATAATATTTATCAATTTCTTCATCAAATTGTAACAGTTTGTGATGATTTTATAAGTAAAAAATAATAGCTATTTTAAATTAATACATCCATTCCAACGTCTAAGCCCGGCTTAACCCCAAAAAAATTCTTTAATATGACTGATGTCAGATGCAAGGAATCAACATGTTGAAATTTAGTCTCTCAAACCAAGTATATGTTGTGTGTATAAGTGTATTATAAAATTAAATAAAAATGCCTAAGTTTGATAAATAGAAAATATCCTTAATTCCCTGCAAAGTTTTATACATTCTCGATATTAATCCGATTAAGATCCATATAATAGTTAAAGTTAAGTTAAAGACATGACATATTGCATTATAAGGGTCAATTAATTAAGTAGAATAATTATATGTATATAGGGAAGAATAATTTTAACGTCACATTCCACTTGTGTTTTACTTATGGGAAAATATCTACTTTCGAAATGTACGGAAATAAAGTATGGCGAATTACAATAATCGAATTGAGTAACTTCCTAGTCCAAGGAAACGATCATATAAATATATATCAAAAATGTCGAACTCATTAAATTGTAAATTTATTTTTATGTTTATTCAAATCGGTGAAGAATTTATGTATTTTAATATTTTTTAATGAAAATCTCTTCCTCTTCTATCGAGCATTGTTTGATTATATTAAATCGTAAGAAATCGAATTCCAATCGCATTGATTTTCGTACGCAATTTTTAATTCATAGTCATCGTTGACAAATATGCCTAGTAATGATTGTCATTATTCTATCAAAATAAAGATGATAATTTTATGAGGAAAGTTCGACAATGTCATGTTACACAGGATTGTGAAAATGTCATCAAAATACATTTTTTCAAATGTGCAATACATCTTAACAAATTCCCGATACTAATAGGAATAATATATGTACATAGATAAGACGAGATAAACCTATTTCTATCTCTAATTCGACTTTATGGAGATAAAATGAGTGTTCTTGAAGATCCAGTACATAAATTATGCTCAATTATGTGCGATGAGAGAACCTGCTGAACACGTCAATTGTTGTAACAAGTGAAAGGACGATGATATTCAAATATTTGCTTTTTCTCGTGAGACATGCCGATTTTATTGCATATCAGCGTGCAATTCTTTGAATCAATTTGTTTAAAAAATATTTTTGGCAAAATTACAAAAAATATATTTACAAAAACATAACACATCGTTCGCATTGGAAATTTCTTGGCGAATTGCAAAAAATATATTTTAATAAGATGAAAAGAATTTTGCCATCGAATGTTGAAAAATATCAAGACAATCATGAATAATTTAACAATGTGATTTTAAATCAATTTCCATCTGCTCTATAAAAGAATTAATGATTTCGAGTCGACCTTAACATATTTTAATCTATTAAAATGCCATTATCTGAATGATTCATCATTTCGATCCAAAAACGATTAAATTCTTTAGTTTTTTATTCATTTTTAAAATTATACGATGTATATAATCAAAATTTTGAGACTTTATACAAGCAGTTTGAGCTACGGTTCAAGAAACACATATCATCTCCGAGACCATCGCCATCGTGTATTTTAATAAATAAGGAATTTGGATTACTTGTAAATTGTCGCTAATCGCACAAGAACGATGAAGAAAAATCTGTTCAATTTTCTTGACAAAGAACGAAATCGATTGTGCAGGATTGTGACTTGTGATAAGAAATGAGGACTTTAAAATTCACTCAAGCGAAAAAAATAAATAAAAAAATGCCTTCTTTGTATATGATATGATATCAGCGACGTCATTAATTTTAAATCGCTAAAATTTGATCAGAATATTACAGAATCTGGCCACAATCCGCCAACCCCTGTAGTCCGACATCCTAATATTCGTCATAGAATACGTTTGATGACAGCAACTGGTTTTTATTTTTATAAATGCTATGTCCATTGTGTTTATGGCGCTGATTGTATAATATAAAGCCTTTTGTTGTTTATGTATATCTCACCATTTTCATATTTTTTCGGATTACAAGTACTCCTTTCCGGAAAGTTGCGGATTACAAGGAGTCAAAGGCAGTACTCTATAGTTCGACAGATCGACAATGCCTTGTAAAACGTTTGTCGGATTACCGCGGGTCTACTGTATATATTATCAATAAAGAGAGAAGATGAAACAGGAGCTCATGAAAAATATACAAATTAATTTAAAAAGAAGAAAAATAGTATATTATTCATCGGGTATCAAAACCTCTAATTATCATTTTTTCAATATATAAAAATTAATCTCTGTTTGTTCGTATGTAATGCGCTGTCATATCGCTTATCAGATTGCGATAAAACTTCGTTCACTTATTGCTAAGGATTGCGCGAGTAACATAAACATAGTCTAATATATAAAAATCAATGTTTGTTTGTTCGTATTGAATGCGCTGCCATACCGTTCATCCGATTGCGATAAAACTTTGTCAACTTATTTTTTATACTTGCGGAAATAACATAGGCATTGTAAAAATATTTTTTGTGTACGCAGTATATTATGTGAGACGTGGTATTGGGTGGCTAAAAATAGGAACATATTTTTAATAGAAACATTTGCGATGGAAATAAGGAATTGACTTATGGATGACTATACTATGATGTTGATGATGAAGAAATCAAATAAAAATAATGGTCATAATAATAGTAAAAGCATAAGATATAAGAAATCAACTAATTAAATACATGTTTGAAACCACGTGTCCTTGATTCACGTGTGATTTAGACAGATTAACGTGTGACAGAAACGAATTTCTTAATTATGTACATCACTTCATATCGAAATACATATTTCAATAGTGGCCGGTTAGCCTTTAATGAAATTTCATTTCAAATCATCAAATTAAATTAAGGATCAAACCAATGGATATGCATCCCTTAAGTATATTGTTTTTATAATATAATATCATTAGTTTAATATACAATTTTTTTATACAAATAATTATATTATATTGTGTGTCATTGCTTCGAAGAATAATGTTTTGCAATATTTAGTAACCATATTTGGTTAAAGAGGAAGTTTATTAATCATTTGAAACAGCGAATGGCTACGACAGAACCAAGATCCGCTCAGGTCATGGCTCAAATTGATTGTGTTTTTAAATTAGCGACTATCTTTAATAATAAGATTAAATACGCCAAATATAATTCAATTTTTAATATCGTCTGATAAATGTATATTTAATATGAAGAATTGACAAATTGGTCACATTCGATCTGGAAAATTCGGTAAAACTTTCTATTTAAATTGCCTTAAAAAACTATTCCAAGACAAGGAGAATGATCCTTCACATTTGGTTAATTTAAGGTAGAATTATTAGGATTTAGCCCTGAATCTTTTTAATAAAAATCCAGGATTAAACCTATTTAATCAACACTTGGATGGATGAATATTTTTCTGTATTTTTTAATATTTTGTTAATATTTCGATAAGCCATGAGCTGATTGTATACAAACATAAACTTGAGACTGTCCCCAAGTCCAACCGAAATATAAACATTGTCATTAGAAAACGTTTCAATGCTATAAGCTCAGATTTAATAATCAATTCGTTGACATATCGAATGAAAATATTTTCTTAAAAAAACAGAAAAAAATCGCTTATTTTAATAATTTATTCAAGGTTGATAAAAAATTAGTTATCGATTTACATAAAGAGGAAAGGATTATAACCATAACTAAGAATCGGTCATGATCAAACCTTGATAATTGGAAATGGATGAATGATTTTCGATACAATGGCAAAAATAAGATGCAGGCTGCATGGTAGCATTGAAAGTGTCACATGACGAGAGTCTGTCACAAATATGGAAAAAATGTTAATTGGAACTCAGGCAACGGCCATGTTACCCAACCAATTTCCAAATTAGCATACATTTCAAAGTTTAACAGAAGCGAAAAATTCAAAAACATAAATTATTCAGCGTCGAGCCTCGCCGACGTCCAAAAAGTCAACCCATTTGACATTTTATCAAGAAAAAATGTTTCTATTCATATAATGATTATGTATATTTCAGATTCGGCGGTCACAGGCTAAATGTAAGTGGGGTAACAGCGCTGTTACTTCAGTCGAGTTGCATATAAAACATAGAGAATGTCGTAACTTTCCTATGCGACTACAGAATCATTTCACCTATAAATAGCTAGTCAATTCCTGTGCATATCACAGTCAACAAACGCTCCAGACCGACGCGGTTCATTAAGTGTTAACGAAAAATCAAAAGATCAAAATGAAAGTATTAGTGAGTAATCAATTGTTCTATTGCGAATTTACGAGAAAGTGCAGTTCAAAATAGTGTTTGTATTCAATCCTCGACAAAGGATCAATTGTGTGCCTTAAAATGAACGCATTTGACAGTGGAATCATTTTGACCGTTGTGAAAATTTTTAACAATTTTTTCAGCCATGAAAAATTGATCATTACTATACTATCCTAATCATCAAGGTCATTATTGATGATAAATATATCATCATATGACTCTTATATTTTGCATAAATATATACAATCAATATAGATTTTAATACATTTGTTTTGATGATTATGGAGTCAAACAATAAATTTGCACTCTACTAATTTAAATACTATAAATTCAATCGATCGATGATCGATTGTATTTATTTGATCATATCGTTCAATCAAAAACGATTGGGAAACTCTGCATATGAACATTTTCCACCTTTTTTTGTATCATGTCTTCAACTTATACAAGAAAAACCGGTGCCATCAAGACTATTATTTTTTTATGCGATATTGGCCATCCATTGCGAATTACATAAGCTGTATTTCCGCAATGCATTTATCAGTGTTTAACATTTTTATTGTATTGTTCAGGCCGTATTCTTCGTCGCTTGCATCATCGCAGTGAATGCTGATGATACGCCAATCCTCAGTCAAAAATCGGAAATAAATCCCGATGGAAGCTATGCATGGTCTTACGAGACCGGGAATGGAATATCAGCATCCGAGAATGGTTATCTCAAGAATCCTGAGACCATCAACGCCCAAGGACAATTCCAATACACCGCTCCCGATGGACAGCTGATCCAATTGTCGTACGTCGCCGATGAGAACGGATTCCAGCCATCGGGAGCTCATCTTCCCACACCACCACCAGTCCCAGAAGCCATCCAAAGAGCACTCGATTACTTGGCCAGTCTTCCACCACAACGATTCTAAGCCGGTAGAGCTTTGATACAAATTCGGATTATAATTTGCTCAAATTAATACACTTAAAAGTTAGCATCTAACTCAAAATATAGCAAAAAAATACTAATAATACTTAAACGATACAAAAAAAGCAAAAAAAGCTTTGTTTTAATCTTATGCCGCATTGGCATAGTTAGTCATTAATATTATGCTTGATGTTTATGGTTTATAATAAACACATAATTCAATCAGCTGGGTTCGGATTGACTGGTTTCCTTTTGAGAAACGAGTCGATTCATAGGTGCAATATAAAAGATAAACGATATCTCCATCCATATTTCAGCGATCTAGAGATATTCTTTAAAAAAATACAAACACCCTGAGTAATTCTACGATTGCTCTGTGATATTAAAAAACCTCTTTATAAAAAAAAAATTGATGGAAATGTGATTGGATCGATTTGTGTTGAAATCTCTTCTTGTTATGCGAATAGGAATCATTGTCGATGTACAAATTGTGTATAGATTATAAGTGCTCATGTAAAAATAAATGTTTTATTACACAAAAAAAAAATGACTTCTTAATTCACAACCGCAGATCGATGACTAGATTGCATGTTTTGCGAAAAAGGCAAGTGAAAATCTCGTTTTCGATTTTTACATACTCTTTCATGATCCTGTGTCAAGGTCGCATTCCCATGTCTACAAAGGCCAAATGATTTTGCAAAAATTAAAATAAACGAGTTTTCCACACAATGATACATCCAGCATGAATAAACTTTATTCGTAATTTACCGTTCAAACAGAATTTCAATATTATAATATGCTTGCTGGTGTGAAGCGTTCGAATGTGGTTGACATTGGAAGATGGTCTTTTTATGACCACATTTTTGCACGGTCGAAAAAGTGCATTCAAATAACACTATCACTAAATATTACATAAGATAAGCAGCAAAATAAGATAAACAATCACGTGCATCTCGTTTTTATTGATAGTTTGCTTTTTGCTGAAATATCTTGATACATTTGGTTTCATGGAACATTTTAATAGGGGAGATAGCTACCAAAATTATGCACCCATTACTACAAAACTATTTTTTTTATCAATCAGTGTTTATACAATATAATTCGGGAAAGTTATAGTCTACCAAACTTTCAACGTTATGAACGTTAATTACAATTTTTGCAACTTGAATAATTGTACATACTGGCATTAAATTTGTTCTCTTGCCTACAAATTGTTTACGCTAATTATTGTTAAATAAACGTTGTCTAATTTTGATACAAAGTGGCTAGGATTTCGATAGACATGGTGCGAAAACTTGATGGAAATATTGCAACTTTGGAAATAATTGCAATGTTAATACATATAATATTTACTATAATCAGCTTTAATATAGTTTCAATCTTGTAGGTATTAGACATTTATAATATTTAATACTGATAAAAAAAATTAAACCAATATGCGCCAACATGGTGCATCCGTTAAATGTCTCGCAAAAAAAATCCGCACAAAAATAATAGTTGTACTAATTTAAAAACCTTTTTAGGTATATGCCCAATAACTCACTGAAGTTTCATCGCAATCGGATGAATGGTATAGGATTTGTATATACATAAGAGATATATTTACAGGTTTCAAAAATTGCTATAAATATGAGCAAGAATATTATTGCGACAGACTGTCGTTTGGTTTACTTAAAATATCAAAACGACAAAATGAGAAATTCATAGGAAAAATTACACAAATAACGTCGCCGCAAATTATATATTACGTCCAAAGCCAGTGGACTTGTTAACCTTTTAAGGAGTTCAGTCGCATATTTGCGATCGAATTATAGTCATTGATGGAGAGAGTGTCTTGCGTACATCATACGATTGCATAACACAAATATATCTACTAATATTGACCCAAATTAATTGATTTATTGTGTGCTATCAACAGTGTTTATTTATTTATATACAAGTTTTATACATGCTGCGTGATCTTGACAGATACGTGGATTTGCACGGACTATAAGTGGCGCACATACGAATATAGCATCTATGTTTATGATGATTTAAAATTAGCTCCACTACTCAAAGGGTTAATAGCAATTTTTTTCTATTACATAAAACATAAAACAATCAGATTAACATCTAACTATGACATTTATCTGCATAGCGTTCTCACAGAAATACATGCAACAAATGAAAAATCTAGTACATAGATTTAATTGATTCTTCTTCGGAAAAAATAGTAGGCATAGTATCAATTTCATAATTGTTGTGTGTAGATTTTCTATTTTTAACAATGTAATTCTTAATAAGTAAAGATGTCACTATAGTCTCCAACTCAAAAAAAATCACAAAATGGCAAGTGTTTAAAATAAAGGTAAATTTAAGATATCATGTCAACCGTGTTGAAAAAAGTAATTTCGAGAAAAACGCGTTTAAAGATTTCATTCTGGTATGACTGACTTATTTAACGCGTCACTAAAATAACTATAACTCCGTAAGTAATTGGAATTTCAGATTTTTTTAGACGAATTCCAAAATTGTAATTTTTTTCCAAATTTTGGCTAATGTTGATGATTTATTTTCTATTTTATCCAAAATATCTCACTACGTACTCTTTATGAAATTTAAAAAACACTTATTAAAAATTACTGCTAAATGATGGAAAAGCTTCATAAATTATCAAATATTGATAAAAAATTAATTATGTCAAAATTTTTAATAACGACCTATATTAAAAAACTGAGGTAACAATTATTTTTTAAAATTACTATTAATTGATTGCTATTAAAAACTATGTTGATATTCGAACTAATACGTGCGCCTCTAGCGGCGAATAGCGAAATCTTTAAATTGCACCCTCATCAAAATACTGTTTAAGATATATTTATTTTTTTAAATTGAACACAATTTTAACGATGCATTTGCATTTAAAATATTCTAATGATGATTAAGAACATTTATTTCTCCACGATGAGATTTCGTCGAGTTTTCGCTATCGTTCCACTTTCTTCAGTTGATCAACACGATGACTATTTATTTGCTATCGAATGCAAGCCAACGAAATAATGCTTCTGATATTTGTTCGCTTTATTAACGCTTTGCATAATTAAAAATTTGCATAAACGACCAATCCTGAATGTGGTAAAATTGCAAGCAATGCCATTTAAACGTGTCCTTTTCACAACAGTGCCATCTTGGATGCATCGTCTTTTTTTTGAATATTCATTGTATCATCTTCGTATTTAAAAACCTCCATCAGAGAAGAATTTGGCACACCCAATTTTTTTCTGGTTCGGGGTCAATTCATTAAAAGCTGTCCGAAGAACATTTTTGGCGACTGCCGATAGTTAAATGCCATGAAGTAAAGATGAAAATTGCTGTTGCAATGCCTCTTCAACTATTTATTTTAAATATCAATTATAATTGGACTGTCCAAATTTGAATTGCCATGTGTGTGCTTAGTTTTAGATTTTATAAAAATGCATTTTTTAAAAGGAATCTACTGATCTGATAATATTATATTTGTGTAGCAATTACATTTACATCATTATTTGCATAATTTTGCATCATGAGTAATACAGTGACATCTAAATAAATGATTTGTAGTTATTGATTGAGGTCAGTGCTATGAAATTGCATTAACACATAATAGTCGGTGGTATTATTTATCAAAATATTGCATCCAGATTTAATTTAAACCAAGATAAGATCATTTGAATATTGAAATCATTATAAATCAGTAATTCATTTTTCAAAATATCAATACTTTTGATCGCCCAAATTTGTTACCACAGTGATTTTTTTTAACAATCTGAATCTTTACAGTAAAAGTCCAGGAACTAACCCATTATACCAACAAATGGTCTTAATACTAATTACTCGGTAGGCTATTTAATTTTTTAATGTAGGAAATCACATTTACTTAATGCAATTATCTGAGATCATAGGTGTGTAATTGAGATATTAAGATGATTCAGACCAAAAATACATTACGATGGAACAAAAGCTTATATCGCAGAGCTCCGACCACAATGCGTTTAAATGAAGGCAGCTTATAATTACAAAAACCAAAGATCGCATTGATTTCGAAGCATTAATTATATTCCATCATTTAAAAAATCCATTAGCACATGTCTGGGAAGATATTTCTCTTTAGACGTAGCAATTAAAAGTTATATTTTGCTGTAAATCGGAGGCATAGAAGACTTTTTTGTCTTCATTAAGAGCGGTGAAAATCAAAATATATATCAAACAATCTTTTATATAGACAAATATGTATGTCAATTTATCAATGAAGAATTGTATGTCCATAAAAAACATATGGCAAGCTTAACACTTTACGGTCCGCTACGTTCAAGGCGATATTTCACTAAGAGATCGGATAGATTTTATGAAAAATGCACGACATAAACCTTTAATAAATTTAAATGTAATTTAATGACTTCTATAATACCACTATCTATCATCTATGAAAGCATCTATCAAAAGCATGAAACTATCAAAGAAATCATATTATATTATATATATTGAATACATAAGTATATTAACCTGTTGATGAGTACAGTCACGTATTTGCGATCGAATTCCAGTAATTCAGAAAGAGCAATTTTGTAAGTTGAGTTCGGAGAACGACAGAAACAGAAAGAGTGTCTTGCGTACATCGTACGATTACATAGATCGATAAACCAAATTTATCAGATCAGTCAGGAGCGCTTGGAGCTGAGCAACCTTTATTTCATAATACATTTGTTTAAATCTTTTGTATCTTTATTATAGGAAATGTTTCTAAAAATATTTAAAGTAAAATTATCCTTATATTTCACTCATATATCTCTAGCTGTAGGTATGCGAAATTAAAGTAGCTCGAAATCAGTTCGAAGTTGCTCGAAGTCAAATTTAGCTCGATAGTTTGTCATGTGTGGTTAAATTTTCGAAGCAAAAATGTCAAAATATCTTAATAAAGGAACGAAAGATAAAGAAGTTCGAGAAATTAAAAAAAGACATTATCATGGGAACCCGACTGGAGTCAAAAGCTGGTGCAAATGGCAGAAAACCATTGCTTTAAGAAATATCCAAAAGAAATATTGAAGATCTGACTCCATTTCTTGGCCAAGAGATAAACCGCATCCCTTACCAGTTTATAAAGATTTTTCCAGGGATGAATTACTTCAAAGATGCTTGGGTGGCCATACCCAAAATGCTAATGAATGTTTTAACTCGACGGTTTTTGCGACTGGCTCCAAAGCACCTGCATTCTGGTGTAAGAATCATTGAAATATTAACATACATTGCTGCTGAGATATTTAATAACGACTACAGCTTTATTTTAAATATGATGAATACATTAAATATAATTATTGACACTGAAAGCTGGAGATCCATTATATGCACCTGAAATCATTGATTGATCAGTAAGTCACTAAAATTGATAGATTTATCGTATCAAAACTTTAAACGAGATTATCTCGAAATTGCATTTTCAAAATGTTCGCCAGTTGTAGCTTAAAAAGTTGTTGATCGATCTGACTGAAATTTTGGGATGTTTCTCACTATAATATTATCTAGTCAACTAAGCTAAAGTTTTAAGTTTTTCGGGTAAATAAATGATTTTTTTGGGGTAAAAATTATCAAGAAAATGGTAAAAAATATGAAAGTTTAACTAAAAAGTCTACCAATTTTTTAATTTTATACTTTTTAAAATTTTTATAGCTAAGTTGACTGTCTACATATGTTAAAAATCAAAAAATATTTCCGTTTTCGATTTCAGTTCAACAGGAAACTTTCGACAAGTGGCGAGCCGTTTGATATCACGAGAAAAGGCGCCTAATGAAATACCTTATAACTCCGCCATTTTGTTTTTTTATTTTTAAAAAAATAAAATAAATTAGCACTTTAAGGTTGTAGTAAAATAATGTCAAAATTTTCAAATGATACAATTAATTTTTCACCATCAAAAAAATCATGAAAAATGACTCATTTTCGAGCGTCTAAAGGAATTGCCCCCCTAAAGTCATTTTAAAATTAACTCACCATTCAAAAGGTTTAAACCAAGCTTTGACGATACATATGTCAAGGATGAAGTTGAAGAAGACTTACAATTTTTGTATCTTAAATCTATACAAAAGAGTGTAAGTTTATTTTAAATCCAAAAAATTATCTAATCATTGGTTTTCCCATAAGAACTGATATTTGCTAAATAAATATATAATACAAGTTTATATGCAACAATGTATGTATGAGATAAATGTTGACCTGAATGATGTCAGCAAGCAAATAGTAGAATTGTACATATATATGCATCTTCTAAAATATACGGTAAAAATTAAGAAGAGATCTAGAATGTAATTTTATTGATGTTGATAAAGCCATACAATTTTGCACCATATTAAAACGTAAATAAAAAGCGTCAAATTTCATTATATCGGTTATTACGAGCAATGTTTGTAAAAATCTTTTCCCCCAATTTTGAATGCGATTGTGAGTCACAATCGCGAAACTTTTATAACAAATACGACTAATTTAATGTAGGTGTTTTTGGCGCCATTGAATGCGTAAAAAAATATTATATAAAATAATACAATATTAATGAATTATTTATTTATTAGTTGTCAACCGGTATTTTTCATAACCTACGGTCAATGTGAGCTGCTTGGACGTGTCATTTGCATAAAATTCTATCATACTTGCATTACGAATATAGAAATAGCAAACACACTATTGGGCAACTTTCTTAGAAGTCAAATGGCAGCATAAAATATTCCGGGGGTCGAGGCTTTGTCATCTTGAAAATATCCTTCCTAATACTCATCCGGTAAAAATCAAATATTCATATTATTTTTGGCATTATCTGCAAATATTTTATTTTGCACGCTTGTTTGAATTACCTTGTGGCAAAATCACGACTTTTTTTCTGACAGAAGTTGCACGAACTGTTTGCTCATCGATTTATTCCAAATATCATGTGCTCCAGTAATCTGCATATGGACGTCATCGTGTCTAAATGGTTCTCATACAAAATATTGTTTAATGTCATAATTTTTAAATATTCAAAAGCTTTTATACATCCTTTTGAAACCATTGGATGAATCAATCTGCATATTGCTCTAGCGCCAATTGGGTCATCTAGCTTTTTCATAATCCTCTTCGAAACGATCAAAATCCAATAAAGAAGTTTCGTCCCATATAAAAACAATAACACAAAAGACTCGAAATGGCATCATCGAGATTTTTCCTGCATAAAAACTTTAAAAACATCACCAAAGTGTGTCATTTGCCAACTAAATGATTATTCAAAACCATATATGTATATACAATTCTATTATCAAATATTATGTCGTACAATATTGCATATATGCATTATTAATATTGATGTATTTTTCAAACATTATCATGAGGCATTCCAAGACGATGAGGTCATACAATGCAGAAAAAGTTTTCTATTCGCAAGAAAGTCTTTTATGCGAAAAGGTTATCCATGAATCAAAATCATCCTTTCAACAATTAAATTATATTATTAAGCGCTCACCTTGATATTCTATACGAAACTTCATTCCTTAAAACTAGAAGAGCCGCTCATTTTTGATCCTGTTCATATAATAGCGTCTTCGAACCTTGAAAATCGATGACCTCAAAGGCCATCGAATGATAAAAACAAAAATCCAAGTTTGGATTTTTGACTATAGGTACTTCAATGGGAAAATTATTATGCTATATTGCAGCATGAGAATTAAAGTTACGCAAGAAGATGTCTCAGTTTTTATTTTTACTCGTCGCTTGAATTTTTCTTCTTTTCAAATCATGTTTTTTAGGGTTGACTGTGTGTTGATCATTCGATTGAATGATTGTATGCATTTAAAAATATCTAAAATCCATAGCAATGAGGTTTTAACTTCGTCTATTAAGGTCGTCCATCTCACTTTATTACGTCAAAAAAAATGTCGTGCATAGTTTTCGTAAAGAAATTCCGATTATTTCAATGATTCATAGCAAATTCGCAAAATGCGCCCGAAGCAATCACTCCGTCCGGATTGCGCCCCAACGGCTCTGAGACCACTGCAGTCGCAGGGTTTCCCCAATACCTGCTTCTGTTTGCAAGCCAGAGATTCCGTTAAGAACCTTTCTTATCTATTTTTTATCCTTCTTTCCTTTCTTATATACGCCTTTCTAACCACCGAGGCTCCGAATATTCTAAAGAAACTAGAACAACTCGCAAAGACGCAGTGTCGTAATAAGGGCTTGGCAAAGCAGACTTCCGGCACGGGCGCAACTAGGCTTGGGGCGCAAAACGCAGAATACCGACCCGATCGAGAGTTGCACATAGTTTTTATTTTATTTGACTATTCTACTTTACACAATTCAACACTGATTGACTATATACTAAGTTGTCTAATCCCTCTTTTCTTCGTTTTGGCTTAAACATTGGGCCTACCCAGCCGGCATAACCGATTGTATAATTTAAACAACTCACCCGATCATTATTCCATATCCCGTAGACATATTCATGTATGGTGTCTGATCGCGAGGCGCTCACTCGTTATGTCAGCAGTCCGAAAAGCGGACCGGTTGAACATACAAACATTGTGGCCATTCTATCCTTTTTTAGGGCTTTTTGCAGCATTTTTTATGATCTTCACGACCACGGAAGCCCCCTCAGAGGCTGATTTACATAAGTAGCTCGCGCCAAATGAGATCGCGAATGAATCTAGTCTCCTCCCTCCTATAAAAAAAATATATTTATCTATATTACTATTTATATTTAATATATTGCACACATAATAGTATTATTTAACTTAAAAAAATAGGGGGGGGAGACAAGTTAGATACTTGCCAAGGGCACTTCTTACCCTCGTTACGGCTTTACAAAGACGTCAGATCAGCCCAAAAAGATAAAGCTGAAATAGCTGAAGGATTGCTTTTTGAAGATTGAATCGCTAATTAATAGTATATTTCCTTTTTCAACAATTTTTAGTACTTAAAACTTTAAACGCGTTTTTCTTGAAACGACATTTTTGCATGCGGCTTTTATAGAAATTCGAAAAACCAAGTCGCCGATTGGTCTGAAATTTTATGAACTTATTTTACACATGTATGGCTATGATCTTTCGCAAAATCAGGTCAAAATGTTTATTTTCTTACGATTTATATTAAAAAATGCCTCCAAAAAAAATTTTTTTTTCCAAACTTTTTTCAAACCAGCGCCATTTTGTTACTTTTAAACAAAAAATATTAATTGAGTATTATATAATAACGACACTCATACAGATTAGGAATCTCTTTTACTTTTTGTTTCAGGTAAGCCTGAATGAAAAAACTGATGAACACTCCGAACTTTCAGCATCTTTTTTGACATGCCTTTTGATGTTTTAAAAACGATATAATATATATTTTTTAATTACGATTTTATAAGAGTATTCTAATAAATCCCAAAAAAAAAAAACTATTTAAATATACGGTGTATTTATTGTGGAATCTCTTGGTGGCTTAAGTTTAAACGATATGAATATAAGAAATTCAAGTAAGACTGGAACCACTGGAAGAGTATTGGCCATACTTGCATTATATTTAATACAGATCACTTATCTCCATGTAATTATTCATTTAATTCGAATAAATATGAAAAAAAATTAACGTTTTTTAATATGTATTTTCGAAAATGTTTGTGCAACGAATCCAACCATTGAACTACGAGACTACCTGATGCAAAAATAACATTTGGGTTTATAACAAATTCCTATCACAATAGTTCTAAAACTAAGTTACTTTTCCCAAAAAAATCCTCGATTCAAATTGATTCCAAAAAAATCCAATTGTACGAATTATTCATTAATCTTTTGTTAAATATAATTTTATTACAATGCTTAAAAGCCACACAATTTATATAATTGAATTTATCATGTATTATAAAAAAAATTAAGGCGTTTTAATTCACATCAATGAATTCCGAACGTTCAAATGACATGCCCTAATAGTATGATTTCATTATATTTAACTGCTAAATAATTTATTATTGCTATGCAAAATGTTTTCTTTGACTAAAGCTCTCCCAAGCATTCTCCCCTTTATATTATTAACAGAAACAAACATCTGGTTTTTTTTGGTTAATTTAGAGCAGTGATTGATTATTATATTACTAGGACCTCCTTAGATCATGATTAGAAGGAATTTTTAAATTGACAAAGGTTTATCATTTTATTGAATTGAAAGATTATCTCATTATTATTTTTAGTTGTCAGCATTTTGTTAGTAATAGATAGATCAATTTCGTAATGGCTCCATTGAACAATTCTTCTAAGTGGACATATAATACAGCATTTATGTCTATGATATATAATTTCGTGTACAACATCCATCTTTATATATTTAGTATGAAATAATTACGTATATTAATTTAAACTGTGTGAGCAAAGATGCCAATCAATAGATACAAATGTGAAGATTGGGTACTAGATGTCAACACGTCGATGCTCATCATCATCATCGTGGTGGAGTCACACCACTTAGTTGTGCAAGTTAAATATTAGCCGACGTTTCTAAACAGTTGTCCAAGATTGTTAACAACAAATTATACAATCGTCCATGTTCATTTTTTGACAATACGCCATTCCTATCCACAGTTACACGTGAGGAGCTTTACAGTTAACACCAGTGCGGGCTTAGAAATTGCATCGGTGAAAATCGAGCTGCAAAAAAACGATGATCATCCATGGTGATAGTGAAAGGCAAATGTTTGTGCTTATCTGCCTTGAATAAAAAACAGGGGAAGAAAAAATAGACGGGCGCCAATTGATTTGCAGAGACGCATTCAACACTAGGCCATTGACCACGTCCGCAAGAGGCTTCGCACATAAACGATTGTTCAAGCAAAAAATGCTATTTTTTCCGGTTTTTGAAAATGGTTCACGGAATTGACATTTCTAGTTACGTATAATCGAAAAACAGGATAACAGTGACTCAATACAAATGGAGTGCCCGAGAGCAAAAGTGAAGGCCGCTGTGAGTATAGAATTTTTCTGTATGCGTAGTTAAGTGATAAATTGATCATCTTGTCGGTTTGAGAATCGTGGAATTTCCCATCATTTTTTTCTGACCACAACTAAAATAAGTTCCGAGGATTAGCTCCTTCGACGATCTATAAATCATTTGATACTATTTTTTGTTTCCAAGGTAAATTTTGCTCACCAATCTTTAAATAAAGATGATTCCCTTTCATATATCATGTTTTATTACCTTAGGGCTGACTGAAACTAATTCACACAATAAAATCGATCTTGTATCATCTATTTAAATACCAACCTCATGTTCGTTACTAATATCATCCAACTTCAATAACAACATTAAATTTTAATTAATCTACATAATGATTAAAATTCGCGCAGAATGCCAATTCTCAATCAAGATCTTTAAATGTCAAGAATCTTATATTATCAAAATAATTGATTTTTAATAGCTATTGTCATTCAAAATCATCGATTTTTTATGGCAATAGATGGTATTCATTGAACTCAAGGCATCACGACCTTCGGATGACCAATCGTGCGTCTAGTACTAATGCTGCATATGCCTGCTGAATCCGAAACAGGCTACAAATGTTTATCCCAAGTACCATATTTGATTAACATATTTGGTTAATCATTATTTGTATCATTTTATATCACTCAATAAGTTCGAATGATGCCAAAATCGTCCACAAAATAATTTTGATCGATCATAGATTGAAGTTGCATGATATAGCTTAAAATCGATATTGTCTATGAGAAAGCTCTGTTCAAAATGGGTACCGCGTTTGCTCAAAATCAATAATGGATGAAACGTGGATCCATCGCTATATTCCAGAATCAAAGCGGCAACCAATTGAGTGGATAAGGGCTGACAAAGTGATCAAAACACAAAATATAAACGAAATTATATTTATAGATTAGCTTGAGAAATGAAGAATTACCAGTAGCAAATATTATATGTTTTTTTTTTTGCAATTGACTGAAGAAAATATACGAAAAAATGACCGCAAATGAAAAAGAAAGAGGTGGGGAGTGAAAAAAATCCTACGAACTTATTGAGTGATGTGTTATTGTATAAAATATTAACCCAGAATTTTTAAGCTCTTCTAGAAACACCAAATAATAATATAATTACTTTGGAAATATCTTTAAAAATTATCTTCACTATGTATAAAAGTACACTTAAACCTTTTTTGTGCGGTAGATGCGTTCCGCAGAAAATCGCACAAAAAAAAGCTATAAATAAAGTGAAAACGTGTTCCATGGATTTTAAAAATCGCATAACTTTGAAACAGCTATATAAAATATATCCAAAATCGCACAAAAAAAGTTAATAAAACATCGGGAAAACAATAAGGCAATTAAAAAATAACATTTTTGGTAACATTTAAAGAACGTTTTGCATCATCGGTAAATTTTTAAGGATGTCTGACATCTGGCATCTCAAATGTCTGACGTCAGCTAGAGAAATACTTATTATTTTAATTATTATACAAACTATCGTTGCTGTATGATAATTTTCATTGTGATTTTCGATACGACTCAAAATCGCTCTCTTCTTCGGAAGAAATAGTAGGCGTAGTATCAATGTCATCATTGTTCTGTGTAGATTTATTATTTCTTATTATATAATTCTTAATATCGAAAAGATATTTTCACAAAAATGACGACTGTTTAAAATAATAGACATTTTTTGGCCTTATTTTGTCAGTTTTACTTTTTTTTATATGGTAAATTTTAAATAAATTTTGACATAAATCTGGTAGGAATAATATAGGGTTATATAGGAAAGATTCGTACCTAGTTTAAGAAAAAAAAAATAAAAAAAACTGTTTTAAAAAAAAACCGCATAACTTCGAAATCGCACAAAAAGAGGTTTGAGAGTACATGTTAAAATGTTTAGAATATCATCAAAAAAATGCAACAGATGCTTAAAGGGCACTTTGTGTCGTTTGTGTCTCCGGGGGAACATTTAGAAAATATACAGTGCCGCTCAAAACTGTTCAAATGTTTTCCAAACGTTTCCTTCTGCATTGTTTTTTGTCAAATCATAGTATAAATATGGATTTTATTGAAATAAAAAGTACGACAAAAATTAAAAAAAAACATTTGAACAGTTTTGTTCTGTACTTTCTCAGGCCACCTTTTGCGTCAATTACGGCTTGCAATCGACTAGGCATCGAGGAAATGCGCTTCTGACATTGTTCCGTACTAACGTTGTCCCATTTCTTTTGGAACCAAGTCCTTGAATTTTGGTTGGATTTCGAGCCAGGGCACATTTGACTGATGCCAGGGTTTCTCGATTAGATTCAAGTTCTGAGACTGAGCAGACCAAGGGAAGATCCATAAAATCGAACTGTTTCTTCCAAATCGCTTTCCAAAGTCCTTTGTAGAGCTCCTAGTCTATGTTGTCCTCTATTAAAATACAGTAGCTGGGACCAAGGGTCGTAAAGTATTCCCAAACCTTGATTCGTCTGCCTCCATGCTTAACAGTTGGTTGAGTTGACTTACTCTCGGGACTTCTTCCAGTCTTAAACCAGCTCCATTTCAAACTATCAAATAGGATATGCTTAAACTTCGTTTCATCTGACCTGATAACTCGTTTCCAATCTTATAAAGTTCAGTTGATGTAGGTTTTTGTAAATTAAAGCCTCTTCCAGCAATGGTGCTAAGTTAGAAGTGGCTTTTTACCCTTTTTAACGGAGAGATAACCAGCAAACTTGAGTGCTCTTGCAACAGACATTCGACTGACGTCTACTTGAAGAAATTCCTTGACTTGAGCCACAATCTGCACGACTTTATCAACTTTCTTTCTGGGCTTCATCGATCAAAGGACTGGGAAAAAATTATTCCTAGTCGTGTAATCTTTCTTTAAATATAGGGCAGTACTGACAAAAAAGTTTAGATTTAGCTGGTAAATACCGGCAGAGAAGCATATGTGCACAAAACTGTTCAAATGCATTTTTCTATTTTTTGTCTTACTTTTTCTTTCAATAAAGTTTATACTTATACATGATCAAATATAATAGAAATACTATGTTTTAAAGTCTGAATAGGTGTTTCGACAAAATAATGAATCGAAAATAAACGTTTGGGAAACATTTGAACAGTTTTGAGCGGCACTGTATATGCGTCATAATTGGATTCGAAGCAAAATAAATTAACTATATTAATCGCACAGTCATGATTCATTTCATTCTTATTTCCATACGTTTTTATTCAATGAATCGATTGAAAAATATATAATAAATCTTGAATAAAAGCCATTTAAGAATTTAATGATGATATAAGTTTTGGGGTTGTTTCAACCCCACATTAGTAGTTCAAAGTAATATGCAGGATATGAAGACTTTTGACACATTATGCCAAAATTACAGCTATTAACCGATCATGGCTCACAACAATTTATCGCATTATCTCATTATCAATTTTTTGTCTTATTTGTGATAGCAAAAAATATTCGCACGATGTTTTTTTTTGCCAAACGATATCATTGTTGTTAGTGTTTTGTAACAAAACTTTCGATTTCATCGATAAATTTCAATAGATCTTTTTTGTCGAAACATCAACAACTATGGACATTAATCTTAACATACGAACGAAAGTTTATTTTTATGAAATCATAAGAGAAGCAACTAAATTCAAATTGTCATTGATAGAATATTTGAATCATATAAGGAATGCACAAGCAAAATTATGTTGAATTTTCCCATTGCTCCACCTCTCTAAATCATCATCTAACATTAGTCATTGCCTAAAAGACCAAAAGTCAAATTATTTCGGTCCATCGTCAGAAATCGCTATGCAGTAATTGATCAATAAATTTAAATTTGTTTTTCTCTACCATAAAAGCTAAAAACACGTCTAAATCAACTTTTTGTCTGTATTTTAACATTATTACCATATTACAGCTAATGATTATAACATGATGAATTTAAGAATGCATTTAGAACCCTTTATTATCAAAGTATATATATAAAAAACTAAGATCGACATGCAATTAATATAGTTTAGCATTTGATACGATCATCATTCAAATTGAATCAGAGATATGCGTTTAAGTTCGATGATGTGTCACGATTTTTCTAAAGTTCACTGCAAATCGATTTTTAAAAAACCTGTTCTTAGATTCAACCACATTTTCTTCAACTTTGATATATAAAAGTATTTAAAATTTGTATTTTTTAAGGTCAAGAGTGCAAGATCCAGACACTTGATTCTATATGCATGATGCTTATTTTTCTTTGTTGTGTGCTTAATATTTAATGTTTGGAGTGCCAAAAAATATGATAATGGAGTGGCGATGCTCACAGTAGAGGCATTTTCATTAATTATTCATAATCTTGAAATTGCACCTAAATCTTTGCAATACGTGACCAAATAATATATGTGATGCAATTATCTATGATCTACGAAACACGTGCCATGACCACACGCTTACGTCCAATTTCATAACGAAGATGATTTAATTTAAATATTTTTCGGTTTGGATTACGTTCATGAATGATTTTTGTGCCCTCGAGATCTTTTTCGAATGGACTGCAAGATAAATTACATTCTCAAATTCATGCCATAAAGTACACCAGCATGCATACATTCTCCTAAGGAGATCGTCTAAGTCTGATGACGGATATGACATCTTAGAAAGAAGATAGATATCCCTGCCTGGCTCTATAAATCATCTCAGGATTTATATTTAAAACGCAGGAAATCAAATTTGCTTTAAGATTATTCGATCTGCCAAACGTAATAGTTCTAAATTATTTTCATCGTCATCAGATCATTTCGTTTCGCATATATCCCTGAAAAATATGAACATTAAATAGAATCGCATGATATTTTAGACTGTAAAATTCTTAACCAATCCTAGAATTTCGGCTTCGTCCTAAATGAGCAATATCATTTTATAAATGCTAATTTATTGAAATCCGAAGTATTTTTTGAACATCGTGATGGAATTGGGCAAATTTGCAAACATAAAATGGTCGTCGGGTATGCATCATCTTGAATGTCAAAATGATTCGCAGATACGTCTTAATTGCATTATGTCCACAAGATATTATGCTTCTTATTGCCCAAGAAGCTGGAATAATAATATTCAAATAAGAACTGATATCACAGAGAAAGATTACACAGAAAGCAGCTATATTGAGATATTAAAAATGCAAAAGGAAATATATTTGATAGGAATATTAGGTACATTATGAATACATTTTGACCCTTTGGTGAGATGTAATCATAAATTTTAGTGATATTTAAACTTGTACATACCGACGTTAAATTCAAATTTACAAAGCTGTTTTTTTTATCTACAAGTAGTTTATAATACTTATTGTTAAATAAACGTCATCTACTTTCGATACAAAGTGGCTAGGGCATCGATAGACGTGGCTAAATTTGTAACGCGAAAACATTTAAAAATTGTTATAAATATTGGCAACAATATCATCACGGTTGACTATCGTTTTGTTTACTTGTTTACAGCTTTGTGTAAAAAAATCATCATTTTGGTCAGCATTGGTTTAAAATATATCGGGAAAAAAACTAGACTGAATGAAGTCAATATACGATGGTCGAATTCTAATAATGTAGGTGGTTGATGACTCAGATTATAGTAAAGAGAAGGAAGTTTCTAAAATATGCTGAATGTTAAATTGGATTTTTGACCTTAGATTCGTACAACAAAGCGATGATCTCAAAAAGGAGTGTACTTATGAATATTTATGTCAATATCACACAATTGAGCCAATAGTAATATATGTTATATCATTGTGAAAATAAAAATAAATGTGGCATAACAATTGCCATTCGGTGTATCTGAAATGTGCTAATTTATATTTTCACATGACCAAAATGAAATGCTATGAAAATAGAAATGACGACTTTTAACATCGAGAAAGAAGTCGTTTCAACACCAAACGCTGAAAACTGTTTTCAAGGCGATTTTCCGACCAGGAAACAATTATTCCATTTAAAATATTAAATCGTTCGCTCCGTAAAAAAATGATATTTCAATCATCGATCGACGAAAAGGTCAATCGACTTAACACGCGAGGTGCCGACGATTCGCATCAATCAACGATCCATCAATGGAGGGCTCCTTGTCCGGTCAACGGTAACGGTCGAAATTACAGTTCTTCAATAATAACACATCACGATTAACAACGCCGTAACAGGATTAATACATCGAGACATTGTCGACTAGTCGAGGAGTATTTGAAAGGTGGCCAAAAGCAGTTGGTTGCCGTCACAAGCAGTGACCTCATCCGGCATGTGAAGATGCTCCGGCAGACCAGCATTTTTTCTCTTATTTTCACTTTATATATTCAAACACATTTGTAACGAAGAATTAGTAATCGAATACCGATGGAGCGGTCAAGAGTAAAAGTAAAGGCCATCGTGAGTACAATATTACACTTGCGAAACCGATCACGATAAAAAATAGTGGCTGTGAAGTGCATCTCATACGTCTTTTGCAAAATTAATTGTTTTTGGATATGGGTGAAATTATGCAATTGTGATAATCAGTGTTATTGCATAAAATTACCTCATTAAGTGATATATTTGGCAATTTTTAATTGAAAATCAGTGATTTAAATGGAATTTTCAATCCGATATGAAAATTATTATTGAAGTGTTTAGGAAGATTTATTTTATTAGTATTAAATATATGATGATAAATTACATTATTTAAAAAAATAAATGCTTTAATCATAATAGCATAGAAATTGGGATGAAATTTTATGGTGGTTTTAATTTTAAAAATATTTCAATTTATGATTATATTTCTAATGGAGTGATTTCTATTATTTTTTTTTGATTTTATACGATTTAATATTTAAATTACAATTTAATGTTTAAAAAAATTATTAAATATTCAGTAGATTAAATCCTAATATTTCGATGTTTGATTGTCATCAAAGTGCATCTAGTATTGATAAGTTTGTAATTTGGATGAGTACAAAGGCATTTCTTCCTTGGATTTTCATATCTTATCATTGAATCGTCAAATGTCATCGACTATCAAATAAATGTTTGTCGAATCTTTAATTAATCGCAATTCTACACGTCCCGTTGAATCGTTTGCATAATGTTGATAATCGAGGACCGGTTGACATTGAAATTCTTCGATTTTTGGATGAATCCTCCAACGACATTCTAACGCGAGTATTTAAAAAAAATATATTATCATAAACCCGGTTAGCTTACTTTTATTTTTTAATTAAAATTTAACACGTTCTCTCATAAAATGGAAGATCCGCAAAGGTGTGCGGAATGCATCGCGAATGTACTTAGCATAAATTAATCCATTATGCAATTTGGTATTCAAACTGCGTCTTCATGTCCCATTATAACATCAATCTTTGCTACCTTTGACTTTTCCTCTGTTTTAATGCTGTTGTATATTTATTTTGCAGATAATCTTATTTTTGGTGCTGTATGTTAAGGCTGCTCCAACCACCGTAAGCAATGAATCTGCAATACCCACCACAACTCCAACGACCACTAGCCTAATCAATGATAAATTAAATAGTGACATAGTAAAGCACAAAGATGCTAATACGGAATCTCCTTCAACTGAAAGTATCATCGAAACCACAACAATCATCGATGGAAAGCTCAAACATGATGATTCTGCTAAATCTGAAATTAAGGCGCCGAACAAAAAAGTTATGGAAGATGTCATCATCAATGCTATTAAATCATCAGCATCCATGATGTCAATGAATGGTGATGATAATTATGCGATTATGTTCAATAATGGTGTTTCTAATCAAATGGGGCGAGTCAAAATCATATCAAATATAAAGAATCCTCCAAAGTCAGAAAAATCAGAAATCGATAGCTCAAAATTATCAACTCAAGAAAATAGTCCAGCTGATGGTGAGAAACGAAATAAAAAAGTATTAGTCAAGAAAGTTTTGATAAATTCAAACAATGGTGACATCAAAGAAGAAAAGATCAATTCAAAAGCATCTGATTTACAAATATTGTCCAGCACTAAAGAGGAAACTTCTGGCAGTACTGAAGATCTAAAGGTCAATAATGTTGCAAAATCGATTGTTGCTGAAAAACCAAAAACAGTTGAAAAATCGTCCGAATCTGAAGATTCTTTAAGTTTGGCCAGTGATCATATTAAAAACAAGCTTCCAGAATTGCCGCCACTAATTGGATCAGAAGCAAAGATCGTTAAAAATAAGACGGTAACCTTAAAAATAAAGAAGCTGAAAAAGGAGCATGTATCGACTGAACCAATAGAAGCAACAAAAGCAACCCCCACTGACTCTCCACAAAACGATTACGACATTGCTTTCACAACAAAAGACTTTGCTTCAATAAACCCTACGTCTTTGCCTTCTGAAGATTTGACAGAAGTTACAACAACCAAAAAGGAAAGAGATACCAAGTCGGCTGACGTCAAAAATAAATCATTTTCTTCCGAAACCCGAGACGGCAAAATCCGCGTCAAAATCATCAAGCTTTCAGAAAACGAAGATAACAAAGAAAAGTCGAAAGACATAGAAACCAAAACAAAGACTCGCGTTCGAGGAAAACAAAAATTCAACTTCGAAGACTTCATAGAGAAATCAGAAGACGAAAATAATGCTGCGGAAGCCGAATCCGAAACGGAAAACTATCCAGATTTGACACATTTCAAAAAGCGAGTCGAAGAAGTATCCCAACGATTCCAATCGCACAGAGTGCCACAAGTCCGAGAAAGAGACCTAATACCGCCAATCGTCAAACAACTGCTTACTGAAATTTCATCCAACAACAAAGACGTCCCCGCGGGAACTCCGACAAAGTTTAAATTGAACGACTATAACAGCGATACAGCAACGACCACTGAAACAATAGCGACGACCATCGCTCAAAAGCCTACTTTGAAATACACAACCATCGACAGAAAGAAAAATGTAAATTCAAATGCGGAGACGCTGCAAAAAGAAGAATCTTCTTCTTTGGTTAGTTCTTTGAGGAGTTCATCGTTTGCGCAACAACCAGCTTCATCGCGTGAAAATTCAAACACAGTTAACAAATTTGTTGGTGCTTTTACTGGCAGTGATTCACAAGGCGAATACAGCACCAAATTAAACTCAGGAAATGGTCAATTTCAATCAAATCAACAAATTAACATCAAAGGGACTCAAGGCACTCAATTTTCCGCCGAAGTAAGCAATTCCCAAATAAATAGAGGCAGAGGATCCATCAAGCAATCTAGTTCAGAAAATTCTGAAACGACAAATATTAATTTCACATCACGCAGAAAATTACCTGATTCGGGCATAGTTGAAGATACTAAATCTGAAACGATTAGAGGTAACGTAAGAAAAGTGGTGAAGAAAACTGGTGTTAGATTAAACGGAGACGATGCTAATAAATCTGCATTGGACCAAACTTCTGATGAAAATTTAACCAAGCAAAGAGGAAGTGTATTCGGTACATTTACAGAAGACACCACCAACAGAAATATTAATCATGGAAATACTGAAAGTGCAACGACAACAACATTTAGCGATAATATAAGAACTTCTACTAGAAGAGGATTTATTGCACCGAGTGCTTCTGAAACTAAATCAGAAGAAGAATTTAAGCGCGTTAGAAAAATAGTCAAAAAAATAGGAAATAATCTGAATGAAATTCAAAATGGTTCATCACTTTTACAAACGGATCAATCCTCCAGCCGAAATTCGGCAAGAACATCTCAAAGAGTTCAATCTTCAGGTGAACAATTAGAAAAAAGTAATCTAAACAGAAGTAGAGGATCCATCAAATCGACAAGTGCTGAAAGATATGAAGCTTCAACAATTTCTACAACGGATATTGATAGTACAAGTTTTCCGTCCAGGAGAAGATTACCATCTTTGACAGGATTTGAAGATGTAAAATCGGAAGAAGTCATAAAAGGCACTAAAAGAAAAATAGTTAAAGTGTCCAAATTAAATGTAAAATTAGATGGAGAAAATGAGTCTTCCCAAGAAAATTTGACGAAGCAAAGGGGAAGTAGCTTCGAAAATCAAAACAGCGCATTTGGTAGCAGCGATCAATCAATCAAAGGTAGAGGCTCTCAAGAAACCCAATTTAATAATGATGCGGCTAATAAGGGCCGATTTACCACCTTGTCTACTTTAAGTGTAAATGAAAATGTAAATACTTCTAGAAGAGGAACACCTACTTCGATTGGATCCAATGCAGTAAATTCGGAAAAAGAATTTAAACGCGTAAGAAAAATAGTAAAAAAAGTTGAAACTAACCTAAATGAAGTCCAAAAGAATACAACGCTTATACAAACTGATCAATCGTCTAGGTCAAAATAAAGTTAGGGGATCTCAACGCGGCCAAACGTCTAGTGAAGAGGAAAGAGTCAATATAAATAGGAACAGGGGATCTATTAAAATATCATCTGCAGAAATTGGATCAGATAATTTAAAGTCCGGAGAAGAGATCAAAACCGGTGTTAAAAAAGCAGAAAAGGATGTTCAATTTACTATTAAACTGGATGATCAAAAAAATATCGTCAATAAATCTTCAGATGAAAATCTTACAATACAAAGGGGAAGCTATTTCGGAAATCAACGAGGTGCACAATATTCCAATGAAGATGTTGACGGTGTCAAATTAACCAAGAGCAGAGGGTCTATAAAATCGAAAACTGTCGAAAGCAATGAAGGTACGACCATTTCTACAAATTATGATTCTACAAGTTTCCCATCGAGAAGAAGATTGCCAATTTCGGCTAAAACAGAAACTGTCGAGTCAAAAGAAGAAGTCACCAAACTAAGCGATTCAAATAAAGAAGGTAGATTAAGAATTGATCTATCGAATAATGGAGGATTTTTCAGGAGTCAAAATATTGGTATCAGTACCAGCGATCCAAAAACTACTGTCAGGGGATCACAAGGGACACAATTTTCCACAAATGAACAAAGTGTTGTAAATAAGGTCAGAGGATCAGCCAAACAATCCAACAATGATGGAACGTACACATCTTCTGATATTCAGCTCATCTTCCAGAAAGAGTTTCGCCCAACTCAGATGTAACGTTATCTCAAGAAATTAAGGGAGGTATTAAAAAAGAAACAAAAACCTACCAATCAAATGTTCAGTTTGGTAGTGATTTTGGCAAACAAGGAAGTATTCGCAGTGGTTCTTTGATTCAAAATAAAAGCCCTGGAATATCATCTACAACGTCAGCTACTCCATTAAAAAGTGCATTCAAAAGCAATGACCTGAAACAAAAAAATGTTTATCTTCAAAATAATTCTGAATCAACGAGCAGGTCTAATGACAAAACATTTAAAAGTGTTGCTTCATCGTCAGTCAATGAAAGTGAAAACAAGCTCCAAAGCTCCAATAGAACAACAGTTTCTCGTGGAAAGAAAAAATATGAACCGAGCATTTTTGAGACGATCTCGCCATTCTTTTCAGACACTCATGTGAATCAAATTTTCCGGGAAAACGGCATAATTATCAATGGAAGAACTAACCCAGAATTAAACCTTACACGTGGAGAGCTTTCATACATGAACTCGACATTCTACAAATCTGCAGTACGTGGTTCTGAAGAAGAGAAGCCATTAAATCGAACAAACTCCAATGTGAGTCTTTCGCGCAACCGTGCAAAGTCATCATATTTTAATCAAAGAGACAATAAAGACTCTGCTCAAACCAAATTCAGAACGAACAAAAACGGCGAAGAAATTGACTCTAATTTAGACGTTGGATTTTCTAGATTAAATGAAAGTGCAAATATCGGCTCGTCTAGAAAAACGCAGAGTCACAAATTGCGCGGAAGTGATTCCGCTGCATCTGGCAATGAATCGCAGAACAAAAATTCAAGATTAAATGGTTCCGATATCGAAAGTCAACGATTTAGAGGCTCATCTGGTGCAAATGGTGAAAAAGAAAACTCACGCAGCAAATCGAGGAATAATGCCTACAGCGGAAGATACGATGACAAAGATTCATTCCAACCGATTCCGGATCCATCGTTACGAAATGGACAACAAGGCAATTTCAAATTTTCAACAGATAACCTTGACACGACTTCTAGAAGTCGTGGCCAATTAAATAATCAACAATTCGGTACAGCAAACGTAGATCAAAATTCCAACAGAGGTTTTTCTAGAGGCAGATCAGGTTCAAGAAACGGAGCCTTCAGCGAAAACGAAAGTAACGACGATTCATTCAAACCAATACCAGATCCGAGTATATATAGAAAGAGCTCGGGATTAAATACAAATGAGCAAAATAAAGATGGATCTAACGCAGGAGGATACAAAGATAGCTCTATTTCTCAAACAACTACTTTTAACTCTCAAAATTCAAGACAATCAACAAGCTCTAATACATTTGGACAAACAAATCCTCCGAGCCAAAACTCAGCATCAACAGGATTCAGTAATGGCTCTGGATTGTTTTCCAAATCAAATTCATCATCAGATGGCGTTAGTAAAAATGAAAACTCTGAAAAATCACCCATCAGCTTTGGAACATCAAGAAACAGCGAATCAACGTTTAGTTCGACAAACCCATCAACAATAGGAACAACTAGCACTTCAGGAGATGGGAAAAAAATAATTGTTATTGGAATCGGTAGAACGCTCAAAAACGATACTGATGGCTCACTTATCACGACATCATTTACAAGCCCAAGTATTTCAACAGATGGCAACGATATTTCATCAGCGGAAAAGCCTGGTAACTCGGTTAAAATTGGATCAGCAGTAAAAACAAGTTTTGAAGGGTCCTTTGGCGGATTTTCTCAAAATATAAATAATCAAAAAACTTCAACCGAAACTTCACGTGGAAAAAGCGCATCAATTCAAAGTGGATCATCACTTGGATCCGATTCAGGAGATAATTCAAAAATAGGAATCAACGTACAAAGTAATTCAGGGATAACATCAAATGTTGATGGAAGTGGCGTCGGTACATCGAGTGGGGGATCGCTTACCCAGGGAAAGCGATATGGTTATTCTTTCCAATACGAACCTAGTACATCAAACTCATCTCAAACTTCAATTGGTGGAAAAGCTACTAATGCCGATGGATCAATCAGCGGATCACAAACAAATAAAAATAACGCCGGATCAAGCAAAGAAATCATTGGATTCGGCACATCAGGTAGTGATACAAGTAGCACGGGATTGAACAGAGGAAGCGCTAGTTTTGGAACAACGGGAGGTAGCTCATTATCAAATTCAGGAATTGACTCAAGCATATCAAAAACATCAATAAGTGGTAGCTTTGGATCAAATTCAGCCTCTAGTAGTTCCCAATCAAGCACAAATAGCGGTCAACCAAACAGCGGTGGTTTTGGACTCGGAGCATCAAATCAAGGATCCACTAGCGGAAAATCATCATCTCAAAATAATATTCCCAGCAGCACGAGTGTGAAAAGCGATAGCTTTGGTTCTAGCTTGAGCTTCGGCGTATCAGATGGAGGATTAGGGAAGAGCAAAAACGGGGAACCAAGTAGAGGAAGCGTTGGTTTCGGAAATACAGGTGGTGGCTTCGGAAGTTTTTCGAGCCAAGGAAGTGAAACGTCTAAATTATCGGGGCAAGGGCCTACGAGTGGAAAGTCATCATCTGAAAACGATATTATTAGCAGCAATAACGCAGTTAATGGTAATTTTGGTTCAAATTTGGCTTCCGGTGGATCAATTGCTAATTCGCCAACCAACAAAAATAGCGCTGGATTAGGAAGCAGTTCGTCATCAAGTATTGGATCCAATTCAGCGTTTACTGGTGTACGAGGCAATGCAAAAGGAACTGAATCGGACAGTAATGGCTCCGCATTTGGATCGACAGGAGGTAGTTCATCATCGAGTGGTGGATCCAATTCAGCGTTCACTGGTGTACAAGGAAATGCAAAAGGAACTGGATCGGACAGTAATGGCTCCGCATTTGGATCGACAGGAGGTAGTTCATCATTGAGTGGTGGATCTAATTCAGCTTTCATCAATGTGCGAGGAAATACAAAAGGCACTGGATCGGACAGTAATGGCTCCGCATTTGGATCGACAGGAGGTAGTTCGTCAACGAGTGGTGGATCCAATTCAGCGTTCACTGGTATACGAGGAAATACAAAAGGCACTGGATCGGACAATGATGGCTCTTCATTTGGATCAACAGGAGGTAGTTCATCGTTGAGTGGTGGATCCAATTCAGCGTTCACTGGTGTACGAGGAAATACAAAAGGAACTGGATCGGACAGTAATGGCTCCGCATTTGGATCGACAGGAGGTAGTTCATCATCGAGTGGTGGATCCAATTCAGCGTTCACTGGTGTACGAGGAAATGCAAAAGGAACTGGATCGGACAATGATGGCTCCGCATTTGGATCGACAGGAGGTAGTTCATCATTGAGTGGTGGATCTAATTCAGCTTTCATCAATGTGCGAGGAAATGCAAAAGGCACTGGATCGAATATTGGTGGCTCCGCATTTGGATCGACAGGAGGTAGTTCATCATCGAGTGGTGGATCCAATTCAGCGTTCACTGGTGTACGAGGAAATGCAAAAGGAACTGGATCGGACAGTAATGGCTCCGCATTTGGATCGACAGGAGGTAGCTCATCATCGAGTGGTGGATCCAATTCAGCGTTCACCGGTGTACGAGGAAATACAAAAGGCACTGAATCGGACAGTAATGGCTCCGCATTTGGATCGACAGGAGGTAGTTCATCATTGAGTGGTGGATCCAATTCAGCGTTCACTGGTGTACGAGGAAATGCAAAAGGAACTGGATCGGACAATGATGGCTCCGCATTTGGATCGACAGGAGGTAGTTCATCATTGAGTGGTGGATCTAATTCAGCTTTCATCAATGTGCGAGGAAATACAAAAGGCACTGGATCGGACAGTAATGGCTCCGCATTTGGATCGACAGGAGGTAGTTCATCATTGAGTGGTGGATCTAATTCAGCTTTCATCAATGTGCGAGGAAATACAAAAGGCACTGGATCGGACAGTAATGGCTCCGCATTTGGATCGACAGGAGGTAGTTCGTCAACGAGTGGTGGATCCAATTCAGCGTTCACTGGTATACGAGGAAATACAAAAGGCACTGGATCGGACAATGATGGCTCTTCATTTGGATCAACAGGAGGTAGTTCATCGTTGAGTGGTGGATCCAATTCAGCGTTCACTGGTGTACGAGGAAATACAAAAGGAACTGGATCGGACAGTAATGGCTCCGCATTTGGATCGACAGGAGGTAGTTCATCATCGAGTGGTGGATCCAATTCAGCGTTCACTGGTGTACGAGGAAATGCAAAAGGAACTGGATCGGACAATGATGGCTCCGCATTTGGATCGACAGGAGGTAGTTCATCATTGAGTGGTGGATCTAATTCAGCTTTCATCAATGTGCGAGGAAATGCAAAAGGCACTGGATCGAATATTGGTGGCTCCGCATTTGGATCGACAGGAGGTAGTTCATCATCGAGTGGTGGATCCAATTCAGCGTTCACTGGTGTACGAGGAAATGCAAAAGGAACTGGATCGGACAGTAATGGCTCCGCATTTGGATCGACAGGAGGTAGCTCATCATCGAGTGGTGGATCCAATTCAGCGTTCACCGGTGTACGAGGAAATACAAAAGGCACTGAATCGGACAGTAATGGCTCCGCATTTGGATCGACAGGAGGTAGTTCATCATTGAGTGGTGGATCCAATTCAGCGTTCACTGGTGTACGAGGAAATGCAAAAGGAACTGGATCGGACAATGATGGCTCCGCATTTGGATCGACAGGAGGTAGTTCATCATTGAGTGGTGGATCTAATTCAGCTTTCATCAATGTGCGAGGAAATGCAAAAGGCACTGAATCGAATATTGGTGGCTCCGCATTTGGATCGACAGGAGGTAGTTCATCGTTGAGTGGTGGATCCAATTCAGCGTTCACTGGTGTACGAGGAAATGCAAAAGGAACTGGATCGGACAGTAATGGCTACGCATTTGGATCGACAGGAGGTAGCTCATCATTGAGTGGTGGATCCAACTCGGCTTTCATAAATGTAAGAGGAAATGCAAAGGGTTATGAATATGGTGATGGTAGTTCTGGATTTGGATCGACAAAAAGCAGTTCATCATCAATTGGATCAAATTTAGCTACCCTTGAACTGCAAACACCTTCAAATGGCGCTGGATCATCAAGTAGTAGTATATCATCAAGCATTGGAACATCTTTAGCATCCAATGGATTACAAGCAAGTGGAAATAATGCTGGATCAGGCAAAGGAAACTTTGGATTTGGATCAACTGGAGGCGGGTCATTTTCAAATATTGAAGCAAACACAAATAGCACTGAATCAAGTAGAGGACGCACTGTATTTGGAACAACAGTGAGTGGTTCAAGTATTGGATCAAACACAGGTAGTTTTGAAAAATCCGGTTTTGGAACATTTGAATCTGGCACAATTGTAGAATCAGGTACATTAAAAACTACAACAAGCTCTGGCTCTAATTCAGCTTCCAGTGGATTTGAAACAAAATCAAATGGCTTCGGATCAAGCAGAGGTAATTCTGGATTTGCGTTCAGCGATTCAGGGGCTACTAAAACAAAATTGGATGGAAAATCATCATCTGAAAACACTGTAAATAGTGGCGGAAGCGCTATTGGTGGTAATTTTGGGTCGACTTCCGCATTCGATGGATCGCAACAAAACAAAAACAATGCTGGTTCAAATAGAGGAAACAGTGCGTTTGGATCATCATATGGTACAGATGATGATTCTAAGTCATCGAAAACAACAGCGAGCGATAACTTTAGAACTGGAGGCCCATCTTTAAGCACAGGATTTGGATCACGAGGTAGTTCAAATACGTTTAGCTCGTCAACTAGTGGATCTGGAGTATTAACAACCGGCACAATCATCGATAGCACATCATCTGCAAGCAATGATGCTAGAGGTGGAATTTTACTGCAGAGTGTTTCAGGAGCTAATAGGAATCGTGGTTCGGGTATTAGATCTTCGACTAGTGGAACTGCATCTGGCGCTAGCGGTTTTGGAGTGTCCCAAGGATCAACGAGTGGACTTCAGGGCGCATTAAATGATAAAAGTAACTTGGACTTGACTAAGAATAGTTATACAAATTCGAATGCATTTAGAATACTGAGCAGTGGAATATCTCAAGGTGAAAGTGGTACAAAGACAGTCAGAAGCTCGAGTGAATCATTGGATTCGAATGCATTCAATCTGAATTCGAATGCCGGACAATCGAAAGATTCCGGCAAGGATTCAGCATCAAATCTTAAGGTTTTGTTGAATGGAGCATATAATATAGAATCGAATGAGTCAGGTGACCAAGTCATTGTGAAAGACTCCAAAATTAAATATTCAGCTAACGGCAGTGCTAAAAAGAGCGGAAGTACTCCAGCTGCGAATGTTAACTTGGCGCGTGCAAATGAGAATCAATTGCCTGCTTCAAACGGGAATGGACTTGCAGTTGATGCTTCAGGTTCTTTGGCAGAAGCCCTCGAACGTGGTTCTAGGAAATTTACCCCATCGAAGTTCGAAACCATCTCTCCATATGTTACGGACTCTCACTTGAGGCAATTGTATAGTGGAAATAAACCTCAGACTTCGAAAGCAAACGAATTTTTATTGTCGACAACGAAAGGCGGTTCATTGAATGGAGTAAATGAACTTAGCGACGTGGACAAGAGCAACACTGGATCTAATCAATTCCGTGGAAGCGTTAGGTACAAATGGGATCCTCATAACCCTGAATGGATCTACGATGATGATACTGATGATTTCCGCTCCCAATTTACCTACAAGTAAGCAGAATATCATAATTCATTATTTGTATAAAATAAGACTTAACTAAGCCAAATATCCTAAATATATATTTTTTCAGGCGCTTTTCTCATTTCCAAAATTATGACAGAAACGACAAAAATCATACAGTTTTCATACTCGCATATAAATTATTAGCATTTTAAATATCGTCCATAACCTTTCTAATCATCAATGTTGATTCAATATCACATAACGACCTTCAAATATTATATTTATCATAAGACTTATTAAATATTGCGACCTTCAAATTAATTTCAAATCCATACTAACGACATCCTCAACATCATTCTCTTCGAAAACACCACACATTAAAAGACGATAATTTAAATAATTATTCAATAACACTCAATGCATGTAATAAATTACATGTTACTTTCATTCAGAGAAAATGCAAATCGATAATCGTTATTATGATATTTTTCAGTTATAAAACATCAAATGGAATATCCGCATATCAAAAAGGTGTATTGAAAGCAATCGATGATCATAAAGTATTTGTAAGTATCATCATTAATATATTTTATATAAATTTAAATTATTATCAGCCATTTTAGTGGGTCACGTCAAGTGTTACCAATTTAAACTGCTATAAAATAGCATAAGATGCTGAATCTGCTGAAGAAATTTGGTTTTTGTACAAACTATTTTAGACTAATTCTAAATAATAAATATCATGAACCGACTCAAATCATGACCTGCGCAGATCTTAGCTTTATAATGGCCAATCTCTGCTCCAAATCACCGCTCGACTCTTTCTGGGAAAATCACAGTTCAATTTGTTGCATTTCACAATTAATGATTTTTCCATTGCACTCAGATAAATAGTATTATTTTCTATCAACACTATAATACCTGATGTTCCTATACTGTTATCAGACACTTGGCAGCTACAAATCTGTGAAATTCAAGCAGTTTCGCAAATCATTTGTGAGCCATTTATTTTGATCAATTCAAATGATAAATCAATATTTGTTAATCATATAACTTTCATGTTTTAAGACACACAGTTGGCAATGTTTTAGAAATTAAATATATCTTAGCACACGTACGATAAAAGGAGGAGGATTATACGAAATATGTAATAATTTTAGAACTGGGACATAGGAATAAATTAAAATTTTGTATATAATAATATTCATGTTGAAATGATTGCAATTCATCTTATTGACTGTCAATGAATAACCAATTTCAGGTTGTATCGGGCTCATATCAATACACATCACCAGATGGAACCCCAATCACCGTCGTATATACTGCGGATGAGCGTGGCTTTCATCCAAAGGTAACATAATTAAGGATGTCTTCATAAGCATCAATATAAAATTTAAAAAATAGAACTGGATTGATATTAATTAAACCAAAAAAACGGAAAATTTGACTGTTTCTGTTTTCTTCGTGGTGAATTTAAACTATACTATTTACTATCTATTGTTACTATTTCATACTCAAATCTTTATATTTGATCAATACAATTTTGCGCAGTTTGAATAAATTCAACCCAACATCATTGTTGGGGTTAAATCTATAATTTATATAAAATATCTTGTTGAATTTTTTTGCATGTCGATTGATGGTGATTTTAATGTTTTAACCATTTATTTATAATTTTGTGGTGATTTTTATTTAATTAATAATTAATAACCATAATAAAAATAACATATTAGTTGGTATACAAACCTATATTAATTATTAAAAACAAATTTATTAATTCTTAACCCTTGTTGAAATATATTTTATTGTTATGCCTAAATAGCTATTTTCCCAATACTAATTTTTCATTTATCTAACAAAAATAAAACATGCCTCAATGTAAGTATTAATATTAAATAATACGCTTGATTTATTTTATTTTTTTAAAAAAATAGTAAAGTAGCGAACCATTTTTTTTTTAATTAATTAATTAGTTGTTGTTCACAAGTTGGATCACAGATGCCGGGCCTAATAAAATGCACGTCGATTTTCATGCTTCCCCAAACCCCAAGCAATTGTACATTGGATCGCTTTGTAGATGTTGAAAATAGATATGTTCTTTTGCAAATTTATGTATAAAAATAAATTCTTCACCCTATTGTTTTAGGAATGATATTTATTCTTCCGTAGTAGCATAGATTTAAACCAAAAAGGAGACTCCTGGCAGGTAGCTATGACCAAATATGCAAAGCATACTTAAATATATATATATCAGAAAAATCCTATTATCATACTAAGATCACTGTCTAAAATGAACGATTCTAATGCAATTTAAAAAATTTCAGGTGATATCACCGATTTTTGGCGATTCCGTGGCAGAACTAAAAGATCTTGATGAATATGCGACCACGGAAATCTTCCAAGACTTTGATTAAAATATCGATTATTACATATTATTTAATTAATTTATTCAATAAGAACTGTCATTGATTATTATTTTAAATAATCAATACAGCAGTCATGTGACAATGAGCGCTTTTGAAGATGGCTTCGTTTCAGCGAAATTATGCTCTAAGTTGTAGCTTAAGAAAGGAACTGTACATATGTGTTATTAATAAATATTATTTTTTACAAATGTTCATCAGAGCTTTCATTTTGAGTATAATCTCATAAACAACCAGTTTATTGAGAGAAGAAGTCAAAAATCATTTGAAGCAGAATAGATTCAGTAGATCAGAAGAACTTAACAGTCTATGTTCAGTAGAAATGTCAAGTTATCTTAAACAAAGATGCAAGAAAAAAATAGATAATCACAATTTAATCAGCGACTTTTAATTAAATAATTTATCAAAGCAACAAAATAAGACATTTTAATGAGACTATTTCATCTAAAGCAATATTTACTGAAAAACTTGTATTAATTTATATTCAGTATGCCCTCTAGGAGTATCGACATTTTAAGATCTTTGCCTGCAAAGGTCAAGATTCTGAAGGGCAACATATAGCGGACAATGTCCTGTAAAACATTTAGCAACATTCCATTTCGAGCAGTCCTAGCCAAGTTTATTCCAGAGACGGAATACGAACGTATATAACGTTAAGGCAATTTTACGTATGAAAAATTGGCATAAAAAATACTCCATATTGAGGAATAGGGATGTTATCTTTCATAGTATTGAAGATAATATTGAGATAATAAATAATTCTTGATAAAAATGTATACCCCAATCCAATAATTCCATTTAAATGCGCATTTCATGCCTGAAATCGCCAAAAAACGGGTTTTTAATGTAATCAATGTTACACCATAGCTTTTTTCTTCGACTTGATGAATCAACGAACTTGAGGTCATGTCCTCATTTGGTTATCTCAGAGAAATATATTTATTCAAAGAAATAATGATGATAAACATTTACTTATAAATGATATTACGTGGTAAAATGATATAATAATTGCATTTACAATTATGTCCATATTCGTCCATAATACAGTAACCATGAGCTTTTTCATGCATTAAAAGCTTTGACGAATATCCTGGAGATTCAATGCCATTCAATTAGTGCATAGATATTTTAAATTTCTATAATATATAGAATACATACAACAAAAAAGTAAGCGAAATCTTTTGTTAGCGCCAACCCGTTGTAAATCATAAATAACAATAAAAATACCAACAATGATTCTGTATTTAAGGTTAATTGAACACATTTCACATAAGCTTACTTAACCACGTTCGATCTTTGACTGAAACTGAAATTTTTAATCTTTATGTGGTACTATGTATTGGCATAATTTTATAAATATAACTTGTTGTATTTTCAATTTGACCCTGTTCTTTAAAATTCGACGATTTTGAGACCTGGTTTCAGTTATATAATTGCCTTGAGAAACCGGTATAAATTATGTTGCAGTCTCCTCTCGCAATTCATCAGAAACGTTAGTGTTTTTTGGCAATTAAGTGTAATTTTCCTTTTTGCATGCAATATTTTGAATTTAGAAATATTATTATTTAAAGTGCGGTTATAGTAGGATATATTCTGGAGTTCTGTTACAAAGGTTCGGAATCAAATCTAGAATGTGAAAAAAATTACTACACCAACAAAATTGGGAGATCTGTAGTATTAAGATTTCCAATCGATCAGGTTTAACCTGATTTCCTGAATCTGATGATAGCAAATGCATACTGAGACAATTAATAAAGTAGGACAAGAACGCCTATAAGTGACTGATTTGCAACAATACCTATTCAAATAATCCTATCCTAACTTTATCATATTAATTTTTTTTAATCGATATAAATGTCTGATATGTACACATATGACAAAACAACAATCGACATCATGCATTCGTTATGTAAATGATAATACTTATTAAACGTAATGATATTTCTACAAATTCCTTAAAATCTCATATTCGATTCCATGGCAACATTTATTCATCTTAATTCATTCTCCATGGCTGAACAACACATATACATATATTTTATTGTATCATATGAAAACAATCTTTTTTTTCCTCGTTCACATTAATGTGTTTATTTTAGACGATGATCAAATTTTCATATTTCTGCATCGCACTCTACCAACTGTCTTACGGAGTACTTTTTTCAATTGGACAATTAGGTAGTTTAATTATATTGCCAAAATTAACATGAATTATAAACATCGATCTAATGCTTGTTTCTTAATAGTAGTTGGAGATGAATGCATTATAGATTACAATAGAAACCAAGGCATTTGTACGTTGGATAATGAATGTCCATCTGTTTTCCAAGAATGCGAACAAAATGGAATAAGACCAACCATCTGTAGCTATGAAGGTAAATTATTTAATTCCGGGATAAAAATTGTTAGATTTAATAGACATAGACGTGCCTATAAATACAAACTCACTTATGCTCATTAATTCAGTATATTCCATAAATGATATGCACGCGGTGTGATTAGTCAATACGGAAGGTGGCAGATATCTGATCATAAACGATTTTAACCGCAATACAAATTTAATCATTTTTAAAATATGTCTGGCAAACTTTTAAATATATAAAATGCTATAACAAGAATAATCTGGATACTCAATGTCAATCCAATTTAGTCAAATAATTCAAAGACATTTTGACATCAAGTTATTATAATATTCTATTAACATTATTAATAAAGCACTTCATGTGCTTTTAGAACATCAATCAATAAGTCTGAGGATTTTTTTCTTCCAAAATTGCAAAAAAACGTCTCCAAATGAAGAAGAAAAAAGTGACAAAAATCCTACGAACTTTTTGAATGATATATTATAGATCATATTGATAAAAAGCCCTGTATTTTGCTGTACGTTTGAATTGAATTACAATACATTAAGTCAAAATATTCCCCTCCAACCAAACTTAAACCTCTGTACATACATTAATCGATTATTGTTTTAATATCGTAAGGATGCAACGCAATCGTTTGCTGTCCGTTTCAGCTTAAATTCCAAATTTCAAATGCGCCACCGGCTGAAAGGATCAGTGTCACAAGTTAGTATTATGTAAATTTATGATATTCGGTCCTTTAAAAAATGTAATTTTAATTAAAATAACTTGTTTCAGAGTGCAGAGAATATAATCCCTGCGATTCCAAGCGTTATTTCGCCGTAGTGGGTGGAGATAATGCTCGTCTTGGAGAATTTCCACACATGGTAAAACATTTAGACATGAATTAACAAATACTTACGACAAATGATTTAGTTTTTATAGTCCTTTAATATTTCATTTAAAATATTGATCATAAATATCGAAAAACCCGATTCAATCGAGAGTTCCCACATAAGAATTAGTGATGGACAAACGATGAAATATACTGATGATTTTATTTATCGCACATTTTTTTATACAACTAGGCCGCATTAGGATGGCCTTTGGTATCAGGAAATGGTTATGATTGGAAATGTGGAGCATCTCTCGTCAGTGAAAATTATGTTATCTCTGCTGCTCACTGTACATACATCCAAAAAGATGACGCAATAGCCAGGTAATATTGATGTTTATTCCATTAAAAATTAAGCTTAAATTCTTCATCGATAAGGTTTCATCTTTTTTGTCTGTTTTAGTGAGAAACCAACAATAGTAAGATTGGGAGAGCTCGACTTAAAAAGCGACGACGATGGAGCTACTCCTCAGGACATTGGCATTTCTAATATCATCATCCATCCTTATTACAGACCTCCAGCGAAATATCATGATATAGCATTGATTCGCTTAGAAACACCGGCAAGGTATAATTCATTTCCAAACATATGCTTAATTTAAATCACCTATGAATGTTAAATGATCTGCTTTCATTCAATTTCGCGGCCAATTGGAAAGCTGTAAGACGGCATTATAATAAAAGTATCCTCAGAATCCGTAGTAGTTTTTGGACGAGCGGGTCTTTACCTTTGTTCAAAATTCTAGTCTTCAGATATTTTTTAATACTATAATGCACCCATTTGGTAGAAATCTTCACATTTTTAGCAATATCCCTAATTGAAAACGCTTAATTTCGCAAGGCAATGATAAATGAACAAATCGCGATACGTAAATTTAACTAATTTTGCCATTTTTTAAAATTATCTTTTAAATTTCAAGGAGTAGTTGTAACACGATTTAACGTCTATTCGTTCCAAAATGCGCCAAAAAGTCAAACAAACAAACCAAATACGTATTGTACAATTTTGAAAGACACTATTGTATACGAATTGTATTGCAAGGAGCTCTAATATTGAAAATAGAATAAATAAATTATTTGTAACAGTTAATCCTTATATTCCTGTTTCCAAATTTATTGCCGATATTGTATATAGTATTAATCAAAATTTTATTTCAATATTTAGATTTGATCAAAACATCAAGCCAGTTTGTTTATGGCAATCACAAGAATTTCCACCAACTTCTTCTGTTATTGCCACAGGATGGGGGAAAATTGGCCATCGTACGTAATTAAAGAGAAATATATTAAGTTCTGGCTTAAAAATAAATATTTTAAAATATGTTTCATTCAGTCAAGGAGACATCGGATGTGCTACAAAATGTATACCTAAAAAAGATTGACAAGGCAACATGCGCGTCGATTTATAGTACAAGTACAAGAGCATTACCAAATGGCATTGACAATGGTCAATTATGTGCTGGAGAATTAAGCGGAGGGAAAGACACATGTCAAGTAAGAAAAATGAGCAACCACTAGATCAGTAGCTTGCCTATTTTATTATATGTTAAACAGCACACAGCACAAACTTTTTTCTAACAATTTCCGTTAAAAAATGGAAAGAAGCAATGCCTTAAGTCAAATTTTCTTAGGAGGTAAGAAGATTCACTGTTACCACGCGAGAGTTTCACATGATTTTTTTTTTTTACTTAGGGTGACAGTGGGGGCCCATTGAGTATCAAACATGATGGAGAAGGATGTGGTCACTTCTTAGTTGGAATCACTTCATTTGGAATTGGCTGTGGAGGAAAAAATACATCGGGAATTTATACCAGAACCAGTTCATACATCGACTGGATAGAAAGTCTGATTTGGCCGCAATTTTAAAATTTCAACACATTTTATAAAAACAGATATTGCACATGGTTATCTTTAATAAGGACCACAACATTTAATATAATACAAAAACTTGTCCCTTAACCTTTGATACTAGAAGATTGAAAGTTAAAAATGTATACAAGCTCGTTTCTCAAATAAAACATATTTTAAAAAAAGGATAGTTTTCAATTATACTTGTTAAACACGACTCGGAAAATTCTTAGTCAAATATAACTTATAAATCCTTCATGCGGATAATTATGTTATTATTTATATATATTTATAAATACAGTAAATTCTAGTGAATTGCGTTATGTATACAAATTGAATAAAGATAGATTTAAATTTGAGATAAAAAACTCATTCAAGTTCTTCAGCGATATGCAGGTTGAACAAATGCCCTCTAGATAATTTTATTCCAGTCATATATGACTTTGATAGTTCATCATTCGCCAATTTAAGACCAATATTGATCGTAAATTCTAGAAAAGCTTTTTGATTTATTATACCCATATTTGTTCACAATATAGTAACCATGAGGTTTTTTTGCATTAAAAACTTTAGCGAATATCCTGGAGATTCATCGATTTTCAATCAATTTTCTATCATATTGCAATAAAAGAGCGTTCACTTCCAAATAGATTCTTTTCCGAAAGCTCTATTAATATTTCTATCGATTTTCGCTACGTTATGTTCTAAATTGAATACATACAAAAAAAAAGTAATTGAAATCATTTGTTAGCGCCAATACGTTGAAAGTCATAAATAACAATAAAAATACCAACAATGACTCTGTGCTTAAGGACAATTGAAGACTATAGTACATTTGTCAGTTTCAAATAGTGTAATATGTAAAATATTGCACAAAAGCGTTCTCAACCAAGTTCGATCTTTGTCTAAAACAGATTTTTTTTTAATATTTATGCGGTACTATGTATTGACTAAATTTTATAAATATAACTTGATGTATTTTCAATTTGACTCTGTTCTTCAAAGTTCGACAATTCGAAGAGCTGGTTTTAATCATAAAATTGCCTTGAAAAACCGGTATAAATTATGTTTCAGTCTTCTCTCGCAATTCAACAGAAACGTTAGTGTTTTCACGTTAGCTTGTTTTTTTGGCAATTAAATCTAATTTTCCTTTTTGCACGCAATATTTTTAAATTAGAAATATTATTATTTAAAGTGCTAGTATAGTAGGATATATTTTGGAATTCTGTTATAAAGGTTGGAAATCAAATCCAGAATGTGAAAAAAAATACAACACCAACAAATTTGGGAGATCGGTAGTATTAAGATTTCCAATCGATCAGGTTTAACCTGATTTCCTGAATCTGATGATAGCAAATGCATACTGAGACAATTAATAAAGTAGGACAAGAACGCCTATAAGTGACTGATTTGCAAGAATACCTAAAACTCCTTTTCAAATAATCCTATCCTAACTTTATCACATTAAATTTCTTTAATCAATATAAATGTCTCATATGGGGATTGCTTACATCCGATAACACATATGACAATTTAAGATTTAAAATAATGTTTTGAAGTTGTTAATAACCCATCGACGTCATACAGTTGTTATATAAATGAAAATACTTATTAATCATTATTAAACATGATATTATTTCTACAAATTCCTTAAAATCTCATATTCCATTCCATGACGACATTCATTCATCTTAACTCGTTTTCCTTGCACAATATCTACCTACAGCATTTACCCAATGACTTAACAACAGATTTTATTGAGTGATATATAAAAAAATTCTCGTTCACATTAATGCTTATTTTAGACGATGATCAAATTTTCATATTTCTACATCATACTCTACCAATTGTTGTACATAGTAGGTTTTTCAAATGGACAATTAGGTAATTTTATTATCTTGCCAAAATTAACACAGTCATGAACATCGATCTAATGCTTGTTTCTTAATGTTAGTTGGAGATCAATGCATTTTCGATCATAATAGAAACCAAGGCGTTTGTAAGTTAAATAATGAATGCCTATCTGCTTTCCAAGAATACAGACAAAATGGAATAAAACCAACCATTTGTGGCTATGAAGGTAAATTATTTCATTCTTGGATATTCATTTTTAGATTTATTAGACATACACGTGCCTGTAAATACGAACTCGCATATGATGCTCATTATTACAGTAAATCCCATAAATGATATGCACGCGGTGTGATTAGTCAATACGGAAGGTGGCAGATGTCTGATCATAAACGATTTTAACCGCAATACAAATTTAATCATGTCTGGCAAACTTTTAAATATATAAAATGCTATAACAAGAATAATCTGAACACGCAATGTCAATTCCATTTTATTCAAATAATTCAAAGACATTTTAACATCAAGTCTTTATAATATTCTATAAACATTATTAATCAAGCACTTCATGTGATTTTAGCACATCAATCAATAAGTCGGAGGATTTTTTTCTTCCAAAATTGCAAAAAAACGTCTCCAAATGAAGAAGAAAAAAGATATTAAGTGTAAAGTGACAAAAATCCTACGAACTTATTGAATGATATATTATAGATCATTTTTATTAATTGATAAAAAAAACCTGTATTTTGCTGTACTTTTGAATTGAATTACAATATATTAAGTAAAAATATTCCCCTTCAACCAAACTTAAAACTCTGTATACACATTAATCGATTATTGTTTTAATATTGTAAGGGTACAACGCAATAATTTGCTGTTCGAATCAATTTAGTAGCCAAATTTCAAATGCGCCACCGGCTGAAAAGATCAGTGTCACAAGTTAGTATTACTTAAAATTATGATATTCGGTCCTTTTAAAAAGTGAATTTTAACCAAAAATAACTTGTTTCAGAATGCAGAGAATATAATCCCTGCGATTCCAAGCGTTATTTCGCCGTAGTGGGTGGAGATAATGCTCGTCTTGGAGAATTTCCACACATGGTAAAACATTTAGACATGAATTAACAAATGCTTACGACAAATGATTAAGATATTATAGTTCTTTAATATTTCATTTAAAATAGTGATCATAAATATCGAAAAACCCGATTCAATCGAGAGTTCCCACATAAGAATTAGTGATAGACAAACGATGAAATATACTGATGATTTTATTTATCGCACATTTTTTTATACAAATAGGCCGCATTAGGATGGCCTTTGGTATCAGGAAATGGTTATGATTGGAAATGTGGAGCATCTCTCGTCAGTGAAAATTATATTGTTTCTGCTGCTCATTGTACGTACATCTCAAAAGATGGCGTAATAGCCAGGTAATATTGATGTTTAATCTATTAAAAATTAAGCTAAAATTCTTCATCGTTAAGGTTACATATTTTTTGTCTGTTTTAGTGAGAGACCAACAATAGTAAGATTGGGAGAGCTCGACTTAAAAAGCGACGACGATGGAGCTACTCCTCAGGATATTGGCATTTCTAATTTCATCGTCCATCCCCGATACAGACCTCCAGCGAAATATCATGATATAGCATTGATTCGCTTAGAAACACCGGCAAGGTATAATTCATTGCCAAACATATGCTTAATTTAAATCACCTATGAATGTTAAATGATCTGCTTTCATTCAATTTCGCGGCCAATTGGAAAGCTGTAAGACGGCATTATAATAAAAGTATCCTCAGAATCCGTAGTAGATTTTGGACGAGCGGGTCTTTTCCTTTGTTCAAAATCCTAGTCTCCTGATATTTTCTAATATTATAATCCAAACAATTAAAAGAAATCTTCACTTTTTTAACAATATTTCTAATTGGAAATGCTCAATTTCACAAGGCAATGATAGATGAACAAATTGCGATACGTAAATTTAACTAATTAGCCATTTTTTTTAAATTATCTTTTAAATTTCAAGGAGTAGTTGTAACACAATTTAACGTCTATTCGTTCCAAATTGCGCCAAAAAGTCAAATAAACAAACCAAATACGTATTGTACAATTTTGAAATACACTATTGTATACGAATTGTATTGCAAGGAGTGAGAATGACAGTCTGAACTTTTTATTTGATTCTTACGCTTGTATTAACATTCAAGTGCAAATTTCACGCATGGTTAAGTAGAAAGGCTCTAATATTGAAAATAAGAGAACATAAATTATTTGTAATAGTTAATCCTTATATTCTTGTTTCCAAATTTATTGCCGATATTGTATATAGTGTTAATCAACATTTTATTTCAATATTTAGATTTGATCAAAACATCAAGCCAGTTTGCTTATGGCAACTACAAGAGTTTCCACCAACTTCTTCTGTTATTGCCACAGGATGGGGAAAGATTGGCCATCGTACGTAATTAAAGAGAAATATATTAAGTTCTGGCTTAAAAATAAATATTTTAAAATATGTTTCATTTAGTCGAGGAGACATCGGATGTGCTACAAAATGTATACCTAAAAAAGATTGACAAGGCAACATGTGCGGCGATTTATAGTACAAGTACAAGGATTTTACCAAATGGCATTGACAATGGTCAATTATGTGCTGGAGAATTAAGCGGAGGGAAAGACACATGTCAAGTAAGAAAAATGAGCAACCCCTAGATCAGTAACTTGCCTATTTTATTATATATCACACAACACACAGCGCAAACTTTTATCTAATAATTTTCGTTAACAAATGGAAAGAAGCAATGCCTAAAATCAAATTTTCTTAAAAGGCAAAAGAGTTTCACTTTTACCACGCGAGAGTTTCACATGATTTTTTTTTTTACTTAGGGTGACAGTGGGGGTCCATTGAGTATCAAACATGATGGAGAAGGATGTGGTCACTTCTTGATTGGAATCACTTCATTTGGAATTGGCTGCGGAGGAAAAAATACATCGGGAATTTATACCAGAACCAGTTCATACATCGACTGGATAGAAAGTCTGATTTGGCCGCAATTATAAAATTTCAACACATTTTATAAATACAGATATTGCACATGGTTATCTTTAATAAGGACCACAACATTTAATATAATACAAAAACTTGTCCCTTAACCTTTGATACTAGAAGATTGAAAGTTAAAAATGTATATAAGCTCCTTTCTCAAATAAAATATATTTTAAAAAAAGGATAGTTTTCAATTATACTTGTTAAACACGATTCGGAAAATTCTTAGTCAAATATAACTTATAAATCCTTCATGCGGATAATTATTTTATTATTTATATATATTTATAAATACAGTAAATTCTAGTGAATTGCGTAATATATAAAAATTGAATAAAGATAGATTTAAATTTGAGATAATAAACTCATTCAAGTTCTTCAGCGATATGCTGGTTGAACAAATGCCCTCTAGATAATTTTATTTCAGTCATATATGACTTTGATAGCTCATCATTCGCCAATTTAAGACCAATATTGATCGTAAATTCTAGAAAAGCTGTTTGATTACTTAAAAAATCACCAAACGAAAGACTTGTTAATCAAAATCGTCCGAATTTCAGTACTTTTATTCCTTAAAAAGCACTCCAGGTGATAAAAAATCCATTGGAGAGAGATCTGGTGAATAAGATTGATATAATAAAATCTCGCAATTTGAAGTATTTAATTTGGATATTGCTATCTGCGATGTATACTACGAAACGTTATCTTGGAGGAGTATGGGCCCAATGAATTTTTATTATATTATAATTCATTGCTTAATTTTTAGTTTTTAATGCATATTTTCGGATTTTTTGTCAATATGATTCAGTCGTATTCGCTTTCCCTGATTTTAATAAGAAATAATTAATTATACCCATATTTGTTCACAATATAGTAACCATGAGCTTTTTATGCATTAAAAACTTTAGCGAATATCCTGGAGATTCATCGATTTTCAATAAATTTTCTATCATAGCAATAAAAGAGCGTTCACTTCCAATTCGATTCTTTTCTGAAAGCTCTATTAATATTTCTATCGATTTTCGCTACGCTAATTTGAATACATACAAAAAAAGTAATTGAAATCATTTGTTAGCGTCAATACGTTGGAAGTCATATATAACAATAAAAATACCCAAAATGACTATATATATATATATACAATATATATATATATATAAAGACAATTGAAGAGTGTAGTACCTTTTTCAGTTTCAAATAGTGTAATATGTAAAATATTGCACAAAAGCGTTCTCAACCAAGTTCGATCTTTGTCTAAAACGGATCTTTTTAATCTTTATCCGGTATTATGTATTGACTAAATTTTATAAATATAACTTGATGTATTTTCAATTTGACCCTGTTCTTCAAAGTTCGAAAATTTGAAGAGCTGGTTTTAATCATAAAATTGCCTTGAAAAACCGGTATAAATTATGTTTCAGTCTTCTCTCGCAATTCAACAGAAACGTTAGTGTTTTCACGTTGGCTTGTTTTTTGGCAATTAAATCTAATTTTCCTTTTTTGCACGCAATATTTTTAATTTAGAAATATTATTATTTAAAGTGCTGGTATAGTAGGAAATATTCTGGAATTCTGTTATAAAGGTTCGGAATCAAATCCAGAATGTGAAAAAAAATACAACACCAACAAATTTGGGAAATCGGTAGTATTAAGATTTCCAATCGATCAGGTTTAACCTGATTTCCTGAATCTGATGATAGCAAATGCATACTGAGACAATTAATAAAGTAGGACAAGAACGCCTATAAGTGACTGACTTGCATCAATATCTAAAACTCCTATTCAAATAATCCTATCCTAACTTTATTATATTAAATTTCTTTATTCGATATAAATGTCTGATATGGGGATTGCTTACATCCGATAACACATATGACAATTTAAGATTTGAAAAAATGTTTTGAAGTTTTTAATAACCCATCGACGTCATACAGTTGTTATATAAATGAAAATACTTATTAATCATTATTAAACATAATAATATTTCTACAAAGTCCTTAAAATCTCGTATTCCATTCCATGACGACATTCATTCATCTTAACTCGTTTTCCTTGCACAATATCTACCTACAGCATTTACCCCATGACTTAACAACACATTTTATTGAGTGATATATAAAAAAAATTCTCGTTCACATTAATGCTTATTTTAGACGATGATCAAATTTTCATATTTCTACATCATACTCTACCAATTGTTGTACGTAGTAGGTTTTTCTAATGGACAATTAGGTAATTTAATTATCTTGCCAAAATTAACACAGACATGAACATCGATCTAATGCTTGTTTCTTAATGTTAGTTGGAGATCAATGCATTTTCGATCATAATAGAAACCAAGGCGTTTGTAAGTTAAATAATGAATGCCTATCTGCTTTCCAAGAATACAGACAAAATGGAATAAAACCAACCATTTGTGGCTATGAAGGTAAATTATTTCATTCTTGGATATTCATTTTTAGATTTATTAGACATACACGTGACTGTAAATACAAACTCACTTATGCTCATTAATTCAGTATATTCCATAAATGATATGCACGCGGAGTGATTAGTCAATACGGAAGGTGGCAGATATCTGATCATAAACGATTTTAACCGCAATACAAATTTAATCAATTTAAAAATATATCTGGCAAACTTTTAAATATATAAAATGCTATAACAAGAATAATCTGCATACTCAATGTCAATCCAATTTAGTCAAATAATTCAAAGACATTTTGACATCAAGTTATTATAATATTCTATAAACATTATTAAACAAGCACTTAATGTGATTTTAGCACATTAATCAATAAGTCTGAGGATTTTTTTTCCAAAATTGCAAAAAAAAAACGTCTCCAAATGAAGAAGAAAAAAGTATAAAGTGACAAAAATCCTACGAACTTATTGAATGATATATTATAGATCATATTGATAAAATACTCTGTATTTTACTGTATGTTTGAATTGAATTATAATACATTCAGTCAAAATATTCCCCTCCAACCAAACTTAAAACTCTGTACACACATTAATCGATTATTGTTTTAATATCGTAAGGATACAACGCAATTGTTTGCTGTCCGTTTCAGTTTACAAGCCAAATTACAAATGCGCCACCGGCTGAAAAGATCAGTGTCACAAGTTAGTATTACTTAAAATTATGATATTCAGTCCTTTTAAAAAGTGAATTTTAACCAAAAATAACTTGTTTCAGAATGCAAAGAATATAATCCCTGCGATTCCAAACATTATTTCGGCGTGGTGGGTGGATATGATGCTCGTCTTGGAGAATTTCCACATATGGTAAAACATTTAGAAATTAATTAACAAATGCTTACGACAAATGATTTAGTTTTTATAGTCCTTTAATAATTCATTTAAAATAGTGATCACAAATATTGATAAGCCCGGTCCAATCGACAGTTCCCACATAAGAATTAGTGATAGACAAACGATGAAATATACTGATGATTTTATTTATCGCACATTTGTTTTATACAACTAGGCAGCATTAGGATGGCCTTTGGTATCAGGAAATGGTTATGATTGGAAATGTGGAGCATCTCTCGTCAGTGAAAATTATATTGTTTCTGCTGCTCATTGTACGTACATCTCAAAAGATGGCGTAATAGCCAGGTAATATTGATGTTTAATCTATTAAAAATTAAGCTAAAATTCTTCATCGTTAAGGTTACATATTTTTTGTCTGTTTTAGTGAGAGACCAACAATAGTAAGATTGGGAGAGCTCGACTTAAAAAGCGACGACGATGGAGCTACTCCTCAGGATATTGGCATTTCTAATATCATCGTCCATCCCCAATACAGACCTCCAGCGAAATATCATGATATAGCATTGATTCGCTTAGAAACACCGGCAAGGTATAATTAATTGCCAAACATATGCTTAATGTTAGATGATCTGCTTTCTATCAATTTCGCGACCAATTGGAAAGCTGTAAGACGGCATTATAAATAAAGTATCCTCAGGGTCCATAGTAGATTTTAGACGAGCCGGTCTTTTCCTGTTGTTCAAAATCCTAGTCTCCTAATATTTTCTAATATTATAATGCAACTATTTGATATAAATCTTCACTTTTTTAGCATTACTACTAATTGAAAACGCTTAATTTCGCAAAGCAATGATAAATGAACAAATCGCGATACGTAAATTCGACTGATAAATAAACAAACCAAATACGTATTGTACAATTTTGAAAGACACTATTGAATACGAATTGTATTGCAGGGAGCTAGAATGACAGTCTGAATTTTTTATTTGATTCTTACGCTTGTATTAACATTCAAGTGCAAATTTCACTTATGGTTAAGTAGAAAGGCTCTAATATTGAAAATAAGAGAAAATAAATTATTTGTAACAGTTAATCCTTATATTCTTGTTTCCAAATTTATTGCCGATATTGTATATAGTAGTAATCAAAATTTTATTTCAATATTTAGATTTGATCAAAATATCAAGCCAGTTTGCTTATGGCAAGCACCAGAGTTTCCACCAACTTCTTCTGCCACTGCTATAGGATGGGGTAAAATTGGCCATCGTACGTAATTAAACAGAAATATGTTAAGTTCTGGCTTAAAAATAAATATTTAAGAATATGTTTCATTTAGTCGAGGAAACATCGGATGTGCTACAATATGTATACCTAAAAATGATTGATAAACCAACATGCGCGTCGATTTATAGTACAAGTACAAGGATTTTACCAAATGGCATTGACAATGGTCAATTGTGTGCTGGAGAATTAAGCGGAGGGAAAGACACATGTCAAGTAAGGAAAAAGAGCAACCACCAGATCAGTATCTTGCCTATTTTATTATATGTTAAACAGCACTCAGCACAAACTTTTTTCTAACAATTTCCGTTAAAAAATGGAAAGAAGCAATACTTAAAATCAAATTTTCTTAAAAGGCAAAAGAGTTTCACTTTTACCATGCGAGAATTTCACATGATTTTTTTTTAAACTTAGGGTGACAGTGGGGGCCCATTGAGTATCAAACATGATGGAGAAGGATGTGGTCACTTCTTGATTGGAATCACTTCATTTGGAATTGGCTGCGGAGGAAAAAATACATCGGGAATTTATACCAGAACGAGTTCATACATCGACTGGATAGAAAGTCTGATTTGGCCGCAATTTTAAAATTTCAACACATTTTATAAATACAGATATTGCACATGGTTATCTTTAATAAGGACCACAACATTTAATATAATACAAAAACTTGTCCCTTAACCTTTGATACTAGAAGATTGAAAGTTAAAAATGTATACAGTCTCCTTTCTCAAATAAAATATATTTAAAAAAAAGGATAGTTTTCAATTATACTTGTTAAACACGATTCGGAAAATTCTTTGTCAAATATAACTTATAAATCCTTCATGCGGATAATTATGTTATTATTTATATATATTTATAAATACAGTAAATTCTAGTGAATTGCGTTATATATACAAATTAAATGAAGATAAATTTAAATTTGAGATATTAAACTCATTTAATTCCTTCAGCGATACGCTGTTTGAACAAATGCCTCTTAGTTCATTTTATTCCAGTCATATATGACTTTGATATTGATCGTAAATTCTAGAAAAGCTTTTTGATTCCTTAAACAATCACCAAGCGAAAGACTTGTTAATCAAAATCATCCGTTTTAATAAGGAATAATTTATTATACCCATATTTGTTCACAATATAGCAACCATGAACTTTTTATGCATTAAACTCCTTTGCAAATATCCTGCAGATTCATCGATTAAATCACGCATATAATCAATTTTCCATCATAATGCGATTAAAAATTGTTCTCTTACAAATCGATTTTTCTTTTTCTGAAAGCACTGTTGATATTTCTATCTGTTTTTGCTACGCTGTGTCCCAATTTGAATACATATAAAAAAAGTAGACGGAAATCTTTGGTTGGCTAAAATAGCTACAATGGCTCTGTATTTAAGAACAATTGAAAACTATAATACATTTGTCAATTTTAAATAGTGCAATTTGTAAAATATTGCACAGAAGCTTCTCAATCACGCTCGACCTTTGACTGAAACTGATTCTGAATCTTTATTTGGTACTATGTATTGACATAATTTTATAAATATAACTTGATTTGTTTTCAATTTGACCCTGTTCTTCAAAACTCGACGATTTGAAGAGCTGGTTTGAGTAATATAATTGCCTCGAGAAACCGGTATAAATTATGTTGCAGTCTCCTCTTGAAATTCATCAGAAACGTTAGTGTTTTCACATTGGCTTGTTTTTTAGCAATCGAGTTTTTTTTTGTTTTAGCTTCCAATATTTAAAATTCAGAAATACTATTATTTAATGTGCTGTTATAATCTTGTTATAAAAGTTAGAGATTAAATCTAGATTGTGAAAAAAATCGTTAGTATTATATATTTTGTTAGTCGACTAATATCTAGAAAAAAATTTTAAACCGCGTTTTAAGATGGTAGATTTTGCACCAACAATTTACGCGAAATTGCATACTAAAAACTAAAAATATTTGTGATACACACGGAGAATCTCTAACTATTTATCAATGCCATAAATCAGCGCTTCTTAAAACTTATGTAGTCCGCGGACCCTCTCTTAAACGACATTTTTTTGCGTCTTCTAATTATGATCTTTGGGTCTCGACCCTCAATATACGCGGTTTTCTATTAAGCGACATATAGACAGAGAACGTCTTGAACAATTGAAGCTTTGGAATTTTAACATACCGCGTAAAAGTAAACCTTTTTGAATCCCTTGAATTACGCGGTGTGTCATAAACCTGAATTTTTGAGGCCACTTCGTGATAAAAATAATCGTATTTCATCACGAAGTTCAAAAAGACGATTGAGCCATTTCCCACGTGACAACCAACGTACTTCAGTATGTAATAATACATGTGTATGTTGATTTCCCATCTCCTAAAAATTTTAAAAATTCGGGAATTAAGTGGATGAGCTTCATTGAAATTGACAACTTTAACAACTTCATGCAATGCGTTTTTTAAATCATTTGATATATTTTTGGATGCTGTGATGATTCCCTGTGTATGGAGCAATAGTTCCAAATGACCTGATCCGGTTTTTGCTCCTGACATTGCACTAGCCCCGATCAGTGCAAATTCCAACACATTTCAACTAACCGATCTCATTTTAAATTATAAAATTATTCATACTAATAAATATAGCCTTAGCTGTAGTACACGAAGTTAGTGAATCACAAAATAACGAATCTTCTTTAATTTTATATTCAAATTCATACTTAATAAATGCTAACAAATTAACATTATTAGAAACGTCGGTAATTTCATCCAATTGTAGTTAGTAATATTGACTTTTGAACATTCTTGAAATTAACTGCTCTTTTACATTATTTAACATGTCTTCAATCATATTCTTGATTGTATCATTCGATAATGAAATGAAATTAATATATTTTGTTGCTTTAGACCCCAACATTATATTATAATAGTTGCTCTGCTATACTTCATATGATGCTTTTACTGCGTTTTTACTGATACTAGTTGTGGTTTTTTGCGCGCGAGTACACGTCATGATTTAATCGATAAAGATAAGAAACAACCGTTTTTATACTATTTTGTGACTTGAGATGAAAAGTGGATGTTGCACTCAAATGAAAAACGCAAAAGACAGTGGCTTTCAAAAGGACAAATAAAGAAACCAACCCCTCGACCGAGTCTATCAGTAAAAATAGCTCTTTTAAATGTATAGTGTGACTCCAAAGGGATAATCTACCATGAAGTCCTTCCATATGGTCAAAACAAAACGAGGGAGATTTATTACTCACAATTAGATATTTTAAAAGTGGCGTTGAATACAAAGAGGCCTTATGTAGTCAACCGTTGCCAAATTCTTTAGCAACATGATAATGCGCGACTCCATAAATCAAAATTGACCGAAAACAAATTAAAGAAACTCGATTGGCAAACGATTCCGGATCTATCTTATTCTACTGACCTTGTTCTTTCCGACTATCATTTATTTAGATCGATGCAAAATTATTTATCGGGGGGAAAAAATCATAAATATAAAAGAGGTGAAATGAGGAATCATTCGACATTCCTAACTTGACAATACATTATTAAAACTCTCCATTGATCAGTTTTAAACTGATTTTTTGGATTTGATGAAGGCTATTTACAAAATCTTGCAAATACGTGTATGAGTGACTGATTTGCATCAATACCTAAACTCCTATTCAAATAATCATATCCTAACGTTTTCATATTATAAAATTAACATATTTTTTTAACGATGTAAATGTCTCATATGGGGATTGCTTACATCCGATAATGAATATCATAAGAAAATATTTTAAGTTGTTAATTACCCATTGGCGTCATGCAGTCGTTAACAATGATAATACATATCAATCATTATTAAATATGATGATATTTGTACAAATTCCTTAAAATCTCATATTCCATTCCATGACGACATTCGTTCATCTTCATCCGCCATTTACCCCATGAACAACACATATATATTTGTTTTGTTGTATGGCATAAAATAATATTTTCCTTGTTTATTTTAGGCGATGATCAAATTTTCATATTTCTGCATTGTGCTCTATCCAACTCTCGTACGGAGTACTTTTTTCAAATGGATCATTTGGTAATTTATTTTCTTGCCTAAATTAACACAGTCGAGGAAATGGAATTAATGCTTGTTTCTTGATTTTAGTTGGAGATCGATGCATTTTCGATCACAATAAAAACCAAGGCGTTTGTAAGTTGGATAAGGAATGCCCGTCTGTTTTCAAAGAATTCAAACAAAATGGAGTAAAACCAACCATCTGTGGCTTTGAAGGTAAATTATTTAATTCTAGGATATTAATTTTTAAATGTATTAGACATACAAGTGCCTGTAAATACAAACTCGCTTATGATTCTCATTAATTCAGTATATTCCATAAATGATATGCACGCGGAGTGATTAATTAAAACGGACGGTGGCAGATATCTGATCAAAATTTCTTCCAAAATTGCAAAAAAAACGTCTCCAAATGAAGAAGAAATACGTATAAAGTGACAAAAATCCTACGAACTTTTTGTTTTTTCTTTTTGTACGTTTGAATTGAATTACAATACATCAAGCCAAAATATTCCCCTCCAACTAAACTTAAATCTCTGTACATACATTAATCGATTATTGTTTTAATGTTGTAAGGATCCAACTCAATCGTTTGCTGTCCGAAACAAATTACAAATACATCGCCGACCGAAAAGATCAGTGTCACAAGTTAGTATTATATAAAATTATGATAATCGGCCCTTTTAAAAAGTGAATTTTAATCAACGATAACGTGTTTCAGAATGCAAAGAATATAATCCCTGCGGTTCCTACCCTATCGTAGGCGTGGTCGGTGGAGAAGACGCTCGTCTTGGAGAATATCCACATATGGTAAAACATTTAGATTTGATGATTCAGTTTTTATGGTCCTTTAATATTTCATTTAAAATAGCGATCACGAATATTGATACATCTGATCGTGGTTACAATTCGAGCGTTCCCACATTAGCATTATTAATGAAATTAGCCGATGATTTTATTTATCGCACATTTTTTTATACAACTAGGCAGCATTAGGATGGCCCTTGGTATCAGGAAATGGTTACGATTGGAAATGTGGAGCATCTCTCGTCAGTGAAAATTATGTTGTTTCTGCTGCTCACTGCACTTTCATCCAAAGAGATAGTACAATAGCCAGGTAGTATTGATTTTTAATCCATTAGCAATTATGCTGAAATTCTTCATCGATGAGGTTACATCTTTTCTGTTACTGTTTCAGTGAGACACCGACAGTAGTAAGATTGGGAGACCTCAACTTAAAAAGCGACAATGATGGAGCGACCCCTCAGGATATTGGCATTTCTAAAATCATCATCCATCCACTATATAAACCTCCATTCAAATATCATGATTTAGCGGTGATTCGCCTAGAAAAATCAGCACGGTATAGTTCATTATCAAAGATAGTATTATATTAACATTAGCTCCATTAGAACATCAACGCACCAAAGAAAAATAAACGATAATATGCTATTTACAATATCGAACAAATCTACTACTTAATCTTAAATAGGTTGAAGCAACTTATTACTTTAGACACCGAAACATTAGATGATCTGCTTTCATTTTCAATTTTGTGGCCAACCGGGGTGCCATAAGACAACAATAGTATAATAAAATTAATTAATTTCATAGTGTTATAATAGAGGAAGAACTCTTTTAAACTTCAAAGGGTAAGTTCCAAAATGCACCAAAACATTAAATAACCAAACGAAATACGTATTATACAATTTTGGAAAATACTATCATATACTAATCGTATAACAGGGAGCGACAATGCCTCTATGAACTCTTTTATTTGTTTCTTACGTTTGTATTAGCATCCAAGTGCATATTTCACGATGGTTAAGTAGAAAGGCTCTAATATTGAAAATATGATTAAATAAATTATTGTAACCGTTAATCCTTACGTTCTTTTTTACAAAATATATTGTCGATATTGTATATAAAGTATTCATAATTTTATTTCAATGTTTAGATTTGATGACAACATCAAGCCAATTTGCTTATGGCAATCATTAGAGATTCCATACACCTCTGCCACCGCTACAGGATGGGGAAAAATTGGCCGTTGTACGTAATTAAACAGGAATACATTATGTTCTGGTTTAAAAATAAATATTTTAACATATATTTTATTTAGTCGAGAAGACATCAGATGTGCTACAATATGTATACCTAAACATCATTGACAAGCCAACATGCACGGCGATTTACCGTCAAAATACAAGAGTTTTACCACATGGCATTAACGATGGTCAATTATGTGCCGGAGAGTTAAGCGGAGGGAAAGATACGTGTCAAGTAAGGAAAACAATCAACCACTAGATCAATGCCTATTTTATTATATATTACACAACACACATTGCAATCTTTTATTTAACGATTTCCGTTAACAAATGGAAAAAAGCAATTCATACAATCAACTTTTCTTAGGAGCTAAGAAGTTTCACTTTTACCACGCTAGAGTCTTTCATGATATTTTGTTTTACTTAGGGTGACAGTGGAGGCCCATTGAACATCAAATATGATGGAAAAGGATGTGGTCACTTTTTGATTGGAATCACTTCATTTGGAGTTGGCTGTGGAGGAAAAAATACATCGGGAATTTATGCCAGAATCAGTACATACGTCGACTGGATAGAAAGTGTGGTTTGGCCATAATTTTAAAATTTCATCAGACTTTATGAATGCAGACATTACGCATCTGCAATTGCAGTCATTTTGTGTATATTGCATGCAATGTGTTCGCCATATTCTTCGAATAATACCTACTTTCAAAATATTGTTCGTGATTTATATTAATAATAATTGTATGTTTTAGTGGTGGTTTAACTTTGTATTTTATTTTAATGAATTGCGTCGATAATTAATATCTCTGCTAATTTCGAGATGTCTGCGAAAGTGCTAATAAGAACCGCAACATATATAAATAAAAAAAAGCGTCCTTAACCTTTGATATACGAAGAGAAAAAGTTAAAAATGTATACCTGCTTAATAAAACTAGTTTTAAAAAAATGTTTTAATATTATTCACAACCAGTTCGCATTAAGCATTCCAGGCAAATTAAACATGCTCAAAAACTAAAACTAAATAAAAGAAAAATATATTAAAACGTTGTAAAATGTAAAAAGCAATTTAATAATGAGCAATATTTATAGGTCCGTCCCCCTTTTGTAATATATGCTCACGAATACAGTCTTGCATTGCACCATATAAGCGACATGATACAGTACGTATAAAGAGTGACGACCCTATGAAAATAAAAATACAGATATTCGCTTGAAAAATTCTACTAAACTTCCTTTAATCTTATGGCTACTGCGATGTTTATTGATGAATCAAAGTTCGTTTGAAATCTTCCTTTCTTTTGTTTAAACATGCTAAAATGGATCAATAAAGATCGTTGTTTGCAATCCTCGTTAGCATCCAGAGGATTAAATATATTGCAAGTGTGAAATGTATTGATTTAAAAAATAAACATTAATAGACGAAGTAGTTAATATCATTAAAATTCAAAAGAAAAATATTAATATCCGTAAATATTTTCGTCGGTTATGGTCGCGATATTAAGACTACTGTCATTGAAAAAAATCTGACAGCAAATAAAATCGAGGTTAGGTGTTTGTTGGACGCGAAATGACACGCCGGGTGTGCGTTGTAGTATTGGGAGACATCACGCGCAGTCCGCGCATGCGCAATCATGCGCTATCGTTAGCTCGCCATGTCCAAGTTAGCCTGATAGGATATGCTACTCATCCGGAGCGCGAACCTCCCGATCTTAATGTCTTGCCGTTAGCCACGTACCCGCCTGATCTTCCCCATAGCCTACCCCCAATTCCTCAACTACTTCGTCAAGACAATTTGGCAAACGATAAATCTGTTAATGCTCTTAATTCTCAACGGTCGATTCGACGCAGTATTTTGTCAAAACCCACCTGCCATTCCCACACTGTTCGTCTGTTGGATATATTGCCTTTTTGCTAGAGCCAAATTTATAATAGATTGGCACAATTATGGACATTCCATCATGGCTATCACCCGCGGTGAAAGAAGTACCATTGTTAGAGTATCTAAATGGATTGAATATTATTTTGGGCGTAAAGCAGATGCAAACTTTTGCGTCTCTCAAGCGATGAAAAATGATCTTTTGCAGAACTATAACATTCAGTTAGTAGTCATATTTATTATAAATTAAATCAATTTACATATCTGTTTGAATTATATTTATTTTTTACCTGTTTTAGATGCAAACTTCTATATGATTGTCCGCCGGATTCATTCCGGCCGATAAATAATCAAGAGAAGCACTATTTTATATCGAAATTGTCCAATCAATATCCAGAGTTTGCAAGCAAAAAGAGTCCACCGTCCAGTGATTTATCGAGCAATGGAGCAATAACCGAGAGAACAATCTTAACTGAGAAAAATTCATTAGATGTTGTCACACTTTGTCCGAAGAGACCTGGTGTGTTATTTAGCAGTACTAGCTGGACCGAAGATGAAGACTTCATGATTTTGTTGAAAGCTTTAGAAGGTTACCACAAAAAATAATTGAAATATTGATATTACTCATTTAAATTATTATTAACGTATTACGTGTGGGGACATTTTATGCACGACTCATTTAAATAGGGATACATATTTTTATGGATCATATCAATGATCTGCATCCTTTTTTGCACTCTTCTGCTTCATAATTTATGATTGATCGGTCAAAGGCTGTTTCCAAAACGCCACTCAATACACGTCCGAAACAAAACTTATTGATGTTTCATATTAAATAACAAATGTTTAACACTCACGGAACACGCTTTATAGCATTAAGAAATATAATATAATAATATATGCTTCCCGCAGCTAATGTCTATACATTTGTAATACAGATTATGATACATCAGCTTTTACGGATCCGTCTTTACCAGATCTTTTATGTGTGATAACTGGCAAGGGACCAATGAAAGACTTTTATATGGATCTTATAGCCTCGAAACGCCTCCACAAAGTAAAAATAATCACACCATGGCTAGAAGCGGCCGACTATCCGTTGATGGTGGCAAGCGCAGATCTGGGAGTCTGTCTGCATACAAGCTCATCCGGTCTTGATTTGCCAATGAAAATTGTGGACATGTTCGGATCTGGACTGCCGGTCTGTGCATATAAGTATCCATGGTATGTAATTAATTCTCTCGAATAATAAAATGTCGACATGTTAATTAATCATTTTGTTCATTTTAGCCTGAAGGAACTGGTTAACGATGGCGAAAACGGGTTCATGTTCGAGAACAGCGATGAGTTGGCGACGCAAATAAAGACGTGGTTCAAAAAATTCCCAAACAATGCCAAACAAAATGAACTCGTATCAAAATTCAAAAACAATCTCAAGACATTCCAAAATTTACGATGGGAAAATAATTGGGAAAATCGTGCAAAACAATTTTTCCTGTGATCCAAAAATGTGATAAAATTAAAATATTTATTGTTGTACTTCTTTTGCTACTATTATTGTTAAAGGTTGACATATTATAAGAACTGTTTCTATTCAAATGATGTTTATTTTATTATATTTAAATTGCCATTTATTTGGTCATTTTTATTTTTAAAAATATGAATGGCTTTAATATATTTTAAAAGCAATAAAATAACACGTTAACACTATAAAAACCGGTGGTACCAATGTGGCATCACGTTACACAACATTGCAATTTCTATCTGTGTGGTTTTCATAAATTATTTTTAACGTGGGAAGAATTATTATAATTTGTTTAAACTTTGAGAATATCTTTTTAATATTTTGAAGTACATCTGAAATGATTTTTTTAATTAATTTCCGCTGAATATATCCGAGTTATAAGCTGCTGTAACTGGAAGGTCTCCATCAGAGTTTGCTATTGGCGGGAATTGTAAAAGTCGAAAGATCGAACCGTCAACAGCACCATAGTGTAGATCGGGCCTAAGGCAGTAATAAATTATATAAATTACATAGCTGCTAATCAGCTATTCCAGCACCATATAGCAACCCTTAGTCTTCTTCATAAGCATAATTTTGAGCTTGCATCTCTTTTCGAGCTTCCTTGGTCTCCACTGCGCTACGTCTATTCTGTCGATTGACACGCTGTTCATCCATTTGCCGTACATAATTAAAGCTCTGCGAGCCAACAGCTACTTTCAGCTCGTTCATAATCATTACAAGTGCTGAATTCCCTTCATTGAATAAGGCAAAAACCAAAAATGCTGCAACGATGATTACTTTTAGGCCAGAATGTAGTTGATTTGGAACCACAATCGAATTGAAACATTCATCATGTTTCATAGAATCAAATATGGCATGGCCTCGGGTATTATTGTGAATGCATACATGATGGATCACCTATGTAAACGTATCAATGAACATTTATATGGCCGTATTTAGAAAATTCAGCTGTTTTTAAAGTCGAATAATTTTCTTTAGAATATAGTGAAAAACTACTTGGAACGTTAGTTGGTTTTACTTTCTTTTTTTGTATTCCTGGGCGGCAAAACCCCCTCTTCTTCAGTGTCGCTAATCCTGCAATCTGTTTGACTGGTTTTATACTGCCATTCCATATTTTCTTTGGCCGATCAAGTTTGATACAGCTTGCCGACAACATTGCCGATATGACATTTGGAACTGCATGATAGACATTGCACCATGCACTACAAGCTTGCGACTGGATAACACAGAATTAATAGACAATTTTAGAAAGTCAGCAATGTATCTACGCTACACTAAAAGTGGTGAAATATCATTGTAGCGCTGCATAAAAACAAAGTTTTACGATTCATCTTTGGTCATTTAAAACAACTTTACAAATGGAAACTGTAATAAAGTGTGGATGGATCTAACTCAGGATAAAAAAGGCAATTTTTTGGAAAATACAAAAAAATAATATTAGTAATATTTCGATTTATTTTTAACTTCCGTTAACAAATAAAAATAGCCTTAAAATGATTCACTTTAAAAAGTAACTTAAAACTAAAATACCATACAAAAGGATGCTTGGATTATTTTATTTTACGATGTTAATAAAAAATGCATGTAAACGATAGTAATGTCTTCGGGGATTCAGTATGAAAATCTCAGATTAAAAAAATATATATCCATAACTGAATTCACAGTCAAACATCGTATGGAACAAAATAGAACGTTTAAAAATAATCATCCTCGCAAGATTCAAACTTCAATGCAGCATTTATATACACATTTTAAGAGTCAACTATATAAATGAAATATATATATATTTTTAAGTATAAAATTATGATTCGTGTCACTGCGGAATTTTTTTAAATGCATAGTTTAATGTATAAGTTTAACAACAAAATATAAGACAGCAAGTCTGCGGAAATTACTTTTGTACTGATGATAAGACTCTTCACGGGTTTTGCTACCGTTATGAAAAAATATTTAAAATCACATTTTTATACAAAATGATATGATATTAAACTAATAGTTTCTCTATTTCTAACTGAATTCCTTGAATTTGGGGTTTGAGTTGTGATCCTTCGTTGACGGTGATGGAGCAGGCTATTACTGGTCTCGTGACTCCGCAGGCTCGCCCGAGGGCTTGCTTCGATCTCACGAAGACGTATGGCACGTTTTTATCTTCGCATAAAAGTGGAAGGTGCAACAAAATTTCGAGGGGCTCGGCGTCAGCAGCCATGACGATAAACTCTGAGATCCCCCGATTGAGAGTTTTAGTCGTTTCGTTGGCTCCTTTTCTCAGTTGTTTGTAGTTCAACGCCTGCTGTGTGAGGTTAAGTATTTTGGATGTAAGCGCGGCATCCGCTAACGGATAAGCTTTGGCATTTACTTCTTCGGTCTGAAACGGAAACAATCACTATAGCAAATAAAAGACGATCCAAAGTGAAATCCGAGAAAGATTTGGTGAATTTACATACCATTTTGAGTTAATGAAGTGCAATTGTCAAGCGAAACACACGTGCGCCGGTCTAACACGCGAAACATACACCAATCAATGTGCTTTTCGTCAGTGTTCATTAATTAAGGTCAGCTAAAAATATAGCCATATACCAATGCGTTTATATACGTAATGTGACTTTAAAATTAAATACAAGCATATTTTGATATTAAATATACAAATAATTATTTAATTCGTCATTTAAAAAAATAATTAATCACAATAAAAATTTGTTACTAAATATTTTTAATAATGCTGTAATATGATTTTTTACATTATGAACAATATGAATAATTTTCATTTGTAGGATAAAATTAAAAAATCATTTTTACATCTGAAAATACACTCTATTTGAATATAATCAATTTATAATTTTGATTATTGAAATAAAATTATTTATAATCCAAGGAAATTTTAGTGCTGATAACACTGACTATACACATGGGTTCGTTTTGACGTATTGCTAAAAACCGAAAATCGGTATGGCGGTTTTGCGTTCTTATTTCAGTATTTGTACTTTGGTGACTCCTAGAGGATTGTTGGGGGCTGAACCCGATTCTCGTTCGGGTGCTGGTCTAATAACATTAAGCAAAAATGTGCTTATGCGTTACAAGGTTAGTTTTTTACTCAATAACAATTTTGTCATTTAGGTTATGATCTATACAATCCCTCAATTAGTATAATTTAAATTATTATAAATGTTGTTTATATAGAAATGTACAGTATCAGAAAAAGAAGGAATATTTATAAATAATATCAGCACAATAATAATATATTATTGGAATCAATTGACTTAAAACTATTTTAAAAAAGCCTCATTTTTCCTATTATTTCAAATTTGCCCATGAAATTACGTATGTTTATATATTTTCCTATGCTTTAGAATTGATATAAGATGTGTTAATGGCTAAATTATTTTGATGTAATAATGACCGTTTGTTAATTTGTATATTATAAAAAAGGTTTATATTTTTGCAATACGTTTAAAAATTGAATTTTAGTTTAAATCAAATATTGATAAGCAATTACTAGGTAAACTAATCAGAATTATGCTAATTGAGGGATAACAAACGGCTGTTTGAATTTTGCTGATTTTTTTTTAATGACATAAATATCGTAGTTTTCAGATCAAAAGGAAATTGGTGGATGGACATCTAAAGACTTTATAACTGCTCCTGTTGTATTTGATCGGAGCGAAAAAAACTATGTAGGAGTTTTCAATGAAAACGTTTTAAAAGTTTGGCAAGAATCTGTGGAATCTTTGGACAAAGTTAAAAAGATTAAAGTAAGAAAATAAAACATGTTTTTATTGACTTGATGAATTTAATTTAAAATTGAAATTAATTTATTTAATGATTAACATCAGTTGTATAAAGTATATTTATTTTTTAGTTTTCTCAGCCAATTTTTAAATTAATATCCGACGATGAAGGGAAAACCACTTTAATATTCAAAGACGGAAGCTGCGCAGCTCTTTCGTATGCTCTCTTTGCTAGAAAGAATTTGGAGAACGCTTCTTTCCTCGAAAAAGACGAAGCAATAATAGACGCAAGAATATTTAATACCAACGATGAAAAACTAGTTTGCTTTATAACAAAACAAAAAAATATCCACTACGTTATAACTTGCCATCTCAATTTGGATATAAACACGCTGTCGATTGAAAAATTAAAACGGATTGAAATTAAACGCGATGAATTAATAAATGGCAGAATTATCGGAACCACAATTTCGACAAAGGCTGATACGCCTTTAGTGCACGTTTTGTGTGAGTATTTAATGTTTAATTTCATTCATTTATAAAATGAACAAAACGCTCATCTAATGTTCATATATTTATTTTAGGGTCTGATGGAAGATTGTTTTCGTTGAATGTGCTGCAAAATCATTTTAATTTAATTGGACATGTCCCATCCGTAAATCATGATGTGGACGTCAGTTTGGCGTGGATCGGTGATAACCACTTGGCTATTTATGGGGCAGATTCTGCACAAGAAGGAGCCATATTGTTACTCTTCAATGTATCATTTGGCATTGTTTCGTGCAAATATCCGTTGAAATTATATTGTCCTGGGGCGCGAGTATGGTGTTTACCGGATCATTTATTATTGGAAGCAAATCAACATCTTGCGGTTATACCATTTTCGCTTTCATCACATCGAAATGTGCTATCTTTATTGGGATCCAACAAGACAGCAGACTCTAATGAAAACGTAGACAAAATAAAGAGCGTAGATTGGGGAAAAGGAAAAATCGCATGGAAACCAAAAGAAAAGTGGCGAGATTTAGCAAAAACCGGAATGTCAGAAAGAGACATTAGCTTACAATTTATACCTCGTATGATAGATACAGACGACGTTGGAACGATCCACGATGCAATGGAAGAATTCACGGATATACCTGAAAATTTAATAGTGTCTCTAATTTTGTACGTTATGAGAAAATTCCAAATCGAATTAAAAGGAAACACTCCGGAAGATTATGTGGAAGTTTTCAGAGAAAATAAAGACGCTAGACAACTGCTCGATTTAGTTTTAAACTTACCGTATATATATGAAAATTTAATAACACACTTGAGGAAAAACCTTAGTTTTGATAATATGCGTACTTTCTGCAATTACATAACGTACATGCTGAAGGATACCGAGATGGACACAAATTTTTCTTATGAATTTGAACAAAAACTTGTATCCTGGGGCTCAATTATATTAGATTCACATTTTCAAGAGCTGCAACTATCATCTAGGTCTGATTTAGACTTCATTTTAGTTATGAAAGCAGCAGTCGATGAAATTGTCAATGGTGTTAATCTGATTGAATCTGCATTGATTCAATTGAATTCATTTTGTTTGGGAATTGATAATAATTTTGTTGAAGATTTTAATGACGGTTCATCTTATTATATTGAAGAGGTCAAGCTTTTTTAATAAATATATACATATTAATGTACACTTGTTTTATTTCCTAATTTAGTGAAAATACAAGACTTGACTGGACGCATTTAGTTGAATTAGTTATGCTTCTATTTTTCCAGACTATTTTCGACGTGGTAATTAGTGTTGTGTCATCAATTTAGTGTAAATTGGAGATTTTTTCCCGCTGATGGAAATTTAAAATATAAAGCCTAAAGGATGTTTCTACCTTATTTGGGCTTAATGAGCAATATATGATTATTAATTCATTTAACTGTAATACATTCATACAAAAAAGCTAAGAATCTTTGGTTTACTGCAATAAATGTCGCACCACATATTGCCGAGAAACTACTATAAAAATATACTAAAATTATAACACAAGACAAATTGAATAAATGAGATTGCCAATTCAAAATATTATTTTGCTTTCTAAAACCATATCAAACAGATATATATTCATCAATCGTATCAAATTGAAATGTTTTATACAAAGGCAAAGTTTATAGCCTAATTTAATTTTACATAATAGACATGTTTCATAGAAAATCACATAAAATTGTTTGATATTATACTCATGATTGTTACTTATTTAAGTCTGAAAACAATTTTAATCTATGCTTGATATCAAAAACTTTATTTTGGACGTAAAATCATAAATATTTTAGGTCCAATAGGCTCGAAAGATATTTATATAGATCATCATTACCATATGGCAGCCACAAACAGTCCACTGCAGAGCTATGGGCCTCTTCAATATCCATTCACAGGAAGGGGTTACATCCATTTCGTCCGTATCATACATTCACTCGATATTGAAGGTAGAATAACCTCCCGAGTTTCATTTAGAACGCTCACCCAGCGGGTCTGCTGAATGAACGTATTGATGAACCCTTTTGGCGACAGTCTTGTTAGGGAGTGTGGGAGGTTTTTAAAGACTGAGTAGTTTTCCTCGAGAGACAGTAGAAAACTACTGGAATGCAGAGTCCAGTCCCTTCTTTCCTCGCTGGGGTGTTGCCGGGTCAGGATGAAGACAGACGTGACACACCAACTGAGGTTGTCTCCTCGTATAATTAAAACAAGTATTTTAATTTAAAAAGTTTAATATGAAAATATGGCAAACATATTCAGTCAAAATCAACATGAAATACATTTAATCAGAAAGGATAGCTACTCTATGCACCATAATTAAAGCAGAATCAATTTCCGCCTTTTTTAAAAAAATACAACTCCATCTTCAGTGCACATAACAGATGTTAAAGTTTGTTTGTAGCTATTTTTCTCTCTCATGTTTAATCGCGTTAACTTGTAAGCAAGATGCACTACAAAGTTAAACACTGATATCTTGACACGCAGAAACTTCATATTCTCAAGTATTTTGAAGTTATCATCAAGCGATCTTTGTTTGCAGTCCTCATTAATTTCACAATTGACGATATATCATTATTAACGATTAAATAAAAACGAGATGTTAGCATCTTACACTATCTTCTTTAGTAATGCGGGACTGAAATATGATTTTCCCCGGATCTTGTGTTAACTCTGAAAGACCCTGTATTTAGTTGGAAATTTATTTATAAAACACGTTTCTTCGATAATATAAATTTAAAGTTTACTTATTAGCAGTTCTAGCGAATTGAACAACCATTGGTTTATTTTTAAATATAAACCCATTTGTTTCGTCGAGAGCTTTTTGCGATAGTTCAATATTAGGAAGGGTAACAAATGCTTGTCCTTTCATTCTACCTTCTTGCATCACTCTGACGTCAAACATTTTATTCTCTTCGTCATTATCAGAAATGTAGCGTTTGTATAGAACTTCCATATCTTTAGATGTGACTTGTTTCGATAAATTCTTTATATATAATCGCATAGAAGGAGTTCCTGGATGATAGTTTTTATATACAGGTAAAGATTTCATATCTTTCAAGGAAATTTTATTGCTCAAGAGTTCTTTAGTTGAAATTGTATAATCCACATCCGGCTGTTCATTGTTATCCGAATTTATTATTTTATTTTCATTTAATGCAATGTCCATTTTTCCTATTTCTCCTACAACCTCAGATAAATCATCAATGGGCGCTATGGGTTCAATCGAAGGATTAACATTGATTTCAATTTTTTTGACTTTCGTTACGGCACTTGTTTCAAAGACTTCTTCAGTGCTAATAATCTTTTTTCTTTGTTGGTCATTATTGATTGGATTACAATGAACTTTTAATCGTTTATTTAACTTAATCGGATTTCTTTTCCGTTTAACTTGTTTTGGCTGAATGTCAAATGATATTTTTTCATCTTCATATGATAATTCCGATTCTTCAGAAGAAAGCGCATCTCCTGCATTCATATGGTTATGTACAATTTTCAGATCAATTAAGCATTCTTTAACAAATGTTTTAACTTCATCGGAAATTATGTCAAACGGAGGATCCAATCCTATTTTGTTCATCAAATGTAGCGTTTGTATATAAAAAGAAACATTTTTAGCCAGCGCGTACAAGATATTGAAGAGAGTATGCGACGATGCCGGTGGATATTTGTAAGATATATTTGGAGGAGGCGGCTGATACAGATTGAGATAAGGATTGCAGCTGTTCAATTTGGCAATGAATTCCTTAAAATTATTGATGTTCGTATTGGAGTTCTCGTTATTTGAGTGCTGTTGAGTCGATTGTGGCAGTTTATTTTCATTCGCATATTCGACAGTCAATCGTTTTCCTAATACTTCCAACTGGTGCAATCTTCCCAAAGCGCTCTCAGCAGCACTTTTTGAACTAAATGATGCAAACGCTGTATGACTGCTAGGATTTATGAACCAAACTTTTTCGGCACCAAAATATTTCAAAAAGTCTTCCCTTTCGGATACTTCTAATTCACCAGAAAGATGTCTGATTAGGAGCGTACTTGACATTTTGGAGGTTATATTTTCAAGCAAACGCTGAACTGTCAAATAAATAACATGCGTAATAGCAACACATCAATGTTTTGAATCGCAATCAACATGTATTTAAAAAAAAATATTTTAATGAAATAAGACCACCTTCAGAAATAGTAAAAAATAAAATGACAAATGAATTAATATTATTTTTTTAACTAATAAAAATTTTAAAATGAAAAGATTTTTTAAATTAATTTTATTGCTTCATAACTTATATTATTTGTTTATTCCTTATATATTCAATTTTTTACACTCATATATAATTGATTCTTAAATAAACGGAATAAATTCATATTAAGTATTAATCATTTAACACAGATACTAATGACAGATTATATATTTTTTTAAATCAACTTTCGATATAAAAAAAATAGTATTATAATTCGTTATCATATTTTATATTTACTATTCGTCTGATTATGAATTTAGTCGACGAATAATTTCAAACGATGAAAATCATTAAATGTATGCCCGTTGTTGTGTCAATATTACGGCCAAAATAATGACAGCATCTGTTAAATGCAAATGACAGTTGTTTTCCTTTTCGACTGTCGTAATAAATGTGATTGTTTCTCATCGAAACTTCAGAAATGGAGGAGCACTATTTAGAACTCTCTGAAAATCCCATACGATTTGATGCAGTCAGTCAATTAACCAATGTTTTTTACGATGATACGAATGGACAGGTAAATGAATAATTGATCTTTCAACAGGATTGTATAGTTATTAAATCATTTTAATTTCATACGACTCTAAATCATCACGTGTTAAATGATTTTATCTAATAATGTCAGAACAGTTTCCTATTTATAGACTTTCCATGGCAATATCTTTCATAAAGGTCTATAATAAGATATTATAGATCATTTTATTTTGTAGGAGTTTTCATCTCTTTTTTTGTATCTAAAATTGATATCTCATAATAGTTTTATAACAATGTAATTCGACTATAACAAACCCTTAATAAAAGGTGTTATCGAAATGTTAAAATAGGACCAACAAGATAAAAACGTCCCTTCAATTATGATTTTTTTTTAATGTTATTAATCAATTCAACTTTGATATTGTAGGTTTTTGCTGTGCGATCTAGTGGCGTGACAGGTGTCATAGTCAAAGGTCCAGATCCAAATCTATGTACTACATTTCTGATGGAAGATAAAGGAAGAGTCATCTCAATAAAATTTTCGCCTGACTTGGGCATTCTTGCTATACAAAGATCTCATACATCAGTCGATTTTATTAACTTTACAAACTTAGTTCCGAGCAATACAGAGTATTCTCAAACGTGCAAATGGAAAAATGGTTCGATTTTAGGATTTTGTTGGATAAAGCCAAATGAAATTGCCTTCATTACAGACCACGGCATTGAACTTTTACAAGTACTTCCCGAAAAGAAGCAACTGAAATCACTCAAGGCGGTTAAAATAAGGTATTATTGAACGATATTTAATTATATCTCTATTTAAATATTTTAAGACATGGTTTAACTTATATTTAAATCAAATTCGTTTATAAAATTTTATTTATAGTTCAACATGGTTTGCATGGTGTGCAAAAAGCAAATTAGCTCTTTTAGCGTGTTCAAATGGTTTATATCTTCAACCATTTACTTTCAATAATTCATCTATAAATAAATTACCACGAGTGGAAAGTAAGCATGTAAAGTTTTTTATATGCATTTATGATATAAAAGCTTGTGTTTAATTAAATATTACAAATATCACAACCTTTTTTAGTGGAGGGCCCGGTTAATGATAGCGACGTAAGTTGTGCAAGACTCTATGAATCATCATGGTGTTTGGTTTTACGTCATGGCGGTAAATGTCCTGCAGAGGTGTTAGCTATACCGTTGGACAGTTCAATTAATGGAGCACAAACGCATGCCTTACGCACTGGTCTCGTTGGACGGTTTGCAATAAATGTAGTAGACGATTTGATTGTTGTTCATCATCAAGCAAGTCAGACGTCCATGCTATTTGATATAATGGAAGAAGGAACAATTGAAGGTGATTTGAAAGTTCATGCACCGATTGCGCCGCCAAAATCTCTCAAAGCCGTATCCGTACCAGATCTGCCTTATCATATGTGTATCCTTTTATAACATATTTTTTAGACGTTTTCGATTTACAACATTCCATTTTTTAATTAACAAAATACGTGCATTACAAATTTTATTTATTTTAATAAATATGCATCTTAACCCGATCAAATCAGATTCTGGAAATTGGGTTGTATTCCAACCTGATGTTGTTATCGATGCTCGCTTAGGATGCTTATGGCGAGTGATATTAAAACCAGGAGGGCTTACAAATATACATTTGCATAAGACTGTCAGGGTGCTTCTTAGAAGAACTGAAGGAAGAACACCAATTTTTGCCATCCTCAAACATATGATATCCGATGCTACGAAGCATTTAATTGAACTTATGAAAGTGTTCGATCAAATCAATGCGGTCTATAGGTGAATTTTCTCATTAATCGATTTGTGAATTTCCCTTTGAATTATTATTATTTATGCTCTCGAATCGTTTATTAGAAAACAGGCGGAAATAGATTTGGTTAAACAAACGGGACAGAATTCCAGTCAAAACGACACAAGCTCGAATAATGCACGTGATCACATAGTTTATCACAGGGTTGTAATAACGCAACAGGATATATACACAAATGTTCTGCAGCAATATACAGATTCGCCGCATATAATTCAAGTAATTATGCTTTCATAATTTGAAGCGTGTTTTTGAGTTTTGAAATGTTTGTTAGCAACAGTCAAATGGGAATATAATTGTGTTAATTTTATTTGGAGATAATTTGATCAAAAAATGCTTGCTCATGGTCACAGAATAACTATTTAACTTGACTTCCATTTGACTCATTAACAATCTCTAATATATTAGGGGTATCGGATGAAAATTTCGTTTTTTGAATAATATATAAACTTAAGCATATTTCAACATGCGATCTTCTTCTCCGACATAATAGCCAACCTTTTTTGAAGAGATCTGTCACTGGAGATGAAAATTGGATACTCTATGAGAATATCCAACGTATACGGTCTCGGACCAAGGGTACAGAAGCTTTAACTGTAGCTAAACCTGGCCTACATCCAAAAAAAGTTTTGCTATGCATTTGGTGGGACTGGAAGGGGGTAGTTTATTATGAGCCACTTCAGCAAGGTGAAACGATCAATTCAACAAAATATTGTTTCCAACTAGACAATCTAAGGGATGCAATGCAATCAACTGAAACACAACTGACCGTTGAAAAGGACTATCTGAAAAAACGAAGTTTTCATCCGGTACCCTAATATATTAATTCAATTTGATTTTTGTATCCAGAATATTAGAAATAAATGTGTTTTCCAAGCAATGCTAATGACATTGATGTAATTGAAATTTTTAGGTGGTATTGAATTACATATGCTCGTTGGCACGTCATCAAGTCTCACCCCAACATGCACTCACTGAAATGTTAGTTAGAGCTTTAGTTCGTGCAAATAGATTCTCAGATTTGCATCAATTATTGCAATACGGAGCTGTCGGTGATTCAAAACCACTAGCGTGTCTTTTGCTATCATTGGCAAATTTACATCCGGCTGCTCATCAACTTGCTTTGGATATGTTGCACAGATTAAAAGCATACGAGGTAATATACTCGATATTGATGTCATATCAACAAAAATGTGAAAACATCTGTTTTCATCATGAATCACATTAAAAATATAATGTCAATTGATGGATACAATTTTTTGTTGTTGTTTCAGGAAACCGTCGAAGTATTACTCGGAGAAGGTGAAGTAGTCACAGGAGTAGCTGTGGCTAAACAATACAGTCCAGGATGCCAACAGGTCACCGGCCAAAATCAATTCGGTAGTTTGGACGTTTGGAATTCCCTGCGGGCGCGTAAATTACTATCAGCTGCTCAGCACGATGTTAACGCTTTTATCTCTGTTTATCACGCGTTGGAAAATAGAAATAGGATAAACAGAAACTCCCAGTCATTCATCAAAGGTATATATTTTTAACGTGAAGGTATTTTATTGATAGTATACGAATTAATTTGTTTTAAAATTATTATAGGAGAGCAATGTGATTCGTACGTCCAACTTTACATGACTCTCTTTCCGGATGAAATCGAACGATGACCACTCGCGGTCTGATTTAAACTAGACAAATGTAATTGTATTTATACACTGGATCTATTTAATGAATATTTAAATAAATATTAAAGATGAAGAATTATTGTATAAAAAAAAACTGATGGAAAAGTTGAACTTTATTGTAGATATATTGTTATTGCATATTTGAAATTATTTTATTTATCAATAAAATGTGTATTGTTATTTGAGTATTTATTCTCGAGTATTCTCCGAGTTTCATTTCGAACACTCACCCAGCGGGTCTCCTAAATTAACGTTTTGACGAACGCTTTCGCGACCGTCTCAATGGTGTGGGAAATTTATAAAGACTGAGTAGTTTTCTTTGGGAGACACTGAAAAATTACTCTAGACGACCTTTTTGATTCTACTGGAAAGGGCTTTCCGTCCAGTCAAGTCCCTCCGTTCTTTGCTAGGGCGTTGCCGGGCTAGGTTGAAGACATACGTAACACTTAAGTGTATCTCGGATTCGCTCCTACACCAACTGAGGGTGTCTCCTCGTCCACATACAACTTACCTGATGCTGTTTTGTTTCGTGGCCAAGAAATGGAGTCAGATCTTCAAACTTTGGATTTCTTTTTAAAGCGATAGCTTTCTGCCATTTGCATTAGCTCTTGACCCTAGTTGGGTTCCCATGATAATGTCTTTTTTTTTTATTCCTTGATATCTAAGGTTAAAAAGCATTTGTGATAGCTTGGCATCAGTGTATCTTCCCCTTGAACTGTGCATATTCTCAGTTGTATTTAATAATGATCCTTTTAATCCCAGAGATTTATTGGGCCTATTACCGGTATAATTATTTAATTCCAAACGACAAAATAGGTGATATAAACACAAAAGTGATTCACACAGGGATGGAAATGGAGTAAAGAAAGGAGACAAATTTTGCAGAGTAGGGAATTAGCAACCAAACAATATAACTGTAAAGCAGGGGTAGCCAAACTTCTGATAACAACAGGTGACTTATTTTTTAAATTACAGGCAGCAGTCTACCAATTCTTGTAACAATTACTTATGGGAATTGTTTTACCGCAACATTAGGATAGCAAAAAAGCTGTTGAGAAATTTACACATCATTTTTCTTCTATCTCGGTTTAAATAAATAGCTTTGAAGTTTGAATCCGGTAGATAAATTGTGACCAAACTCTTTTTACATCGCGACAACGGATGTTAAGATATGTATTCTCAAGTTTTCGTAAAAAAGCAATCATAGGTGATTTTTCAAGCAATCATGTTTGTTATTTTTATTGTCAAGGTCTTTGATAATAGCATAAATATAATTTACAACACAATTATCCAGCTTTAAAAAATGAACAGAATTTAAGCATGTAGAACCGTTTAAGATAACGCAATTGCTTTGATAAATATTTTTCCGATATTCTATCTATGCAGAGATTGATTAAATCTTTTGATTGACGGGTAAAAAAATAAATTGAAAATACAAATTCCCATTTATTTTGTATTTTAAAAAATGAGTATAAAACTTAATATGCATACATTTTTACAATTTCGTAACCTGAAGTACCGATCGAATAGAGACGCCATCGTGCAAAAGCTCAAATGCTTTATTCATGTCTTCGAATGGAAGATTGTGCGTTATAAACTCGTCGAGCATGATCTTTTTGTTTTGATATTCTTCAACGAGTTTTGGTACGCTATCGCGACTCTTCCATCCTCCGAATGCAGTCCCTTTCCAAGTACGCCCTGTGACTAATTGGAACGGCCGCGTGCTGATTTCTTGACCCGCTCCTGCAACGCCGACAATGACCGACACGCCCCAACCTTTATGGGCAGCTTCCAGAGCGGCGCGCATTGTATTAACATTTCCGACGCATTCGAACGTATAATCAAAGCCGCCGTTGGTAAGATCGACCAGTGTTTGCTGAATTGGTTTATCGGGATAATCCTTCGGATTAATAAAATCGGTAACGCCAAATTGTTTAGCAATATTGATTTTATCGTTGTTTATATCGATGCCGTATATTTTCGATGCACCTGCGGCTTTGCAGCCCATGGCAACGGCAAGTCCGACAGCGCCCAAACCCCAAATGCCGCACGTCGATCCCTTTTCAACTTTGGCGGTGTTTAATACAGCACCGTATCCGGTGGGTATGCCGCAACCCAAAAGACAGACTTTGTCGAGTGGTGCCGAATCGTCGATTTTACAAACTGATATTTCAGACACTACGGTGTATTCACTGAAGGTAGAACATCCCATAAAATGGAATATAGTTTGGCCTTTGCATGTAAATCTGCTTGTTCCGTCCGGCATAAATCCTTCGCCTTGAGTGATTCTAATTTTTTGGCATAGATTTGTCTTCTTGTTCAAGCAGTATTCGCAATCGCGACATTGTGGAACGTAAAGCGGCACTACATGATCACCGGGTTTGACAGACGTTACTCCTTCACCGACACTCTCTACTACACCGGCACCTTCATGGCCTAATATGACGGGGAAGCGTCCTTCTGGATCGCATCCAGATAAGGTATAAGCGTCCGTATGACAGACTGCAGTGGCGACCATACGAAGACGAACTTCGCCGGCACGCGGTGGGGCTACTTCAACGTCTTCTAAGCTCAGAGGAGCACCTGCTTTCCATGCAACCCATGCTTTGCTTTGTAAAGACATCTTCGCACTCAGAAGAATGACGATGAACTGCTTAAAAGACTCTATTCAATAATGTGAAGGTTATCAAGTGTCAAAAGTACAAATGTACATACGCGATTTTTTGACGTCACAGTTCAGGTTCGCGAACCGATGCCACCAAAATATAAATGGATGATGAAGAACCTGTCTAGAAAAGAGAAAATCGCTAAATTAATATTCATGCTATTTCAAGGCTCAATTAGCATATTAATGCTATTGAAATCAATCCTGATTTTACCTTTTTGAAATGAAAAAACCAAAACTAGTTTTTGTGCTTAAAAAAATAGAACAGTGTTGCCATTGTTAAAAATTTACTGCTGTCACTTTATTCAAAATTATTGTCAAATAAAATAGAATAATAATTAATTAAAATAGAAACAGTTGTTTAAATTTATTTGAAAAAATTAAATATATTTTTATCCTAAATTTATATTTTTTAAAAATAAAATATAAACTGATATGAAATATATAAAAATTAATCTATCTTTGTTCATATGTAATGCTATGGCATACCGTTCATCAGATTGCGTAAGTAATATAGGCATAGTCTAAGTCTAATATACAAAAATACAAATCTGTTTGTTCATATTTTATGCGCTGCCATACCGTTCATTCGATTGAGATAAAACGTTGTCAATTTATTGTTTGCACTTTCTCAAATAATATAAGTATAGTACAATTAACTTACAATAGATCTTATATGTAAAAATCAATGTTTGTATGTTTGTTTATATTTATAATAAAACCAATAAAATAAAATAATTATCATTTATACTTTTCCTTTATAAATGATTTAGAGCTATTACTTCTGTAGCAGCAACGTACCGGGCACTTTAAATTTTAATACATATTTAATGTACATTATTAAATGTTTTCATGTGGGTAGTATTTAAATTTAAATATATTAATCACATGCAATAAGTTTAAATCTCATAAATAATATGGATTTTCTTCATATGAAAGTGATCGTTATGGATTTTTGTGTTTTCATTTGTGTTGCTATGGTGATTTAACAAGTGTTTCCATAACATGCATTGATGTTATGGGCTCGTTGTAAGATGACTTTAAAATGAGTGCTAAAAAGAGTTTTAAATATTACGAAATTCAAAATGATTTTTTCCTAACATCCATTGCCGTAAACGAAGACAAAAAAGACATCAAAAAGTCTAAAAGACGTCCCAAATCTGAAAAGCACGCCGAGAAGATCAATTATGATCTTATCTCGACCGACAAGGAAGCGAATACAAGCGGTAAAATGAAAGCCAAGTTGATTGCGTCTAAATATTTCAACGGCGGATTCGACGAATCCGATAAATTGGTAACGAAGACTATAATAAATAAGAGCGACTGTTATGCGAGAGGTGAGAAATTATTTCGCGTGGATAATATAATACCGAAAGACAATGCATATAAAAGACGCTTGGAAGACGAGGGTCATTTCGTCGGAGAACCAATTGTTGTTAAATATAAATTTGTACAGGATATGATAAACGAATCGGAAATATCATGGTAATTATTAATTGAAAACTGTATTTATGTCGTTATGAATTTATTATGTAAATTTAAATTATATTTTTTTTAGGAATTGTGCTAAAAATGTTGGCAAAAATGAGGGTATAAAACCGATAGAGCTTATCAATTGTAAAATGCCTGATATTTCAACGAGATTTGTACCGGCGTTGTTTTTCCATCAATATCTTCAATCGATTGGAACAATAAATAATGATGATGATGTAAATACTTCCAAAAATAAGAACATCTTGGAGATCTTTTTAAATTCTATACAATTTAATCATCATCCATTGTTTTCCATTGAGCATGTCTTTGAAAAGTATCTCATTAAGACGTATTATTTATACAGTGAAGAAATAAGTGGAAATAAATTGGAAGCGTTAAACGGTGAACTTAAGTTGTTACGCGAAAAAAAGGCCAAAATAAAACGCGATTTACATGATGATAGTCCGAAGAAAATATACAATGAGGAGAGTTTGAAAAAAATTATTAACGCCCTTAAGAAAATCAGGATTGCCAGATTTAGAGAATCGTTCAATAAAAAGAAACGACAGGGATTAATCTTGGCCTTGTGGAAAGATATTAAAGCGATACGCAAGAAAACCGGTCATACAAACACGGCAATTATGTTAGAAATAAAAATGAAACACAACGATACAAATACGGATCAACGCGAATGGGATAACGATTACGAATCCGAATTGAACGACGTACTCGATGAGTTGAAATGTGAACACTCCATCAAGTACGCAAAATACTTGGAAAAGTACAAAAAATACAAGAAATCTAACGCTGAGAAACCGATTAAACCCGTTTTGGAATACGACGAAGATAAATTGAGAAACAATTTATATAAAGAAATGATAGATGCGTTCAGACAGCCGGGGGAGCCATTATTATTTTTTGAAATGAAATATTCACCCGATATAATAACGGCAATACCAAATTCAATCAAAGAAATCAACAGACGGAGCGACGTGAATAAAATCAAATACGGTTTGAAAATATACGTCAACAATAAGGAAGTATGCAAGACGAAGACGTTATCTTTGAATCACAATTTCACCGTCGATATAAACGAAAAATATACAATTTATTTAGATGAAAAATTATTTTCAATTAAGATCGTGGTTTTGGAAAAATTTTCAACTCTATCGACCAACGGAACATACAATATCATAGTGGCTTTACCCGAACCAAATGTAGAAATTAAAAATGACGTTAATAAAATTTATACTTTTAAAACGGACAAAATTAAAGGCGTTAAAGAGAGCGACGTCGGAAGCGGCTTTACGTTATCAGATATTATAAGAAAATATTATTCTGAATTGAATTTATCAAACGTTGACATATATTCTGAAAAATTATTGGATAACGAGGGACAATTATCAATAAATGCTAAGTATTCTAGCGACGGTAAAAAACAAAATATCATTTCAATGACTAACGATCGATTTGAAACCAATGAATTGACGTTTGAATTGTTATCGAGCATGTTCGATAATGTCTTAGATCCGAACGATCCAAAAAATGCGTTGTTATTAACGTATTTTGATGATATTGACTTTAAAAAACATAAAAAAACTGAAAATTTCTATTTTGATTCGGATTTATATCTAAAATTTGATGATATAAATAAATTTAATAAGTTCAGTGACGGAATCAAAATAAAAAGTGAAGATCAAGAAGCACACGATCAATTATCGTCTCGTAGCAGTCAGCAATTAAAGAAAATTGATACGTCAATCGATGCATTACTTCCCAATGATGTGTCGAGTCAAATAGATCTACTGCGGCAAAATAATATGAAGCATTTAAATATGATCAACAATAATTTATTACAGCAAATCAAAGACGGAAAGGAGAAAAGCATCAAAGATCTTGTGACGGACATCAAATATCCAACTATAAGGTATTCCATTTAAAAGATATCTCATACTTACAATGTATCGGTTCTAATGAAAGTGGCAAATATAATCGTACAAACATTTTAAATAAATATAATTATGCCTGCGTTAAATATGTGTCTTTTATAATTATCTGTATATAGACTTACTCTCTAAACTAGTTAGAGTCTTTATGAGCTTCATATTTATCTTTTTAAGCTGAAATTCCTACGTCAAACGATGATATTAATAATGATAATTTCAGAAGCGTAACCGTCGGATTTTTGCATCCAAAGAAGCCTCTATTCTATCAATCGAGACAAGCGAGTTCAACACCTTGGGTGCAGCAAAGCACACAAAAGGATTACTTATTAAAATTATGCATTTTCAAAGCATTTCATCTGCCAAATAGACAAGACGACAATCAATCAGCTCATAATTTCAACGACGAAGGTAGTAAATAAATTCGATATGATTATTAAATTTATCATCGCTAATATCAATCGAATAAATGATATTTTTATCGATATTAAGGTGTCATTAAAATGGTAAGTTTGAGGCCGTTCGTTCATATCAATTGTCAGGGACAAACTAAAAGAACCTCAACTGTAGTAGGAAGCAGTCCTACGTGGAATGAGCATATGTGTTTTTCCGTAAGGTAAATACGCGTTTATTATATTTAATCGGTTTTTATTACACGGTATGGAATTGTTAATATTTGTACTTCTTGTAGATTTAATACAACCTCGACGTTAACGTTCCAATTATTCGATGAAGCTATCGAAAATTGGCTTGTTGATGATCGACTGGAAGACTCGACGATCCATTATCACTATAACATAAGATGGCTCGCGTCTCTTAAAATTCCTTTGATCAACATTTTTGCCCAAACAAAAGTAAGATATTCGAAGCGTTGCAGTTATTATATTAAATATGCAGATTTATTTATTTGGCAATATAAATTGTTACAGATTGAAGGGACGTTCTTGATGAATTGTCCTATTGAATTATTAGGCTATAAACAGAATACGGAGGATAAATATCCTAATCCACACGTATCGTACGATAGCTTAAAAAAAGAAATTCCTTTAAAGCGAAGAGAAGAAATATTCATTAGTCTATATTTAGAATTGATTCCTTGTTATATGAGCATAATATCATTTCCAACCGATGATACATTAAATTCAAACGAGGTTGACGCAACTCTCCAGCATTTAACGTGCTTCAATGACAATTATAAAAATCAATTCCCCGATAGAAAGCTACATTTATTGGTTATAGATTCAGACGGTAAAAATGTATGCATTACACGGTATTTCCATCCTTTCGCGCTGTTCGATTTCAACGAATGTCTTAAAAAAATGTTCTTCAATATACAAAAAGAGGAATCGATTTCATCGAAGAGTTCAACGCCTCACAGAAAAAAGAGTCTCAAGGCGAGCATCGATAAAGAGGACATCGATCCAAACGCCATACAATCTATTCTATCGATAAACTTGGGCGACGGTCGACGGCAATCGAAATCAATCAGAGACACATTTGAAATGAGGAGCCTCAACGAAACGTTGATAGACGAGATTGAAATTCCGCTCGCGATAAAAATTCAAATTTGCGCGAGATACGTAGCAATGATCCCGACTTATAAAACTCAATCGGTGCATGACAAATTTGTAGTTCTATCACCGCAGGTGAGATAATATTTTAGCAACATATTTAGCATTCTATATATTTTAATTGAATTTATAACGTATTTTCAGCAAACGCTAAAATTATCATGCGGTTCAATGTTCGATCACACGATCTTATTGATGGGATATTTTCTTCAATTGGGAATCGAATGTTGGTGCGTGGCCGGTTGCGGTTTACCCCGAGGATTTTCTACGTACGTTTTGATCAGAGAAAACATTTCAACGAATGAAGTCGCTCTAAATAGGGCAATCAAGACCGAAAAGAAAACGCTGTTCAATTTCAAACACAACTGGAAATATTCAATATACGACGCTTCGTCGGGGATAAAATACGATACCAAGGATTCATTTTGTCCGCTGCAAAAAGTCCATTTTGTTTGCAACTATGAAAATGTAATTACAATATGTATGTATCATATTGAAATGATTGAATTATTATTTGATTGATGAATATAATTTCAGATTTGGGCGAATATCCAGAATGACGATAGATGTAATTTGATTCAGTTCAATCTATCAAATTCTTCCGATTGGAGAGCCGTTTTTCAAAAAGGCAGCACCGTATTATGTCCCGGACCGTTATCCGGATCGACGTCTACGGATACGAACATCTATCGATACGACGAAGAAAGCACAAAATATTTACGCGATATCATAGAAGACAAAATAAGGACAAAAGTCCAAAAGTGGCGCGGGCATAGAAAAACAATCTGGAATAGGTATTTTTCAACGTTGCACGTCGCGTAAAAATAATCGATATGTTAATACATATTTATTTTCAGGCACTGTAGTAAAATTTTGAGACATTCAGTCGTATATTGGGAAAAATGGTATTTGGATACAGCAACGCCGAAGCCAAAACATAGCGGTCCTATGCAACAACTTATGCTTTCATATCAGGTATAGATTATTTTATCCCTCATTCTCATTAGTTTTATAATGAATAAGCACATGGTGGTCATACCAGTTTGAGAAATGGAGCTTGTGTTCTCCTGGAGCAGAAAATGGGAAAATATACGCTTTGCCAAGCTTGTCGCCATCATATAATGGAAATCATGCTAGAAGCTGTAGTAACGCAATTGCTTGGTCCGTCTAGTGCTCCTGATATCCAATTGTTTAAGAAGAACTGGAACAAATTAGATTAAAGTGATTATAAAACATTAATTTATGATACCGCATCCTCAAAAATAATAGAAAATAATCAAAAATAAAACAACTTCAAGTATATCAACGTCGAGATGACTATAAATAGCTGCTGAATTTTTCCATCATTTACTTGGGAGGAATTTCTGAAAAAAGGGTTTCATTTAGGAGGCCTACTGGTCTTCACCATGCTAAACGGGTGGCTAAAGTTATATATTGCTTGAAGATTTTCTTATTATAAGATTTCTTTCTTTTCTGGCAGTTCTGGAAAGGAGCTAGTTTAGGCCAAATGCCAGATAGTTGTCTATAAGATTCTACATTTAAACGAAAATTGAAGAAGTGGACTACGGAATTATTCTCCGTAGAATCCTCCTTTCGCACATTGGGTGCCAAAACTTTTTGAATGCGCTGGGACCAGCCACTAGGTCTGTGTGTCTTGAAGCGGAACCTTTGACACAACGCAGCATAATATCCTGATCGGCCTCCATGCCCGGACACGACCATAAAACATGATCCACTGTCATGTCTGTATATGTGCAAGGACACTTCGAGAGACTGCCTATACCGAACCAAACTCTTTTATGAGGGTTGGAGATCAAGGGAGTGTGGGAGATTTATAAAGACAGTAGTTTTCTTTGGGAGACAGTGGAAAACTACTTTAGACGACCTTTTTGATTCTACTGGAAAAAGGACTTTCTGGAATGCAGAGTCCAGTCCCTCCTTTCCTCGCTAGGGCATTGCCGGGCTATGGTGAAGACAGACGTGACGCTTAAGTGCATCTCAGATTCGCTCCTACACCAACTGAGGGTGTCTCCCCATCCACGTGCAACTTACCCAAGCGAATTCGAGACTGAGTGCTTGCAGGTTGACCCTCTCAATTCAGCGATTTCAAAACGATATAGAAGGCAATGGAAGACAATGTTGTTAACGTTGCAAAGTGAAGTACTTCATATGCCTCTCCTCAAGACCTTCTATTTGATGTTTTTCTTGTTCTGGTTCTGTTCCTAAAGCTTTTTGGCTCCGAACCGGTAAGGTTCATCATGCTCCATATTGTTGGATAGGGTCGACTATGTAAGAGATAGCGAGTGTCAAGCAAGCCATGATTTGTAGAAGTAGCAATGAATAGTTGATAAACTGAGTATCAGCTTGCTGTTGAAGGAGTATTTAATCTGTAAATAAGTACTAGTCAGATGGCCGATAGTTAAAATAAACAAAGTCATATAAGCATAGTATTCAGCACCGAGAAATGACTTACAATAATTAAAAGACCTTGCATCCTTTGAAAGTATAAACCAAACAATGGCCAAGTCGCCTTGAAAAAAGTGCTGGACCATTTATGATACTTGCCGGAATAGTTGGTATTGTTTGCATTGACGACGAACTTTCAGTTCAAGATAAGAAATATATGGTGAACGCACTAAGAATCGATAATGTGGAGGATTGCCCAAAAATAAAAAGCATTGACTTTATAACTAGGAAATCTTTATGATTTTTCCAGATACTGGGTATCTCATTACAGTTTTTGAATAAAGATATTGACTTTGGATGGACGACTCTGATTTTAAGGCTGCAAAGAAAACGGTCCATTATATGCGGGTAGTGTATGATATTACCGAGCAAAGTGTTGCCTTAATGGAGGAATATAATTATTTATAATCCAAATATTCATTTTACATACGCTGAAAGACTTGTTTTAAGATAGTTTTATAATAATCGAAATTAATATTATCGTCTCATTACGTAGCAGCATAATCGTTATGTATTTAAGCCTCGAGAAATCTAATCTACATTGTTACAATGCGCCTAAAATAGATTGAAAAGAACCACAAATTCGCTACGACGGCCTTCTAATCGTACGCTCGCTGATAAAGACGGGCTTATCCCCCGACCGGTTAATCCCGGCGTATAAATAATAAAAAGAACTGTATTGTCATTGCATGGTTTTATTAATCTGGGATTTTTATAAGAGATTGGGAAACATGGGCGGGGATTAGTGACTAATATAAAACTAAACGGAAATGCATGGTTAAAATTGTAATCAGTAAAAAAACAACAACAGATGCTATTATTTTGTATTTTTTTTTTCAGATTTATGGATTTCCCTTAAATTTACCTTACACTACAATTGGTGACATTGTGTCAGCAGTCAAAGGAACACAATTACACTTGAATGAGCATTCTAGTGTTGAGTTTGGTTTGGGTGTGGAGATATTCTCCTACCCCAACCTCGTTTACAGTGTTTGGATATATTTTGCATCAATTACCAAAAAATAATGTGGACCCAGACACATATTAAGCACATATAAAATTATCTTTTACCTTAAAAAATAGCAATGTTGAGACGCTATTCCAAAGTAATGTACAAAGTACCGATCATTGTCATTAACTTATATTCCAATATAAAACTTGTTTATGAGAAACCTTAATTGATCAATTATCTTAAGAGAATTATATTTACGTTTATTTTTTATTCGTAGGCGTTACAAGTGTCGAAAATTTGATAGGCGTCGTTCTTAAGCAAAAATGCTAAATTGTGAATGTTTAAAAAAATATTCAATCAGCGTTATGCAAGTGCAATATTTCGAAATGTTATTTTTTGCAACGAGAACGGCTATTTTACGGTAATTAAATTAATGTCCTCAGATCATGAGATAAGTGATGATACTTTTGTTACAATTTTTCATTTTCGCTATGGATTTCAAGAATACTCAAAAACATAAAGTACATAAAATACAAATTTTATGAGGTTGAAGCAAAATATCGTATAATTTCCAGTACAAATTATTTTTATAATTAAGTTTCATTGATACATATTCAATTACTATTGATGATTCGTTTCTATATACAATACAAGTGATATGTTTCAATGTATAAAATGTTATTCGAATGTAAATAAAAGAAGCGCATTCACAAGTACTTCCGGATCAGTTTGAGATTCACACGATATTTCAATATACCGGTATAATATTCCTTGCCAAAAATTAGGAATATATTTAAATTGATATGATCAAAGATGAACGTTCAAAATTTTACATTATAATCATAATTGGCAATAAATTTTATCAGTTTACAAGTTGATCCATTTCAGATACGATGCTTTTAACTTGTTTTTTTTGCATAGCATTTAATCGTGACGTAACATTTCAAAACTTTAAGCCACGTTTTGACGAAACGATTTTTACGGTAAAATGAAAAATTTGAATGAGGACATTTTATACAGAATTTTGTAATGTGTAGATATTTGATATCTAAAATATATACATAAACCAATTCTCATGATTTTATCCTAACGTTACTGACAATGATATAGAGCACCAATAAGTTAATATTAAGTAAATATTTGAAAACTAAGACATATAAAAAAATATTATTTAGAAATTATTCAATCGCATAATATATCTTACAGACTGAGTTCAATCAATTGTTTCGTGTAAAAAACATCTCAACGACAGAGGAAGTTATAAATCGCCCCAGCGCGCACGTGCACCGAGTTGTCTGCTAACATTTACGCGGATGGCGTCATTCTTCCCGCTTTAATATAACATACGCGCGCGCAAACATACACGCCTTTCAAACAAAAAATTTAATTTAAAAAATCTATAAATAAGAATACAGAATGTACATTTTATGTAGATGGATACTTTTTATTTAATAAATAGAAAACGTCTCCAAAGTTGCTTATTAACATTTTGCTGCCTAGATGAAGATGAAATGTGGACATTCGCTTTTATCGTATATATATATATATTACATTTAAAATAACCAAATATTATTTCTTCGAACATAAAATAACATTCACATGAACGTGTATTTGCTTCCCCTGAGAAGGCATTTAGATTACAACGGAGGCATCTTTATGACAAATTTATCATCTATACAAACACACAAAATACGCGCGTGATCAAACACGCCCGTGTGTGCACGGGAGTCGCGTTCAAACTTACCGAGCGCGCACGGGCGTGTAAATATGCACGACGGCACAAATTAAACCGTATTAAATGTAAACTTAAAACATGCGATAATTTGATTCTAGGATCGGAAGCGATATCGTCTACACTTTGTAGAAATATAAATTTGATAACGTCATGAAAAAATATAGTCATCGGCAAATTTACAACAAAAAAAACCTCGAGGTAGGAAAACGATGTTCGCGCCGCAGCATCCAAAACAGAAACGGTGCTTATCCATTATTATAATATAAAATTATATATATATATATATGTAACTATAGGATTTTTGATTAAGATGGCTCGTCGTATTAATACTAAGCGGGGACAGTAGGCGTCACCCTAGAGCGTCTCAGCTGTTGAATATAGTGACGTTGTATCGGTTTGTGGAGGGCGAGCTGAGCTAGCGCGTCTTCTATCGAAAACCACTGTCGTTTTCGACCCATCTGTCGCGAATCTTCCCATTCCGCTAATTCTTGTGTTACCATCATTACGTATACTTCCGTTCGATGCTTGTGTTCTCGATTCTATAAACAAATTAAAAACAAACGTAAATATGTATTTTATACGAATAAACAATTTTTATTTAAATACGTTTATGAAATTAACCTCAAAAATTCCTAGACATCTTCCCAATTTTCCGACGACTCCTGCTTCTTCCAAAACTTCTCGCATCGCCGTGGCGGAGGGTTCCTCTTCTGGCTCGACGCCTCCGCCAGGCACTATCCAGTTGTCGGGCCGGCGAGACGACGTGACTAACAGCACCTATGAAAACGCGTACATTTTAATATAATTGTATTCGACGCATGTACAATTTTTACATTTGAAATTACAAATTCTGCTTATAATTGAGGTTAAATCAATAAAATATAAATTACATATAATGCATTGATATTAATGAATCTTAACGCTCTTATTATAAATTTAATATATGAATTCATTTAATCGAACGTCGATACAAAATTTTTAACATTTTTATAGGACTTATATTATTTCCTATTTTACGGTCCTGTGAATAACTTTATAATTATTTTAACGGCGAAATCATTACTATGGGTTCAAAATATGGCAGACAGTCTTGATAAATAAAAATGATGTTATAAAAAGCATATAAAATATTGCAAAGATATGGCAGCGATGAACGTGGATTTAAAGGATGAGAATAGGGTGATTTAATGGATTGAATGCAGTCCGAGAAAGGTTAAGAGACACTTATTTGATGCAAGTTGACAGTTAATAAAACATGTGTTGGTAAATGTGTCTTGGAGCTGAAATGAGTCAGACCTCTGATTCGGAGTCGGAGCGCACGCAGATGCAGGCGGCGCGGCGCCGGAAACCCTCGTCGTCGTACATCCTGGTTGAGTTGGGCTTCTCCTTGACCATGGCGTCGGTCGGGTTCCTCGAGCACTAGGAGCAGATAGCGGGTGCTGCAGGGGAGGCGGGGGGTGCCGGGCGGGGGGGCGCGGGGCGCGGGCGCGGGCCCCGCCTCACTGCCAGCGGCCCGCAGCCGCCCATCTCCCGCCCCACGCGACTCTCCACAGGACGCCCACACTGCCGCCGAACTCGAACCCGAGTCCGAACCGAACCTCCGAACTCGGCTCCCCGACCTTTTCTACCAGATTTCGACCTCAAAATTGACTCGTCGAAAAATCGAAAGCGGAACCGAGCTTCGGAAAAAACCGGAAAATACTCAGCAATTGGGGGAAAAAGAGGGAGAAACGGTGAACACAATTTTGAATGTGAGCATTATAATCGCAATATTAAATTATTGCTAATGACGAAATGAAGCAAAAAACGTCGCATCGAGCGCACGCACACTTAAAAATAAATATAAATTCTGTTCTATAACAAAAATAATTTTATTTTTGTGAAGAACAGAATTTATATTTTTTAAAATCAATAAAATTTTTAATCATGTCGATTAATATGTATTAATATCGCATAATATAAATATACAAATAAAAAAATTCTTAATGATTTTTTATGAAAAAATAGACCTCTTTTATTATTTTAAATATTATAACATACATATATTAAAAATATATTTTTTAAACATATTATTGATGCAAAGTAATGCAATTAAAAATAAATTCATTATTAAGAATTAATTGTTTTTTTTATGAATAAAATTATTAAGCGCTTTAATTTATTCAAGTTAATTTTGCAACATTAAAATATTTTTTCAGATGGAAATAAGCATGACAAATAAATTTGTCTATGTGCTGTTTTTAAAAGCTGATCTTTTAATTGCGCATATTTTTAAAATAAATAAAAATAAAAGCGACCGAAAAATATCGTTGGTCTCATTTAGCTGGTCGACATTTTGTCTTTTGTGCCAGTTATTTTAAAAATAAAGATCGAATTGGCGGAATTTCAATCTGTCAAACGCATACTAATGTCATTTGTGTATTGATAGTGATATTGGTGATTAAATTCCCATGTAAAGACTGTTAATATATAGTTTTTAAATCTCTTTCATAAAATGATTGACATTATGATCAGAGGGATACCCGTATCCTTTCCATTCGCTCCTTATGACGTACAAAAGGAGTACATGGAAAAGGTCATCGATTGTCTACAAAACGGACATAACGGCGTTTTAGAATCTCCGACGGGCACTGGCAAGACTCTGAGTTTGCTCTGTTCTTCCCTGGCGTGGCTCCTGGTTAAAAAGGCGCAAATTCAAGTGGGGATTCAAACGGCAGGAGCGCCTGCGGGCAGTTTTCTGGGCTCTTTGGAGAGTTCGCTGAAGAATGCCGCCGGCAAGCAGTCAAAATCAGATGCCGCTACGAACTGGGGTACGCCTAAAATAATATACGCTTCTCGTACTCATTCTCAACTGACGCAAGCAATGCAAGAATTGAAGCGCTCCAATTATAAACACGTGAAAGCGGCCATTCTGGGCTCCCGTGATCAAATGTGTATTCATCCTGAAATATCGAAAGAGATTAACAACACCGTGAAGATCAATCTGTGCCAAGCAAAAGTTAAAACAAGAACTTGCTTTTACTATACAAATGTTGATTCAAAAAAAGAAGACGCCAGCGTAAAAGATAACGGTATTTTAGATATTGAAGATTTGGTTAAAGTTGGAAAGAAATTAACGTGTTGTCCATATTATTTAGCAAAGGAGCTGAAACAGAATGCTGACATTATATTTATGCCGTATAATTATTTATTAGATCCGAAAGCTCGTAAAGCAAATGGTGTTGAATTGACGAACAATATTATAATATTAGACGAAGCTCACAATATAGAAAGAATGTGCGAAGAAGCTGCCTCTTTGCAAATAAAATCGACAGATATTGCACTTTGCATTGAGGAAGTCACTCATATGATGAAGACTATTTCAGAGACTACGGAAGAAGGCTTTGATTTTTCTACTGGCAATGAAAACTCGCAACCAAAAGATTTCACTCCTGATGATCTCTGCACACTCAAAGGAATATTATTGTCGCTAGAAAAGGCCATAGATGAGATAGCAGTCACTCCTGGGGACGGTATCACTTTTGACGGCAGCTATATATTCGAAATCTTGATGAAAGCTCAAATTTGTGAAAATAATTCCACCATAATTTGTAATTTAGTAGAAAATCTCGTACAATTTTTGACGACCTCCAGTAACGCATCCCCCTTTCAAAGGAAAGGATCTGGATTGCAAAAATTTGCAGATTTACTTAATGTTACGTTTAGCAGTAATCAAAGTTTGTACAAAAAGAGAATTATGGAGTCTTACAAGGTTCACGTTCATATAGAAGATAAAAAATTAAAAAAGAGTGATTCATGGTCTGTCATCAAAGGACCCACCAAAACGAATGAAATAGTACTAAGTTATTGGTGTTTTAGTCCCGGATTCGGTATGAAACAATTGTTAGATCAGCAGGTCAGATCTATTATTTTAACGAGTGGTACTTTGGCCCCTCTCAAACCACTTATATCCGAATTGGGAATACCTATCCAGGTGCGACTTGAAAATCCGCACATCGTTGAAGATAATCAAGTATTTGTAAAGATTATCGGTCAAGGGCCAGATGCTCAAACGCTCAATTCAAATTTTGAAAATAGAAACAACCCGAAGTATATAGAGTCCTTGGGGCGCACCATACTTAGTTTTACGCGTGTTGTTCCAGATGGACTTTTGGTATTCTTTCCTTCGTATCCGATTTTGGCAAAATGTCAAGAAACTTGGCAATTGAGTGGCATTTGGACTAGCATTTGTGATATTAAACAGATATATGTTGAACCACAGCGCAAAGATACTTTTAATGCAACGATGACTGATTTTTATAGTAAAATTAACGATGTTGCCTCGCGGGGGGCATGTTTTATGGCTGTGTGTCGTGGGAAAGTTTCAGAAGGCTTAGATTTTGCCGATATGAACGGAAGAGCCGTAATTATTACTGGGCTTCCGTTTCCACCTTTTAAAGATCCTAGAATTATTTTGAAAAAAAGATATTTAGAAGAGCAAAGACTCAAAGATAAAGATTATTTGTCCGGAGACGAGTGGTATTCTTTAGAAGCTTCTAGAGCCGTGAATCAGGCCATCGGTCGAGTAATCCGTCATAAGAATGATTATGGTGCAATACTTTTATGCGATTCGAGATTTAATAATCCCAGATTGAAGAACCAGTTATCAGCATGGCTTAGAAATCGTTGCGCGGTGAGCACTAAATTTGGAGAAACTGTAGGAGAATTATGCAGGTTTTTTAAAAGCGCTGAAAAGGATTTACCTTCTCCTAGATTAAAACCTCTGAATCCGAAACTGGAAACTACTTATGATTTTAGCATGGATAAATCAATGCCATCCGTGTCGAGACGTATTGTTCCTAAAAAGAAGACTTCTACAGTGGGGCTGCAAAATGTGCCAAAATCAAATGAAGTAATTAGTGATATTGCCTTCTATAGGAATGCAAAAAATTGTGAAACAAAACCAGGAAGCACACCACAAAAGGCATCGGATTTATTTAGCGCACTCGATATGGCCAATGACGTTGTAATTGAAACTAAACCGTCTACGAGCATAACCAATAATGATTTATATAAAAGAGAGCGCTCTAGTGATCAATTAATGATGAAGAATAAAAAGAAGAAATATAGAATCGTTCTTAATGGTTTCGATGTAGAAAAGCCTGAAAATGTTTTAATCGATAAAAGCAATATTAAAGTTCCGCCTGAAAATTTATTAGAATTTGTAAAATGTGTAAAATCATCTCTTGATAAAAATACTTATAAAGAATTTCAATCTGCCGTTTCATTGTATAAGAATTCTAATAATTACGAAGGGTTTATCAATATTTTAGATAAAATATTCTTCCCTTTGAAAAATCTGCATTATTTATTAGTAGGTATGGAGAGGTTTTTAAAAGATAGTCATAAGGTTGATTTTAAAAAGTATTGTGAAAAACTTAATTAGAAATTTTAATGTTTTTATAATAAATATTTATTTTTTTACTCTGTATTTTTATTTAAAATTCTTTCAAAATTTGTATAATCAACAAGATACTAAATGTATTTTTGTAAGTAGTAAAATTGTCTAACCGTACTGTTTTTCTCATTTATGGATTCATAAATAAGCCAAGAACCATTTAAAAATGATCATTTCAACAAAATAGTTTCGAAATTTTATTATCTAAACTGAAAATTGGTTACAAAATACACCATGAACAAAGGAATTTGTTCTGTATTTTGTTAGATTTGTGAATTAATTGAGCTGTAACAGTTAAAATGCTCAGTTTGAGAATGGCACAGAGGAGGGCTGGTGTATATGTTTGCAATATGAATTAAAAATAAAGATATTCTATATATTTTTTTATTTTCAAACTCTATAAATACAAATATGATAAAACATTGTCTTTCGATTGACAACGTATTCTAACAATAGAATAAATAGCAGTCTACATAACAAATATTGAAGGCATAGGATTTACAAAACAGAACAAACAATCACTCAAGCTCACCAACAACCTAAAATATTTCTGCAAACAAAACAATCATTTGTACTCTCATAATTAATCTAAATAATATGTACATATACACACATTACTGTTAAGCTCTGAAAATCAGTGAAATAATACTAATCAGTACATAACAAAATTCTTAATTTCCGATGATATACATTATTTTTTCTCGTTTATAAACGATGTTTCTCATCTTCATAATTGAAGTTTTGATATTAAAAGAACACTCAAGCATCGCTTAAGTTTATTACTTACTTTATATTTATTTGAATTACAAAAGATTTCGATAAAGTTAATTTATATAAAAAATTAAACTTAGTTACAACATGGAATGAATAAACATTTATACAATAAATTCAAAAGAGTACACAAATATATATGTATTTGAAGCTTTAAATATGTAAGACTTCCTTTTGGAGGGGGGAAAAATAAATTTGAATCGAACATTTCAAAAGATGGAGGTTTGTAATAATAAAATAGATTTTGTAAATTCACTCGAGATTAAATCAGTGCTCAATGAAAACCAGTCGGTAAAATTTTCGATCATTCGTTTTAAACAGTATCGTAGAGGTAAAATACCAAACACTACTGATATCTTTTCGTAACATTATAATATTGCCATTACTAATTTGGCACTGAACAGCGGCACTGTTCGCCCTTTCCACATAATAAGCATTTTGCCATTTTGACTTAGATTTTTAACCTAATGTACAAATACATTAAAAGTAGAAAATGAACACTAAACTATTGTTATTACATACTATGTATTAAAAAGGCAACTATATACTGTATATGAGTAAAATAGTCACATAAAATATCACGATTCTTTTCTTAAACATGTGTACTTGGAGTCACTACGCTTAAATACATATAATTGTATGGTTTCGATAGCAATAAGCACATTCACGGTGTTTATTCAATCAAAACAAATTTATAGGGTGGTATCCCTTACGAGGAGGATAAGAACAATATACAATTCGGGCGACGTTATACAAGTAAAAACCACCCACGTCAACAACTTTTAATGTATACAAATTTACGACGCTAGATATATACGTGAACAAGAAAACTTATATTTACATAATCTCAACTTTTTCGCTTATACAAATTACATTAAAACTAGACAATTGTTACAATTAAGGCAGAAAGTTAAATATGTATTTGTATATTTGGATTTCTAGATTACACAATGTGAATAGTCGGAATTTAGTCGAGTCTTTCTTGAGAACGGCTGGAAGATCTTGACGTTTTACGATGGTCTAAGTAAGCAGCGGGGGCCCACCCCTCTCCTGTTCCTGCTGTAAAAATATTTTCATTTAGAATAAAAGCAATATCGGAGTATTTCTATAAAATTCTATATCATTTGTACATGAAATTAACATAGAAAGCATGAATGATAATATGAACACAAGGCTTTGGTTTAGTTGTGAAAACATTTATTACAAAAATAGCACACAATCACAAAGGAATTAGTGCAAATGAAACTCAATAAATCCAAAATTGCATTGGTATTTGGATAGCAACTCTTGCATTTGTAGCAATATAACCATAACTAGCCAAAAATCTATAGTGTTAAATTTATTCAATATAAATGTAAAAATTCTGGATCACTGGTTGTAAATATTACAATTGATATGATAAAAATATGTCGCAAAATATTAAAATTTATTACATGTGTATTATTTTACAGTATTCGCATGGATCTTACCTAGAAGTTTGACAAACCACCAACCCGCACATCCAACTTTAAGTAACTCTACAGGATCACCTTCTCGAAGAGACACTTCGGAAGGTCCTACTGCACAGTAGTCAGCCAGGGATACAAGCACACTTCCTACTGCCTATTTTATCATAAATCAAAGTGTAAATCCCTACTCGTTCTAATCATCAACAAAATAATATGATAGAGAAACTAATATGTGCAGTTAGTCGAACTAATAAACTGTGCGTAAGATAGCATTGTAATATTAGAATTGGAATATTCACAGATCAGATAAAGTTCAATGCGAACTCGAGAAGAATATGGCTAAAATGCATTTGTGTATTCTATGTTTTTTATTGTTTTATAATCCATAGCAAAGTGTCGGCTAACTAATACAAATTTAGAGATACATTGAAATTTATTTCATTTTGTGCATTTCAGTGATTGCAAATTACAAAGACTATAATAAGTATGCTTAATTTAACATTCCAAACAAATAATTTAAGAAGTAATTAAACTATGAAGTTTTCATCGAATATATCATTTAATTAATAAGATAAAGGATCGATTGGAATTTATTATTTGATGGATTATTCACGAATTGACAAATAATTTTTATTCACAAACAATTGACCGCATATTAACAATGCTATATTTACAATTTTAGTATAAACAAAATCGAAACAACATTATTAAAACATTCTTAATCCTATATTATCATGAACTCTGTATATTACAGTCGTATGTAAGCTTTTATAATATCGTCAATTTTAATTGACACAGTCATACATAAATTACATATGCATGACCAACATAGGATTAATATTTTATTTAATACATACATACGGGTAAAAGTTTAGACCAAGCACAACATATGAATTAAAATTTACTAAAAATAGTGGCTTATAAACCTAATATGGATATTAGGTTATATTCAATATTGAGTAAACGAGGAGGCAAATGTATGATACAGACGAGATGGATGTATCCCTTTCAAATGGATATTAAAGAGGTCCTAGTTTTGCAGTGGACTGTTTGTGGCCGCACATTGATAATGATGATTATTAAAATTAGATTGAATAAAAATGTGATTTTAATTTGTTAATGAGTACAAATTAATTTCCATGTACAGCAGACCCGCGGTAATCCATCCCCTATCTAATTCAACGCCCCTTGGTAGTCGAATATCCCAATATAAGTATAACATATATATGTGCGGGAAAGCTTCGTCTATGTAAAAAATGCAAAAGTCTGATTTTGGACTGCCTAAATAAATATGGCATAGGACGAGTCACAATTTAAGATGTAAAAAGAATACACCACGCTCATAGCGGCCAATGAGGAGAAATTCAAACATTTACTACATCATGTCAAAGTGGAAAGTAAAGCCTGTGGGTATTCATAAATAAGATGAAAACCAATGAAAATTGATAGAATAGGAAATTCAAAAACTGTCCTAAATTGTGGGCAGTGTGTCAGAGAAGAGAGGAAGAGGACGATCACCACGAAGATGGAGTGACCGAGTGAAGAAGGCAACCGACTCAACTTTCACTATAGCCCTGCGGACGGCGGAAGACAGGGATGACTGGAAGGACGTGGTTTGAAAACAGATAAAATCTACATAGTCATAGTCACAATCCTCAGTCATGAAGAAACGAAAAGAACAAAAAGAAGTTTTTGTGGCTTGGAAAGGATAGTTAAAATGCTTCAAAAATCGTCATGGAACATGTTTGATGATGGTAACAGGTTTTTATTTTTATAACTGCTATGGCCATTGTGTTTATGACGTTAATTCTATTATATGAAACTTTGTGTTGTCTATATATTAATTTGAGGCATATGAAGAACTTCACTTTGCAACGTTAACAGCATTGTCTTCCGTTGCCTCCTATATTGTTTTGAAATCGCCAAACTGAGAAGGACGACCTGAAATAGGAAAGCACTCAGTCTCAAATTCGCTTGGGTAAGTTGCACGTGGACGGGGAGACACCCTCAGTTGGTGTAGGAGCGAATCCGAGATGTACTTAAGCGTCAGGTATGTCTTGACCCTAGCCCGGCAACGCCCTAGCAATGAAACAAAGGACTGGACTCTTTGCATTCTAGAAAGTCTTTTCCAGTAGAATCAAAAAGGTCGTCTAGAGTCCACTGTCTCCCGAAGAAAACTACTCAGTCTTTACAAAGCTCCCACACTCCCTATCGAGACGGTCGCGAAAGCGTTTGTCAATACATTCATTCAGGAGACCATCTGGGTGAGTGTTCTAAATGAAACTCGGAGGGTATGCTACCTTCAATATCGAGCGAATGAGGAGGTTAATGTAAGATACAGACGAGATGGATGTAACCCCTTCCTGTGAATGGATATTGAAGAGGCCTAAATGATGAGAGGATTAAATGTGATAATTCTTGTAAACTTAAAAACAATGCTTGGTCTTAAACTTATGGCCGATAGAGAACATGTATGTATTTATGAAAATTATAAAGTACACAGTTACATTGAGAAATTTTCAAGTCGGCTAAAAATGTATATTAAAACAAACACATATAATAATCATATATATATTTATTATCACCATCACCAATATCTTTGAAACAAAGGCATGCATAAAATATTGCAGTCAGAAGCAGACGTTTAATAGATGTTAAAGGCACTTCCACATAGCAAATCATCGAAGCATTCTTAAATATAATACCCATCAACGTTTAAATATTCATTCATAAAATTGTTATTTTCACCAAAATTATAAAACAATAATAATATGACAATTAATGCATCCATGAAATGATTAAAAATGATCAGCACATAATGATTACAAGTAACAAGCAAACAAATATAGATCAATCGATATAAAGTCCATGGCAAAATGATACTTTCATTTTTAAAAAAATAAATAAAAACACAAATAATAATTAAAAACAAAAAATTAATGAAAAAACCAAACTTACTCGTCAGTTTGCGAATTTGTGATGTTTGATGAGCAAATGGGCCAATCAAAGCCGCCTGTTTTCTTAACAGACTTAATTCTTTGATAATTTAGTAGCGATGAATACTTTTTAACTATACTTATTAAAAAAAATATTTACAATGTTTCACATGCGCTTTTTTTAGCGACGTGATTTCTTTCAATATTGAGATACGTAAAATGTAGTCGTGCTTTGTGTGCTGCCGATAAAGAATTGTACCATTCTGTGAATTGTGCCCATCGTCTCCACCACCTGCCGAAATAACAACGCTCAATGCCAAGATAGACCTGGCTACACATATAAAATAGTAAAATGCATACAATTTCACTATTTTTCAACGTAAAAATTTTCTTCGTTTAAAAGTCTAATTGTGTGTATAGATTTTTCTTGTAATGTAGAAACAAAAAAGACTGTAAAATATTACAGATTGTTTTTTTTTCTCGGACGATTAAATCAACGCAATGATTTGATTTGCCAATTTTATAACCAAATATTCCGAATTTATGATCCAAAAAATAAAGATGATGTGAGTGATGAGATTAGAATAGCCAATTGATTCAAAATAAAAATAAAATGATTATTTGGTGAAAAACTTATGTTTTGTTGTTAGTATAGGAAAATTATGTGTGAATTTTTCGTTTTAGCTATTATATGAAGTAGTGAAAAACCACCGTTATTTTAGCATGATTAACCTTGATTCTAGGCTTTATATCAATAATTAATATACGTCATTATCAATAAACAACAATAACAATAATCCTGTGATACTCAGTGGATAAAAATTCATCGGTCACTAAAGACTGTATTAATTGAGATAAAATTTAAATAAAAATTGGGTCCCATAAACGAGTCTACGTATGCAGTTTATTTAATTACTGTTTCTATAACTTTTAAATTTAACCTTCACCGAGTAAACAAATTTGTAATACGAATCGCATTCAAATAACGATACAAACGACCCGTTAAAAAGATTATCCATGCTCATTAAAATTAGCAATAATTAAATATAAACATATCAAAATGAATATGTTTGTGTTACAACCTTAAAATTGAAACTATTTAAAAAGATAAGACAGTATGAGGAGCAGTAAGAAAATAACAGTACTCAAAAATTATTATAATAACAGCGGCGATAAAATGTCGAAACAAGCAGTTGATGTACTATTTTACAATATTTAATTGTTGTATCAAACCTTCTCATTGGTTTTTCCGTGGGGATGATGGGTATACTTGTAGGCACATAAAATTATGAATATTTGGAAGCACAATGATGATTTAGGGATTATGAAATGTAATTTTATTTTATAATTATTCCTCGACACCTTTATCACCCCAAAAAAAGTCAAGCATGTAATCAATCTACTTTTAATCGACTCACTAAAAGTTGACATTAAAAGTAATTTAAATATTAGTGCCGGCAAAACGGCTAAATTATAGGAATTTGTGATGGGAAAATAAAATGCACCAGTCTGTTAGTTTCAAAATGATCACTCATACTTCAAACCTTCCCATATATATATATGTAAAATGAACAAACTTTTAGGAGATGTAAATGTACTTGACTTAAGCTTATATTGCTCTTCTCTTAGTTTAGATGAAATATATATTTGCAAACTATAATACAATAGCTTATATAAAAGCAGATATTTAAGGATATTGGAAAGAAAACCATCATTTTTGTTGGAGAATAATTTGCTACACATTGCAATAAGCATATTCATAAGGCTTTTTTACATGATAATAGAAATCTACAAATTGTCTTATCGGATTACTCCGGACTAGCCACACAAGAAGGGTCATTCACTGATCTTTAACCCCACAGGAAACGATACGCACAGAGCGTCCACCCCTTTTGCTCCGTGTCCTCCAGAGAAGGCGAGGTTTCTGCAGAAAACCAGCTTCAGATAATATACACCCGAAGGTGTGTTGGAGGAGGACGGAAGAGGTCATGCTAAGTTTAAAGGAATACTACTGCAGGTTCACTGCTACCATGAGTCCAACCTCAGTTTGAATGCAGGGGCTACCATTCCCCATGGTACTCGTATTGGTTCGGTCATTTGTAGTACCTAGCAACAGAGACGAGTCATCGTTCGAGCAGTCTAAAGCCATTCTCCCTTATATGCATTAGGCTGTTGACGATAGTGGTGATGACTCCACCAACTTCTGCAAACAGCAGTTCCACAGAACCCTTTATGAGTACACAACACAGAATGACCTGTGTATCCAACTCGTGTTAACTGGACTACCCCAGCTGCGTTTGATGAGCAAACTGATGAAGCTGCTTTCACGCACCTCTTCTCCAAATCGTCGAGATATAGAATATGTAGAATTATTCATTTAGGATTAATAAAACTGAATGAAATGATGAATGTATACTTGATAGAGCATAAGAAAAGCAAAATGAACATTGTTCAAAAAATGCATGGTTTTCTTTCCAATCCACTTATTATGTAAAAATGTATAAAGTCATATTATACAGACGTTTTAGAAAGCAAAAACACAAAATACATTAATGTAATTTTATCAAGCTAAATCAAATACAAATAGCCTCCAAACGCTTGTACATTTTAATTGAATTGTTGATTTCTCTCCAAAAAAATTTGTATTTAAAACTTTAATGCGAAACTGACAATATTACAAACACATGTTGGATGTAAGTAAGCATGAGGATATGTTTCAAATGCACATTTTCACTTACTGGTGCTTGATGATGTTCGGTTGCAGGCGCTTCTTCATCATCACTGTTGGAGCAATCAGAAAACCAGCAAGGTTCATCCGAACCCGTAGTTCCATGATTATGCTGAGGAACATCACAGCTAAGGGTACGATTTGTACCTCCGCCGGCTATACCCATTCCGCCTCCAGAATCCCATGACGCAGCTTGCTTTAAGGACCTAATTATAATGCAATAAGCACACGTAAACGGGATTTATATTAACGTCACGCTATTAAAAATAATACAACAATACAAAACCTGTGATGATTTGACTGATGGTGTGTATATTGTTTAACCCTCTCTCCTTTGAGTTCTTCGAGTTGATCGAGGAGGACGCGTTTAATTTGAGCAACCCACGCTTGACGCACCTGAGCTGAAACCGCCGTTAAAGTGTGCACTTCTGAACGGCCCTGTAACCATACTTCGAAACGTCGCGGATCACCTTTTACGGATTCTGTTAATCCTATTTGTGACATCTGAAAAACAAAATCGTGATAAATTTGATTTCTTATAGTACAATTTTCGCTTTTCACGACAAAGCTTACCTGTAAGTAGTGTTTGAAATGATAAGTAGCTTTGTTGTGACTGGTTTTTGTTGCTGCAGGTTTACAAAATAACATAGCTTTTTGATACAAAAAAATATGTCGCTGTCGTGGGCGAAGGCGTAACTTCATATCCCTTTTGCTTTCCGTTACAACAGAAAAAGATCCTTGCATTAATAATTCACCTTGTTGACTCAAATCGACCTATAATTCAATTTTGATTATGATATTGTGGTAATGTGGCAAGTATTTTATTGCGTAAATGATAAACTTACGGGAAATCCGGTAATTGCAATTTGATGCATTGAGTCATTAACGCATTTAAGTACCACTAGCATGCATTCTAATGCTTCTTGTAATTCTTTGCTGGTAGATCCACCTTCAGTGTATCTTAAGAGATCCTATGCAATAAAGAGAAATTTAATTCAGCACAACTATGATGCACGTCCAGTTTTTATGCATAATTTAAAATAAATAATAAAATATTACCTTCAAAAGTAAGTGGTATTTAGTTATCCTTTGGACTGGTTTCAATAAATATGCTGCTAATGGTAATTTATGACCGAGTTTCATTTGACAGGCTTGCAGGAAAAGATGGGTATCGACGAGAGCAGCACGGAGCCTTTCCGAACGCGGTATATTTTGACAATAATAACTGTACAATCGGAAAAACGTTTCCCTCTGAAATCGATACGATACTTTTTTAGCAAAAGTTTTGAATGATTTGCTTTGTAATTATTTAAATAATGTAATACGTTACCTTTTGAACAAAACATAGCGCAACAAGTTCTGTCGTGGATATGCAATTTTCAATGTCTTTCAAAAATATTTCCGAATGAAACGTGAAAAGCTCATCTAAATTTCCAAATAATACATTAACTTTATCGGAAAGTCCGGGTGGAATTAATGCAATATTATTTGGATGTTCGATTTCCTCCTTGTATCCCTAAAACAATACATAATAATTGTAATATAAAAAAAAGCATAATACATAATAACATATATGCAAATAAATACGTATGTATAACACGGATATTTACAGAATCGTCTGAAAGCAGACTTATTGTTTCAGTCCATTCTTTCAATTTCCTGTCGTAGTCGTTGTATAACGATTCGAGTTCTTTACAAATGGAATCTTTACCGGAATCGGTGCATTTTTTGCTCTTTTGCAATCCGTTTGAGCGGCTAGATTCGGACGCGAAATTCAAATACGTGCCCAAATCCGAGAGAATCGTTGCGTTTTTTCCGTTGCGCAGCGTTTCATAATTTCTGTCCGCGTCAATGTAAATGTTACTCTTGGCTGATTGACGTTCAATATGCGGAAAATCATAACGACGATGAGATTCATTCGATTTGTGCTCAAATTTCAACGTGTTTTTGACGCAATCTTTGTTGTTATTTAAACGTTTCTTGTAATTGGGTTTCGTCATGTTCGGTAAGGTGCTGTAGTGATTGCTCACTGTGTCGTTCCATTTGTTCATTTTTAATAGATAGTCCTTGATGAGGGATGTGGATACGTCATTGGATTTTTTCACAGTTGAATATTTACCAACGGAGCTAAAATTATCACTGAAGAGTTTGGATTTTATATTGGATATTGTGGAACCGTTGACGTTTGGCAGAGACGAATAGATCATGTTATTTTTTACACCGTGCATGCTTGAAAACAGGCCTTTCTGTCTGCGCGTGGATGTTTTTTTCACCGTGGACACTAACGATGCATAGGTATCTGAATATTTGTGCGATATTGAATCCGCTGGTCGGGTCCTGTGCGGATGTTTGATGTTGCATAAATGTGCGCAGCACGCTTTTATCGGCGAACCGAATATGATGTTGTCGTTGATGTAATTTTTAAGGTTGTCCGAATCCATTTTTGGGGTTTCACAAGTTGGCGTTTTGTTTCCGCGGTGTTTGTTGGAGGAGAAGTTTTTGATTTTGTCTTTTAAGCTGGACAATTTATTTTTCGTTGCTTCGTTCTCAAAAAGTTTAACTTGGTTCGAATAATCACTGAACAGAGTTGAGTCAGACGAAGTACGAAGGAGTTTTTTCTTCATTTTTGCACATTTAGAGCGAGATTTGTCATTGTTAGGCACGTCGTATTGATGATACATCCATGAATGAGTAGAACCGTCACTGATGTTATTTTTTGGAACTTTTTCCAAACTGTATTTTCCGTGTTTCATGGTATTTTTGTAGCATGTATTTTCGCTGCGGTCGCAACAAACTGACTGGTTGGAATACGGAGCCAATATGGCTTTGGTATTTGCTCGTTATGCTTGATGCACTTCACACTCTGATTATTGTTTTAATTATAAAATATCTGTGTTAATCTCATAAATGAGACTTAATATACCATTGAATATATGCAATAATTTTATTTATTTTGATATTATAATATATGAACTTGAATTCGACAAATGCTTTACTTTTAACGTTACGTATATAAGCATTTTTAATTGGACTATCTATATGTTTATTATTTAAATTATATTTAATATGTTCACCTTGAGGATTGATCCAAGTTCTTGAACATATGCACGTTCAGTGTGGAGAAGTTCAGTAAGAACGTGGCCCCGCTTTGCCTTCCTCGCTTCACTATCTTCAGTAGACGTGGTTGAGCTCTCTGAACTGGCTGAAGTTTCCATCTGTAAATAGAAATTAAAATATATTAGAGATTGACATTGACAAATATGAAAGCCTATGTTAAAAATAATTCTTTAACAAATTTTATATAATAATTATATATATTATATATTTATATATTATATAATATTTATATAAAAAATCTCGATTACAAAATAACATAGATTTAAAATAAAATAGAATATAATTAGTTTACATGACATACAATTGGATTCATTTTATTTTAGGTTATGTTTGTGACACAAAAAAGTCGTTGGTTTTGACAGGTGGTGGATTCGAATATTCGAATTACATACTTTTGCATACTTCTTGAAGGTCTTCGAAAATTTAGCGACGGTGGTTGTTTTATGTCGAAACTCTAGTGTCGTACCTTTGTTTGAGAAATAGGAAACACGTCGAATAAGAGACATCCGCATTTATAAAGTTCATATGTGGGGTCGTCCATGTTCCCAGGCAAGAGTGCAAGTGAATGAGGATCACTGTCCTTACGACACAGGATACCAAAGGATCGCAAACTGGGGGTCGAAGGCACCATGCGAAATTGTTTATCATTTAATTCGTGGCATCCGTTCATTGATATCTGCGATGATTCATCTGATTTAAATTGCTCAATCAGAAAATGAACATGGCGACATAAACAAATCGAACAAAATATTTTGATATTTTCAAGCACAAATTTTGACACGAATTTAAGTAAATTTTGATACATTTAACCGCCGGAAATAATGCAAAAATGTCTGTGTATAAGACTTGACAATGAACATCAAGTGTACCGATAAGTCGTTGCCGATTTTGAGAGACGTCTGTTTGAGCTAGAAGTTTTTTTAAGAACTACTGTTCAGCAATATTCACGAGTAAAAAACCGACCAACATCACATGATCGACATAATGACGTCGTCATATTTAACCCTCTGAGTAGTGAATTAATTTAAAATAATTCAAATCTTAGATGCTATATTTGTATGTCCGCCACTTATCTTCATACAAATCCACTTATCTGTCAGGACCGTCGCAGCGTATATGAAGCTTGTATATAAATAAATAAACACTGTCGATAGCACACAATATTCAGACATTTCTTCAAGTAAACATAAACAATACACTTGAAATCGATTCATTATATCATTCATATATCATTATTAATCGATACATTTGGATGAACGATCTATACAATGGTATGATGTAGACAAGATACTCTCTGCGTCTCACGTGCAAGACACTCTCTGTCTCTGAGCTCAACGTGTAAGAATGCTTTTTATGAGTCAATGAATTTATCAAAAAAGTTCTGCAGTGGACTGTTTGTGGCTGCACTATGGTGATGATGATGAATTTAGTACTACTTCAAGGATTCTTTAAAATTTTATCCTTCTTCTTGATGTGCCATATATGCGCTATAGGATACAGGCGATCTTCATAGATCTTCATAGAAGACCCCCCGATATTTTGTCGTTGTCAACAATGGCGAAAATTACCAACGTTGATCTGTGCCTTATTAATTGCATCGAAGAGAATTCTGTCTCAAAATCATAGGACGTTATTTAAAATCTAATTTAATAGATGCGTTTATAGACTGGATAAGGAATTCATTGTAGCAAAAAAAGTTTTAAAAGTAACTCTATGATATTTTTGGGATTTACTAAATTAATATCTCAAATTGATTTTCATTCACAAGGGTGGAAAAAAATAAGAATTTGGGTGGCCTGGATGAACACATGCTATAAATTGAGCTCGAAATAGTTTGCATGATAGAATTTTTTGAGTTGTTGGGGTGATATTTAAAATGTCGATGGCATATAAAAAGTTTGGGAAGCGTAGCATCTTGAGGCATTAACATTTACCTCGAAACCCGCTGCTATTGGGGGAAGGATCCCTTTGAGGACAGCTGTGCGTTAATTGAAAAAAAAGACCTCAAAGAAAATATAATGGCCTTCGTAAGGATCTACAAAGAATTTTTAAATAAGGTTATGAAATATTTATCGGGGTGGAGATTTATTAAAAATTCTGGTTTCGGTCTGCTTTAATTATTGTCATCGGTAGCCGTTCAAATTAATAACCACGTCTATTTTCTATTATATAAATTATTGAATTTAGATCATATTTATTTGAAAAATTGGTTTTGTGGAATTCAAAGGATCAAAATTTACATCGATCCTTTGTTCACAAAAAATAAACGAAGACGTCCGCCACGGCAATAAATTCGAAAGCAGGTATATTTAGAGTACACCCACTGTTATTTATTATCTACGATGATGATCGATGCTGCTTTATACATAGATAATTGCTTCTGATCTAAAAAGCCAATAGCAATTAGACAGACATTTAAAAAGAGGCAGTGTTTGATGAGGCGGCTAACCATTTAGCTCCAGAACGATGACCCAGAATCGTTCGTGTGTTAAAATTATGAACAAAAATGCGAGCTGATAAATCACGCAGTCCCAAAAAAGCTGGACAAGGACACTTTCCAAATGGCGTCGCATATCAAATCGATCCATAGATGGATGTAGGCCTTTTAGCTGATTTCTCCAATTCAATCGACCCTGATCTAGTTCATCCAAGCGCCATTGGGAACCCCTTGCATTGGATCCATTAAGAAATGCAATATGGATCATAAGATCCATGCTGTCACATCTTACTGATGGCAGGTGGGTTTAAAAAATCACAGACAGAATAACACAATATGGTCACATCTGTCTATAACAAAAGCACCGTTGTCTCTCGGATCTTCCGAAGCAATACAATGGGATTATCTACCATTTCAGCACTTGTATTAAATCCATCCTGCCAAACACCATAATAACTGAACCAACCCTCTGCGAAATATTTAATTCAAACAAATGAGATTGTCCGATCTGCAATCTACACTGTGACATTGTATATTTTAAGCATCGTTCGTGTACTTAATTGATTTAATTACAGCGCCTCGGGTGTCCAAAAATCAAAATCCGGTTCTGTACTTATTAGATAAATTGATACGTATAACGTGTATTTTCCACGATCGTGAGAGAGTTCCACGAGAAATGTATTGGAAAAAATACAAACAAAATTCTGCTCTGAGAACAGCGACTGCATAATAACCACTTGTAAGCGATGATTTATACAATACAATCATTGAAAGCAACAAGATCACATGTAATAAATCATACATAAATTTTATGATGGCTTGTATTTTGATGCCACAAACAATCCACAGCGTAGAGCTTTTGGCATTAGCATGCAATAAAAGCTTTAAGATATGCAATAAGGCTCCACGGCGGTTAGACAAGTGGGAGGATCGTTAGAATATAATGGAGCGCCCTTTTGGTCCACGAACTGATCTCCGCTTCAAATGGACGCCTAATGCTTCGTGATTGGGGAATCCAATCCCGGGATCCCGGACAGTTTTAGGTGCTCATGAATCCAGGGATTAGTAAACGTAATCCCAAAAAATTCCAATACTAAAGAAATCGTACACCTCATCATCACGATGAAGGCTACTAAATCGAGACATTCTCGCCGAAATCTGGACGCTTGAAAACAGTGGCGTAATTACTAATGGGCGAGCTTAGGCGACGCCTAGGGGCAGTAACTGTCAAATGTATGTATACATATATACAGTACATATATGTTTTCCAAATTGTTATATTAAGCTTTCCCTACCGGTGATGTATTTACTACACCTCGATTCTAGGCATGGGAATATCGATATGAAATATAAAAGATACGGGGTTCAGAAATTTTGTATTCCTCCGTAATATAATTATGAATCACACCAAAGTATTATAGTATATAATTATTCATTTGCAGCGACGGAAATAAATAATTTGTCGGGAAATCGGGAATTTTGCGAGTTTTAGTCCGTATCGCGGAATCGAAAATTTGGTTCGGGATTGGATTCCCTAGTCGTGATCGTCATTTACAATCGAAAGGTTAAATAAATGGTAACGTAGATAATTTAATTTTTTAATTAGTTCCATGCAAGAGAGGATATCTATATTTAATTGGGCCCGGTACTCCAAGCGATCCCTTGATGTGATTTCTGCAGCCGAACAACGCAGCAATCGACAACTACGGCAGCAACGAAAGCAAAGCGGAATTCGAAAAGTCTACTGAGGGCCCTTATACGTTAATGTATAATTTACTGGGTCGTGGAAAAAATCAACGTATCAAAAAATCGGAGAAATCGAAAGTATTCATATCTTTGATCGATCATTTTAATCCAGATTTAGCCAAATTTTCTTGTCATTCGTGATTCAAAAATTCGAATTCCAGTGATTCGGAAAGAGCATTCTTGTATGTTGAGTTTGGAGCGAAACAGAGACGGAGAGTGTATCTTGCGTACATCGTACGATTGTATAGATCGTTAACCCAAATTTATCGACTAATAATGATATGTGATGGATATAATTATTCGATTTCAAGTATACTGTATATGTTTACGCAAAGAAATGACCGAATATTGTGTGCTATTGACAGTGTTTATTTGTTTATGTACAAGCTTCATACAAGTTGCGACGGTCCTGACAGATAAATAGATATATACGGATGATAAGCGGCGGACATACAAATATATAGCGTCTACGTTTATGATGATTTAAAATTAGCTCACTAGTTCACAATAATGTTAGTCCGAAGCAATTAGTAACTTCATCGTAATTGATTCAGACGCTGATGTTACAAATTGAGCGAAATCTAAAGCATTATGTAGAAAAAATCATCTGAAATTATCAATGAGTTTCAATGGGTTCATATTTAAAAAACACAATTGTCTTGAAGCTCTAAATTATTGCTGATGAATTCATCAATAATTTAAAACAGTGAGTGAACATAAGAAAACAACACTTGTTCAGGTCATGATTTTGACCACAAAAGAAGCAGCGCTTATGAAAAAAATAATGCATAAATTTACAGTTAAAAAGCATTTAAAGATTCGCACATACCGTGGATAATCAAACGATTTGATCGCAGATATTGAATCCATCTGGCCTGATGGAACCTGTACGAATTTTTGCATGGATTTTTGGAACATTTGGGATGAAATCGATTTAAATTCTGTCAATCTTAAGATTAAATCGAAACCACAGGCTGTAGACATGCAACCAAATCAGCATCGACAACCAAAGAAAAGAGTCTTTTACGCTCGGCAATAATATCGATAAAATCAATGCGAAGATACAAGTCAAAGATATTGAGAAAGTACATTTTAACACATCGATTGGAAAATGTAGGCGTATTGAAATTATTGAAACGAGTTTTCATATGCAATCCATATTCTACATTTAGAATGCCATAGTGACTTTCAGATGACATCAGCATCACCTCTTTGGGCAGATCTTAATGACCACAACAATTCGTTACAAAAATAAATCTATTCATAACTGACAATAGTATTTTTTTAAATGGAACAGCAGAGGATATGAAAACCGATTTGAGTTCATTTAAGGTTATTCGAGTCATATTTGATCATACGACCGCAATAGCACCGTCCAATTATACAAATCGTAACGAATGTTGCATCCATTTGCAAAAGCTAAGAGGCAACATAACGGACACACCATGAAAGATCGCTAATGCTTGCATTATTAAGAGACTCAATAAAACAATAATCAGCATGATGATAGCGTCGAACGTTGATTCATAACATCGCAGTGCCATCAAACGACGCATATTATAAAATGTGGATCAGAACAAAGACATAATAATTTCATTGAGCTCTGCAATTTTCAAACGTTTCCCATGGCGAAAGAAGAAGAACATTCGAACGGCTGCTGCTTTGCTCGTATTCTGTTCGGCTGTGTTAAAATCCTGTTTGAACGCATTATTATCATAGTGTTCATTCAGATCACATACTCCGTGTATAAACATTGCGTGGCGATAAAAACTACCAAATATTCAAATAAACGGGTCGCCGTTATGATAAAAACATGATTTTATCGTAAAAACATATCATTATGTGAACAGTGTAATAGCTCACATTGTAAAATCTGGTCTTCAAGATCGTGGTTGGAATAGCTCAGTGCGCATCATGATGAATAAAGATGATAGAAGTTCGCTTGAATCAATTTTAAACGTAAAAATGATACTCAAACGATTTTCTATTTATTTTGCCTGTTAAAAATAACGACGGATTTGTCGTCCGGGCGATAAGAGTGATAAACATGGCTTGATTACTAAAGTAAAGTATGGTAGGATGACCGCACATTTGCGAGCGAATTCCAGTGATTCAGAAAGAGCACTCTTGTATGTTGAGCTCGAAGAGACACAGAAATGTTGTGGATGACATGTTGGGCGACGAGAGTGTTAAACTGATTGTTCATAAGCCTTCCGCAACGTTTGTCTACCCGGCTTATCCCTTTGAGTGGTGAGCTAATTTAAAATGTTCATAGTTTTAGATTATATTTTTGCTTGTCCGCCACTTATCATCCGCACAAATCCACTTATCTGTCAGAACTGCAGCGTATGAAGCTTATATTTAACACTCTCGTCGCCCAACGTGAATCAGTGTTGTTTCTCACGAGACCCAAATTCGATAGTCGGAACATAAACAGAAGGAATAGCGATGCAATGTTACAACGTACGGGATAAACACGGACGACATGTGGCGCATTTTACTCTTAGGTGTTGTTTTTAATTTAGATCGATAAGCTTCTCCCTGTCATTAGTTAAATTAACAAAAACAAAATGAAGATAAGCAAGTGCGTACAGACAATGGTAGGAATGCAAGTTTCTAGATCAATTTCGAACAATATTTAGATAGTTGTCATCCGGAAAAAATTATAGAAATACGTTATAGAAATACGTAACAATGAGATGCTGGATTCGTTTTTTGGAGGACTTTGGAGACGCGCATATTTAATTAACGCAGCGACGAACGAGTTAGATTAATAAATACTGTCGATAGCACAAAATATTCAGTCATTTCTTCAAGTAAACATAAACAATACACCTAAAATCGATTAATTATATCGTTCACACATCAATACTAGTCGATAAATTTGGGTTAACGATCTATACATGTACGCAGGAAGCTCTCCGTCTCTGTCTCCCATGCACAATTAGCGAACTGTTCTACATTTTATCCGTCTCTGTCTCTCTTCGAGCTCAACGTACAAGAGTGCTCTTTCTGAATTATACAGTAAATATGATTTTATAATCAAAACCAAGTAGAAAATTGATTATTTGGATTATCTGTGTTTTCCAGGTATTCGTGTTTGTTCTCCCCGGCAGTCCCCCGGATAATCGAGAGTCTACTGTGTGTATTTTTAGCCCTTCTGTCAATAAGATGGTCTAATCAGACCATTTTGCTTTTGCGATAAGCTTTTTTAATAGTAGCTAGGAATAGATCTTACAAAATCTCCCTGGTTTTATCCCTTCAAGGATTTTACAGAATTTGTATAAGAAATCACGTCTTTCTTCATGTTACGTAAGGAAATTTTAGTACTTTCGATCCATACAATATTTTATCATATTTCTTAGTCAGATCTGCATTTTTACCCATGTAACAAGAAATCCTTTCGCTCATACATTTGGAAAAACTTATATTTAGTATGATATTTTTCTATTGCCTGTGCTGCAGAAAATGTTTTTGTAACATATGTCTGTAAAAACCAGATGGTGGATCTGTGATTCAGTAAATGGATATCCTTGTGAAGGTATTCTATATACTGGGAAAGAAGAAGGAGTCCAGAGAGCAGTCAATTGAGGTGAAAAGGTGCTACTGGAATTGACTAGCAAGTACAAAGGAAGTGGGAAGACGATTATTGTTAACAACTATTTCACAACTTTCTATGGCGTAATGTTGCCAAAACGTCGTCGTCCAATAAATTCATACGTGTTCAGATTTACAGACTATCTTGCACTATTTACTAATAGAGCAGCTGGTGACACCTAATGTAGAAGAAAGATGAAGAGAATTAACATAGAAATGAATATGTTATAAATGGTCATACAGAAGAATTCAGCCAGATCACTGTGTTATAATGAAGATATCAGTTTGATATACAATAAATTCTTCTTGTGAATGAACATTTTTTCCACAATCAGGATTTTAGCATGAATTCCAAGAAACAAAAGGAGCTAACCCACTTTACAAATATCTGATTGCCAATTCACTGGGAACATAGATACAATATGTTTGATTCAATTAATCAAGATTGCAAGAAGATTTTTTCAGGCAACCGGTTGTGAATTTTAAAAAGCAGTTTTTAAATGTACTTCAAGGTTTCAAGCGTATTAACATTTAACGTCTTTTCGGTGATGTCATAACATGACGAAAGATTTCCATATACCTTTCCTTCAATTTGTGAATTTGCATATGAGGTTGATGCAGTGAATCAACGCCAAAAATGCAATCATCGAATACAACCAAAAACAGGAAATTTAGAGATAAATGTCATTAAAAAAAAGAGTTATAATATTTGACCACACTTTTAGGGAAAAAAAATCACCATATCATAAATAATCAAATATGATATCATCGATGAAGGCAAATATGGATAAGGAAGAAAGACGGCTAAACAAAATTTAGGCTAGCTTAGACGGTGCAAAAATGTATGGCGAACAGACAGACATACATGCATTTGATTGTCGATAATTAAATTAAATGGATATTAAAGAAGTACAACTTGATGGTCAATAAATGCATCGACAATCTTGGCAGATGCAGCTGAAATGAAAGTGGAAAATGAAATAAGATACATGTGGAATTCTGTGATCGTTTAAATTATGATGATTGCATTAATGCAGATAATCATGTAATACGAATGAGTCGGTTGAAAAAGTTATTATTGAAAATTTGCAGCCATATTATGAGAACGTCAAATGCAATCTTCAGTTTGAACAGTTGAAAAAATGGAGTTGTGCACAATAAATGATGAAGATTTTGCCTTTGAAAGCAATATATGGGCAAGAAGAAAAAAAATCGATAGTTCCGTGATAAACGCTTTTAATAATCAGGTAGGATCATATTTGATGGAAAATATGTATCATGCGAATTAAAGCATACATGATGATTGAATAAGACATGCTACGAAATAAATCTTCAATTGGAAGTCATCCACTAGAGGAAATTACAGCAATCGATACAAGTTTACCGCAAATTTCGCTGCGTAAAACTGAATAGGAATACTAATTAAATTTATTGGCATACACGGTTTGCATATCCACCGCTATTTTTCAATTACCACAAGAAGATTAGCTGCTGTGGGGTTCTCGTGAGCTAATACCTGTTATCTTTATGGCCCATATACGTGTCCTTCTGCGATGCATAGAAATCGTTTCAGCATTTTCCAATTAATGCATCCGACCGCTGCACCGCTACAAGAACTGTTAGCTCAGGATTATCGCGAAGATCGCTTCAAAGTTTAAACCATAGCACAAAGCTGCTAGATTCAAGGTCGGAGTAGCGGCTTCGTCTATAGTTCACTTCCTATACGAATCCTGTTTTTTTTTTAAATATTGCAAACTGCTTTTATCTTTTCGAATAATGTGCAACGGTTGAGTTTGACCAGTATTATGCAAACGAATTCAATGGCAATAACTTGCGAAATGCCGAGGATTAACGGAAAATCAAACGCGTTATGTAAGATGGTACCCTCGAATATTGATATTAACAGTAGTGACTTTTTACAAATTAGTATATATGGGTAGCATGTCAGAAGATTGCTGAGTGATCACCTGAAGCAATGACACCCAGAAGATTGATCCACCAACATATGGATCTATGAACGGATATAAGACATTATTTGAACCCAACGTCATATTTTCACTGCCCTTCTCTCAAACATGTAGAATGATGGAGTAGAAAATACGGCGCCGTTTAATACTTTGCTTTATATTCACGTCGTGCCGGCACGACAAGGACGATCTAGATACTAGAGCAACTCCGCCCTATAAGGATGTTGTTAAAATGGCTCGAAATAAAAAGGCAATAAAATTTTAATGTTATATCAGCGGAACAAAGAAGACAAAGATGAAGAAAATGATATATACAAATCATTGCTAGAATGATAGACTCAAAGATTCAAATCTAAAGAAATTACATTGCTGCAATTAAGAATATCAATTTAAATTCAACAAACTTGTTTATAGCGAGCGCATTTTATATTAAATTTACCAACAAAAGCACAACAAGCAAAACATTTTTTTTTTAAATTTGCATTCAGAATTCGATAGCATTATTTTATTGCCATTCAGATATCAATTTCGTGAACGATTTTAACCCTTTGATTAGTGAGCTAATTTTAAATCATCATAAACTTAGATGCTATATATTTGTATGTCCGCCACTTATCATCGTAAAAATCCACTTATCTGTCAGGATCTGCGCAGCGTGTATGAAGCTTGTACATACATAAATAAACACTGTCGATATCACACAATATTCGGTCATTTCTTCCAGTAAACATAAACAATACACTTGAAATCGATTAATTTGGGTTATCATTATTAGTCGATAAATTTGGGTTAACGATCTATACAATCGTACGATGTACACGATATACTATCTCTGTCTCTGTATCCCATTCACAATCTCCGAAATGCAAGATAATCTCACTGTCTCTGTTTGTCTCCAAGCTCAACGCGTAAGAATACTCTTTATGATTTACTGACAGTTTTAGATGCTTATGAATCCCGAGATTAACGCTTTCCTGCGCGCATATCGTCACTCCGTTCGTCGCTGCAGCACATGAGTGCAAATAAACCTCGCTCAACCTAAACCTCTCGCGCCGGATTAGTCCTATGCCTGCCGCCTTCAGGGACACAATAACAAACCATTTACAAAACATGGATCAAACACTCCCAAACTTTTCCGAGTAAGATAAATTCATTTTGGTTAATAATTCGATTTTTGTGATGCACCGACTTGGAGTAGATACATTTTATGAACATCGCCCACGTAAAAGTATTATGTACTTACGTTTCGGATTACCAATTTCGGCAAAATCACATAAAATAATGTTTATTCCCAAAATATTTTTACTTACATACAATTTTTTTTCGCGGATCATAAGGTCCGATCAACACCATGCCCGGTCCGGTCAAATATTCTCATACCAGATTTTGGTTTTGATTTTACATCTTCAGGAATAAAAAAAGATATTGGAGATACACCTATAGAATTTTTTACAAGTATTTGGACTGGGGAAGTTAATAAATTGTTGATAAAATGTACGAATGCTTATGGTAAAAAGTTTACTTTTACAATTTACCAAAAACAAGATACTGCATGGTGACCAAATTCAACGAAATAAATTATATGGAATTGGAAAAATTTTTTGGACTGTGTCTGCTCGGTGGGCATATAGGCTTTCCAACACTAAGAAAAATGTTTTCACGAGCTTCATTGTATTATCATCCAATATTTTCTTATATTATGTCGAGTAGAAGATTCGAAAAAATATTGAGATGTTTAAATTGCACGATAAATAACAATGACAGGATGTCAAAAATAAGCTCACTGTTGACATCGTTGTTTCGAATTTTCAAAATATATATTCTCCATCGGAAGAAATTTCTTTAGATGAATCTCTTCTTCGTCGAGGGCGACTATGGTTACGGCAATACACGAAAGGGAAGAAAGCTAAGTATGGCATCAAATTTTATAAATTGTGTTCCCCAAATGGATACATCCATAATCTAGAAATCTATAGAGGAAGGTTATTTGATAACGAACCTAGAGGAACCAAAATTGATGCCTTTGATTGATGATCGTACTTAAATTGATGAATCCATTTCTCCACAGAGGTCATCATGTTTTTATGGACATTTTTTTTTAATAACATTTCATTATCTACTAAACTATTAGAAAAAAGGACGCATACAACAGGGACATTGCGTGCAAATAGAAGAGGAAATCCAGCAGAAATAACAAAGAAGAAGGTTAAAAAGGGAGAACACATATGGTTAAGAAAAAATAATATATATATTTCAAAATGGCACGATACTAGAGACGTATTAAGCATTACAACCAAATATCACCCTCAGCTCATCGAAAAAACTAACAGATATGGAATCATAAAAATAAAGCCCATTGAAGTTGTGGAATACAATAAATTTATGGGTGGTGTTGACAGGTCAGGCCAACTCATAGCATACTATTCTTGTCCCCGAAAAACAATTCGGTGGTATAAAAAAATTATATTCCATTTGTTAGACATGTCAGTATTTAATGCGTGGATTTTATACCGCATTAAAATGGAAAAGGTGATAAGTTTTCTACAATTTAGAGACAATTTAATAGAATCCTTATTAGGTATTGCCCATATAACAGATGGTAGAGAATTGGTAACTGTCACACCTACTCCAACAATAGGCAATACTCTAGTCATTTTTTTGGAAAAAAATCCTATTCCAAAAAATTATAAAAAGAAAATATGTTATTTGCGCTGCAGGTGGTGTTCAAAAATAATAAACGCACTGAGACTTCATGGAGATGCCAAACCTGCCCAAAAAAATCCTGCTCTGCTTGTGTGCTTTCGACTCCCGTTACTCTAATACAATAACACGAGACAAAACGATCGACCTTTCATTGTGTGTATTAGCGATGGTTTAAATAGTTTTATTATTAAAGAAAATACAATGGTTGAAAATCACCGAAAAGTGTAAAGAACATATTAAAAAAAACGTGTGGATCAATTAATTTAATGATGAATGGTTCGACGGCGATAAAACTTCGGTCTTATCGCTGGAATGTTATCAATAACAACGATTAGTGAAATCAAGAGGCAAACACGAAACAGAATAACTGACTCATTGTTTGTTTTGGCGATTGCTTATAAGCACTAATCGGTATTCATGAATATTGTCGGCAATCGGATTCACGAAACCAATTAAAATGACGATACCGCGCGCGAAAGCGTTAATAAGTGTTGTCTCGAAAAATTCGGGATTGAAATTTTTATCCAACAGAAATCCTACACCTCACCAGCACGATAAAGACTACTAAATCGAGACATTCCCGCCGAAATCTGGACGCTTGGAAACAGTGGCGTAACTACTAATTGGCGAGCTGAGGCGACGCATATGTTTTTCAAATTGTTATGTTATCCATTCCCTACCGGTGGTGTATTTACTACACCTCGACTCTAATAATGGGAATATCGATATGAAATATAATAGATACGGGGTTCAGAATTTTTGTATTCCTCCGTAATATAATCACGAATCACATTAAAGTATTATATTATATAAGAATTAATCTGCAGCGACGGAAATAAGTAATTTATCGCGAAATCGGGAATTTTGCGAATTTTAGTCCATGTCTCTGCATATATCTTTTCTTTTCTTAAATACATAAAATTCTTTCGCTTTCAAATTATTTTTTTATATTAAACAAATCGACTTGTTAGTAATTTTTAATCAAATTTTTTAATGTAATTTCTTAAACTATTGAAAATCCGGGACTGATCCTGGGATCGAAATTTTAGCTCGGAATTGGATTCCCTAGTCACTGGAATTCGGACACAACATTGTGTATTACCTCTTTGAGGGGTTAACGAGTAATTTAATCGTTCTTCGAGACCGAATCGACATATCGAGTACGATCGAGCAAAAAATAAATACTATTCCAATTAAAAAATACTTTATCTCCCGCGTGAATAACGAATACATACGTGTTAATTTGAAATCGAGAATAATCTAGCATATGCATATGAAATTAACAAGCAATTATGAAGACTTTTTGCACGTGGGACTTTTCATCACTTCCAATTGAATAGTGCCGATAAGAAACAATCGCGGAAGAGTATTTGTACTTATTGAACTAGGTAAAACGTAGCAACTCTACACGTCGATAAATTACCATCCAGCTAAGTATGAATGTGCGTGCTCAGCCACGCAAGATAACAATACTCCAAGAAACAATACAATTTTTCATGTTATTTTGGCGTAGAAAAAATAAAATATAACACTGATGTGTGTATGTGCACTTTCACTGAGACGCATTGATTTAGCAGTTTCCACGTTCCATTGAAAATCTTGCATAAGCCAAGAAAGTAATTCACATGGCTACATGTGCCCGATGGGTCATGAGAATTTTCGGGGTCAAGCGATTACAACTTTCAAAGCCATCTTCTTTATGCCCGTGGATGTGTGGCAGTCGTCAAAAGAGCGAATTGGGGACATTGCCAAATTTAATTGAAGTCTGCATTGTCTCCGTTTATTGTTCTGTGAAGACTCCATGCGATCGAGCAGACAATCATGGTAGAATGGAGGCATAGGGTGCTTACGGAGTCCAGCCACTTGACATGCAATCAGACTGACTTGCAATCAGCCCATTAGACATGGAAACTACATTGTACTAGTCACCATGGGCGTAGTACTCACAGTCAGTGGATCAATTGGAATATGTCATCACAATGACTTGTGAAAGAACAAAATAAGATGACACGTTATCGATGATCATAGACCTTATTGAATTAGTTAGTTCACATAGGCGATTTCCGCATGAGATGTTTTAATATGCCACCTACTAAAAATCGCTGTATCCAGCATAAATATTTTGTTTATTTACCGAGCGTTCCAACAGAAATACAAAAGACAGATCACGCTCTCATATGAAGAAAATTTGATCTTTTTTATAACCTCCAAAGGTAATCCCATTCCGGGATTCCGGACAGTTTTAGAGAATCATGAATCCCGGGATTAGTAAACGTAATCCCGAAAAATTCGGGATTGAAATTTTTATCTAATAGAAATCGTACACCTCACCAGCACAATGAAGGCTACTAAATCGAGACATTCCCGCCGAAATCTGGACGCTTGGAAACATTGGCGTAACTACTAATTGGCGAGCTTAGGCGACCCCTAGGGGCAGTGACAGTCTAATCTATGTATAAATTTATACAGTATATATATGTTTTCCAAATTGTTATATTAAGCTTTCCCTACCGGTGATGTATTTACTACACCTTGACTCTAATAATGGGAATATCGATATGAAATATAATAGATACGGGGTGCAGAGTTTTTGTATTCCTTCGTAATACAATTATGAATCACATCAAAGTATTATAGTATATAAGTATTAATCTGCAGCGACGGAAATAAATAATTTGTCGGGAAATCGGGAATTCAGCAAGTTTTAGTCCGTGTCTCAGCAGAAAGGAGTCCACGAGTCCAACCGGTCAATCAATGGGACTACAGGTATTACTAAATAATAATAAGTAACTGAGAATGAAAAATGGGTGACACTTGAACAAGGAGCGTGTTGTCTGTGAACTTACCAGGATCTTGCTAGTAAACTCATTTCGGGCCGCTTCCCTGAAAAGGTGCATTTTGCGTGACGAATTTTAAGGGCCGTTCATGTAAAGACGCGTGTTTAGTAATTTGAGCTTTTAACGCACACAAAATAATATATAAATGCAATATTTCTTTCTAGTTTCGAAAAAATATGGTGTTACATGCTTAACGTTTTGTTTAACTATTGAAATTATAAAAAAACATTACTTTTTCTATATAAAAATCAATGATTTCGACGTTTTCACTTTATGATTTTCGTCCTACATCAAACGCGTGAGTGTCAAATTTTTTCTGTGCTTATTTTTAGCTCTGATTTTTATGACTCAACCCCAAAACATTTATTTTATTATGCACACTTCAATGCTATCGACAATATTGTCGATATAATTTGGGCTTTTATAATATACCAAATATTTGTATTTTATCACTTGTATGCAATTATTATTTTTTTAAAGAACTCAATCAACAACTTTTACGAAGGAAGCATTATTTTGCATGTTCTTCGAAATTCGCGCGAATTCTAGTGACACTTTATGCGAAACACAGCGGCTCGGAATGTGTTAGTTTTGGCTCGATTTCTTTGATATAACGATATTATAGATCACGATAGATGTGTCAGTAGCTTGATGATAAAATAATAACTAAATAAATTCATACCAGTGTTATCAAGTAATTCCACGTTTCATTCACTACATTAATTTGTACTATAATTTAATTTTAAGTTGTGAATAATCGCACGGCAAATATGTTGCGTATGTGGATATAAAAGATAGATAAAAATGTATTTGGCAAACATTAACGCAAATTGTGATTCATGAACATTTTGATATCAAATATAAGGCTATGGAAAATACTGTTGGATTTATATGAAGACAATTCTTAATTCAATTGGGGGAAGTCAAATTACACGAGGTAAAAAGCATTTTCATATTAACCTTCATTGCATCAATAGATCAAATATATTTTGATCATTGTATTGTTTAAATTGTTCATGTTTAACATTTTTTCAAAGATGTAAGCCATCGCGTGCAGCAGAAATGACTCGCATTGTAGATTCGAATACAAATATCGAAGCATTTGTAATTGTAACTAGAGAATAGACTTGGAACAGACATGGAGATAAAAGTCAGATTTCGCTTTTGGGTCAAAAACAAGTCCATTGTTCTATGAGAACAGATAGTAATTACGCATCTTCTACGTAATTTCACCTCAGTCGAGAATCCATAATTGAATCAGAGCGATTGCCATCAGCGTTTATTGGAGAGAGTAAATCGACGTTCTGTTCCATCTTAGCAACCAGACGTCTGAAAGAGCAGTAAAAAAAGGAGAAAGAAAAGACACAATCGGAGGAAACCGATGAGACATTGGCGGTTCGTTGATCTCGCCGAAGAGACCAATACCCAAAAAGGCAAACAATTCTATGTCACCACAGGTGTTGAACATTTGCCTCAGTAGTAATTTTTAAAATTGTCAACTGAGCAAAGTTCGTCGAAGTGTGTCGAAATTTTAGGAAATTCTCATTGCCAAAACACAAAAACAGTTATATCGATTGATCTTTTCGTAGAACCATACTCTATCCTTTGAGTATTGTGTGGGGGCGAAGATATATAGAATACGGTCAAATAACGGACTTTTTTGAAGGAAGGAAATTCAAGTCGGTCAAAAGTGACTCAGATTTTCACCCACGACTTTAAATTGCTGAACTAAAAGAGCAAAAAAAAAAGTAGACAAGGAAAGTTTGATTGAGTGGAATGAATGTGGGGTTTGGACCAAACCATTAACATTATAAGAAGTCGTCGTTTCAAATGCAATAGCAATTAGAGATCCTGTACAAGTCAATCTTCAAATGGGTCCATTATTAATTTTGAATAGATGATTCCTATGCAGAATTCATTGATGGATTAGTAATGGAACACGCTGAAAATAAGAAGGTATGACAATACCCGAATTGGTAGGAACGAAAGATAACAGTCCAAGGATTGCAAGATATCAGTGAAATCATCAATGATCAGAATAGCTTTCTTTGAATGGTAGTAAAGCTGATCAGTATTTAAATCATCCTTCGATATGATCATCCAGGCGACTCGTTGAGTCAGTCATTTTACCTTCAATATCGAGCGTATGAGGCGGTGAATATGTTAAATTAAGATGACATAAATTTCCTATTTAAATGACATTAAAATAAATTTGTAAATATGATTGATTGATTTTGCTAATCAAAATTTTCATACAAAAATATTGTCGATCTCGGTTATTACGAGCTTGCTTATAAAGATTTTCTTTGACTATGTTTTTCGCTAAAATTCAGATCAAATTGTAAATTCTTTATTAATATAAAACAGTATTGAATATGATTTATTTGTCTTTTTTTTATTTGTAAGCGATGTATTTTGAAATTCAGCTTTGGATTTGAAGCAACGATTAGATATTTTTGATCGAAATTATAAGCGTGAAATATTTGTATAATAAGGACGCCTTTCCAGCCATTTACTATAAGATTATACGCTATGGCCTTGTTAAAATCGTGCTCGTAATAAACAAGTTTCACTGTATTTCACAATTATAATCGGTTATTGCGAGCAATTTATGCCGGATCCTTAGCGCTCGTTATAACAATGTTCGAGAGCACTATTCATCAATATTTATAGCGCTTTTACGAAATTTTCTACTTAATGCTTCTGTAAATAACGACAATGTTTAAGACGCGACGTCGTATAATTAATCTGCAATGATGGACATTTCATCATGATTTAAGCGAAAGACTACTGTTGGCCTTTATTGCCGAACATTCAAATTACACGACACCGTTTTGCACAGTATTTAATGCACAAAAAATCGTTCATTGAAGTTCGGGTCGATTACAGACACATCAAACGCCATGAAAAAATCGAGAAAGTCTCGTTAATTTTCACATTTTGTATATGATGTGAAAAGTTGTAATGGTGAATATGTAAAGTACGTGTGTGAGAGAGCGTAACTGGGATTTTAGAGCAAAAGAACAGTCGATAATAAGTGAGCTATGTAATCTCGAAGATGAAATATAGACAAGACACACATTAATAAGAAAAAAATTATACAGTCATTCTGTTACTGGCCGTATCAAAAACTATTCACCATGGCAGAGCGATGATGAACGATGTCTCTTTTTTTTCGAAAAAAAAAAAGTATAACAAATTGATAGATCTCAATGCTCCCCCACGCAATACGTCAGATAACCCGCTCGAATTTTAAAATAATTATACATTAAATGAAGGGAAAAAATGTGTTTCTGTCCTCGATTTCGATCCGTTTTTTTTTTCAAAAAAAGCGGGAAATTTTTGTTTACGTGACCTCTAATTTGAAAATCGGAGATGCGGTTTCTCCACGCTTGAAAAGTGCACATCACGCAATATAATTAATATTAATACGCACAAAAAAGTGAACATTTTATATAAATAATATACAAAACCTCTAGGCCAAATGTTATCATTTTCATAGCATAGGGGCTTATCGATCCGCTCAATTATGGTTGAAAATCAATTCGTTACATTGTGCATAAGATGTATAAAACATCAGGGCCGTAACAAGGGCATGGCAAAGCAGGCGCCCGCCATGGGCGCAACTGGGCTTGGGGCGCAAAACGCAGAATACCGACCCGGTCGAGAGTTGCGCATCGTTTTTATTTTAATCGATCATTCTACTTTTCACGAACCAACACTGATAGACTCCGTATGTTTTTATAATATATACTAACTTGTCTAATTCCTATTTTCTTCGTTATCGCTTAAACATTGTAAAATTGAAACAACCCACCCGATCAGTGGGATAACTTCGTTTCATAATGAGAGTTTGTAATCAGCATCATATCAGCGGTCCGAAAAACGGACCGATTGGACATACGAACTTTGTGGCCACTCCGTTCCCTTTTAGGGATTTTTGCGGCATTTTCTATGATCCATACGATCACGGAAGCAACATAGCGTCTAGATATTTACAATCATAGTACTTTTTTAAAAACAGTAACCGCCTTCTATACGTTAGGTCGGGTACTTTTGGGATTATATTTGTATATCATTTCAAAATATACATTATAATAGTATGTATGTATTTAATGGGGAGAGGCGGACGTTAGATACTTGCCACGGGCGCTTTATACCCTTGTTACGGCTCTGTAAAATATTATAGCAAATAAGAGATATTCGGTAACAATATTCAAACGTAAAAATATGATTGCCTATGCGTACGGAAATCTGGAGACAGAAACGGGTGTCTTGTTTCTCATCATACACTCTCGTGCATCGATGGCAAAGTCGTGCAGTTCAACAAAAATATGATGACTTTCGTTCGTGTTGTCTTGAGATCAGGCGTTTGTTTTGATAATTAAGATACTCGTCTCGTTCTTATCGTTGACCGATTTTGTTATTCCCCATTGACTGTTCTGGAGTGGCGTTATTAACCGAGTATCACCTCTCCTTTGCAAAATCTATTCCTTCAGAAGTAAATTGGCAGGCTTGCACAATAAACTTATCCTTTTATTTTCCCAACACATTAACAGGCAAAAATAGCTGAACAGTAGGAAGCAGATGCCATGCAAGTTGAACATTAAGAAATATTCCGAAGAAATGAATGAATATTGTGTGCTATCAACAGTGATAAGGTTCATTTAATTAGCTTGGTTCATTATCGAGCTTGATACACGCTGCGGTGGATCTGATATAAATATGGATTTACATTAGAGCATAGCATGTCTGCTCTCAGCTTCAATCGTTGCAACAAATTGCAACCCACAATAATGATGACACCGACAATCCAAATCAGAATGCATTTTTAGAATAATGCATACTGCATTATTCTAAAAATGTTGACTAGGTCTGTTCGCCACATGGCGAAAAAATGAGCTTGATTTTGAAATGATTTGCAACATTAGAGGAACAAATACATTAATGTATAACTTAAAAGAGTAAATCATCTTAACGTCCAGCGTATAACTATTCAAAATATTCACAATCTAAAAATTTGATAACAATTACAATTGATTAAAGAATAAATCCATTAATGCTTTGGAAGCAGCAAGTGACCACAAGACAGTGAAAATCTACTTAGGTCTTAATTTAATTGCTCCAATCACTGTTAGTTATTCGATTAAATTTTTGGACTAGGGCGTGATAATTAATAATTGAAAATAAGGTCTGGCAGACTTTTATATTTCTTCTTAATGTGCCATATCCGAACCATCGGACGTAGGCGATCTCCATAGGAGATTTTAATAGGAAAAGGATTTAATGTGGTGGTTTCCCGTTGCCTTCCACACGTGGTAAAGCAAGGATAGGATTATTTGGAAAAGTAGGAGAGGAGGGAATCTATGAGTGAGTAGCGAAATTATCATGATATATAAATGATAATTTAATTATTGTTGCAAATTCAATCACTCACTAATGGCTTTACCCTGCACGACTTTATTAATCGACTCAGCATTTAATTTTTCAAATCCGGGAAATCAGGATAAACCTGGATTGAGACGATCGATCAGAATATCAATATTTCCGATCTCCCAAATTTGTTGGTACGGTGAAATTTTTTTTCACAAACTGAATTTGAACCAAAACATTTATAATAAAAGTCCAGAATCTAATCAACTATATCAACCATTTTGATATTCGGCATAGCTATAAATTGCACAGAACGCTTCAAATTGGACTTGGATAATATTGTGACAACATCATATGATGCTCATCAATATTTAAAGTAAGACCATAATCGACCTCACAACCCGTCTTAACCGCAAAATGTCGCTTTCATATAAACATTTCGAAGTAGAATTAAGGATATTAGTGCAAATTTATTGTTATTAGTGGTCTTTATCAAAAGAAATAATATAAACAACTAAGAAATCAGATAATCGTCTATTTATATCGATGAATTATAATTATCGTGCAATTGAAACTGATCAACTTTTTTAGTTCGGTTGGTTTTACATTTTTTTTTTAATAATGTTAAATGTTAAGGTCGGTATGTCATACGTAACCAGATTAATCTGCAAATATGCAAATAAAATAACTATTTATTATATTTGATCATTTAAATGACGGATTTGATTATAGATCCAATGAAGTGCATATCAAATATGCATGCAAAATATAGCTATGCGATTCTAAAATTTATATCGGAAGCATTTGTTAACAATTTGTCCGGTATCGGACCGGATTTTAACTACTTTACAACTGCATTAATTAATTAAACATGATCAATTTATAAATAAATTATTTCCCGATTAGGTAGAAAAAATGCTTTACACCATATGTGCAGAGATTCAGAGAGCCATGATGCTATTTTTAAATTAAATATATAAATAGAAGTCTCGGAGGCGTTGCATCTGATACAAAGTTTATTTGTAATGCATCCCTAAGACACATTGAGAAGCAGAGTGGAGTCCATATTAAGACATGGAAGCCGATTAATTAAAATATAGAATATAAAGAGAAGGTCACCTTGTCGCTGCAGACACAAACATAGTCAGGATTGCAGTCGGAGCAGTCACATTCGGCACAGTCGTTCCAGAAGATCTCCCCATTGCATCCCATAAGGCGAGCGGGCGAACGGCGATGCCCGCCCACCTCCAACCACACCGGTCTACTCATCCGAACATAAATCCTCAACTGCCACCCTCAAACTACCCAAACACCATCAATAATCCTAAATCATCCGAGGATAAATCACTGTTTTTCACGATTCGAATCCGACACAACGCATGGTCACAACATCGTTCGATTCGCCAATAACACAACAATCACTTGATATTATGAAACACTTTAATGTCATGTACACAATATTAAATCCTATTAAATTCTAAATTTAAAAAAAAAACAACAAAGTCTAAGTCAGAGTTCGGCTAGTTCAATTAAATTTAAAATGAGTTCTATGATATTTAATTGCACTTAATAACGAATTTGGTATGAGAGTATAATTGACCGTTTAATGCAAGAACTAGTTAAAGCGTCCTTCATTCGAGTTCAAATCCATTCAACACGTTCATGACCATTGAAGGAGAAAAGCCATTGTAACATTTAAAATTAGTCCAAAATCGATAGTAATTATGCTATAATTAACAGGTCGAAAATAGTCAAGTAAAGGCAAATGATATGATGATAAAATTAGGCAACATAAAGGCTTCGTAACAAGGTATAAACTTTATAACTTAAGAGCTTAGGGGCAGTAACTGTCTAATCTATGTATACATATATACAGTACATATATGTTTTTCAAATTGTTATATTGACCTTTCCCTACCGGTGATGTATTTACTACACATCGACTCTAATGATGAGAATATCGATATGAAATATAATAGATACGGGGTTCAGAATTTTTGTATTCCTCCGTAATATAATCACGAATCACATCAAAGTATTATATTATATAAGTATTCATATGCAGCGACGAAAATAAATAATTTGTTGGTAAATCGGGATTTTTAGTCCATGTCAGAATCATCTTTGATTTAATATGAAAGATTTTTATTCTGAGTTTAAAACGGGACGAATATGTTACAGTACAAAATTTGAGGTAAATTAATGCTGAATTTTAAGAAGAAGTATTGATACAATTGGGCTGATGATGATGATGATTTTGATAACGCTGAGTGCCGCATTAAAAGCATGAAAAAGCTGAATTCGACTCACAACTAGTAATTTAGTTGTCTTTCCACAACGTAATATAAAAGTCAGTCATTTTGGATGATTACAGCAAATGAATGAATTATATAAATACTTAAATATAATTTTTTTTACAAAGTCATCCAAAACAATAAGATTACATTGGCATGCGTATCGATTAGAGCCGATTGTCTAATTAAATTTTTCATAGTCGGCCAATTACGCGCGTGGGCGCTAAGGTGTTGAGCAAATGTCTAACTTTCTGCATCTTGCAACTAGTCTAACGACTTTTCAGCTAAATCGGCTCACTGCGATTTCACCTTTAGACTCCATAGTCACGGTTTGCATAGTCATTACGGTTCGGATACAAGGTGTCGTTTCATTAATTTGACAGACCCATTAAATGCCCATCCGCAAAAATGTAATATTATTCATGAATTATAATTGCATTAGAGCAGTCTCGTATGAGCCATATGGAGCCAGTCGGATGCTGGGGGCCGATTGTAAAGAAATGGCGCTAAACTTACATCATAATTTTGATAATGACGGAGCGGATACTATCAACTGACGGAAATGTTCACACGTTATTTAAATTGAACAAACACAATTATTTCAATGGGCGATTGTGTACGTGTAAAGACGCGGACCGCAATGAGTTGAACGGATCGAAACGATGCAACTAATTTAAAGCGGGAAACATTATTTTGAATAAATGCGCGTTTTTATGAATTTATTAACAATATAACGCTGATTAATGTGTTTCAATGCCAAAACAGCTGAAATGCAAACAATAACGATTGACTATCTTCTCTGAAAGCGATTCCTAGTTCTTAGCGAACGGACATCCATTGTCTTGTATATAACACGATTTTGCCTTTCCTTTGTTCCTTTCTGTTGAGCAATTGGAATAACACGAACGTTCCATTAATCAGAATCAACATTTTAGATACAACATAATTGTGCCGCCCTACGTGACTCCAGTCCTCGGATTTATAAGTACAAGTAGTTCAAGAGAACAAGTAGTAAAATCGTCCTAAATTCAATCACAGACAATTAAACGACAGTGAAATTCGGCCCTGCTTAAAATCTATTCAGTCCGGCACAACAGACATGCAAATGAAACGAAAACATCGACCATATTGTTCATAAAGAAATAATTTCATAGCACTCGCATGGAAATAAATCATAAATGCGTTAGCAGAACTGGAACAGATTGATTAATATCGGGTCAAAAGTCAAACAACGCGACGAGAATATTCGCCCGGGGGCGTTCGTGTTCAAATCCCATCCTGAAATTACAATGATGATACGTTTTTATAGAAATCTCCGCATAAATGTAACAAATTCGATCCGTTTGGGTGCCCTTAAAAACCAAATCGCCAGCGGCGATCGCTTCAACCACCTCTTTAAAGAGAAGACAAAAAAAGCAAAATAAGGAAGAATCAAATCAGCAATTGGCATTTCGACGGCCTTGTATGACGCTGTTGCAATATTTGAACTTGATTTGTAGACAACGAAATGAATGTAGATTTTGAAATCACGCATTGGAATCGTGATCGGCTATAAATCACATTAGCATCACAAAAATTTAGCACGCCAATCAACCATGACGGTGAACTATTCTGGTCAATACGCTAATGGATTCGAATTCAATTTTAAGAAATTGAGCGAAATCCAAATGAGCAAAATGTTCGTAAGTCGGGGATATGGTCGAGTTTAACCCTCATGTCAATGAAATATAATAATATGGTTTTTTACAGACACATGGTTATGATTTATAGAGCAAAAGGATTAAAATGTATTTACGAAACACGAAGAAAAACGTGATATCCTGTACAAATCCTATGAAAGAAACATCTAGATCTGGCCAAACCTATTTTATTGACTTTTGGTACATAAATAGAAATATCATATTTTCTCAAAACACAAGGATTCCAATCATTTTTTTAATGTTAAATTCTACAAAACTCTTTAAAGGACAAAGTCAGGGAGATTTGGTAAGCTACTATTTAAAAAAAATCTATCAAAAAAAGATGCGCCCTTCCCCCCCCCCCTAGAGATCCTTATTTATCTTAGTTTAAAGTTAATTACCATTTAAAATTATATTCGAATATTGTCCCAAAAGTACCCAACCTAACGTATAGATGGCGGTTGTGGTTTTCAAAAAAATTCTATAATAGGAAGTGTCTACCATATAAAGCTTAAATTTCAAGTTTCAAGATGCTACGTTGCTTAAATTTTGTTTGGGCAAAAAAATGGATGACTGTCGACTATAAGTGCAAGAACTGGCAGTATGATGAAGACCCCAAGTACGCATTTAACCCCGAAAACGCTGCAATACGCCCTAAAAGAGGACGGAGTGGCCACAAGGTCTATGTATCCAACCGGTCCGCTTTTCGGACCGCTGAAATGACGAATGAGTGCCTCGCGATAGGACGTCATACCTAAACACTTTATTACGGGCTTATATCGATTGGGTGGGCACAATGTTTGAGCGATAACGAAGAAAATGGGGATCATACAACTTAGAATACATTATAAAAACGGATAGAGTCAATCAGCGTTGATTCATGTAAAACAAACTCTCGACTGCGTATTTTGCGTTTTGCGCCTCAAGCCCAGTTGCGCCCGTGGCGGGCGCCTGCTTTGCCACCCCCTTGTTTAGGCCCTGGTATATACGATTGATAAATATTATTGTAATCGATACTTTCAATGACGTTAACGCCCATCGATCATTGAGTCACGATGGCTGAAAATTAACATCGATTGTATTGTTTGTCAATCGACGGAAGAAAGCCACCATGTTTGATCTGTTCGCTTTTAAGGTGTTAAAAACGATCATTGCCAATGATAACATTCAGCGAGCCCTTGCTTAAAGCATACACAAACATAAATATATATATATATAAAATTAAAATACACACAAAAAGGGATTTAGTACAGTCGCAAAGAACAAAGGGTTATGCTTAAATAAACATTACATTTCCTTTGTACGCTTGGAGAATTTTTAATGTCCCCAAGCATTACTTCCGGAACAGAATTGTGCACTTTGCAAAACCACTGAATGTCGAATGAGTGTATTTCAGAATGATATTAATATTTAAATTAAACGTCTCGCTCTAAAATCGATACAACCTTTGGAGAGTCAAACGGTTTATGCTAATTCTGCACGCCATCGAAAAAACGTAATTTGTTTCGCAGTAATCCGGATTATTAATGGTCTTGTCGCCGAATCGTCCAGCTGACTTCTGAACGCGAAGGCTTTCTGGGTTAATCTAGTTAAACTAATTAGATTTGATTGGATCATGTTTTCATAAACTCTTTTATGTTATCACAGATTGCCAATGTCAGCGGCATCCTCCTCATTTCGACACGAAACATGACATTATAATTCATAATTCAAGGCTAGCATATAATCTCATCGTATGCTGCATCATACAAAATGCGGAAAATCAGCACTGTTTAATTACAATTCGGAAAATTTTATCGATTGAAATAAAATGTTATATTTATCAATCCTTTTTATGGAGCAGTCATGCCAAAATGCTTAAAGCCATATGATAATGAATATGGCTTAAATTTCTATTTGAAACGATTCAATGGAAATGATAACAGCAGTTACTTCGAGAAAAATCTGCTAGTATTCATGATTTTAAAATTTCATTGTGATGCATCATCAAGCATTTGCAGATTTATTGATCGTTTGGGTTTCAACCCATGGATTGAATATTCATAACATTTTTAAACTGTAATTAAGAAGCATAATTCAACAATTAATGTATGTCGAGGTGTCTGTATGAATTGATATCGAAAAGGATCTTGTTTTGCAATTAATATAAGCAAATATTTCGACGATTTAGTGCAAAATATTCGTTGATAAATTCCATCAAGTGTTAACATCAGAAAAAAGCGTATTAATAATAAATATATCCTGAATATAAAATCCAATCAATTCAAGGATTAAAATTACACATAGCAAAATCACCAAGCACTCATTAATATTAACAAAGCACAATGTTTCACAGCTTTAATTGGCAGTTAAAATCGACCAATTGATAGGGGGTGTTGTGGTGTGTCCCTTTGAATCCGGCACAGGATTCCAGAGGGCGCGAGGTTAATTAGACAAGGGGTTAATTACGCGGGGTCAATTGGCGAAGTTCAAGTGGTAACTCGCGCGGGTTGAACTTTCTTCCGAGCTGAACCTTCAACTGCAGAAGCGAGCAACGCGGTCGATGAAGCGAAAGAAACTGATGAAGCGGCAAGCAGCGCTCCGGCATTCGGCACAGCCAGAGAGAGGGGCAACTGCCTTCCACTTGACTACTTCGATATCAAATGCACTTCATCTTTTCCCATCAACAGTGAAATTTTTGCAGACTGGATGAGACTCAACCATGAAGTATCACCATGAAGTTGATGATTTTTTGACAAATTCGAAAGCGAAATTCTGATACACCAGAAATTAAGCGCGTCGTTTATGGTAGGCATGATTAATTATGCAGTAAGATTCAAACGAGCAAGGACGCATAGAAAGGTGTACTTACCGTCGACTAGCATAATCAGCTCATTAGATGGATGGAAACCGCCATTCCCACATCCTAAAAATTCGTCTAGTCGAACTTCCTTTGGTTTCATCACGTATCAAAAAATGCATACTGATAGGCACACACCGGAATAATAAACATATTATTACGCTTTCTAAACGATTGGGCATGATTTATGTGACTCTTTGAAGTCCGACAAAGCAGCTATCTAACCACCCTTTAAGAAATTTAACAAAGCTATTTCAAGGGTGGGTCGTTTTAAATTTTACCATGTCACATAATTCCGAAATATGCCGACATGTTAATTGATTTATTGTATTCCCTCGGTAATGACCATTATATTGCATATGTGAATGTTTACATTAACACTATAAATACTGTGCGCACAGATCTGTGCTTTTCATCACTTAAAATCGTTCAAATTTAACGTATTTATTAAACATGCTGTATACAGATGTCACAAATATTTTATTTGACTAAAACATTATTAAAACAAAAATGATCGACTCAAAGCCTACCGAAAATAGATTTTGATACTTCTGCATTGCAATTAAAATTGCTTTTAATTTTTTTGTGCTCATCGAATATTCGCGACAAAAAAAATTTTGGAATTTTCTTCCGATATTTTATAATAAATATATGTAAAATGTCGTCAATGAACATGTTTGAATATTGGTCCATAAACAATATCCAAGGATACATTCACAAGGAATCATTTTAGTCTAATATTAACCCCTCAAAGAGGTAAGACGCAATGTTGTGTCCGAATTCCAGTGACTCATAAAAATCATTCTTACACGTTTAAAGAGAAACAGAGACGGATAGAGTATGTTGCGTACATCATACGATTGTATAGATCGTCAACACAAATTTATCGATCAAATACGTGAATGATAGTTTCAAAAACTAAGTCTTTCACTAAAAGTTAAAATATGGCAGAATTATAAACCTTCTCTATCGCATGTTTGATATCAAAATTGAAGAAAAATTAATTCCAATCATGCAGCTTTATCAGAAAATTAATCTTAAAGCTATATTTATATATAAGGATATCATCAATCGATAATAACTTTAGGTTGATGTAAAACTTAGACTAAATCGAATTTTCAGTACAATTCCATCGCCTTATTAGAATTTATCATTATTTTTGCATAACAAATAGAAAAGACATTTGCATCCAAATACAGTACTAATATTTAAATATAAGTATTAAAAAGTCACGATCTAGATTTTCTGGATTTGAAAAATTGAAACATAACCCCATGAGTAGGGAAATCCAATCCCGGGATCCCGGACAATTTTAGGTACTTAAGAATCCCGGGATTAGAAAACGTAATCCCGAAAATTTCGGGATTGAAATTTTTATCTAACAGAAATCGTACACCTCACCAACACGATGAAGGCTACTAAATCGAGACATTCCCGTCGAAATCTGGACGCTTGGAAACAGTGGCGTAACTACTAATTGGTGAGCTTAGGCGACGCCTAGGGGCAGTAACTGTCTAATCTATGTATACATGTATACAGTACATATATGTTTTTCAAATTGTTATATTAACCTTTCCCTACCGGTGATGTATTTACTACACATCGACTCTAAGCATGGGAATATCGATATGAAATATAAAAGATACGGGGTCCAGAATTTTTGTATTCCTCCGTAATATAATTATGAATCACATCAAGGTATTATAGCATACAAGTATTCATCTGTAGCGACGGAAATAAATAATTTGTCGGGAAATCGGGAATTTTGCGAGTTTTAGTCCGTGTCTCAGCAGAAAGGAATTTTATCAGTCACATTGATGGTGTTATACGAAAATGAGCCTGACTTCCAAAATCAGATCCAGACTAAATGACGAAACACTAATGTTACTTCGGGCATATTTTCAAAATAATATTTGAATTTTTTAGTGTTTTATTTATCTTTTTTTGGATTGTATTTTTATGTTTTCTTAAATAAATAAAATTGGCCTTCAAGTGATTTTTTATATTGAACAAAAGGACTTATTAGTAATTTTTGAACAAATTTATCAATGTAATATCTTAAAATATTGAAAATCCCAATCCCGGGATCCCGGGACTAGTCCCGGGATTATCTAATAAAATCCCGAAATCCCGGGATCAAAATTTTGGCTCGGGATTGGATTCCCTACCCATGAGTGACTGATTTGCATCCATGCTTACTTAAATTTAAAATCTTGTTCAAATAACGTCATCCTAATTTCACCATACGTGGAAGTCATTTGACGTCACATAAATATACTTTATAAAAATATACTATGGAAACGCTTACGTTTTTAAGAAATTTGTTGGGAATTAAAGCTGGAAATGTTGCAACATCGGAAGTATATTGTAATGATTCAATGGTAATTCAAGGATAACAAACAAATCGGATATCCTTATTTATTTTCAATAAAATGATTTAATCATGACTAATTAAATAGCCGGAATTATACGTATTATTAGCGAAACGGTTTTTTTAAAATTAAACCCATTAAAAACATTTCACAATGAATTTTCACCTTTTTATGTTCAACCCTTCCTTTGATGCCAGCCTTTCATCCCAATATCCAATTAGATGTGGATATTTTATTAATTAAAATTGCGATTAAATTTTTGACACAATTCAAAGAATTCGCCCAAGAAATAATATCACAGCATCAAGAAATAATTTTATGGTCGATCAGAATTATTGTCAAGGTTAAAAATTACGTTGAGGCTTTGGAGGCAGTTGGCATTCCTACGAATTACTTCATGGTTGTTATATCATACTGCATTATGTTGATGAAATATCCGTCCAACTTTTTATCCATGATTCATGTTATATTTCTGTGGTTAAATTCGTTAGTAAACAAGGATACATTAACAATATTAGTCGTTATTCATTATTGGCGATGCAATGTGAAGTGTATATCCGATCAAATACAACATTGTAGGAATTTCATTGCACAACAATTAAAAGAGTAAAGCCTCAATTTCATATTGATTGCTTGGATGGAAGCAATAAAGACTGAAGATATATGTCATGGTAAATCCGAAGAAATTGTGGAAATCAATGATGAGTAGGTGCATTGAAATTACGGCTCTCTAGTGTCGATTTGATATTCGACTATTTATAAGTCGTTACTCGACAAATTGCGTTTGAGTGATGCTAAACTTTCTGATAGACAATTAATAGGGTCTAATTCTTGTTGTGGCATGATTTTTACCGCATTTTTTTGTTGGTATGGGTCGCTTGAGGCATCCACCAGATGGATGCTTTTGGGTGTTGTTTGTTATCAATCAAATCGTTTGAACCATCAATCTTCGCCATGGACATCTGAAGGCGGATAGCTCCACATAAAGGACGTCGAAATGGCAAAACCATGGCGTTCAAAAGCTAAATAGACAGAGGCAATTGTACGGAATGCAGTCGCAGACCTTGGTCCAGCGAACACGAGGATTTCACGATACAGTATCCGTAATCGATCCACATCGTTTCTTTTGCATTCATATCGTGAATTAATATATGCCACTTTTACGCACATATTTGCGACGACCAGTACAAGGACCACCACTGCAAGTCTTTCATTTTTTGCAGAAGTGAGCAAATATTTTAACACCGTTGTAGACGGACAACGAAACGGACGTCCCGATTACGAATTCAGTCTTTAGTTCACGGTGTAATTCCATTAAAGAGCGGATATCTTAGGGAAAAAGCGCTGAAACAGTCGGCTGATCAGCAAATATCTGTTGCCTACGCAATCTGTGTAAATTCCGAGTGCTGGTTCATTTGCTTTTGCACAACGTCATCTCAGATGGTCGGTTGCGAGACATGGACGACCGTTTATGGAAACGTGAACAATCTGACAAACAATTCTGGCATTTGAGCAGAGAGCGGTTCCTTAAATCTAAACATGAAAAAACTTGATATCGGCATAAAAGAAAGAAGACTGGGTGTTGTTATACAGCACAGGACAGATGAGAATGGTAGATTGGCGCAATTAATTGAGTAGGAAACAATTATGGACGAAGCCTTAAGTGGCAGATTGTTCTTAGATATTAATCCCAAAAGGGACGAAACAATTATATTCACATCAAGCTTCTTCAACAGTATGCTTAAGAATTTGATACAAGAAGAAAAGAAGACGTACCACAATAAATACATAGTTGAAGAATTATAAAACAGATAAATATACACAAGATTTGGCCAATAAATTCAAATTAAGGGATGTTAATCACTAGGTCTTTGAGTAAGGAGCTAATTTAAAATCTTTATAGTCTTAGATGCTATATTTGCTTGTCCGCCACTTATCTGTCTGTACAAATCTACGTATCTGTCAGGACCGCAGCACCGCGTACGAAGCTTATATTTAACACCCTCGTCACCTGACGTGATCGGTGTTGTTTTTCACGGAACCCAAATTATGTAGTATGATCATAAGCGAGTGCGAATAGACAAGGGTGGGAATGCAAATTTCGAGGTCGATCTCAAAAAGATATTTAGACAATTGTGACCTGGAAGACATTATAGAAAGACGTTCGTAAAATGAACACTTGTAAGTCGTTATAGAAATACGTAAAACAAGACGCTGTATTCGCATTTCGGAGATTGTTTTAAGATTTCAATGTGCTTACCCCAGAACCTTCATTCGGTTGAAAAACATAATTTTTCTGTAAACATATTAGTATTTTTTCATATTTAAATAATAAAATTCCGGGAAATTCTAATAAGAGAATGGTTGTGCTCGGAAAATGCTAGGCCCGACAATGAAAGGAGAAAGCGAAAAAAGATTTTCATAGTTAAGAAATTCATAAAAATCCGTAGGGCAAATCTATAAGAAGGAATTATACTCATTGTTACAAAAAGATGGGACAAATTATCGATCGCTAGGAAGCGAAAAAAATGTATAAAAAGTCTCAACATATTGTCCCAATTGTCCAAAATCACCTCATATGTGTTTGACTTGTTTTAATGAATACCATTAAATAGAAATGAAATAACTTGTTAAATAATATTTAAGTGGAAGAAGAAAAGTCCTCCAAACGGCCCTCCGCAGGGGAACACCCGTTGCACATATCTGGTGGACGCAGCGATGAACGAGTTAATTAAATAAACATTGTTGATAGCACACAATATTCGATCATTTCTTCAAGTAAACATAAATAATTCACTTGAAATCGATTCATTATATCATTCACATATCATTATTAGTCGATAAATTTGGGTTAACGATCTATAAAATCGTACGTTGTACGCAAGATACCCTTTCCGTCTCTGTCTCATATGCACAGCTACCGAACTGCGCTACGTTTTATCCGTCTCTGTCTATCTCCGAGCTCAACGTACAAGAGTGCTCTTTCTGAGTCACTGGAATTCGCTCGCAAATAAGCGATCATCCTACTACATCGGTTAAAGTTTAAAACAAACAATTAAATAATCTCATTCGAGGATCTGAAATATCTATCAAATAGAAAAAAGTGTGTATAAAACAAATCAAGCGTAAAGAAGCTTTTGGGGGAGAAAATATGAAAATGAGCTCAGATTTGGCACATATTTATTAACAATTTGTGAAAGATGATCTAAACGATGTTTTTCTGATATGATTTCAAATCTAACGAAATTTTCCAATGGGTGATCTTCTCTCAAAAGTTCAAGCAGAAAGTTTGTTAAACAAATACGATAAACAGATTAACGAATGGAAATCACATTTCGCACTCTAAATTAATGGCGAGTCAAATTGCGAAATTAGATATGCACGTTCAAAATCAATAAGCGTTTATATCGTTTATTACGAGCAAATTGTATCTTGGCACTGGTTAGAATATAATTCAATTCTAATCAGTTTTATATATCTATATATATAATTTTAAATAATCGAAATTAGAGCTCAAAAGCAAGTTTTGCAAATGGATTTTTTGCCAGTATTAAAATGAGACATATTCGAAACATGAAACATGTCGAAATGGTCGATGACAATTATGAAAAAAAAATGATGACATTAAAACGAAAATAAATAATTCAATCGATTTCAAAACGTCGCCTTAAAGTAGGTGAATCGATTTGAATAGTTGCATTATTCTTATGCATAATATATATATAGGAATTGTAAGATCAATAGCATTTCGTAAAAATGCAATGCGACTAAATCCTTCCGGCGATCAATAGATCAAATGATGATCCCGGAAGAAAAGTCGACATCATGAATATTAATAGTCATAGGCATATATCATACAGAGAACATCTTGCCCATACCTAATATGGTCGAATTCTGATCATTCGATCTAACGAGTTTTTTCTCAGTGTCTTTTGACTGCCTCAACGCGTTTGAGGCCTAGAATTTAGGCACATGATATAATATATTCTTGGACACTAACGAAAAGTTACGTAACGTATTTATATAACCAAAATTTAAGCACCCATTCATCCAAAAGCAAAACATAATGTTGTGCAAACGAGAAAATAGTTTGCGTTGAATACGGGTGAACGTTCATACGCATACGCTGTATAGAATCGAGGGGTCATTATATTATAATTTGAAATTGATTGCAATAAAAATATCATTTTTGCTTTGGATAAAAAACAGCAAGGACGACGATTCCATAATAATTAATTTATATGTCGACATTACATTTTTCCGTTAAAGATCAAGGCGACGATGCAGGATTTCAAATTTATAATCTCGATAAAATTTATATTCAAATATAGAAAGATATGAACCAATCACTTATTTATATTCTGTTCTCTATAAAGTAAGGTTGTTGTCGCTGAAGACCCACGCAACACCCACTGGGAAAAATATCATGGCAGATGCAGACAGGGGCACATTAACCTTAAACACACATATAAGTCATTATTAGCATAACGCGAATTACGTGATCGTTTAAAAATAATGCGAGCATGCAAATTTTGTGGAGCCCAAGACGTACATCTCTATTCGGATGCTGTGAGATTCGAAAGTGCTGTTCAAAATAACAATGCACTGTGTTGGAATACATAGAGTACGCAGCTAATACTCGGATCACGAAAGCAAAGCATTGGTAATTGTTCAAAAGAAGAAGACACGATGAAAGATGTTAGAGCATAACGAAAACAAATGTGCTGTGAATTTATGCCCATTATATGCTGTATCCATGAAAGGTGTTGACAGATGAGGTTTATTTAATATGGTAACAGTTAAAGAAAGTTCATAAATCAATTATCATAATACAAGCATGTGCTCCATTGAACTGATTGCGGAATCGTGTCTCTTCATGACCATGGTCATCTTTGATACATTGCTTTCAACTTTGCTTTCATGGCCAATATGGAGCCAGAAATAGGTGTATACCTATTTCATTTGTGAAGAAACGATTTAGGCATTACAGAATCAAACGTTTGCATTTTTTACATTGTAAATTATACTATATTTGTATTAGAATGTCGGACTACAGGGGGCGCCGGATTAGATCAGGGATTACCGCAGGTCTTTTATACTCTAGATAAGTTTCACTAGTAAATTCAACACGATCGTCTTAATACTCTCGTCGCCCAACGGGAATCGGTGTTGTTTCTCGCGGGGCCCAAATTCAATAGTCGGAGCATAACAGAAGGAATAGCGATGCGATATTATAAAGCACGGAATAAACACAAACGACATGAGGTGCATCTTTTCTCATGTATTATTTTATCTTAGATCGATAAGCTTGACTTTTTCATTAGTCCAATTAACATAAACAAAGTGAAAATAAGCAAGTGCAAATAGACAAGGGTAGGAATCTAAGTTTCGAGGTCGATCTCGAAATATATTTAGACAGTTGTCATCTGGAAGACATTATAGAAAGACAGAAAGACGTTCGTAAAGTTAACATTTGCAAGTCATTATAGAAATACGTAACAGTGAGACGCTGGATTCGCATTTCGGAGATTGCTTTAAGATTTAACTGCGCTTACCCCAGAACTTTCATTCGGTTGAAAATAATATATTTCCTGACAAGAATATCAGTAATTTTTTATCCTCAAATCGGAAAATTCAAGGAAATTTATGTCTTTATATGAACGCCCGTCGCGCATATCTGGTGGACGCAGCGACGAACGAGTTAAATAGTTTTTCACTACCTTCCAAAGAAAGCTGCTCAGTATTTTAAAACTATTCATTTTTCCTTAGGATTTGTCCAAGAAAACATCTATCATCAATATCGAGCATACAAAGAGGTGAATATTTGAGGGAAATTATAAAGAACTGTGAGTGCATTTAGAAATATCGGATAAGCCAAATCGTAAACGTATCAAAATTACGGGCAATAAAACTGATTTGTGTTATTATAACAATGCACAATTGATACAATTGAAATATAGGTGAAAAAGATACAGGAGGACCGGTTTATCTCTAATGCACAAGGAAAGGCGATGAACTCTCTACAAGATTTGTAGATGTGTTATATAAATGCTACAATTTGAGAATAACATCTGCAACATTTTCGTCGAAGCAAATCACGATCTATGAAAAAGTTCTCACATAAAGGCAGATCGATTCGAATGGAAGCTTATATATGAAATACCGTTCCATTACAACTATTATGATCTATAACGGAAAAAATATCAAGGCTACGAAACGTGAGAGATACGATTTTGCCCCAGCAAGGTTTAAATATTTCACATTGTTTTTCGTAAGATATATTATTTGGACGAGAAAAAACGTAATAGTCACAAAAACGTGATGCTGGAAGCTTACGAAACAACTTTTTGTAGAGGAAAAAAGATGTTTGGCGTTCGCGATCTACATTTGTATACAAAGTGTTCGTGTGTGATGATGCAAATCTTTCTCGAGGGCTATTGAGAAAACGAAAGTTGATTTTTGCCCGAAAATATTAACAATGATCTATTTATAATGGATGTCCATGGCGTGTTTGCTGCTTGGGAGGCATCAAGTATATATTCAAATAGAAGGCCGCAGACGGGGTGTTATTCTCCCCATCATTATAATAGTAATACAGCCCTTCTATTATGACTTGTACATCGATCAATGAAAATGAAATAGACATTTAACCAATTTGAAGTGTATTAATCTCATACCTTCATACATCTGGAAAAAAATTATAGCCAGAGTTCAATATGCTATTATTATTGAGTCAGTTGAAAACTTAGTGAATGCAATAGTAAAACTTTGAATATGAATGTCTAAAATATTCAAGAATTACTTATAGAAGAGGCTGATAAAGCAAACTTGGTGGGAATATCAACTGGGAAAACCCAAAATTCTAAGAACGATAGTACAAGTAGAAACGATTACATTTTTGCCATTCCAAACAAATTTTGCTTTAAAAAACATTTAAAATGTCGCAGATTTGATCGAATAATTTCTCTTCTTAATTGCTCAAAAAATGATGATATTTCGCTATTAAAAAAGACGATTAGTCGATTTAATCACTTAAAACAACAATAATCATATGTAATGATTTTCATTACAAACACAGTTTTTTATTAAAATATTAGATATATTTTTTCGAATATACAACAGCCATAAAATTAGCTATCAGAAGAACATTTTGAATTGCAACACAAAAATGATTGTGACAACGCCACCAGTACCCAGAAATAGAACCGGAACAGACAATTCCAGGACCGATAAAAAAATCATCAAAACAGCCAACTGTATATACTAATTCCTCGAAATGATATGATGTTTATTATTTCCGAAACAGTGCGAGATAGCATTGAAATAGTTGTCGAAATAAACGCATTTCTTCATTACTTTTTACAACATGAACGATAAATAAATTTCATTTTTGATTCAATCCATTTTAGACTATCCAAATAGATTCAAAAGCGACTGAAAAAAAATCGGAATGTGTTTATAGCACATATACGCCAGAGTGTGTGCGGGACACGTGAGAGTTGGTCGGTAAGATGCAAATAAATCGCTCTTCATAAATCGATGTTATAATAATATAAAATATATTTAGAAATAATATATTTATATATATTTTAAATTTCATGAAAAATAATCTAATACATAAAAATCAATGTTTATTTGTTCGTATTTAATGCGCTGCCATACCGTTCATCCGATTGCGATAAAACTTTACCAACTTATTGTTTACACTTGCGGGAATAATATAGGCATATTAAAATTATTGTTTGTGTATGCAGTTTGTTATGCGAGACGTGGTATTGTAACGCATGCTGAAAATCACTAGTATATGATTAAATGGTAAAATTATGATATCCTGAATATAATGAGTTAATTCTAAGACAGGTAAAGGGAGTAATATCTGATTCTATGCCAAATGCCCGCATAATTCCATTTAAATCCATAAATTTATTGACTATAATCATGGAAATATTACCAAAGTAAACTTGGGAGTATTAAGTAGACTTAAATTGTAAAAGTTGGTAGCAAAGGCGATGTGGGTTTGTTGTGGAAATTTTCGAGCATAAAATACGATATTGTTCGCCAAAGTTCAACACGATCGTTTGTCACGAATGACGCAAATGCACCCATAACTCTGCAGACAAAGTGTTAATCATTGTTTCTATTTTCTTATGCTACACTAACAACTTGCAAATTATTACGCGCGAATTGAGGCCGTTCCAAAATTAATATGTTGACAATTTAATTTCGCAGCACTTGTCATTACGGTTGATATGCGTGAAATTGTATACATGATCCTTCACGTCTCGGTGAACAAAAGCATGACTTCGCTTCGTCGCAATTTCAGCATGAAAGTGAACGTTTGGCATATGAAAAAAGATATTGAGAGCCTCTTTGTGGGGGCAGCATTTTTCGACACACTGATGATGCTAAATGGCAGGCCTTAATGAATTTGTAAAGTGGAAACAATAGACGCAGCTCGGAACATTGTTTGAAGTCCAACGTTCTGCCGTAATGAGTGCTAATAGGAACAAACGAAGCGTTTAGCGGCGAAGACGACAGCATCATACGTGGACATCATGGACAGATCGGGAGGAAGACGATGGCCGCTTCGTGACCTGATCAATTTTAGTCTGCCGGAGAAGATGGATCTTCGAAAGTGCGATTTGCTTCGACGTTGTAAATATTTACACGAATGTTATTCACATGATGCTTTCAAATCAGGTAATGATCGTCGCAAAAAAAAATGTTTTTGAAAGAGAATGCAACACATAGAATGCTCAATCATAGGTGACAATTATTTATTACCACAGCGAAAAGGCCAGCGAGAGTGAAAACGCATTTTAAATAACAGCTTAGGTAATTTATATATTGATTTTTTGTGCAACAACGACGTCTTCTTCCGACCATCAGCGTTAAATACGACCAACAAAAAGGTAAATGCCATCCTCGAGTATTTGAAAAGACGTTATTTGTGTTATGGAAGCATTGAAATATTCTTTCACTGAGTATGCGAAGAAAGTACTTATGATAAGTACAATACAATAAGATGATCTTTAACCGCAAATACATTCCTTAATATGATGCATTTATATAAGCAAAGAAAATACTGGATTTTAGTACCCAATCAACAAAAATACAGAATCAATATAATCATCTTGATTCCACTAACTTTCAAAATAAGCTACTTAGATTTTATAATCAACCAAATTCTCTACGGTGATGATCGCAAAATTACCCTTCGATACATTCACCCAGATGACCCGTTGGGTGAGCGTTCACAAACCAGAAGTATGTATGAGATGCATTTTATTGGATGGATATCGATCGGATTGATTATAATGATGATGATACGAATAATTTAAGATAACCTAAATAAATATACCGACATGATTACGTTCATGCGTCAAACGCCATCAACGCGCAGTATATTAAAATTACGTACGATCATATAATTCAAACGTGATCACGATCAATTAAAAAACACACATGTTTCGTAGAGTCATCATTTTGGACTAGAACAAGGGACGACAATCTACGAGCCGTGAACTGGATTCAACCTATAATATATGAAAAAGTCTAATTTACAACAATTAAAGCTCATATATCAACTCGTTCATCGCTGCGTCCACCAGAAATTGAGTTTTTCCGCGGGAGCCTCGTCGCGTAATTTTGATGGATGTTTTCTTCCTCCGCTCAAATAAGATTTTACAAGTTAGTCCATTTCTATTTAATGAAATTAGCACGTGCAAATAAATAATAAATAGGATATAAAAAAATATACATACACTCAAACCTCTTTTTGTGCGATTTTGAAGTTATGTGGTTTTTTTAAAGCATATATTTTTTTAATTTCATAATACATTTTTTTATCGCGTTTTGGTCGAATCTACTTTTTTCACGGTTGACATTACATCTAAGTTTTAATTCATTAATTTACTTCAAACTGGATACAAATCTTTTCTATGCAACTTTCAATTGTTCCTATCAGATTTATGTCAAAATTTATTTTTTAACTATTTTAAAAAAAATTAAAACTATGACAAAATACGACCAAAAAATGACTTGACTGGTTTTTTTTAAACGGTAGCCATTTTGTGGTTTATTTCTTTTTTGAGTTACTATTACTATTTGATGACTATAAAATAATTAGTATTTCTTTAATGGATGTCTGGAATTTGAGATGCCAGATGTAAGACATTCTAAAATTTTATCAATGATGCAAGGCGTCCTTTAAATGTTATTTTTTAATTTCCTTGTTGTTTTTCCTTTTTTTTATTTACTTTTTTTGTGCGATTTTGGATATATTTTATATATCAGTTTCAAAGTTATGCGGTTTTTAAAATTCATGGCACGTATCTTCACATTTGTATAAGTCTTATGTAAGTCATGGCTTTTTTTGTGCGAATTCTTTTTGTGCGATTTTCTGCGGAAAGCATCCACCGCACAAAAAAAGTTTTAAGTGTATACTATACATTAAATTATGTTTAAAATAAAATATATCGTTTTATTATATAGCATAGTATTCATTAAAAACAGTTCAAACATATATGAGGTAATTTTGGATATTTAGGACAATATGTAGAAACCCCTTTTACATTTTATTTTTGCTTCCTGGGGATCAAGAATTTGTCTCATCTTTTTGTAACATAGAATACAATTCCTTCTAATAGGTTTGCCCTGAGTTATTTAACGTATTTTTAAATCGTGAAACGGTTTTTACGCTTTCTTTTTTTCATTGTCGAGCCTAGCGTTTCCCGAGTACAAAAAAATCTTTGCTAATTATTCCCGGAATTTTCTGATTTGAGGATAAAAAAATCACCGATATGCTTGTCAGAAAAAGTATGCTTTTCAACTGAATGAACGTTCTGGGATAAGTGCAGTGAAATCTTAAAACAGTCTCCGAAAAGCGAATCCAGCGTCTCATTGTTACGCATTTCTATAACGACTTGCAAATATTTACTTTACGAAAATCTTTCTTCTAGATGACAACTGTCTAAATATCTTTCGAGGTCGACGTAAGACAAAACAGCATTTGAGAGAAGATGCACCAAATGTCGTCCATGTTTATCCCGTGCGTTATAATATCACATCGCTATTCCATCTGTTTACGCTCCGACTATCAAATTTTGACCCCGTGAGAAACAACACCGATTCACGTTGGGCGACGAGAGTGTTAAATGTAATTGTCTCTAACGAAAATGTTGAAAATATTCATGCTTTTATTTTAAAAGAGATAAAAAAACGCGTGACCATTTGGTAACATTAGTTATAAATGAACTATCAACTTGACAGTTATAAAAATTAACCCAAATGTATCAAACAATTTGTGATGTCATGTTGTTTCAGAAGAGTTCAGTAAGTTTTCTAATAATACCACTTGCCTAATTTGTCTTGAATATTTTACGCGAATTTAAAGTGCAATATCGAACGACATTACTAGATAAATTATCCTAAATTCAATAAATGTTATGATCAAATCAAGAAATAAAAAAAATCATTAAAAACATCTTATAATCGAGCCGGGCTTTGAATAAGATGCTTCAATACTGCATGGCATTTAAATCTGGCTAATGTAAGGTGTTTTTGAATATAGTCCGATCGATATTCTATCTAAATATTTTAATTAGGTGCGTATTATATAGATGGATAGTATTTTTAAAGGATCCCTAATAAGAAGTAGAAAGCGCTGATACTCTAGAATTCGAGAAAAGTAGGACTTGGTACCATATTAGGAAGACATTGGAGTGCTCGAACGCATATGCATATACATTGTAAGAATTATCGTTTTTATCAGAATGAGGACAGGGACTAAAATGATGATACAAACTTTATGGCTGCTCAACTACCAGATAGGGATAACTCGGTACAAATACATCTATTTCATGATAAATAAGTAAATCTCCAGCATCCAAGAAATGCGGTTCTAATCAAACGCAATATAGATAGCATATGGCGTTTAAAGGAAAATTTGCGTCATTTGCAACGTTTCAAAATGGACATGGTTCTAAAAATTCAATCGATCTCGATTCGTATGAAGCAAGACCAATAGGTATTTTGCTGCTGCGACATGCGAGATGCGTTGGTTCTGGTTTGCAAGAAAATGGTCGAAATAGCTATTTCAATAGTGAGTGATGAACAAATAAAGAAATGCAACCGGTCTGGATTGTGCAAAGTTTCCTCGTTTAAGCGAAACTGCTTCTACCAGTAAAACGAACCCTGGCAGCAACTTCAAGTTTGCGGTATTTGTGCAAGTTGCTTTCAGATTCACTACGCCATTGCTTTGTTTGAAGAGTCGTAATGCAAATATTAGCTGTGCGTAATTTCCGTTAGTCGTCTCTGGTCTATAAGCTATCGAAATATAAATTAATTTCGTGAGACGATTTCACGATCACTCGGTGAAAGTATCACGTATGTGAAATATCTCGCAAATTAAAAGCTACGAGTCCTTCTGCTGTTTGTGGCTTCTTTTATTGACACTCGGTACGTGCGTACATCTATTTGCTTCTGTTGGAGAAGACGTGAATGTCATGTGATGTCATTCACTCTGGTGACTTATATACGTCATGATAATTCCGCTAAAGGGCAGCCAGGAGGAAGGTACAGCGGAACTGGTCTGACTGCGAAGAGTCCGCGACAGGAATGCATGATGCAATGCTCCAGAAGTCCTGTTATGCGAGAAGTCGGCAACCATCCTCGACTGTAAAACCCTTGCTCCATTAACAACAGATCAATCAAGCCGTAGCGCCGCTGAAAGGGCATTCAACGTCATGAATGGCCATTTCTATTCGGATCCATTGATTGATGATTCAGGTGCCAATCTTCATCGGAAGCATTGAAAACAAATTGATGGATTCGCCCGTGTATTAGAAACATGACTTTCTTAAATCGTCTCGTTTGTAAGACGGCCATAATAAAGGAACGTTATATAACTGCATCAAAAGAGTGGCGATAGTTCTTTGTATTAATTGAGCAGCAAAGTCGATAGAAGATATCATTAGACGGAATTAATTTCACAGCAAGAAATCAAGATTTCATTAGCAGCCTAATGATTTTGAATAGGTATTGATATCATAAAAATAGATGACAATGATCAGATACAAGATATTTTGACAATTAATAATGCAATATGATAACAATGCTTAATAATAATGTCTGCTATCACGAATGAGGGATTCCATAGAATATATCAATAGCTTTTACATAATTAAAAGCAAAAATCGTATGGATCAAATTTGAATTTGAATTCAAATTGATTGTTGAGGGATGAGGATAAGTCTTGTGGTAAATTGAGAATGTAATTGCCCAATTTAAATCGTTTCACGGTCTGAAAATGTCGCCGGATAGATTGATGGAAGCTGGACCAAAGAGCTGCTTAAATGGAGATCTTGATCATGAAGATTGATAATTAATCGGATGGAAATTGCCTGAGAAAAAAGCTTTTAAACGTCGTATAATTGGAAACTCGTTAAAATCGCGACAACAATAAATCACTTCAAACGATTGTCAATCTAAGAAGGAACATTTTCATGGTAATATATGTCTGTAAGCTGCCATTTGTGTTTCCGTGGGAACACTCCGAAAATAAAAAAAAAAAACATCAAAAATGGGAGCGAAGTATAGTTTTGTTAGCGTTTTGAATACAAGTAATACTAAATCGAGACATTCCCGCCGAAATCTGGACGCTTAAAAATAGTGGTGTAACTACTAATTGGCGAGCTTAGACGACGCCTAGAGGAAATAACTATCTAATCTATGTATACAGTACATATATTTTTTTCAAATTGTTATATCAACCATTCCCTACCGGTGATGTATTTACTACACATTGACTCTAATAATAGGAATATCGATATGAAATATAATAGATACGGGGTTCAGAATTTTTGTATTCCTCTGTTATATAATTACGAATTACATCAAAGTATTATAGTATATAAGTATTCATCTACAGCGACGGAAATAAATAATTTATTGGGAAATCAGGAATTTTGCGAATTTTAGTCCGCGTCTCAGCAGAAAGGAACTTTATCAGTTACATTGATGGTGTTATATGAAAATGCTTCACGTATATAGAGCTAGGTCTATAGTTACAGGACAAAGATAAAATATTTTGTATTTTTTGCCGATGAGAAATGTGGCTAACAAGAAGACAGTTATATTCAAAGGCTGTACATTTTTCAGGCGGATAACAAGCTAAGGCCGTTGAAGGTTTGCAGTCGAAGACCGGCTCACAAGTGATTTAATAGTCATCAATTAGGCTGGTGGCAGCAGGAGGAAGTTTGTTCACCGCTACGATACGTTATTGCATCTCGATTATGGATCCGCTATTCATGGCAATTTTCGCAGATGGTTCAAATACTCGGTTACCTGCCCCTGTGACCCATGCAGAGAGGATCAACAGTAAACATGCTTCTCTGAGATGACTCAACCGTCGAAGACGACACTGACGACCATCGCTCGAACGAGTCGCGGAAAGCACGTCTGCTTTTTCAGAGAAAACATATGTCGCAATAACCGCTCTTCTCGCTTGCATAACAAGCAACCCAAGGCAAGAAGTCCCCGGACGACGACGTGAAACATCTTCGAGTTAATTTTTAATTTCGGAATGCTCTGTAGCGATTATGGTCAATTGAGATCTGGGTAATTAAAAATGTAATTATCTCGGTTTAGTGCGAAGATTCATGGAGCAAACTAGGCGAGCTGGTAATTATTCGGAGAGAACGCATTTACATGCATTAAAGCTCACAACTAGCGGTCCAGCGGCGCGAGAATATACAACACCGAGGTTTAGTAATTTATATAAATTACGGTCATTGAAAATACGGTGCTTAAGGGGTAAATGGTGCATGTTAATATACGTTAAATTAACATTTTGTAAAGAAGAAGGCAGCATAACAATAATATTAACAATTACAACATTATCCAATCTTTAGCTAAAAATTTATCACATCTAGATTTAGCACTAAGTTTAGCGAATCTATCAATTTTATACTTAAACATAACAAATCGATCTTATTCATGAAAATATTTCTCGAGCAACAAATATAAAAATTATCAGAATCTAAATAATTTTTCACAAGAAAACAACAATCTAAGCACTTGATTACAAATAAGTCTGTCCTAATATCAAAAACATGGACGAAATTCATAGACAATAGCTTAAAAGAGCTATTTTTACTGTTAGACCCGCTCGAGGGGTTGGTTGTAAGTCGACTAACAAAATATACAATACATGTTATCAAAGGGATGGCAGAGACACAGCTGATGATCAAAATATAAGTAAGAAAAAAACGATATTCCTAACGGAACAATCTAATATTTTAAGCTTTCATTACGCTTTTTTTCGATCATGTCCCATAATCCAAGATTTTGAACTTTTTCAGCAAACAATGTTGATAAACCACATTTTCCATTGGACACAGAACATCGTGCCGAACGTTAATTAATGCCTTTGGGTCGCCACATAAAAAGTTTACTCCAATTTACAAAAATCTGGAGCATTTTTTATGGGCAGCCGAAAACATCAGCAATAAAATTTTTAGCTGCATATGCCAATATTTAACGGTTTTTCTACCAAATTACTGTAATCGACTCCGCAGATGATTTTATGAGGTTCACCCACGGCAATTAGTATCAATTTTTTTCACTTAAGCTCTGAACACACGCATTAAATCCGTTAATAATAAATAAAAGTGATCACTTAAACTAACATTATCTGAGTTTCATAATAGTCGTGTATAAAAATAGCGAACCGAAAGTCGGATTTGCCTGGTCATCCTCAGAGATGAGATCTCACGATATATGTGTTTTTTGCTGTTGTTGCTAAATGGGTTAATTCTGATCTTTCAGCAACTCGTCGATTTTATAGTTTTAAAAAAATCCAATCGTGTGCTTATTCACAGCTTTGCAAATGCAGCTAGCTTGTCGCATTTGACAGGAGCTCTCAGTCTTCATGGCATTGAAATGCATTTATGTAATTGCAGCAAGTGTTGCAGCCATATGAGGATCATGACATGTGCATTCCAAGTCGGTTTGCATCTTCTTTTCTTGGTTCTTGCAGGGGGTACGTGGAGAGATAATTGGTGACCGTGCGGTCGATGCATTCCGTTGGCGAACGGTAATTCTGTATGAAAGCAATCAATTTTCAAAATTTGTGAGCAACTTGTAACATTAAGTAACGCAATGCATTTGATCGTTGGCACGAAAGATATTTTTTTGGCCAAGAAATTAATGTAACGATAACCATTGAACTGTAAGATTATACATCCTCAAAATTTCTGAGAGAAATCTCACATAACATTAAAATTCATGGACTGAGAAATGAAGACACTGACAATAACTAATTGAAGATGGCGATACAAATTATCGTTACAAATAGTTTTTTTAAAGACCATAATGAAAGATCTATATCATATTTTATTGTTAATTATAGGCAATGGTTTATCCTCAAGCGTTATATTATAAATATCGTACAGACAGCTTGATAACAGATCAAGTTCAAAATCTTATGCTTTAAAGCTACGAACAGGGCCGTAATAAGGGGGTGGCAAAGCAGGCGCAACTGGATTCGGGGCGCAAAAAATTAAAAAAAACCCATCCGATCAGTCTTCTTCGGACAACTTCGTTTTGTAATAAGAATTCGTGAACGTTCTATAGACATGTGCAGGTATTGCGTTCGATCGCGAGGCGCTTATTCGTCGTGTCAGCGGTCCGAAAAGCGGACCGATTGGATATATATCTATCTAACTAATTTATGTTGCTATCTTAGCTAGTTTTTTTTTAAATTTTAAGTTACAAAATCTGCGAGACCAATAAAAAAATTGGATCAATAAAGGATCCCAATGTTCCTTTGTCTCAGATGTGAAATGAGGGATCAAATATTCGACCTTATTGCTATGAACCATCGCCAAACACTCGATTGAAACATCATTACGACGCTGTTTTTGTTACACTGTGAGCAAATGCGGCATCCATCACAGCGCACAGCTTTCTAATGTCCAAATTTTCAGTCAATATGCGATGTACAACATATTTTTGAAAGGTTATGACCATATAGTTATGCTCGTCTTCGTTGATATCCAAAAAAAATATTGAATAAAATCGATTCGCGAATTATTCTCGAACTATCATGTTGCCATTGAAACACCATAAATAAAAATACATTTATTTGAACATAAAAAAATAGATTGATAGCATAATTATGATATTTACCCGTTATCCAGTCGCATTTGTCTCTATCAGAATTCTTAATGAATTTATCATCGAATTTCTCTTTTTAAATATTGCTCTCCTTTTTATAAATATGCCATATCTGATATCGAATGTAGGCGATCTTTATATGAGACGTTAATTGAGATGAAGGATTTTCATGTGTAAATTTGATCGAGACGATCGTTCGAAAAAATTAAGATCTCCCAAATATGTTTTGGAGTATTCATCGATTATTATGAATGCAAAAAATAAAATAAATAAGAGATGGAGCACCATAATGGATTTTCACTTCCCGGATAGCTTTGGAAAGCTCTCAAGATGTTGTCGTGGAAATGGCGCATATTTACTGCGAAAATAGGAGTCAGTTAAGTGCCTGAGTGGCATTGAAAGAGGTCCATTAGTTCATGTTGATATTAGGTCGTACAAATGCAAATATAACTGGATACGATGCGAAAGAGGACATGGATAAAAAATGGCATTACTAAATAATCGCTCATGTAATTCCATTTGGACTTCACCATCTCGAAGCCCAACCTGATATAGGCGTCTCCGACTCGCTGGATAATTGATGAACAAAAACAACATATGGCAAATATACGAATCTTCACATGTACCGCAGATAAATATGCAGATATAATTATTCTTGGACATTCTTAACAGTTACTTGGATCTAAGCAATGGCTCTTTTAACGAACCGCATCCATTAAAGCTCAGGGGATTCAAATTGTACAAGTTTATATCATGGATTAACTGTAGATTTGCAGTATGTGCATTACGACGTGTTTACAGCGACCTTTGCAGCGAACCCGAAGAAAATGAGGCTCAACGTATTTCCACATCGACTGCCATAATACTTCTATAATAAACTAATTTAAACACAAGCACGAACCGATATTCGAACATTATGCACGGAAAAAATCAATATTTACTCTGTTATAATTTATAATCGCGCCAAAACAAATACAGTCCATACTTCATGCATTCTAATCCAATATAGCAGCGAAAATATTAGTTTTGGCCGTTGCGGTCACATGATATTGAATGCGATTACATATAACATAATTTTCAGATAAATATGAAATATGACAAAAATCACAAATGTACGATTATTACATCGGGACGTCGGTCATTATTTAAATTGGATCCGATTTAAATTAACCATGAAAACACGAACATTTTCAATATATTCAACGCGCCTGTGGAAAATTTCAGTCTTGTGCAATGAAAATGTGAACATATGCAAATTGATCGACGCCGCATTGCAACGATGAAAATATTTTCGACGTATACAAAAATTGATCGCGATCACGATCGATTTACACAGGGTTAAAATTCTCTCGATGTCGGATCGTGTAAAAAAACCCGTCGATAATTCGTAATTTTGGGGCGATTATGTCGTAATGAGTTCATTTTGGCGTTGAACTTTTATAAAATTGATGACGCTTCGAGCGCGCAAAATTTACAAAATGAAGCCGAAAACATGGTGTTAGCATGCTATTTATTTAGATAATAGACTGTACTAAACGTATTTACCATCTGCATATGCAGTTAATTTTGGGCGGTCCGGTCTTTTCCTGTCACTTTAATTCCCAGTCTCCTGGTGTTTTCTAATTGTATACTTGATTGAAATCTTGTATTTTTATGTGGTTAATACAAAGACGATCAACTAGACAGCCAATATATGGTCAATTATTGTATGAAAAATTAATATTTTTCAATATAAAATTAAGTGGAGATTCCGCCTTCAAGGCAAGTTAGGGCTGGCTTGAAAAAATCAAAGGACTACATGGTATCAAGGTACTTGAAATTCACGCGGAAAAGCTTTCTGCTGATATACCTTCAGCAAATACATTCATTGACACATTGAAGCTATTTGTGGAGAAGGAAGGATTCGACGAAGAATTTATTAGGTTGTCCCATTACTTTCTTTCACAAACGAACACAAATCTAATCATAGCCATGGTTGAAGAAAAACCGCAATATACTGATCGCAAAATAGCTAATAAGTTAGAAATTCCACGAACATCCATCTATAATAATTTGACAAAATTGGGCTACATCTATCGTTGGCTTCCTCATGAACTGACTGACTCAAATAAACTTCAGCGTATTTCAACATGCGATCTTCTTCTCCAACGACATAATAGCCAACATTTTTTTAAGAGATTTATCACTGGAGATGAAAATTGGATACTTTATAAGAATATCCAACGTGAACGGTCTTGGACCAAGGGTACAGAAGCTTTAACTGTAGCTAAACCTGGCCTACATCTAAAAAAAGTTTTGCTATGCATTTGGTAGGACTAGAAGGGGGTAGTTTATTATGAGCTACTTCAGCAAGGTGAAACGATCAATTCAACAAAATATTGTTTCCAACTAGACAATCTAAAGGATGCAATTGCCAGAAAACGGCCAGAATTAGTCTTTTAGTAGAATTGTCATTTGACTGGGATGTTTTACCTCATCCTTCATACTTTCCAGATATTACCCCTTCAGATTATTATTTATTTATTTCATTGAAAAATTCTTAACGTGGTAAAAATTTTAATTCAAAAAATGATATAAAAATGTACCTTGATTAATATTTTGACAAAAAACCTGGGAAATTTTGACAAGAAGGCATTATGAGGCTTCTGGAGAGATTGAGAAAGGTAATAGAACAGAATGGATCATATATTATTCAATATATTTTGATGTAATACAAATTATTGTCTATTTTTTCTTAACGTGAAAACGAAATAAACTTATGGGACACCTTAATATATACAATGCTGATGAGACCGGTTTAAATTGGGAAAAATCTATCCAACAAATCTTTTGCATCAAGACGTGAAAATACTTCACCCGGGTACAAAACTAGTAAAAAAGTGAAAAAAGTATCAAAAATCCATAGATAAAAGAGGAAAAACAGGATTATTACCAGACAATGCACCGTCCCATCCATCTATAGAATGTAAACATTTCATCCATCCACGGATAGATTAAATGTTTACGGTAAAATTTCTTCCACCAAATGCCACGTCGGTAATACAACCGATGGATCAGGGTGTAATAGAAACATTCAAACGATTATTGCTAGCAGGCAAAAATAATGAAGAAACAGTTATCAGCTTCCACGAGAATATAAATTTAAAAGATTATTGCGTCAACTTTGAAAAAGGCATGGAACAAAATTTTGAAAAGACTGATACAGGAGATATGGCAGATGCAATAGCACAAAATTGCAGAATTATTAGCCTTAAAGTGCTTAAATTGCGATGCAAACGATCCTGGATTTCAAATTTTGAATTATGAGGAAATAATTAAAGAAATATCTGCATCAGAAAAACAAGGTCGAGAAGACGTAGAAGCGATTTGCAAAGGAGGAGATATTGGTTCTACACACTCTGAAGCTTTTCAGTATTCAGATATCCAGAAATGGCTTGAGAACCAAGTAAAGTGTAATTCAGGAAAACTTTTTATTATATGTCTATGTATATGTAAATCCCAGTCAATTACGACTATTTTCGATTATCTGAATTTTCGTTATCGGGACTACTTTCATCCCTGGGGTTTCAGGTCTGGATAATCGAGGTTCTACTGTATATTTATTGCATAGCAGATAGCAAGAATTACTATCGGAACTCTTTATTTTGAGTGCATATTATGACGTATAGTTAAGTAAAAACGTTCTAACATTAATAATAAGGCAAAATAAACTATTTGTAATAATTCATTATTATGTTTTTATACAAAACTCGGTAGTATACTAAGCATTTTCAAACTGCTGTCGGTAGTGTGTATTTAAAATGCAGCATCATCCACCATCATTCGATTGAATTAATTTGCATTGAATACAGCTTTAGCAAATTTTATTTACATAGACGAGATTAATGTAACCCCTTCCTGTGAATGGATATTGAAGAGGCTCAAAGTTCTGCAGTGGACTGTTTGTGGCCGCACTATGATGATAATGACAATTGTAGTATTACAGAAAAATCTTGTTTGGAAGGCCTCATCATTACCTTCTTTAGACAATCTGGCAAGCCCTTATTAGGCCTTAAATTAAATACGTTTATTTGTTGTTCTTTAACTGTCGATCTTCGACTAAATCTTAACACATTGCTTTCGGGAACAGATAATCACCATCAATGGCTGCCACTTATTGAATGCGGGAGAAATAATATATTTGTAAATACTATACGCTAAAGATGATTAATACATGTAAGCAGGGCATACAAGTGATTAAAAAATAATGATTTCGTAATGACCTAGATCATCTCCTATTTAAAAACGTAAATTAAAATAGCATTATTGTAATGTAACCATACGTGAAAGGCGATGGGTTACAACCACGTGTAAATACTTTATCCCAAGAAAAGTGTTTTATAAACACTTATGGTTCATAACAGATATGGAACTTTTAAAAGTTCATATTGAAAATAATTGAAGGTGAAGAGTTGAAGAAGCTTCATTCCGCAATGAGTTCAATACTTGCTAACAAACATAAAAAATCAAGCATGTCAAATATTTGCGTTTTTTATGCGAACAGCTTAAATTTGAACACGCTAAAAAAATATATCAAATTAACTTACATACGATTAATGTCAAGTCTTTAAACACAGTGCGAGTATATTTAATTTGCAATTATATCCAAAATATGAAGACGTTACAAAGATTACGGTAGTTTTCCGATCCGTTTTCCTCGCATAATAAACGCGAGAAGTTCAACAGCTCGATGTGATCACATAAAAAAACCTCCAGATATTTTACGAACTGCAATAGAAAATGATAATTATTGGTTCTCAACATCGGCGGAAATGTATTGATGAGCTATAGATCGCGAAACACTCCCATAACTCGCTCTCGGCATATGTTACATTGATGATCGGTCATTAACGGTTGCATTTGATATTTCAAAGATGTTCATTGATCGCAGATGCCAGTGATTTATAAAATATTGAAAGATGACCCATAATTACGGAAGATAAGAGACATTTGAAATTCGCATGCTTAACTCTTTGCGGTCTATGAAAAAAAGTTTCAGCAGGTCTCCAAATGTTTGCAAAATTTTAGCAGATTTTTCTATTTAAATTTTCTAATTATTATTTTAGCTGCATGGATATTTGTTTAAGTTGTAGTTGATGCATTTATCGCTAACAACTAATTGAATCCAAATATTAGAATCAGTCTCAGATTAAGGTGTACCCATAAAGATTTTCGTTTTTTAGATGAAAGATTTGAATGCTCACATATTTTTTTAGTGGGATTTGCAAGTTCAGAAATATATCTAAAATATTTTTTGCTGTTTTTATTGGCTGTTTGCACTATACAAGAAATATCATCTTACTTCCTTCCATCAACCAATGCTAATATTTCCAATTTAACGTATAACTCATGCATATAATTACTTTCGTCACTGCTTTTAAACTCGTTATTTTAAATTTGTATCAGTGTTTTTTCAACATTTTTTTTTAAATAGCTATCATTATTGCACAAAAATATTACGAATAAAAAATTACGATAAAAATATCAGAAGTCAAACGAAGCTGTTCATTAGTTCGTGCGTCAAGAGTCAATTTCAATCTGCCAAGTGCCAATCTAATCAATAATCTCTTCTTCCTTTTTATTTCTAGAAGAGAGACTGATAATTACGAAGGATCGTATAAAAATCTCTATCTAAATACTAGGAATATAAAATTGATCACCTGATTTAACCGTTTGAGTGCAAAGCTGCGTTATATTTTGGCGAGTCATGCTTTGTTATTTTTATGAGTTGCATTTTTTGTAAGATGCTAAATATGTACATCAATTCACACTCAATATATCGGAACAATATCGGAAAAATCGATGTCTCATCATATGTGACAGGACCGGAAAGAGTTAATCTATGAATGATATCATTGCATTAGTGTTTTAAGAATAAATTAAAATGACAAATGGATGATAGACAATAAAAAATACATGGAAAGAAAGTCGAATTTCATTATGAAGCAAAGATAATCCTATGAATAAAACAATATGTATTATCTACAAACGTAACAACTGTACAGAATCGGTGGAAGATTTGTTCACTTTTTCTTCTATTTTACTGGCTGTCTATCCCACAACATTAAACTTCGATTACACGGTCATTGGATACGAGCTAAATTTACCGTGGCTTATCCGAAAAAAAAAACAATTCAGCATAAGACGAAAAAATGTTAAGATTTCGGATACAAAGCCGCTGATTAATGATCCGAAAATAAAGAAGAAACACTGTCGTGGGGGTGTTGGCTGTCAATGCGAATACTTGCAGTGCTTCCAAATTATCATGCAAATTCCTCGCCGATTAGGACTCTCGACAACAATCGAGTATGAATAATTAAATGAACAGCTTTCAAGAACAATTTGTGAAGGCTACTTCAAAAAATCTCATGGCTTTACCACCGAGCCATTTGATGGCGTAATTGGAGTGATTTTAAACCATGCCAACGTGCAAAAATTCGCGCGCTAATAAGATTTAAACGGATTTTTTCTAAATAACGATAAATCAGCCAATGACCAAACAGATTAATGATAGTTATTCAATAAGTAGGACGAACGATTTATTCTAAACGTAGACATTTCGGAGCAACAAATCAGAGATGTTGCTTCTTTCGAAAGCAACTCTGTAACACTTTCACCCCGAATGTCCTGGTTGCATAAACGTGCATTCGAGATTGAAGGTCGCAGCGAAGAGGATGAGCACAAAATGAAGATCTAGGTGAGGAGTTCACCAATAAATGTAAATATTGGCTTCCGATGCGCACTGAATATCCATTTCTGCAAAGCATCTGTTTAAGTATTCATCATGCTCGCATTAAATAGCCGATCACGATGAATGCTCATTCAAAGTACAATGATGGACCATTTTTAAAGGCGAAATGCAAGAATCCGGCTAATCGATCTTTTATTGATTACTTAGTAGGGCAAATTGGCTTTAACGTCACGAAAAGTGAAACTCCGATCAGCGTTTGGTCGGAAAGATAGGCATTGTGTCTCCATATTCATCGCATACGTCATAGAGACGCTCGTAACATAAAGCAACTACTAGATCAGTAATAAGCCTATTTTATTATATATTACACAAACACACAGAAAATGCAAACAAAAATCCGAAGCCTTTATATAATGAAAACATTTGCAATATGCCAGTATAGACAAAGTCAACTGAAAAAGAAGAAAGCTTAAATACATTTCATTTTTTTTTTAAAATCCTTATGACGTCCATCAAAGCATGAATCTTTTGATGTGTCATATCCGATAACGGATATAGGGTGATCTCCATAGGAGATCTTACTTGGGAGATGATTTTAATGTGGTGGTTTCCCGTTGCCTTCCACACGTGGTAAAGTAAGGATAGGATTATTTGAAAAGGTAGGAGAGGAAAGAATCTATGAGTGAGTAGCGAAATTATCATTATATATATAAATGATAATTTAATTATTGTTGCAAATTCAATTACTCACTCATGGGCGTCCCTGCACGACTTTATTAATCGCCTCAGAATTTACTTTTTCTAATCCAGGAAATCAGGGTAAACCTGGATCGAGACGATCGATCAGAAATATTAATATTTCCGATCTCCCAAATTTGTTGGTACGGTGAAAATTTTTTCCACAATCTGGATTTGAACCCGAACCTTTGCAACAAGAGTCCAGGATCTAAGCCGCTATACCAACACTTGGTCATTTCATTTCATTTCATAAAGAAGCAAAAATATGATTTTATGCAGGGCCGTAACAAAGAGGTGGAAAAGCAGGCGCCCACCACGGGCGCAATTGGGCTTGGGGCACAAAACGCCGAATAAAGACCCAGTCGAGAGTTATACATGTTTTTTTATTTTACTAGATCTTTCTAATTTACATGAATCAACACTGATTGACTCTGTCCGTTTTTATAATATATACTAATCTGTCTAATCCCTCTTTCCTTCGTTATCGCTAATAATATTTTCGACCGATTGTAAAATTTAAACAACCCACCCGATCAGTATTCTTCGGACAACTTCGTTTTGTAATAAGAATTCGTGATCGTTCTATAGACATGTGCAGGTATTGTGTTCGATCGCGAGGCGCTTATTCGTCGTGTCAGCGGTCCGAAAAGCGGACCGGTTGGATATATATCTATCTTACTAATTTATGCTGCTATCTTAGCTAGTTTTTTTTAAATTTTAAGTTAAGAAATCTGTGGGACTAATAAACAACTTGGGTCAGTGGAGGATTCCCATGTTCTTTTGTCTCAGATGTGAAATGAGGGATCAAAAACACGACCTTATTGCTATGAACCATCGCCAAACACTCGATTGAAACATCATTACGACGCTATTTTTGTTACACTATGAGCAAATGCGCTTAAGCATTGGGCCGACCCAGCCGGCATAAGTTCGCAATAAAATAAAGATAACAATATTTTCAACTGATTATAAAATTTAAACAACCCACCCAATCAGTCTACTTCGTTTTGTAATGAGAATTCATAATCGTTCTGTAGACATGTTTGAGTATAGCGTCCGATCGCGAAGCGTTCAATCATCATACCAGCGGTCCGAAAAGCGGACCGGTTGAACACATACTGATCTTGTGACCACTCCGTTCTCTTCTAGGGCCTTTTCAGATATAAATGCGTACCTGGGGCCTTCTATGATATGCATGATCATGGAAGCCTCCTCAAAGGCAAACTTACATAGGTGATTCATACCAAATGAAGTCGCGAACGATTCTAGATTTCCCCCCCCCTCCTTAGCTTAGCTTAAGGTTTCATAATTCAGAAATATTCTTGCTCATTTGCTTGGAATTCATACACTTAATCTCCAAGTCTTTATATTTTCAATGCGTCTAGGACATCATCATCTAAAGGGTTTATTTAAAAAATATTAACTGTTTAATATATGATTATAAGTTTTATAAATAAGAGACAAAACTTAAATTGTACAATCAAGGAAAATATTTCATATTTAAAAATACTGAATAGTTTCTCTAATACATTTTGTAATCAGGAGATTGAACACATTTCAACAAAAAATGATTCGACTTTAATTTATTTTTCTACAGGTATAAAATTGCCATTTCCTTCCATGATTGTGTAATTTCAAAGAAAACAACACTAGTCCAAATTCAACAGGAAATACAGCAGCACGTCATTAATTGAAGATGCCAGAGGCTCTATAAGAGAAAATAACAATCCACCGTAATGCGTTGAATCTAATAGTAAAATAAATTATCAGGCAATCATCATTGCGATACAAAATATTCGTATGGATGTATTTTAGGGTCATAAGGCAGCGGAACGAAAGTGATTCTTAACAATTGAAGTGTAATTAATTGTATAATCTTGATATTAAAGAAGGCATTCAAAATGATGAATGTTCCGTCGTCAGACAAATAAATGACCGCGGAAGGCAATATAAATGATTACATTGTAATATTTAATCGATGAAGTCATTAATTTATACAATACCTAAACAGAATGAAGTAATGAAAAGATGAAAGATCATTAGGACCTTCATGGGATAGTATTATTACTAGAAAATATTAAAAGGTTGAGATAAACAGGTAGCTAAACAAATCCAAAAATAATATACGGTAGAATGGAATAGAATTGCCTTAAATAAAGATGTAATGATATGATATAGATGAAATTTTGATATTTTTCAATTCAAAATGAACGGCCGATGTCGTCAATGTTGTCATTTGAATTAATTGTTAAGTCAATCCATTTGAGCACACAAAGATATTGATCTGATAAAAGTATGTTCCATTGAGGTTGTGAAACAACATCGGATGAACGATTTTTTTGCATAAACCGGTTTTAAATGTAATCATTTATGATTTTTGCCCCGAGGAAATTCATTACTTATAACAGGTAGTCAAATTGATTCCTTATCTTTTAAATGAAAGGACTTTTACTTCGCATATTGTCAAATATTTTTTGCTTAAATAAATAGCTGAATAACATTACGGCATTCATAACATTGCATTAGAATGTTACACGACTCTAATTGTATTGATGCAATTCGATTGACAATATTAAACGCTGTTGAATAAAAAATGACCCAAAATAAATTATATGTGCAATAATTCATTTACAAAATTGTACACCAAAAGGTCTCATTATCATATGATTAGTAAAGATATTTCAATAGTGAAATCAAAACCGATGACATACTTTCTTAAAATACCACAACTATACGGATAAAAATGTCATCAAATTTAAATAAATACCATCAAGAGTGAAAATCGACATCATGAACTTTAATCAAATACAAAAAAAGCATTGAATAAAAGTAAAATTTAATATCAATCCATTGAGTAAAATATTACTTGGCATTTTTGCAGGACCATCTATGTATATTTTAAGAGGAAGAGACCGTTGAGGAAATAAAATATCAAATCTCCACCCACAAGAGCTCCAGCCCACATATTCACGCTCAACAAAATCAATGATCTTATATGCAAACATTGAACTCTTCAAGGTAACGTGTGGGATCAGTATAAATTCTTTATTTTTCACACAATGCAAAAATAACATTGACATTATCTAAAGTCATCGTTTAATAATTCCGATATTATGGAATTCACCACAAAAACAATCTTTAATGGGATGGAACAATATGAAATACAATAGATTGTATACACCTGTTCCAATTTTGATGAAATAATTCAATGCTTAACAAAGTTATTTCAAATATCGCATACCAATCGATATTTTGTCACAGACATTCCGCAATGTATTGATTAAATATTTGATTAGAATTGTTAAATAGTAGGAAAAGCATTTTAGCACACGTTAAAAACATATCGGGACTTTGTAATCATGCATTGAATCAAAAAACCTAATCTCGCAGACAATATTCATTATCATGAACATAAAACTAGCCCTACCTTAGGTTTACTGGTATTGTTAGTAACAGATTCTTGTTGAGCGGGAATTGCAGGGGCTTGAGGATTCACCTGTTGGACAGGTCGAGGAGGGCGAATCATTGCTCTCTGAAGTGACTGTCGACGAGCTCCCAGCATCAGCCACACATCGTCTACACGCTGCAAAACCTTCAATAAAAAACGGCTTTGATCAGAATTCAGGTTCAAAAACATGTTTTTTGAATATTATCATTTTTTAAAAATTACTTGAGTGACTAATGCTTTCGTTTCTTGCGTGGCTGATTTCATCAAAGCTTCTCTAAATTCATGGGGCGCCGTTAAACCAAAATGATGAGCCGCTTGTACGTACGCTTCTAAATTGGAGAGTTCAGTTGCCGGCGAGGAAGATGAGGTACCACTGACGGCGAGCATTTCAACGCCAGTAGCGCACCATGAATTGGCCTGCGGTGAACAAAATCAACGCGTGTAAAAATATAATTTAATATAAACCATTAACAGTATATTATAGTCTACCTTATCAATTCGATCCATAAGTTCTCTTGCTTTTGATAGTAAATGATGTCTTTTTTCAATTTTTTCCTCTAACAATTTGCTAGTCCTGCGCAGTTCTTCACATTTTGACTGGATACTATCAATGGCACTGAGTGGATTTCGCATTAAACATTCACCTATTTAAATAAAATGATTGCTTTTATAATATGTATTTATAAATGATGATATATGGTTGGTTTTTTCCGACAAACTCCTATGGCCACAACGTGGGATCTTTTTTTTCTCGGGCAGTTTTTATGAACTTCAAATAGGATTTTGATATTTTTTTAAATGTAAGAATCAAGTGAATATGCTAGAAATACTGTCTTATTGTCTGATCATTAATTTGTAATCTGGAATGTGGAAAACAATTGGTTCAGAGGAATTGACTCGGCCGCTTGTGGTGGGTGCAGATAAAGAGCATAAAACAATTGTCTGCGTCGATTTGTGGTGCAGTGAACATCTTGAAAATTATTTGTGTCTAGTAATTCAATATTATTTTGATACTATGTATATTTTTACATTTCATTCGTTTAGTTCTACACCTTTTCAATAATCTACAACAGGCGAACTCAGACATATATTTATGCATAACAAAATACTATTTTTTTATTCATAAACCCTCAAATTTTGCATTTTCTTCCATATATATATATTTTTTAATATGCAAAAAATGGCTTGGAGTTGGTGAGAACTTTTATGAAAAAATCTTGGAGCCCAAAGGGTAAATGTTGATATTGTTTGTATGAAAAAATGATAAAGTCTTACCGACTTGAACAATTTCTTCAGAGCGTGCAATATCACATGAACATTTTTTTTCAAACGAGTTTATTTCTTTTATTAAAATATCAACTCTTGAAGCCGTTTCTCCAACTTCGGTCATATCACATGCAGTTTTCATATGCGAATCAAGAATAGCCTAAAATCAATACAATAATTAGTACTTTATACAATTTTTTTTTATATAATGGATTTTATACTTTTATTAATAAACAAAAATATATTTTTTAAATAAATGAATTTGTAAAAAAAATGGTCATATTATAAATTGTTATGAGTAATTTAAAAGCTATTTTTTTAAAAATAAAAACATTTGAGTCCTTGACAACACTCAAATAAGCAGTACAATTAGAGCAAATAAATACAATGAGTCTCAATATGATTTGCAATTTTAAAAAATGTAGACGGCCTTTACCGTCAATAGCTTGGGTAACGAGCTGTTCACATGCATTTTGTGAAGAACACGGTGAAAGTGAATTTACAAAAAAGTCTACCGATATCGTTAACTGCCCTGCATGTAATACAGAGTTAGGTGAAAAATTTGACGTGGTCCAAGCCGATCTTAACCCTCCTGAAGCTTTTAAGTCAATCGTTTTAGCCGGAATGAAACCAGATGTAGTAATGGATATCGCAATGCGAGCCATATCATTCTGGTCGTATCAGATGGAAGAAGAAACTAAATATCAAGAAAATATCGGGAAACATGCTCGCGAGAGAGCCCAATCTATCCAAGAATATCATTCTTTGAATCTACAAAAAATCAAAGCCGAATTGCAAAGCAGCAAAAACAAAATTGAATCCTTACAAATGGAACACAATAAACAAAAAAAGCAAGCGGAAGAATACGCTGCAAAATTGGACGAGAAGAATCGGAAAATTCAAAAATTACAATATCAATTAGATTGTCAAAAGCGTAACTCATTTCATATTAACGCGATCGAAAACGAAGAACCGAAGAAATCAAATAATATGATTGAGCTTGTAACAAACAGATTTCAGCCGTCGCCGAAATTTGTCTTTGATCCTTTTGTGGCTAAAAATAAAAAAACTACATCTTCGGACAACGAATTTACACCCGTAAGAAATAATCCGAATAAATTTGTATTCCAACCAATGCTGTATGAAAATCAATAATGAATAATTAAAAAAAAGACGTTTATACAATTGATTTACAAACCTGTGATTCTTTGAAATCTAATAAGAATGTTCTAAAGGAGAGCCAATGATTTAATTTCGAAGAATGTCTTTGCCAAAATTCATCAAACTGCCGTTCCGTTTCTTCGAGTTGAACGAGTAACCTTTAATAAAATAGAATTTAATTTTAAAAAAATATTAAAACGCATGTATTTGTATCACATATTTATCAAACATCCCTCAGATAACTACAAGGCAAACAGCTCATTGTAGCGGTCCAATATTATCCTCATTAAATCAGTGCGCAAGGATTCATAAACATCATAGGAATCATACCGATAAATTAATACGCAACATGAAAAAATTAAATGAACCTTTCTACTGCAGCAATGTGTCCGATTGCATTTTCCGGTTGATTGTCTTTTTTCATTTTTCCAAGCAGCTGTTCACCATGACTCGCGGCCGATAAAATCTCTTCTTTTAATAATTCATACCTGCAAAAATATTATCATATAAGTTTTAAATATATTATAATGTTATTATGACTATTAATAAATTGATTTATTTGAACGAAGCGTTGTTATTCATAAGAGCATACTTTGAGCCTTGCGTTTCTAATAGTTCTCGGGTTTGCTGAGGATCGTTTCCAAGATCGCAATCAACGATATCCCGCATGAAAATATCTAAATGTGATGAAACTTCCCGCATTAATCCTGAAAATTTTTCTAGTTCCTAAAAAGATAAAAAGACAAAGATATTGTTATAAATATTTAATCTGTAAGATGTATAAATACTGCAGATATGCGGTAATCCGACGTCTCAATACAAATATACATAGTACTTATGTACGATAAAGCTTCGTTAATTTAAAAAGATTTAAAATTGTAATTCTGGACTTTCTAAATCGTTATGAATATTTTTGTAAGTTAGCAAATGAGTATGGAGTAGGACGATCTATAATTTATGATAAAAAAAAGAGCCACGATAACATTAAAAAGTTCGTCTAAATCATTGATTGTGAGCCAGGCATTATTTACAAGGAGACAGCAAAATATAAGACTTTGAGGCTAGCAAGAGATAGTTAAAACACTTCAAAATTAATTATGGATCATCCAAATGTGAAGTCTAAATGGTTTTTATTTTGGTATTGCTCAGCATTTTCTACGAAGATCCAAATGCCCAAAATGCACACTAAACAATAATTTGTTTTGGTTTTAAATGTCTGTCTTGAATAACACAAGGATTTTCATTTCCGCCCATAATTTTGCTTATTGACAAATCCATCCATTGTGAAATGAACTTCATCGCTAAACAAAATTTTGCTTAAAAACAATGGATTGAAATTATACTACCTTCTATTAAACAAAATGTCTTATATCTTTTGAAAAGACGTCACATGTAAACATCGAGGCGTAGCATTTGGACAAATTTATAATAATTTAAAGCTATAATAAAAATAGGAAAACCATTATGAAAAATTGTATTTATCTTCCATTACAAATAACTTAAAAGATAAAATGTGTTGTAAATTCATTTATATAGAGTAATCATAGCACATGGAAGTAGGTACACTCTAAACGCATGTGTACACATGATGGATTATATTACTAGCTTTTCACAATAAGTGTTAAATTAAAAACCCCACATTAAAAAATAATTGACTGTAAAAATCAATACACTTGCATTTGGTACCCAAGCATCCATGCGTTAAAAATATTCAAATGCTCTGTCGACTATAATAAAATGAATTAAAACATATATTTGCTTGGGAAGGATTATAGGATAACATTGAAAATTTAAATCATATTATTGTTATTTTTAAAATAAACGGTATATTTAATTGCATATATACTGTGTGTATAATTTCATATTATATTTATAGCATTTTTTTAGTAATTGTTTCCTATGTTATTGTAATTGCTAAAAGCTCTTTTTAGCTATTAATATATCAGTTAAATTTTGATAATAGGGCTGATAAAACATCTTCAAAACCAAAGTCAATTGAATGTCTATAGGAGGAAACAGGTCTTGGAGTAGGAACGGAATGGTCGATTGGAATGGTTTCTTTGATTTCTTCTATAGGATTTAAGGTAGGATTCCCAGCAGCTAAAATCTTCAAAAGAAAAATGTTCTTTTAAAGTATTCACATGGTATAATCAAGCGATTTAAATAAAGTCAATGTCAAACATACGATTCTTTGTTGTATCCATTCAGGATGTGAATATGGCAAATCTCCACCCAAATCAGCGGTCAATTGTGATTTGTCAACGTAATCATATATCTCATCGATGACGGAGCATACAATAACTTTAAATTTAAAATCTTCTTTGAACAATTTGCTGGTCACTTCGGATATCGCCTTTTGTAAAAAACCAGCCGGACGCAAAACATAAACAGCGTGTATTATTCCCGGAAAATATTCCTACAAAAAAGGAGATTTTATATCAAATCACATGAATGTGTGAATCATAAAACATGTTCCGTCGTGTTAAAAGATTATTAAAGCAAAATAACGTATAAAAAGATTTATACAAATATATTACCGATATCCTTATCAGCACAGTTTTTACAGAATTCCACCGATCTTTTCGTCTATCTATAATTAAATGGAAGCCCAGGTCTGCCTCTTGTAATCTGAAATAAACAATACGAATTTATATGAACAAATTGAAATAGATATAAATAGTTTTCACATCATATAGCGTGGAAGTATTTGAAATTCTATTTAATATTTATAAGAGTTTGCATGCAATTATCCAAAAAAATATTTTTAAAAATGCTTACGAAGGGACCGAGGTGAGGTATAACAATAATCTTTGGTATTCTTGAGAGGTCAATGTGTGAAAATTAGAGTGGTCAGGGAAGGTGATGAGGGGGCAGCTATCGCGGGATCGACCTCCTGTGAGAAGAGCGTACTGAGGGAGCAGCAATTCTGCAACGCCACGACCTTCGCCCCCGGTAGGAACAGTGTTTCCACTGCCTCCGCCTTCCACGCTTGAAGCATCTCCATCAGTATCTGAAATATAAAAAGCAATCCAATTAATTCGGTGCATTTAAATTTAAATAAATATCTTCATACGAAATACGCGCACATTATATATGCAATATTCAGGACGTAAATAAATTTAAAACGCTGTAGTGTAATTAAAGAATGAGACCTTTGATTCAATGCCAGAATTTGATTGCTTAGTAATTTTAGGCAGCTTAAATATAAAAAAAATTAATGCAATTTCAGTGATCGCAGATCATAGTTCAACACTTTACGTTTGTCATCGTCGGACAAACGATTACATATCAAGGATATAAATATACAAAATCATGCGTATCATTATGATTAATATTAACCAATATCTGTATGTATTTATAAAATTAAATAAATAGAGTCACAAATTCAAAACAATGTATTGACATACATTCAACGGAACGTGGAATCGCTGAAATTACTATAATGCCCTTGAACAAAAGAATTTGTACCAAATTTCAGACAATAGAAATCCTAATGTAGTCATCAATCATATAAATTATTTTATACACGCACATTTCCTAATTATTATCGAATTTTCATAAAAAACTTAAAAGCGTTGTAAAATTTAGACGTATACGATTCTTTTATCAAAATTTTCCAAACATAATTTAGAACATATTTGTATATGGGAAATATGAAATAAACATAATAAATGGAAATATAACATCAATAGATGAAATGTTCCAAAATTTCCAGCGTAAAACGTGTTGCATTGCAAGCGCTTTAAATCAAATAAACTGATGATATATCAACTTTTATTTTAGTAGTTGTCTTCATGGACCAAAATAGCGTACAATTGATTTGCTGACTGTATGTTATAAATATATGCTTTTAATAAAGCAAAAATTATAAGTAATAATATAAGAAAAAAATATACTACGTGTAATGATAAGAATGAGTTATTGTGGTATTAATATTGTGCTGTTATAGAATCTTATAATTGTTGTGGCTGCAATGTTTATTCTATGATGAAACTTTAAGATCATGTGATTCCTAGAACTATTGAAACATAAAGATTGTCCCAGAAAACACTAAAAAGATTAAAAGTGGCTCAATAAAAATATTATAATTTGAACGGAGGTTTCCTTTGAGAATAGCATGGAATTAAAAATAAGCAAATTTACCGACGCTTGTTACTAGGAAACTTCAAAATACAATATGTACATTCCACCTGCATATGTTCAAATATAATAAGTATAATAAATACACAAAGGCAAGGTTAAATTATACAATCATTTATAGTTTCGGCATACAATACAAAGCAAATTTACTATAATCGGAAGACGTTTGCTAAAAAAATATAACGTCAAAGAAAATTGCAGCAAAATAACACGGATATTCTGATATCGATCGGATATCTATATCAATAAATATATTTATTACTGTACAAACTATTAATAAATCAATTTGAATACCGTTCTTAATTTTTTTCATCCTTTGAAATATATTTTTAGGGGCCATTGCAAACGATATAAATTCACATTTAAATAATACAAAAAGGCTGCTGGGGAGGACTTTCCTCAATCAAATCCCAGCAAACAATGTAAGCAATTAAGCTTCGAACACTCATACATGTTTATCGATGATTGACCAGTGCAGTGGTTTGAAACCTTTTATTTTAACAAATATCCTTATATTTGCACCCGGTTATTTAAATATAGACATGCTTAAAAATTGCAAGCAATTTAATTATAGTCTATCAAAATATACATATTAACTACCCCTTTGAGTAGTGAGTAAATTTTAAAATGACTTAAACGTAGACGCTATATTTGGATGTCTGCCATTTATTTTCCGCACAAATCCAATTTCCTCCCAGGACCGCGCAGCGTGTATAAGACTTGTATATAAGTTGATTAACAGTGTTAATAGTACACTATATTTGTTCATTTCTTCGTGTCTTCTTTCTTTTTATTTCCTCATGATTTAGGATCGTGACTATGACTATATAGATTTTGTCTGTTTCTGAACCACGTCCTTCCAGCCATTCCTGTCTTCCACAATCCGCAGGGTTATAGTGAGGGTTGAGTCGGTCGTCTCCTTCACTTGGTCGCTCCATCTTCGTGATGACCGTCCTCTTCCTCTCCTCCCTTACACACTGCCCATCATCATTAGTTTATTTTCTTTAGAGCACTAAACTAGCAGTTTTTGAAGTACCTGTTCTATCAATTTTCATCTTATTTATGAATAGCCCACAGGTTTCACTTTACACTTCGACACGATGCAGTAAATTTTTGAGTTCTTCCTCGTTAGCCGCTATAAGTATAATGTCATCCGCGAATCTCTAGTTACTATTTTTTCCCCCCTCTTATGGAGATCCCTCCTTCCCAGCCATCTAGTACACGTCTCATTATATATTCCCCGTGTATATTAAAAAGCAGTGGAGACAGAACGCAACCCTGTTTAACCCTTTCTCTGTTTTAAAGCACTCTGATAGGGTATCGTCAAATTTTATTTGTGATCCGTCTGTATAGAATGCTCTGATAATTTTTATAAGGTGACTAGGGACTCCCATTTCCACAAGCATATTCCACAGAATATCTCATCTTACACAGTCGAAGGCCTTTGTAATATCTTAGCATAAACATATACAATACACTTGAAATCTCTCTCCGAAATCAACAAACAAAAATGCTTTTTCTGAATCACTAGAATTCGATCGCAAATACGCGATTGTACTATTCAAAATTTTGATATTATTTCTTTGATATATTACTTCGAAGCCAATTCTATTCGGAAACGAATTGGGGTTTCTTAGTAAAGTTAAAGTTTCTCATTCTCATCAAAAACGAAATTTTCGTCCGGTATCCCTAATAAATATGTATATTGGATAATTGTGCGTCGTATAAATAGTCTAAATTTGCGGTGCCTTAAGAGAAAAGTATAGCTGTTATGTTAATGTTGACGTACGGTCGCGAATCATGGATAATTAACGCTAAGGTAACATAAAAATATAAACAATATATTTACTGAATTTATGATCGAAGCAATACATATTATTAGCCAAATAAGCAAGCGTTTTCTTATTAGCCAAATATTCTCATTTTAAAAGCTTCTTCAGCAGCATCTTGATTTCCATGGTGTTATTTTCGTTTGTTTACTTTGGCAAAGAGATCTTAATATATTTCGTTGCATGAAGCCCTTGTGAAGTTCTTTCTTAATTATTGTTTTTTTTTATGATGGAAGAATAATGAATTATAGTTTTGTTAGGATTTTGAATACAAGTAATACTAATTCATATTTTTCATGAGTAGGGAATCCAATCCTGGGATCCCGGAGGGTTTTAGGTGCTCATGAATCCCGGGATAACAGAAATCGTACACCTCACTAGCACGTTGAAGGTTACTAAATCGAGACATTCTCGCAGAAATTTGGACGCTTGGAAACAATGGCGTAACTACTAATTGGCGAGCTTAGGCGACGCCTAGGGGCAGTAACTGTCTAATCTATGTATACATATATACAGAACATATGTTTTTCAAATTGTTATATTAACCTATCCCTACCGGTGATGTATTTACTACACCTCGACTCTAATAATGGGAATATCGATATGAAATACAATAGATACGGGGTTCAGAATTTTTGCATTCTTCCGTAATCTGATTACGAATCACATCAAAGTATTATAGTATGTAAATATTCATCTGCAGCGACGGAAAAAAATAATTTTTATTATCTAAGATTGTACTTTTACATTACTAAGTTTTCAGCTCTTCACATGATTTTGATAGATTCATCGTCAACCTTATTAAATTTCTTGATCTAACGAGTGAAATAACGTTGTTATGTTGATATTATAGAATGAAACTTAATAAAACGAGTTCATTATAACGATTAATCACAAATGAAAAGAATATAAGTTCATTCATATTAATAAGGATATGCGTATTAATTACATTATAATGACATTAGTTTAAGTAAAGTCATACATTGTATCATAATTTTTTAACATCCTTATACATTTTTAACAATAAACGGATTTTGATTCGTATCCGGCTATGTCAATTTGTATTTTCCAGCGTTCCTACAGAAAAATACACGACGGTAAACCCACTTTTGACTTTAGTTTCAAAAGTTGTTCGCCAATGTCAAAGATTTAAAAGCATTATAGCATGTAATATATCTTCCCAGTCAAACCCATTCTAATATTAACCTGTAATATGATATATAATGATGAAATCCAAAGAGTCGCTTGTGGCTCCAAAGCCACTGATTTACAATACAAACGGTCAGAGAGAGTATTAAAAGGATCACAATCAGTACTGAGTAGTGTTAAACTAATTGATTTATTGTAGTTAAATTAACTGAAATATGTATACATAAGGGATAATATAAATTGTTGCTAGATAGAACTTATCAACAAGCAGTGTGATTGATGATCACATTTCAGATTGTGATTTCGTTAATTGCATCTTATAAATCGATCGAATTAGCATTTTTTAAAATGTTATTTGTTATCCCTGTTTGAATCGGACGAATTCATAATCCCATTGGCATTTCAAGTCGTTGATACCAGGAGCGATGCCCTTTTGCTTTATTTTATGTCCTTTAAACTTGTTTCCAAATATGCACGAAGCACGATGCTTCTTAGTGTTAAATGCAATTTTGATTAATTGCAGTGTATAAGTGCATTGTTTATAGACGTGAAATTGTCCAGTGGTTTAATATTGCGTTGGTGCAAAAGTTGTTGTCGTTTTAACGGTACTTATTTAGAAATGGTGTTCGTTCTGAAACACTTTTTGTCATTGTTTTTGATACATATGCTTTCATCTTGATTTGAAAAGTTTCGTTTCAACTTCGGTCGTCTGACGAATCCAAAAAAATATTGAAAATGGCCGAGAAGAAAATAATTTGCGATATTGTATGCAGAAATATGGAGACAATGCAGCCGTCACAACTAATAATACTTGTTCAGTGTATGGTGATTATGTACGCGAATCGATGGAGATCGATCCCGGCAGAATACGTAACGATGGTCTCGACCCACGAGTCGGCTGCGATGAACGACGGAACATGATTTTATTCGCTCGGGGATAAAGGTCGAAATGAGGCAGGTGATCAATAAAATGTCGAACAATCGATACAATGAATTTATTAAATTATCACACAGTAGTAGAACCAGTGGCAAGCAAGCGAACGTGCGTGATACGAAGCAAGCGGGTGATAATCCACTCGAGGGTAGACGCTTTGTCAAACCATCTTCTCGAACTGGAAGTTGGTGTTCTCAATGATCCTCTTCCTCAACGGAAGTTCGATGAGGTCCTTCTCTATTGAGGCCTGCTCGAAAGCTCTCTCGTACTGGGCGCCTTTTCTTCCTGACTTAATGTTTTTTATTGAGTTGCAAAATCCCAGCATTTGCTTTGGTAGTTATCCGTTTTGATAATTTAGCTTCATTACTCGTTTTGATTCGGTCCCTTTTTGAAAACCCGCTGCCCTTTTGACAATCTGCCGCTATTTTGACAGTCTGCTGCTATTTTGATAATTCTATGCTATGCTCATAGGTCAGAGTGGCGTCATCATTCGAGTATCACTATTCCTTAGCAGAATTCCCTCTAAAACTCCCTGATTTGGTGCAATATGAAAAACACTTATTTTTGTCTTCAAAAAAGAATTGCACAAAAAAAAAGTGTACGAAGCTTGTACATAAATAAATAAACACTGTCATTTCTTTAAGAAAACATAAACAAAACACTTGAAATCGATTCATTATATTATTCTCACATCATTATTAGTCGATAAATTTGGGTTAACGATCTATACAATCGTACCATGTACGCAACATACTCTATCCGTCTCTGTCTCCCTTTCACAATCTCCGATCAGCAAGTCGCTGTTTATCTCAAAACTCAACGTGCTTTATTTTTGTCTGTCTCCGAGCTCAACGTGTAAGAATGCTCTTTCTGAATCACTAGAATCGAACAAAACACTGTGTCTTACCTCTTTAACCCCTAAAAGAGTACTATCCCAGGGCCTGAGACTCCCCCCTCCACTATTCAGAAAGAGCACTCTTGCACATTGAGCTACGGAGATAGACAGAGATGGAGAATGTAGTGCAGTTCGGGAGACAGAGACGGAAAGCATCCCCGCATACATCGCACGATTGTATAGATCGTTTTTTTTTAATCGAAGATTTTTATAGTGGCGAGATAATAATTTATAATGAAAATTGTTTAATTCATTTAATAACTATATGTAGTTTATTATAAAATACGAAATTGCTTTATTTGCAACAAAAAAAAACGACAATTACTTTTGCACAAGCTCAATACAACAAAACATCTGTGACAATATCTAAATAAAAACACTTGATACAGAAGATGCAAGGACGTCCGTCATCATTAACCTTCGATTAAAAATAGTTTAATTGTTAATGTCGTGTGAGAATTTAAATGTCATGGGACTCGTATTTGTATACATCAGCTATCACAGTGGATCTAATAATCGATTCAGCATCAAAGGGGTTAACGCGATGATCTTCCGAGCGAATATGTCCGGTTTTTAATGTCGCCAAATTAAAATAGTTCGTGCGATAACGAGACTCATCCGGTTTCATTGCGCAATTTAACATGCAATTTTATAATTACACCGCGGATGAACAAAGAGAATTGAGATGAAAGGCCACAGAGGCTTTCGCCAGCTTTGTGCTGGAGTAACCCGAAGACGATATCGGCCTCAGCGCCAGTCTTCTTGGCGCCAATTTGGCTGTCGCTGCCGGTGCTAAATCGTCGTCCTCGTGACAACAGAGGCAGTATTTGTCGAATCTGTATTTGCTCTGGTAAATTTTAAAATCGTTCACATCACACATGTAATGCCACGATGTAATTCCATTTAAAAGTTGGTACGACCATCGCCCAATTTGTATTTTTAAGCATCAATACCCAGCGGGGGACTATTCAAATTTCTCCATTACCACCCCCTTTAAAAAATGTAATCAACGTATTAAAACATTGTTTGCGGAAGCAAAGAGTAAATATTATTCCCCGACTGCGGTCATTGATTGGGGGTGAAGGTAATTTATGCTTCGTAAATACTACACGTTAAATATTTATCATGCACACCCTTATTCGTATAATATAATCAACTTTATGCTTGGGTTTGGAGCCATCAACGTATTTTTTGTTGTTGTTTATTCAACGATGATTACATAAGATACATTTGCTCCTTTTGTAAAGTCTTACTTCATAAATGAGACTGTTTATCTCGTTATTTTCCATTATAAAGCATTGATTTCTTGATCGTGTGTGTCTTTATAAGTGCAAGTGATGCCCACGCGTTTAATGCATCAACCCCGCAAATAAAGAGTTAATAACAATATAATATAAACAAACGGCTCGACAGAGCCGGTTTATCGATAGGGGTATCGATAGAGCATATAAGCAGAATCGCAAATGCCAAACAATGTTTATATTCATAGCATCATTTGTAGTAACTATTGTAGTATTATTTTTCATTCCTCTTTAGATGCTATACTTTTGAGCTTGAATAATTGAACGAAGTAAGACCACAAGCTCTCTAGTAAATGGAGCTGATAAAAGATGCATAGGATAGACGCAAAAATATATGAACCACCACAATATGATGAGTATAGGCAAAAGCAACAATATTCAGCAAGAAATACAGCCTGCAGCCAAGAGAAATGGGTATTTTTAACATGTGACCTCCTAATCTGGATTGTCGTTTCGCCACACCTATAAAACCTAAGATTAACTTCAAAAGAAGCATCGTACGATATGACAAATATGTGCAATAAAATGTCAAATATTTATCTAGTTCAAGCGCAAAAAACAGTAAAATAAATGTATAGCATGTACAGGTTGTTTTGCACATGGAATTTTTGCTACCTTTCACATATAGGCCCTATGTCTTCATCCAGACAAATAAATCCAGTGGTGTCAGATCTGCAAACCGTGCGAGTAACGAAACAGGACCGCAAATGATAAAGGAAATGCTACTTCAGACAACTATGAAATAAAAAAGGTGGTGTGATTAGGGAATCCAATTCCGGGATCCCGGACAGTTTTAGGTGCTCATGAATCCCGGGATTAGTAAGCGTAATCCCAAAAAATTCGGGATTGAAATTTTTATCTAACAGAAATCGTACACCTCACCAGCGCGATGAAGGCTACTAAATCAAGACATTCCCGCTGAAATCTGGACGCTTGAAAACAGTGGCGTAACTATTAATTGGCGAGCTTAGGCGACGCCTAGAGGCAGTAACTGTTTAATATATGTATTGTACATATATACAGTACATATATGTTTTTCAAATTGTTATATAAACCTCTCCCTACCGGTGATGTATTTACTACACCTCGACTCAAATAATGGGAATATCGATATGAAATATAATAGATACGGGGATCAGAATTTTTGTATTCTTCTGTAATATAATTACGAATCACATCAAAGTATTATAGTATGTAAGTATTCATCTGCAGCGACGGAAATAAATATTTTGTCGGGAAATCGGGAATTTTGCGCGTTTTAGACTTAAATGACAAAACACTCAATGCTTTAATGTTACTTCGGGCATATTTTAAAAATAATATTTGATTTTTTAGTGTTTTATTTATCTATATTTTTATCTTTTCCTAAATAAATAAAATTCTTTCGTCTTTAAGTTATTTTTTAAACTAAAAAAATGGACTTATTAGTAATTTATCAATATAATTTCTTAAACTATTAGAAATTCCCGGTCCCGGGATCCTGGGACTGATCCCGGGATGGTCTAATGCAGTCCCGATATCCCGGGATCGTCGATAGTCCAGATTTAACATCTAACACTGAATTTTTTTGAATTGTTTGAATTCGATCAATAATTTGGAGCGCGGATTAACCAAGAAAACGCCAAGAACTATTCAGGTCATAATTTGGAATCCAAATGCCATCATCCAAATATGATATGCAAATAATATGATAGCAGATAGGATATTCTAATATGATACAATACCATCACCACCATCTTAACAATAATGGAGTTGTATTCTGAATATGCACATTCGGACAGCGTGCTACACATTCATTACTAGACTCAACGCTATTGTTCGGGCAAAGATGACATATAGTTCAGAATGTCTTTCTTATTTATCGAACAATTACAGTATTATAATTATATTTTTACTCACTAAGATATATTTTGAAATTTCGCAAAACTGCATTTAAATACATATTATAGACTATACTGTGTTCTTAAATCAAATTAGCATCGATCGATCGATTATATGCGATTCATTGGGTGGGGAATTAATAATACATCGTCACACATTCCGACCATCTAAATAATAAACACTGATTCAAAGAAAATTGGATTATCGTACGAGAAAAATACAAACGATCTAATGTCGACAACGACAGGAGAAATTGATCATCTTTCAGTTTCGTCGATATTTCCAATGAAAATTATTTAATTCGTCGATTTATCCAGTTCGATTAACAACGTCATATATTTATTTGAGGATTACAAACAAGGCTATTTGTTTGGGTGAAAATTCACAATGCTTTCATATTTTTGTAGGCAGTGCAAATATTTGCATAATACTTCGATGGACGTATTCGGCCTCTTTGTTCGATTTTTATCAAATTCAAGCTGTATTATGATTGAATATAATTTTAATGTGTTATTGCGCGCATCAAAATAATCCTCAATATGACATTGCGTGGAAATATTTCAGGATTTTTTAAAGCTATAATAGCATGTCCACGCGACTTGTATCGTATTCTTGCTTGAATAATATGTCATTAGTCAAACGAGAACGTCACACAAAAATGCAATCATCCTGTTACAAAAAAACGCATGGGAAAATCCAAATGCGTTCTTGAGTAATTGTTAATTGTCTTGAATATGATGACAATAAGTCTAAAGAAACGGGTATGAAAAAAACAAGTTCTCAAACAATAAACAAGTGTACCGAAGTCGGTCCTGGTGAAGCACTTCATCTCGATGGTTTCGCTTCTGCGAGAAGATTTAATCCGGACTGGCATGTGATCACATAGCACAATAGTTCATACAACAAAAAAGGTTTACAAGGTAAACATTTAATTTGAAAATAATGACAGTCTGAAAAAAATCAGCTGTTCTAACGTGCGACCGTACCGACTGACCGACTGACAGATACTGAGAATGGAGCTGTCGAGATTATGTTGCGGTTCAGTTAACGCCAGAGGCGTATCGGTTAAGTGGACAAAAAATTGCAAAAAAGACCATCGATGTTAATAAATTTAAAAAATATCGAAGCCAATGAAAGCGAATTTTTAAAATGACAAAATTTCTCTGAAATTTTGATGAAAAAATTAAAAATAATGTCGCAACTCTATAGATTTGTCTAAATTCAATCCAATCTATTAAAAAGGCCAAATTAACATATTAGGGTTTTATAAATTTATTTACAAATGGAAAAAAAATGATTGGGGTGGAATTGCCAGATCAAGCCAAATTAATATATTTGTATTAACCTTCAGAGCCGTAACAAGGGCGTGGCAAAGCAGGCGGACATTGGGCAGACCCAGCCGCTATAAGCCTGCAATAAAATAAAGATTTTACGTTTTATAATGAGAGTTCGTGATCGTTCTGTAGACATGTGCAGGTATTGCGTTCGATCGCGAGGCGCTCATTCGTCGTGTCATCGGTCAGAAAAGCGGACCGGTTGGATACACAGATCTTGTGATCACTCCGTTCTCTTTTAGGACTTTTTCTATTATCTGTACGATCACGGAAGCTTTCTCAGAGGCTAACTTACATAGGTGGCTCGTGTCAAATGAGATCTAGATTTTTTAAATTTTAAGTTACAAAATCTGCGGGACCAATGAACAACTCGGGTCAGTGGAGGGTCCCCACGTTGCTTTGTCTCAGATATGAAGTGTTGAGCCCATGCTTCATCTTGAATTGATGCAAAAACTCATTGTGAGCAAACGCGGCACCCATCTTGCGCACAGCTTTCTCATGTCCAAATTTTCAGTCAATATACGATGTACATAATTTTTTGAAAGGCCTATCATTTTTTATTTTTGGATGGTCATCCGATACAATTTTATAGATTTTCTTTAAGATTTCTGGGGCGGTTACATCATTTGGTCGACCACTGCGCTGTTCATCTCAACAGCTCGTACAGCCTCATCTAATTTTACTTGTATCATGATGTATTTACTACAACTCGACTCTAATAATGGGAATATCGATTTGAAATATGATAGATAGAATTTCATATGGTGTACCAAATACATATCATAGTAGCGCAACATATAACGATACATAATAATTGAATTCCAATTGTAGTCCAATATTTGTTGAGTTTTCCTTTTTACGTCAATCGTTTGATCATAGTTTGATATAGAATATGTATTATAAAGCACGTTGAAGAATCATCCAATACAACGTCATTCAATACAACGTCAACATTCTAGTACTATATTTATCATCATCATCATAGTGCAGCCACATATCTATTAATTCAGGTCATCCAAATCAATATTTTTGCTCACCATCGTACATTAACGCCAAATCGAGATACTATTTTAGTAAATGCCAAAAGATTTCGACTCACTGCCATAATTACTCCTTCAAAATATTGCTCTTCTATGTAAGAAATTCTTATTAGGTTATTTTGAGATAGAGTTATTTAGCAATATGGGATATTAGAGCGCCATCGTATCCGCAACGATATATCGTCGTTGACACTGCGCAAGTATTGTCAACGGCGATATATCGCTGTCTGGACAATTTATAAGGAACCATTTATGGCATCAACACTTTATCGTCTAAATTATAATGCCTTATCGTTCTATGAGCGTCTTTGTGTTCATAGAAGGCAATGTTTATTTTTTTTTTCATTCAAGTTCTAAAACATCTGCGTATGTATCTATATTTTTTTATTACTACGTTTACTTTTCTTCCCCTCGTCGAATGAAAACAGCATGCAATGACGCAAATGTTCTTCATCGATTGTCAACCTTGACATTGCTTATAAATAACAGTAGGAAATATAACAACTCTCACTTTACAGTGGTGATAAAAAAAATACGTGTTTCCTAAGCCGTGACTCGATACAGACTGTAAAATGGGACGCCTACAAAGTTTGATTACTTTTTCGTCTCCGTATCCTGTACAGATGCTTAATAATCGGTTTCTGCGTCAGTTCGTGCGGCATTAAATTTTCAAGTTGGGATATCCAAAATTATATGTAATATGATGACGAAATAGTGAGCATACAAAAGACTGTATCTAGAATGGCGTATGTTTATAAGCTTACTGAATACAAGCAAAGATAACATGTCCAAATGGCTAGACAAAAAATAGTGGCATAACGAAGAGGATTATATAATTGGAATCATGATATTGTGAACGAATGGAAGGTAGACCAAAAAATACCCAGGTTGAAACCTTGGACTTGACAAAAAGAAGACGATACAAATAAGATAAAGCGATACAAATACTGCAATGTCGAATTTTTCAATGTCATCAATTTGCTGTTATCGATTTGCAGGATGTGCTTTCAAATATTGAAGCATGCTTATTCTTTGATTCGATGATAGATATTGGCATTAAATTAAAATTTACAAAGCTGCAATTTTGACTAGAAGTAGTTTACGTTAATTGTTGTTAAATAAACGTCGTTTATTTTCGATAAAATGTGTCTAGGACTTCGATAGACGTGGCTAAAGTTGAAGCATGGGAACTTGATTGAAATATTGCAAATTTCAAAGCATTGCAATTTTAAGTAAATATAATATTTATTATAAGCAGCTACTACATAATTTAGTCTTGTAGGTATAAGACATTTATATAATATTTATTTACAGACTTATTGACTAGATGCCTGAGTACTATGTTGTAATAACGACATAGTTATTGCAATTCGCATTTATTTGACATTTTTATTTTTTCCCGAATTCTCACCCGATAAATTGGCAACCCCGATCCCAATTCTACTGCATTGTGCTGTCCTGAATGCTTTGAAATACTTCCAACTGTGCGTACAATGCAGCAAACCCAACAGCCCCATGACATAATTGTAAATAGCAGCAGTGTCTGAAAAGACTTATTAAAAACTTCCACTCACGCTAAGAACGCTGATATTAAGCAATTTAACCCGTAAACGGACGCGTTCTTAAAATTTAATCCGATGCCATAAAATGCACGAAATATAACGAAATCATAGCAAAATTATGGTGATAATCGGCAAATATAATATGCACACTATTGGCTTTCTAAAAAGATAACTGTTCGCTATATGAGGATTTTACATCGAAAAAAAATTGGAGATGATAAACACAAATAGCGTTTAAATTTATGATCGTTGAGTAATAAAAGCGACATAACATTAACACCCATGGAACATAATTTTCTGCAATTAAATATAAATTTATTAGCGAAAATGCTTAAAGCCTTCGACAATCGTATATTTATAACTCTTCCTCTTCATTTCGTTTCTTTCTTGCATCGGTGGCAGATTAAAAAATACCAAAAAAACAACTAGACTAGCCACATTTTAGATGAATAGTTTCGCTTTCGTCGGGTGCCATCCCAAATATTTACGAGAGACTTGGGCTCATTTCCCATTTATAATCTAACAAAACTCGTTTTATTAGAGATTTTTTTCGTCCATATTAAAATACTCATTTCCGACGAAGCAGTATTGCGTCGGCATAAAAACAGACCACAATCTTGTGTCAAATATCTCTTGTCAGTCCGCAATTTCGATGCTTCGCTCTTCAATTCTTCAATCTAAAAATCGTTTCAACTAAACGATTTCGGATGGCACCATATGGATATAATTGAAATATAGTTATATTATTTGCGGACAACATTATGAAATATTGTGCTCATTGAATCGAGTGATTCGTTGCACTTCACGTCTCGATCGTGGATCCAATCCTACCTTATTAACTATTCAGAATCGAGCGTGATCACATGGTTACGATCGTTATTACATTATCACGCCATCCATCTAATTTGCAATCGAAGATTTCACGATTGAATATTATACTGTCGAGATCTTTGATTTAATCGAACAACTTCTAAAAATGGAATCCGAAACGCCGTTTTAGGCGACTTAATAACTGGAGATGAGAAATGGGTTATTTGCTCTAATTATGGACGCAGAAATTAGGCCAGATCCACACTATGGTGCCAGTAACGGTTCGATCTCGCTCCGGTCTCGGTCCGATCAAATATTCTTACACGAGAAACAATGAGCGTATTCACACTCTGGAACGATACGATAGTGTGAATATGCTCATTGTTTCTCGTGTAAGAATATTTGATCGGACCGAGACCGGAGCGAGATCGAACCGTTACTGGCACCATAGTGTGGATCGGGCCTTAATGGCTATTAAAAGGTCAGGTGGCCAAACCGACCCCTAAGCCCGGCCTAACAACAAAAAAGTATTTTGTCTGTTTGATGGGACTGTAAGGGTATCATTCATTTTGAAACACTTAAACCTGGACAAATAATAAATGCAATACTTTATTATGAACAATTAGATAACTTAGCGGCAGAAATGCAAAAAAACGACCCACTCTCGTGCATCGAAGACAAGTGTTTGTACCCCAGACAATACGACATCCTCCTTATTCTTCAGACATCGTTCCGTCAAAGTTCCTTCTTTTTGTATCTATGCAGCATTATTTGGATGGGAAAAATTACAAAACAAACGAGGAGGCCAAAAATGGACTTTTAGAATATTTTCATTCAAAGCCCGTGATGTTTTATGACAGGGGCATTAAAATATTAACAGATATGTGGGGAGAGGGTATATATAACGATTGAAATTAAATTTTGTATTAATATGCTAGAAATTAAAAAAATATATGAGCATTTAAATAATTCATGTAAAAAACGAAAATCTTATGGGTACCTTTTTTTTAGCGCAAGGAGGAGAAATGTATTAAACACACGTACCGGGCAGGATGATAAGAGCTTGATTATTAAAACTAACCTATATGGTAGGATGATCGCGTATTTGCGAGCGTGTTTAGTGTCCATTAATCAATTCCAGTGATTTAGAAAGAGCACTCTTGTACGTTGAGCTCGGAGAGAGACAGAGATATTGTGGGCGATACGTTGGGCGACGAATGTGTTAAACTGACTACTCGGTTTAACAATTTGAGTAGTGAGCTAATTTAAAATCTTCATAATCTTAGATGCTATATTTGCTTGTCCTCCACTTATTTATCAAGACCGCAGCGGTACATATGATGCTTATATTTAACACTCTCGTCACTCAAGATGAATCGTTGTTGTTTCTCACGGAGCCACGAACGAAAAGTGAAGATAAGCAAGTATAAGACAAGGCTAAGAATGCAAATTTTGAGAGCGATTTCGAAAGATATTTAGACAGTTGTCATCTGAAAGACATTATAGAAATACATTAATAAAGTTAATATTTGCAAGTCGTTATAGAAATACGTAACAATGAGACGCTGGGTTCGCTTTTCGGAGACGCGCATTTTTGGCGGAAGCAGCGATGAACGAGTTAAATAAATAAATACTGTCGATAGCACAAAATATTCGGTCATTCGGAATTTGGGTTAACGATCTATACAATCGTTCGATGTACGCAGGAAGCTCTCCGTCTCTGTCTTTCATGCACAGTTATGGAACTGGGTTACGTTTTAGCCGGCTCTGTCTCTTTCCGAGCGCAAGACACAAGAGTGCTGGAATTCGCTCGCAAATACGCGAGCGAATTCCATACAGGTCAATCATCACATCACAATCATCCTACCATACAGGTTAATAATGAATATTTTTTCTTAATAAATAATGTGTTTTAAAAATATGAAATAAAAATTTGTATTGTAAATATGATATTATAATCGAAACCAAGTAGAAATTAGATTATTTGGATTATCCGTATTTATGCATCCCCGGTAGTCCCCCGGATAATCGAGAGTCTATTGTAATAGCTCATTTACAATATCCGAATCAAAGCTTAAAAACACAGTCAATTAACAAAGATGAATGTATGAGATTTAACCTATTCTGGATTCATATAAACTAGACGAAAAGTCTCTCAGAATGCTCATCATGATTTAAGAAGACATTCATGTTTTTTTGCATTTGCGTCAATTCTTACAAAGATGATTAACCCTTTTATGAGCGAGAGTACAATGTTTGCTACGAAGACCATCATTTCATAGTAGATAACAGAAGTCTGAAGATTTCGAGGAACGATAGTTTTTCCTGATAATCAAATATTTAGATCATTTTATTGATTCAATAAAAGCGATAACATAACAGATAACTTTATTTATACGAAATGAATCATTTTTATATATTGCAAATCGTATTAAAAAAAAAACGGGAAAGATTTCCAAGAATTTTCTTTTCGGTTCCCTGAAACATTATGCGTCAGTCGGTATAATTTCGCAACGACGTTATGAAGATATACGTTTATTTCTGTGTATATGGAATATTTTCACCGCATTCTTACAAATATTTTCTAGAATATCAATCATGGCATACATTAACCTTATACCGAAATATGCAAGAACGGAGGGATCCGCAAAAATGCTGAAATTTACTCAGGAACCGGTTTGGTTGAGCGCGAATATTTACATACCGCCCGTTCCTACCCCAAGCATAAAATCGCAGATAAAAAAGATTCCGCATTCAGCCCGCTTTATACACATTTTTGAATCACCACTCTTCTTCACAAAATTCTCACTAAAATCTCGCTTTATAACGGGGGATGAATTTAGCAGAGGGTATACACAGAAAAATAAGTCGGCAGAATATCCCACCGGAGGCGGCGCCAAAGGTGGAAGATGAATGCGACAAAGATAGTTTTTACTAAAGACTTTCTAGCAGGGGGCTCTAAGCTCCAAAGTGACACGATAGGCACATTGGAAGATAAATTACCGAAAAACATCCCCTATGCGGAGGTTCTCATTGAGGGAAGTCGGTCGTATACGAGCGTGCGCGAAAATTATTCGCCGAAACTGAATAAAAAGGCGTAGGGATTTTTATTTCATGGAAAAATGCCAAGATTTTCAGATAGAAGTTGATATTATTCCTTATTTAATTCCAGGCCGGCGGTGCAAAGGGTCAAAGAAGGTGGAGGAAAGCGAATGCGACGTATATAAAAGCAATAAAAACATGCTGCGTGACCTCTTTTCTGAAGAGTTGAAAATGCCGGCAGATAGTTTTAATAGTCCAAACCCAAACATTATTTTCGCTTCTTAAACATCACTGTTTTAAAATTATAATAGAATTTAAAAAATCTAAAAGAATACTGAAAAAAATTTCGCTAAAAGATACAAAATCAGCGATCAAGTCTAAATATAACGACGTACATTAACGGAATCGATTGTGTCAATTTAGTTAATTAATGTTAATTTTGATTTGTGTGTTAGTAATATATGAACAAATAACATACGGAATACAAGCAATATTATTTATAACAGACAGTGCAAAATTTTCCCGGAAATAGATGATTAGTTATGGTGATAACCCGTTGCTTTTCATGTATAAAATTAGAATAAGGTTACTCAAAAAGCTACATAATGCAGACAAATCAATCGCTCATAAACGGGCCTGCCCAGATTTATTAATCGCTCCAATATTTACTATTTCAGTACCAAAAATCAAAGCAAATTTGGATCGAAATGATCAAAAAGTAATATTCATCATAGTTGAGCCACACGTAATCTATTGCAGTACTGGACACTTTATTTGAATATCTAAGAACTATATAAATATCGTATATATCATAGGTTCAATACTGAAGACAACATGACAGATTATATAGATTGAACAGTTTTCTTCGGTATTTATTGGAACACTTCTTAATACAAGAATGATGATTTTACTGGGAAGAACTTTCTGGAGTACATAGAGTCCAGTCCTTCCTTCCCTCACAATGTTGCCAGATTAGGGCCAAATCTACGTGACTAGGGAATCCAATCCCGGGATCCCGGACAGTTTTAGGTGCTCATGAATCCTGGGATTAGTAAACGTAATCCAGAAAAAATCGGGATTAAATTTTTTATCTAACAGAAATCGTACACCTCACCAACACGTTGAAGGCTACTAAATTCTCGCAGAAATCTGGACGCTTGGAAACAGTGGCGTAACTACTAATTGGCAAGCTTAGGCGACGCATATGTTTTTCAAATTGTTATATTATCCTTTCCCTACCGGTGATGTATTTACTACACCTCGACTCTAATAATGGGAATATCGATATGAAATATAATAGATACGGGGTTTAGAATTTTTGTATTCCTCCGTATTATAATCACGAATCACATCAAAGTATTATAGTCTATAAGTATTCATCTGCAGCGACGGAAATAAATAATTTGTCGGGAAATCGGGAATTTTGCGAGTTTTAGTCCGCGTCGCAGCAGAAAGGAATTTTATCAGTCACATTGATGGTGTTATACGAAAATGTAGCTAAAACTAGCATTTAAATATCTGATATACGCCATGAAAAACCATATCAAAATGATTGGCAATGGTCCTATAAAAACGAGATTGTTAAAAGCCACAAAAAAAAATGAAAATCAGAAGGAAGAAGATCACGAGAAGAAGGTGGATTTAATATAATAGTAACTCCTATTGAAAAATCATAATATTTTATTGGTATTTAATGTTTTAATGGTGCAAGATGGCGTTGGATCTATTGATGAGTTCTGGGCGAATTTCTTTTTCAATCTTTCTAATTGTTTACAATACACATCTGAAGTAATCAATTCATTGTTTGGCGGCAATTCAAAATGAACGAACCCTTACACGCCCAGATAACAAGACCAATCAAAATAAACTGACCAATGACCGTTTCAATGCGCATAGAAAAAGAAACATTACAAAACTTATGCCCATAATAGCGTCTCAAATAGGATCACTTTTAGTACTTATTAGAAATTGAAGCACGACATGTGAGTGCATACTCATCAAAGAGTTAAGAAGTGCATCTCGGAATCACTTCTATATCGGTAATTTTAATAGATCCGATATCCATTTTTTTATGATACAATACTTAATTCAAAATTTGGATTTAAAGCCCACCGTACCAACCCATTTTTAATTATCATAAATTGGGTCGTAAATTAGAAATTCCCCATAATATATGTTTTTTTAAAGAATATTAATAAGCACGTAATACATTTACATATTTTCCTATCTTAAAGTACATTTAATTAATTCTTATCCAGGATGTAATCACGCATTGACAAATTTGACTACTGTAGATTGGTTCACTTACAGTCATGATTAAATTGTCACTTTCATGTTAAAATGCTGCTTGACACGCAATGATAAAAATGCATTTATTTAAACACGCAGACTTGCATTATTAACAATTTAAAAGCCGAGTGCATCAATTTGTGGTCTTGGGAACACCAGAGGGTGGGATTGCCATTTGTTCATTTTAAGCATGTGCCCATTTATCACCATAATAAACACGCTATTTAAGTTTTAGCATGATGTAATACGTGATGTCTTGTGATGATCATTGCTTTACACTACCAAAATATTTAAAGAATTATTCACGTTTTCAGTATGTCTGAGGAGAGCACTCTAAATATCGGACCAAAAAATATTAAATAATAATAGCATCGGTGTTCATATTCGATAATGTGGCAGATTTGATACAAATTCTTTGATTTGAATGAGCGAAAATTAAATATAAACATGGCAAATCAAGCAATCGGAGGCAATTTTCTTCGTTTGAATATTTATTATGGGTACCTAAAGACGACTGTAATAGTTTTCAGTGTCCTAACTTTTGCGACCGCTGGATATAGAGGCCATTAAGACTTTAACTTTAAATTCGTATTCGGATTACAAAAAGTTGAGGCCGATGAAAATGGTTAAGCTCTTCTCGAAATGGATTCAAACAGCAGCCGACGTTCTCATCGGGAGTTTTGCTTCTTTTTATTCGCGTCACGTATGTATCGATTTGTGGCGGTCATAAATGCTACTGGCAATTAGTAGTCCGGATAAATAAACCTGGTCGTAAAAAAGAAAATTACTTTTTGAACACTTCGTCTGCTATGTTTTCGGGACGCTGCCGGAGCAGTAGCTAACTCGGCGGGAATCCATCCAGAGTGGAAATCAAATTATCTTGGATGTAATTGAAGAGTAAATTCAGTTTGACTTCTTCCGCTGGAGCTCGTTAATAAAAGTTAAATTTCTACCTTTGTCGATTACATAAACTCGATAAAGAGAAATATGTTGTGCTGGAACTCAGTTTCAAATAATATAAAGAATTTAAGTCTAACCAATTTTCATACTACGTATATTTTCTACGTTTTTATATAACTGTAAACATTCACGATGCAGAAAAATACGTAAAAATGTCAACCATCATACAAAATATTCATGAAGCGAATTCCATATATCCTTTTAGTGCTGTTGGCATGAGAAAAGGAAGAAAAAAAAACGTGAGTCTCATACAAACATCCTGAGCAAAAATAAAATATATTAAAAAATTCAATGAAAAATATCGATTGATTAACATTTTATAGTAATATACGTCATCAATATTAATTGTATAAAAAGGAGCTTTCAGCGGGATAAATTCCTAAAGGATAGATCTCTCGATTGATCCAATGAAATCATCACTATTCCAGCATCAGTTCTCATCATTGAAATGACTTGAATATCACGCTGGAAACACGACAAACATCCCAGACGGTGTTTTTTGGATGCTTCTTATTACATACGTGATCGCTTTGACAAATACTGCAGCAGCATTTGAAGCACACATGTTCTTCTTTCAGCATGCCTCGCTAGAAATATGGGATCATAAACGTGTGAAACTGCTTTTCAGCAAATTTAAAAATGCATGCAAAAAAAAGCATGATAAATCTACCTTTTTAATTCGATAAACTTCATGTAATCTAAAGGAAATAAGCTACATATGCAATGGTAATGGATTGGTTCAGAATAAAGCTGAATGGAAGAATTCAATTAGATGTGCTCTTTTTCGATAGCAAAAAATAGGCATGATGATTAACACATTGCTTGCGGCAGCATTTCATACAAAATAATCAACTTTATATTTGGAAGGTGGAAAGAAAGTGATAATTTTGCAGTTTTAGTCTTTAAGAACTGCTTGATCTGCTTCTTTTTAAAACTGTTTTAGATTGTTTCTCTCGTCATTATTCCCTTGTAAAATATTGATTTCTAGATAGTTATAATGTAAATATATTACAAATTTAACTATGTTTATACAAGTATAATCTACTATAGGAAAATATACTGGCGATGCAAATCTGTACAAACAATTCCGAGCCAAAATAACCCCGCAAATAAAGTGTTAATAACAAAGGATCAGGATGAAAGATGGGATTATTAATATCAATTGTATAATTTCGATGAACTTTTTCATTGCGCTAGCGATATCGACGATAGACGGATTTAATTCTTTAAGCGTTTCCACGGAAACACAAACATTAACCCCTTAAAGAGGTAAGACACAATGTAGTGTCCGAATTCCAGTGACTTATAAAGAGCATTTTTACACGTTGAGCTCGGAGACATACAGAGACGGAGAGATTGTATAGATCGTTAACCCAAATTTATCGACTAATAATATGTGAATGATATAATTAATCGATTTCAAGTGTATTGTATATGTTTACTCGAAGAAATGATTGAATTTTGTGCGCTATCGACATTGTTTATTTATTTATGTACAAACTTTATACACACTGCAGCGGTTCTGACAGATAAGTGGATTTGTATGACAATAAGTGGCAGACAAGCAAATATAGCATCTAAGATTATGATGATTTAAAATTAGCTAACTACTTAATAACGTGGAATTAAAAAGCAGTTTAAAATTATTCAAATGAAGCTGAATAAACACAAAGAAGTGTAGTTTTGTTTGTTGCAAAACGAACTGGATATTGAAATAATAATAAGTTTACCTAATAATGATGCCGTTTACAGCGTCAAGTCACAAATTGGCCGTACAGTTGTGTTGGCAGTCGTAAAAACGTATATTTATATGAAGCTTGTTCGATCAAAGCGCACATTAAATATGTGTATTCAAATACGCATATTTGTCTACGGTGTGACACGCATGATTCTCTCCAAAATATTTTCATACGCATAGTAGATAAATAGTGTCTCAAAATGAAATGCTTATCTTGTTTGTTTCCATAACAGAGCGTACATATTGAAGCGATTCAAAATTAGATAACTATTTTAGAAGCAATCACTATTACAGTTTATTGTACATTGTGTTGCAACATAAGTACAATTATTTTACGCTTAAAAAAGGTGTCATATCTGCTATTAAAGAGCGATCTCCATAGGAATCTTTTCTAGGAAAATGCGATAATTTTCTATTTGCCTTCCAAGCGTGTTTAAGTTTGGTTAGGATAAATAAGAATTTTAAGCAGAAGAGGATCTATGAGCGAGTGGCGAAATTATCATCTTATTACAAAGATATGATAGCGATGTACATTATATAACATGATTGCAATCCTTAAAACAGTGATAGTTAATCCTGGTTTTCATTGCCTCACTAAGCTATTAGATAATTCCGAGAGCTTAACACTAAGTATACCGCACCCGTCAATTCGACGGAATTAGAGCTTCATGAACAAAATTCACTATTATTTCCTAGTATTTTTGCTGTTTATTATTTATGGAATGATACGATATTTCTTCTTTGACAAATGGTGAACTAATCAGAACCCAAATTTCCGATTTGTCGAACTGAATATCAATATGCCGCCTCGAGAACGACTTACTACAAATTCTGAAGACAATAAAATCGAATTATCTTTAAACAAGAATGAAAACGAGATGCCTGAATCTCAAAGTGTAGATATTTAGACGAATTTAAAAGCCTGGATGAAAGGTAAAGTTTTTGAGCAATGGTATGAAAAACAGTTCATACCAGAAGTAAAAAAGATCAAAACTCCATAGATAAAAGAGGGAAAACATTATTATTACTAGACAATGCACCATCCCACCCATCTATAGCCAGGTCGATGAAATGTTTACGGTAAAATTTCTTCTACCAAATGTCACGTCGGTAATACAACCAATGGATCAGGGTGTAATAGAAACATTCAAACATTTATATAACAATTAGATGCTTGGACGATTATTGCTAGTAGACGAAAATAATGAAGAAACAGTTATCACCATCATGTGCATATGTGAATCTAGACAAATAAAAAATATTCATATTTTCCCTGTCAATTATAATTATTTTCGATTATCCGGATTCTCATTATCGGGACTACTTTCATCCCCAATTAAGTCCAGATAATAGAGGTTCTACTGTGTATGCCAAATAAGCCATATATAATTCGCATAATTTTGGACATGGAATATATTATAAATTTTTAAAATTATATGCAGATTATTACAGGGATGGACGTTTATACCAGGGGATGATGACATTTTCTGACATACGAATTTTGCTTTTTATTTCACAGCGAAGCATTTTTTTGCTTTTATCCTTCCTCTGGTGACTGGATGGAATGGTTGGTATATTTCAGTGACTATAATAGATAATTTCTTGAATGCTTTGAATCCAATGAGAAGATCCACTCGGAAATGTTTAAATAGAAGGCGGCCGTTCGTATAATTAGCAGCAAAATCTAGAGCGATGGTGATATTTAAGCGACTTTCAAATTTCGGCGGCAGAAATACAGCGGCCGAATTCGTCGAAGCGCATGAAAGACCATTTTCTAATTAGATCGAAAAGTAATTCCAATTCCAAAAATAGTCTCATAAAAAAATGAAAGTATGGAAATATAGAATAGCCGCCACTGTGGCGTTTCAAGGCAAAAGCAGCGAATGACCAACAAAGCGTTACATCACACAGCAGAACCGCTACAATGGACATACCAGCACTGATAGCATATCAGGTGCTCATTGTCTGCATCGATATATTGCGAATATATTTTGCAAACAATCTTTTCGATTGGAAAAATTGGAAATCGCTTGTGGAAGAGGTTTAGGCGAGTTTCGATCGCATGTCCCAAAATAACTATCCACAGCGAGACCGAAAGAAGAGCAGGAAGGTATGCGCGCAAAGCTTGGGGATTAGAAGATGGGCAATAGCGAAAGCTTTCACTTAACTTTCCGCATATTGATCAAAGGGCTTAACCAGTGATCCTGTTCACTGGATAGAAAACATATAGGAGGGCTTAACATTTTTAGCCCTGAAGGAACGAAAAACACGAGAGTGGAATTTCTTTGAACGGAAAAAAGTTCAACGCTCCCTCTAACGTCAATTCGACCATCGATTCCCAGGATGCTTCAATTAAAACATGAATGTACTTCCATTATTGAAGATTACCATATTCATGTACCAAATTTGCATGGTGGAAGCGCAAATCCAGCATCAAAGACCACATGCGAAGAACGAAATTGTCTAGATAGCTAAACACGAAACAAATTATAAACACCGGGTACGCAGACGCAATAAATTTTTGCACAAATAAATCTTGAAAAGGGGTACATTAGGGTAAATTGGAATTTAGTGGTTCTAATCTGTCACAGTCCTGGCGGGACCCTGTCTCAATCGATCCCACAAAATAAACTACAAGTCTACAAATTTCAATTTAAACAGGATACGAATTTGGAATTGCGAGGTGTATAAGGAGGATCAATATCAATACATCGCTATAACCGATAACAATTAATATAACGCTTTTATCAACGTCCAAATCTCATATATTTTCAATTATTAATCCTATCCGTCGTTATATAAAATCGATACACTTAAATCTTTTTTTGTGCGGTAGATGTGTTCCGCGGAAAATCGCACAAAAAAGCTATGACTTACATAGAAAAAGTGAAGTTACGTTCCATGGATTTTAGAAACCGCATAACTTTGAAACAGCTAAAAAAATATATTCAAAATCGCATAAAAAAAAGTTAATAAAAAAACAGGAAAACAATAAGGCAATAAAAAGATAACATTTTTGGTATTAAAGGACGTCTTGCATCATTAGTAAAATTTTAAGGATGTCTGACATCTGGCATCTCAAGTGCCGATTCTTTTGTTGAATTTTCGATATGACTCAAAATCTCTCTCTTCTTCGAAAGAAATAGTATACCCAGTGTCAATGTCATTATTGTTCTTTGTAGATCTTCTCTTTCCAACAATATAATTCATAATTAGTAAAGATGTCACTATGGTCCCTAACAAAAAAAAAACCACAAAATGGCGACTGTTTTAGATAGAATAGAAATTTAAAAAAAAAAGAAAAAATGTTTTAACAAAAATCGCATAACTTCGAAATCGCACAAAATCTAATCAGCATATTTTTTACTCGATGTCTAAGATTTTTTTAAATTACTGTCACACATTTTGCGAGTAATAGACGTGAAATATGCAATTTTAAAGGTACAAATACATCCAATGGCGTCGTTTATAATTGCTCGCTATAACCGTGATTTCGTTGTAATAATCAATTTCGATTGTGTTTGTAGCAATTGATACGATCGATTCGATTTTATGACGGCATTCTTCAGCGACGACGTGCTGTTTTCAATCTATTTACGATTTTACTCTGCCCAAAATATTCTCACGTAAGTATTTCATCATCGTATAACAACCACAAGTAGTCCACATAAGGACTAATCGCTTTCCATGCGTCGAGCAGTGAAATGCAGATTAGAAATTGTTTTTGCTTAATAAATATCATAAGAAATAACACTTTGAACCCACATTTTTATCGACGCATGTCAAGCAAAATTATTAAAAGGACAATCTTATCATGGCGACAAGTGTATCGATCTATAGTAGCTAATTTTTTTGTAATTGTGGTTACGGCAGTCAAAAAGATAAGATGGAAATAAACAACACTGGAAGCAACAGATGATAATTTCAGATATTGAATTTGAAACATATATAAATATAGATCTGAGTGTGGTTTAGAGTCGAATTCAAAATTCATATTAGAAATTTGTTCACAACACAATAGGATATCCCCGATATTTTTAATTTTATGCTAATTTTAATCGCCAATTTTTGTGTCAACAGCCGAACGCAAACACCAACAGCTGATTGCAGACATCAACATCAGTTGTAGCACTGAACTGAGTACAGTTTAACAAAACTGGTTTTGCTGTATAGCGGCAATACACATGCCGTAGCTCATCTCATAAATTCCAGAATGATTGATCATTTGTACCAGTTAAATGGAAGATGAAATCGCATTCCTTTTTCCTGGCAGGCGAAAAAGACTTGGGGGGGGGGGATGATAGACTCGAAGCTTTAAAGTGGAGTCGATCGAAAACCTTGGTTATCTTCGAGCTGATCTTGATCATGCATGAGAAAAAGGCTCCTCGTCTTCTGATTAACCCCTTAAAGAAGACAGAGACGGAAAAAGTATGTTGCGTACATCGCACGATTGTATAGATCGTTAACCCAAATTTATCGACTAATAATGATATGTGAATGATATAATGAATCGATTTCAAGTGTATTGCTAATGTTTAGTTGAAGAAATGACCGAATATGGTGTGCTATCGACAGTGTTTATTTATTTATGTACAAGCTTCATACACACTGCAGCGGTCCTGACAGATAAGTGGATTTGTACGACGATAAGTGGCAGACAAGCAAATGTAGCATCTAAATTTATGATGATTTTAAATTAGCTCACTACTCAAAGGGCTTAAGCTTTATTTCTTATATCTCTTTTTCTAAACATCTTGTCTTTTCCTAACCGTGGAATGGATTAATAGTTGATCAAGAAGATTAATTCGTTCCGGGGACCCCACGGGTGACCAGAACGAGTATCGCATTTGCGACCTTCTTGATTGATCTGTTGAATAAATATTGAAAAGTTTTCCAGGCAAACGCAGTCAAAAACAATTCCAAACATATCACGTGTTTTTAAAAGTATTTTAAACCACAATCCATGACGAATACTTCCACAACTGAGCATAAAAACAAATTTGCATGATGATCAAAGATACATAATTAATACGACGCTTCAAATATGTATTGCACAAAGACTTTTCATAATTTAGAGCCTTAAAATAAATACAAGAACACATTTCAAGATAACGCACGTCCGATGCCATGTTATAATTTATCACAGTGCATTATCGACACAACCTTCGAAAAATTCCAATAATTTGCAACGGTGGCATTATGTACAGTTTCTGCGACGTTCAGAGTTTGAAAACCAGCCCAAAACTACAACAAAAGAGAACTTTCTTCCCATTATAAAAAAATCAATCATTACAAGAACAAATTATACGTCGAGAGCATTGTCTTTGGATTCTTAGAGCGATCGAGAGGTAATAACGGGCATGAGAGAATAGTGGCTCATTGTGGATAAAAATCGGTCATTCTTATGCAATTATGATGAAATCGTATATCGGCTGTGATTCTAATCGGAGGCTTTCATGGGAAATATATTTTCATCCACTTCTGCGAACCTATGCATCGGCCATCATTAATTTAATTATGGCGATATTGCTTATCGAGCCATATTGCGAGCAATTCTATTTTATTATCTATTGTATTGTTTTCCAATAAAAATATAAGCATGTGTTAATATGTATAAACATCCTGTGAGACAGGATTCTGACTATCGAAAACGTTCAGAGGGATACGAGTGATGTGTGCTTGGAATAACGAAGAGAAATTGCCGTAGAAATAAACGTAACCATATGGTAACATAATCATTGTTAAATATTCACATGGATATCGAATTATTTGTCGTGTTTCTGTGACGCATAATTTTGCGAAAACAATTCACGACACACGGAAATGACAACTTGAAATTATTTCATGAAAATGGAAGTATTTTCACTATAAATAAAGCAGGATTTTTCGACACGGGTGCCGGGAAATCGATCCGCTCATTCGTCATATCAGCGGTCTGAAAAGCGGACCGATTGAGCATACAAATATTTTGGCCACTTTGTCATCTTTTAGGGATTTTTCTGTTAGATAATTGCCACGGGTGCTTATTACCCTAGTTACGGCTCTGTTGGCACATTATCTAAACGATAAACGCTTCCGAAATCATATTTTTATATATTTCGATTCTAAGGCGAACGAATTTTTCAAAAGAGAAATTGAAAAACTTGAAAACCTGTAGTAAACAGTAATTAGTAATGAAATTTGTTTTGTATGCTTTTGTAAATAAAAATTAGCTTTTGGAAAAAATAAATTAACTATTTCGTGGTTAAACAATCGGCATGGATTTTTCGTTATATCTAATACTTATTTAAATATCGTAAACAACATGTATTTTACCACTAGTATAAATATCAAAAAGTTTAATAAGTTCTTAAACTGATTTTAAATTAAGTTTATAGCGAAAAAACATTGCGTAAAACCACAGACATGGAACATATTAATATATTTCCTTCAATTGATGTGTTAATACAATATGGGAAGGTCATAGAGCAAAGCGAATTGATTGAATGGTCTAAAAATGACTAACAAACAGATAAATGAATGAGACTGGTTTTTGAATAGAAAAGCATTTGCTCTGGATTGGAAACCATCATGATGACTATAATCTATTTATTAGATCAAATAGCAATTTTTGCACAGACAATTTGATCTCAATGAATTGAGATACTTGGCTGAAAATAAACTTTCACTAGTCTTCGGATGAATGCATAAGATACTTTTCCTCTTAATCAATTTGAAATGAAATTCTTGAATTGTATAACGTTAAATGTAATCATTAGTTTTTCAGCAAAAAAAATCATCTAGTACAATAAGTTTCATTGTTCCCATCATAAATAGAAGGAGCTACAATGATGAAACAATCAAGGAATTTTGGGGGAAATAATTAGGATACTTGAAAATTGTGTATACAAGTTGGAATTTTAGAAACGTTGAATAGCATCCAAAGAAACGACGAAGGCAGATCTTTCATCCTTCTTTATGAATTGGGTATCGATGCAAGATAGAAAGTCATCAGCTATAATTAATATAAAGATTACCTTTTCTGGCTTTCCAACGTCTGTAACAATCAAAGACATTCGGGCACGACGCCATTGCATCACTTGCACATGCAAACTCAACGACCCAACTTGTCGCATAAGGGTACTAAAATGCCGAACGTGCGATAACACCGGAGGCACTTGATGCACGAACGAGGACACCACAGGAAGACCACGAAAAGAGTCTTCAATCGAGAAGATAAGTTATTCGACAACCGATAGAGAGTGTCCAAACTATTGTCCAAAAATTTGCACACAAAGCAACATAAACGTCGCCGGCATATAAAGAAGAGCAGCCATTGTCACGAACCATCGCACGCGTGCCTTCACCATCGCGATATTATAAATGGTAAAACGTACCCTGTCGAAAGTCAGCGTCGTCTAACAATATCAGCAATCGTCAACAATGCTTGGACAAACACTGAGGAAAAATATTCACAACACATGACCAATTTGTAGAGAACGCAACAGGTAAATGGTTAAAATACCATATCAAATTGATTGAATTATGAATGTGTCTTTATTTGAAGCATATTTTAACACATCTTTTGCGGGAAGCTTGGATCACAGCCAGCCGAACACCGATATCGAGCGTTACTATGATCACAATCCTGTTTATTTCAAAACATTCCTATATTTAGACGAAATTTATGAATACACATAACATATCTGAATAGCCTTGGTTGCGGGAAGACGTGCTTCCTGTGGTCAGATCGCATGGTTTCTCTCGTGATTAATAAATAAGTTATCTAAGACGAGAGCCTTTCAATTTAACATCCGTCTATCTCCATTCGATCGCTCGGCTACTCAGTTCTGCTACTACGGCAATCCGAGAGCAAAACGGACCCGCGTGCGATCGCGGCAATCTCGACAAGCACACGGGAGTGGGGCGCGACTCGAAGACTCCCCTCCATTATTCATGGGCTGGATCAAAGATGTGATACTAAGGGGCAAAAAATTTGCAATCATAAGTCACTTCATCACTTGTTTTCATTATGCTTTCGTTCGAATCAGAAGGAAGATTATCTAATAATAATACTGCTCTCCGAGGCAATCCCTTATTTTTTTAAAAATACCTTAAACCTCTGGAACCCATTTGTTTTGGTAATTAAATCATCCTTATTGCTTTAAAGATAATTCGCAAACCAGATAATACCCGCCCGGATAATTGAAAGTACACTGTACTATGTTTAGGTATCTAGTCGGCAGATATTGGTCATTAGAAGACACATCTGATGTATCCAAAACAACATTAAGTTCATAAACAACAACGCAAAGGGGTATAAATGTCGTTTTTGGCTATTAAAACACTTTCACAAACAAAAATTAGAAAAGACTGACCCCGCATAAAATGTGTTAATAGATACCACCACGTAAGGAACACAATTTCTGATTAGTTCAACGTCTATTTATCGTCAGCTCGCACTTTTGGCGAGCATTTCTAGCAACGATATAACGCTGCTTTGCACACAAATGATTAAGTCAGTTGATCATTTTTTTAACCTTTCCTTTACTATGGTGTATTTACTACACTGAAATTTAGTAAAGTTGTAATAATGGGATTTTTTACAACATTACTACATTAAATTGATATATATAATCGAATATCAATATGAAACATAATAAATACGGGGTTTCAGAATGTCATATGGCGTACTAAATACATAGCATCGTAAGGGAAAGGTTAACTCTCTATCAAAAAATAACACTGATATAAATGAGTTGGAAAGTGATTGACGACAATGATTATATGCACTAAATAAGTAAAGATGTTTCTTGTGTAGTGCATAATACTAATTTGTACCTGTAGGTAGTCCCGTGGTTAAACGATTGAACTCATAATTCAATCATATTGGCATCGAATCCTACAGGAAATGTGGCTGGAAACCACATTTTTAAAAACATATATATGTACGACATGAAAAACCATGTCAAAATGGTTGGCAATGATTCCATACAAGGGATCACTAAAAGCCACATCAAAAAATATATTTTTCTCATATTAGTGGGAGTTACTAGAAATTTGGGTTCCTGTAAATGCAACAGAGACCTTCAGGGTGTATAGCTATGGTAATGAATCCGATTTTTGATCAAATACAACTCCACCATTCGCTAATAGTAGTCCACTATTGGAAGATGTTACCAATAATGATGATTATAATCCAAATAAACATTTTTTGTTTGGCCAAAAAATCAATAGGACATTTTTTTAAATTATGTTGCAAAAAATTATTAAATTCTTTTAAAAATGTTGCAAGCATTTAGGGACCTGGTGGAACATTTTTTTTAAAGACTGCAATGGTTTAAAGTTAACAACAAAACAAAATATTCAGCGATAATTTGTGTAACAAACGTTATAAGCCGATGATGAACCAGCTTTGAACGATTAAAAATAATTCCATTTTTTAGACAAATTGGTCGACGGATAGAATTATTTCATTATACAATATCTTTGAACCAGAAAATTATATCAACGTCTTATCTATAACAGATTTTATATTAATACACAAAAACATAAATAAATTATTCAAAAACAATACGCTGTGCATGAAATTAAAAAGTTGTTCCATCCTGGTTGCCATTATAACATGACACACCATCTAATTGTTAAATTATTTGATCAATTTAACGCACTTGAATTGGTCAATTAAACATCACCGATGTGAAGACTACGAACATCCTCAATTTTTTAATTGCACAATACAATTTTAACCGATTGGATAAATTTAATATGAGCACTCGTTGCTAGAAAATGGAATCTATATTATCAGATATACAATGCAATTCAAACACACTTCAATGTAACGCTAATGTACACAAAAATATGATTTTTAGTAAATCATAGTGATAAATGGGCGGGTATTTGAACAATGCCGTTCTTATAGAAATATATCCTGAACTTTTATTCACAGTGGTCGTATTTACATCGAGCAACCTTTTGAAATGTTTAATAGAGTAAGGTATAACGAACAAATTCGTTCTTATAAAATCGCGTTTTAATTAATAAAACTCACTATTCTTTCCCTTGTTTAGCCAATTAAACCACTCCATTCCCTAAATAAATGTATACTTAAAGAGAGCACATTTAATATGTACCGTTAATAGGAAGCATCATATTCTGATAACATTTTATCTGATAAGGATGAAATTCTAATGAAACATTGAAAATGTCAGCCATACACCGAAATACCGTAAAAATGGGTGCGTGATAAAAAAACATAACGTTATATAGCAAATGTAGATATTTTTTATTAATAAAAAAGAAATATTTTTCATATTTGTACTTCATGTAATTACAAATCATGTAAAACAATTTTCACACAATGTAAAACTTATGTTTGATATGATATTAAGATATGAAATACATCAATGAAAGTACACTGCTGAAAAAAAAAACACGGATTTATTATTTGTTCTACCGGAACTTGTACAAACTTAAATAATTCGGCCTTCGTTATTAGCACTTGTGTGAAGGAAGAATTTTAAAAATGCTTTTTATAAAAAAAGCACTGGAAGTATATCAATGTAAAAACACTGTAAAAATAGCCTTATTAAATATACTAAAAACAGCACATGGAAGTAAGCAGCAAATTTTATCATATACATATATTACAACATATCTTATAAAATATTAATATTGCTCGATAATATCATTATAGTAAGAATACAAAACAATTTTTACACTTCCACTAAACACAACATCGAAGTCTTTCATTTTTTACGTACGATGAAGTAAAAAATATGCTTACGTTACAAAAATAAATATGAGCGAAATTTTTAAAAATCATATGCTACAAATTGCAAATTTCAAAAGCATTTGAAATTTTACAACATTCATACAAAAATATTTAACTATAATTTGTGAGGTGATATATAACACCGAAAACGAGTCATAAATAATATGACGACTTAAAATATATTACGTTTTGTGTTAATTTAAAATAAATGAAATAATTAGTTGGAATGGGTAGTAATCTACTGAAAATTGCATGACAAATGTCACAACCACAAACCATGTACGAGGAGAACAAGTTTGATGTTTTTTTAAATTAATTTAAGGTATTCATTGGCAGATGTTTTAGCCCTTATCTATAGGGATAACGCTGCCCGTTGCTCGAATATAAAAACTCAAGTACATAAGGCAAGATAAACTTTTACATAATTTGTGCAAAATGCAACATTATCAAAATTGGACAATCCCCAATTTACGATCATAATATATTAAATTTTAAGTGATGAAGGAATCATAACTAGTGAATTTAATTTACTACTGTCTCTATGCAATAGGAAGGTTCTCAGATACATACACAATTAAAAACTAATTGATTATTGCCATATTTAAAATTGACAATTTAGTCCTTTGCGCTCGAGCGGTGCCTCTCAGGCACCACTGCATGTGATGCGACAACTCGAGCGGTGCCTCTCGGGCATCACTTGGATCGATGCGGTAAATAGTGACGATGTTAAAGGTGTAAGAAGACGAAAAATCCGAATAATGGATAGTGAATCTGAGATCATAGTGATTGTACAGAAGAGATTGAACCTTTAGAATGGACAATGTGCACAGAATCCGAAGAAATCCCCACAAGAATATCGTATGTATGCAGTGCAAGACTAGTACAGCTTCTACTTCGCAGAGCAGTTCTGAAGGCATCCGACTAAATGGAAAGTTGCATGTTATTTTGATTGAACCAAGAAGGAATTGCAAGGTTTGTTCTCAATGAACCAGGCCTGGCCAAAGGCGACAAACTGTGTACTACTGTGACACTTGCCCCGACAAGCCAAGAATGCACCTTGGAGATTGTTTTATAAAATACAATGATCTCGAGTTGCTGGTTCGCCCGAGCGAAAAGGACCTCGAGCGCAAAGGGTTAAAAGTATTTACAAATATATGGGTAACGTCAAACATGTGCCATTTAAAATGTTTTTTAAAAAAACTCAATGAGATATAAAACCCGATCATCTATAAATCAATTGATTTATAGATGATCGTGATGATTGTATATATTAAAGATCGACATTGTTACAATTTAATCCTTGTCTTGAAAGGATAACAGAAGATGCATACCTTCCTATTATGCAATAACTTCAATCTTACAATCGTAATACAGTTATTTGTATTAAATCTCTATTATACTTGAAATTAAAGTAAAGCTAAATCTTATTTTAAAATGTATAACTTAGTAATATAAAATCCTGTTTTATTTTTTTTAATTTCGTTTGATTCAACGACTGTTATTCAGAATAAAAATTGCAACTACAATTATTCTGGAATGAGAAAATAGACCATAATTGGGAATGAACATATAATTCCAATAATGCTTTGGTTATAAATTTGCAGAGCTGCTAAAACAATATTTTTTCCAGTTGCAGGAAACTTAAATTTAAATAAAAACAAATTGATATTGACGATCAAAATTTTTATAAATGATTTTGATCAATCAATTATTACATTACTTAACTTAAAAGACAATAAAAAATTTAACAAAATACGTTGTTATAGCAAAAATATTGACTAGATATATATATTTTTCAATATCAAACGCTAGAGTAAATATTCGTTCTCATATTTACACCAGGGGTTGTAAAATGTATCTATTATTGATAATGAATATATTATTTGAAATGGACGGGGAAATGCTCAATTTTTTTAAAAACGGTTTTAATAATACAGGACCATTAAACAATCGTCTAACATAAATTGAACATTATTAGAATTAAATTTAAATATTTTAGGGAAGTATCGATTAAACACTAACTATTTAGGAGGACATCATATCGATTAAATCAGTTTTCCACGACGAATAGTCCATGCAATATCATTTTCAAATGTTTTTCTGGCTCACTTTGGAATAATACAATAATAGTATATATTCATGTCCAATGATTAACCCCCCTGCCTCTTAATTATTTTCGTGAAGATGTGTAAAAAATAGTCACCTTTTTTTTTCTTTGTATTACAAAAATAATATTATTCCTGATCATATCTGACCATTATTTATTAAAATAGATGCATTTACAATAGACAGCGGCTCTTTAACTTATGTAGTCCGCGGACCCGCTCTTGAGTAAAATTTCTTTTACGGACCTACTCCCATACTCACTTTCACTAGACATGTTTTACTAACTAAAGAGTTTACTGGTAAAATAAATGGGTTCAAAGTCACCAATCAAAAATAAATGCCAATTTCACGAGATTTGGCACGAAAGTTACCCCCAGACGCTCCGGCGCTAGGCCCGTCAACCCTCCAGGATTCAGGTATCCCGGTTCCATGAATTGTCCGTGGTCGCATTCCAATCTCTATTGTTTATAGATAAGATCGTTTCCAAATGTTTTTGGGCTGCAAAATACACTGCAGTTCGCCGCACACACGCAATGATTTTTTGCTATCATAAAAACACTTCTAACACACAGCTAACAAATCGGAAATCCACTGAAACCCCTTGAATTTACAACTATTTATTTAATTTAATTAATTTCATTTCATTTTCATCCACCAAGTGTTAGCCCTCCACGCAAAAGCTTTGTAAACATCGGGTATGTATTTTTATCTTAAGAGCGTACATGATACGGGTAAGCGCGTTTAAGCTTAATAACAGCGCGCGTATCATGTACGTGCGAGGAGGCAGGGGGGTTAATATAAATATTGAACTTGACATGATCGATCACAATTGACTTTGACCAACCCCCAATTTGAAATAGATTATGTAGTATTTGTACGTACACAAGATCTTTTATAGGGGAAAAGAGGACTTGTATTATTGAATGTATTTCAGATCTATTCGCTATAAATGTACGTTAATTGAATTTTAAAAATAAATTATAACAAGCGCAATAATCACCCGCTTTCCTAAATACAGTGCCATTGTTTAAAAAATATAATTAAAACAATAAGTCCTTTAAGAGCCCTATTGAAAAATTGGTTAGACGAGAGAAAGACTATTTAAAATGCAACTTTTCGATTTAAATCGATTTAATGAACAATTATTGTCTTCAGCAACATACGAAGCATGTCCACAAAGTAAGAGTGCGGACACTGATAAAAGCGTTGTTCCGTCCTGAAAAATCATAGCTTGTCTTTGGGACCGCAAAGGGATTCTCCCAATTGAAATTTTGCTCCAAGGAGAAACCATAAATGCTGCTTGGTACTGTAAAATATTTTTAAAAAAACTACGGAGGGCGATACAGAACCAAAGGGGAATGTTAACGAAGGGAGTGAGCTTGTTGCATGACAATGCACGTCCCCATACAGCCAACGCCACAAAGCAACACTTGGACTTGTTTGGTTGGGACATTATTAACTACCCTGCTCTTAGCCCTGATGTAGCACCTTCAAATTTTCATTTCTCTGAAGTCGTTTATGGAAAAGAAGACGTTTTACTGACAATTAGTTCCAAAATGCCATCAACCAATGGGCCAAAACATCGACGGAGACTTTTTTGACAAACGTATTAGAAATCCCTCAGCTCACAAAGTATATCAAGATGAAAGACGACTACGTCAAAAATAATATTTAATGTACATTTGTGAATTTTATATAAGATTTAATAAAGAGATTATCAAAATTATTCTAATAAAAGGAATTTAATCATATAATTTGTATATATAGGGATTCTAAATAAGATTTGTAGTCTAGGGTTAGAAGTAAATTTGCGCATGTTTGTTTTATGACCAATGGAAATATTTTGCTAAGGTGCCGAATACAAATAATGAACTTTTATTACAGCGGATCTTTCTTTCGTTCAATCAATAGTCTAATCACGATGTTGAATGGATTATTCATAATATACCGACTGCCGACATGCTTTGTAATCCATAAACACATGCAACTTTGGCAAAAAAAAAGAAATAAATTTTAATCTTAAAAAATTAAAAACAAGATTATTTCATAGCAAAAATATACAATTGTTTTGCTATGTTTAACAAAACAGGTGTTTTAAAATATTTTGCAAATTTTTATCAATCAAAAATGATTGTTCAAATATGTCTATTGGTTCAAAAGAAAGCCGAATCCTAATAGAATCATTCAAATTTATCAAATATTTCATCAATAAAAAATGCACAGTTTTTACTGCATATTTATATGCAGTCTGCAATCTAAATATTAATATTTACGTTTTTAAAAATGTAAAATTTTACATTAAATTATCTCAAAATCACTCAATACTCGCGTCACAAAAAGGAGTAATATAAACTATTATATATATATATATACAAATAAAATTAAAATTACACTAAAGTTCATCAGCACAATCCGTAATAGTACATTCTGATTTGAAAATTAAAATTAATAAAGTACGGTTTAAAAATAGTCCTAGTATAAATTAAACATTTAATTAAAAATCAGTGACGACTATACCACGTGCCGTGCACGGACGTCTGTAGATGAGACACTGGCGTAACGATGTACGCCTGTTGTGGATTTTGTACTACAGTCAACGGAATAACTTGCTGGGTGATCTCCATCGGCTGAGAGCTTGAATCTTCGCTGACGGCTTGTACGTTCATCTGTTGCACCATTTGATGCTGGCCGACTTGCTGAATGGCTTGAACTTGTTGATTCTGACTAACTTGAACGGTTTGAAGTTGTTGCACGACTTGCTGCTGTTGTTGATGCGGAACAACTTGTTGTTGAGTCACCTGTATGTTCTGCTGTATGAATATTTTGTTTTTAGCTTCTTTTTTCTTCGCCTCGAGTGCCGCTTTCTTCGCTTCCGCCTTTGCTTTTTCCGCTTCCATTCGCACGGGATCTTTATTTTTATCGTACGTCATACACTTTCCACTCTTAAACGGCATATGAACTTCCTTTTGCGTTTCGATCTTTTTGGGTGTGAATTTAACGTTTGGAAATTGTTCTTTCATAAAATGTCTGAACGTAGAATATCCCATTAATTTAATACCGGGCTCTAAAAGTTCACCGTATTCTTTATAAGCGTCGAAGAGATTCCTTCTAGTATCGCCTTGCACGAAAATCGTCGTCGTTTTATTGCTCAAATCTTTAGTACCGCCCGAATGCTGTTCTAAATATTGTTTAAGGAACTCGGTCGCGTGTTTATAAATATCTAAAGAAAATGTGTTATACGGCTTCTTTCCCATGTTTCCGTGCACTCTTGGAGCCACTCCGTGAGTTATGACGTGGTGACGAATTCGCTTTAATTGATAGTGCGTTACGTTTTCTAAATAGAGAAATGCTTCTAAACAGACTCTGCGGCCTTGATAAACGTAAGACGCTCTGAGCCGCCGTCTGGCTTTTCGTCTCGAAGTTTCCGACGGATTGGCTAAACACGCCATGGTCACTCCCATGAGATACATGTCGTGTTCGCTCTTTGTTAATTCGGCTATGTTTAATCTGTGTTTATAGACATTTTCGGGAATAAGGCCACGGTAGCAACTGTCTTTGCAGTCGCAACCTTTTCTCATACGAGCCTTCACCTGAAAAACAAAAGTAATATAAATAACGACGAGGGATCGACATTTGTTGTTTAAATTCATTTCACAATTGGATAACAACCTGTAATGGATTATCTTCCAACTTATTTCTATCGTCAGATTCTACAGCTTCGTCACCAGATGAAGAGGTTTTTTTGCGTTTTTTGGCAGTCTTTTGAACGTTTGGTTTTTTTTCCATTTCCATTTCCATTTTAGGTGGTAACGTTTCCGTAACAGCCTCTATCGGATATAATTCTTGCAAAATCGTCTCTCCAGGGACAACGCTGTTTGAATTTTCTATTTGGATTGTATGTCCTTGCCATATTACCTAAAATGAACCAAATTTAAATTGTAACTTGGTAATTTATACCTGACAAGTGACCTATGTTTCAATATATTTACCTGTTGTCCCTGTTGATTGTAATCTGTTTGTTGAATTAATTGGCCGTCGGGAATCGTAAACACAGATTGCTGTCCCATGACTGGAGTGTGCCATTGTGCTTGTTCACTTTGAAAATCTTTTGTATCAGTCTGATACCCCATAGAGGGTATTGAAACGATTATATTCTCTTTAGAGTCTATTGATCGTCTATCGACGGAAAGGAGTGAATGTAAGACTTCGCTAGCTTCCTTCTCGGCAGGATTGACAACCTCCATTTTGTCATATGACATACTCTAACCAACGTCTAGTATCCTATGAAACATTTACATTTTTATACTTAATTCAAGCTACACGTTACAATAATGCGATATTTCAACTTGCATTCAACATTTCAATACAAATTCACTTCGCCCAATAAACGTGAATGATTATAGAACAAGTATATAAGCTTCACGTTTGAAATCAAGTAACAATTTAAAATGAGTTAACTTTCTTATTAAATATATTCATAAAACCTCAGCAAGATGTTATTTTAAGTTTAAACATACTATATTATACAAACATTTAAAGATATCCAAGATAAGTCACATGACAAGAACAGACTAGATCACGTTTATCAGAAACTTTTTAAGAAGGTTATGGTTTGATCCGTAACGAGTGAAAATAAATTTAAAAATAAAAGACTTTGAGCATCAAACGTTGGTCTCTTGCCGTTGCAAGTTTATAGGATTAGTTCTAAGATGTATTTATACGAAGACTAAAATTTCAAGAGGTCCAAATATATTGAACATTTTTAATAAACATTGCCTTTTTAAAGCGTGAAATGTCAAAATACGAACCGAAACTAGATTTTCGTTGAGATTCTGCCACGAATGACAGATGCGTCTTGGGTCGCGGGGTACAACGAGCGGCGGCGAGCGGAGGGCACCGCAGGGCGAAGCGGTCGTCGCGGGCGCTCCGCGCTCGACGTGCCAAGTTTGAATAATTGCGGTAAAATAATAGGAGGGGCTTGACTGAAGACACGCAATTATCCGCCTTATCGGCAAATTGTAAGTGCGAGTATCGTCCGATATTGGTCCATATCGGCGGCGGCCGAAGGGACGCGCGACTCACTATATCTCTGACGGGGCGCAGGTGGCGGGATCCTCCGGCGGGCAGGAGCTCGGGGGTCGCGAGGCGCAGGCGCCGGACCACTCCTGGAAGGCCGCGGAGGCGCGCCGAACCCTCAGTTCGAGCCGGGAACGACTTTTCCGCCGGACCAATATGGCGTGCAGCGCACCGCCAAAGCGGACAGGACGCAGACGCGCGCCTGCGCACGACGACTCCCACAACCCCCCGCCGCCCGCCAATAAGCGACGAAGCCAAATCGCGCGCCTCGCACAACACATCTAACTAATTCAAACTCGAAACCTAACCACAAATGTCAAAATTTCACAAATAAAATTAGGCCTCAAACCCAAACGGAGTCCGGCCATATACTATTATTTTTCACCACAGCTAATAATAATCAAAATATTGGGCATAACGAATTATACAAAAACATTAAAAATTTAATTTATTCGGCAACCAAAAATCTATACATATATTATTTAATATTTAAAAATAATATTTATATCCGCCATGAAAATGTTATTTATATTTTTAAAAATCGAAATTGGTCATGAAAGTCAATATTTCATTTAAATAAAATGACGCAAAATATTTCTTTTCAAAGATAGAACTAAGCAAAAGTACAGTATTAACACTTTTAGTGGACAACGATATATCGTCCCCTGAATATTCGCATCGCGAAGGAACTATATATCAAAATAACTTTACATTATGAAATTATTTTTTTACAAGATAAATATATTTTGAAGGAGTAATTAAATCCACAATTGCGCCAGTGAATCGATTTTAAATGCTGTCGCAAGCATCATCGACTGAATAGGGAATGAAGTCCAACAAAATAAGGTTTAAAATAATAAATTAGCCAGTGACTCGATGATGCCTTTGACATTTATTAAAATAACTGATTTACGAGGCTGGACAAAAATAAGGATTTGGTTGGCCTGAATTAATGAATATGTGTCTGCAATATGATTAGGACGATTTTAGCTCTTTGCTTACTTAGATGCTATATTAGCTTGTCCGCCACTTATCGTCGTTCAAATCCACTTATCTGTCAAGATCGTCGCATGGTATATGACGCTTGTATATAAATAAACACTGTTGATAGCACACAATATTCGTTCATTTCTTCGGAATATTTCCTAATTTTCAACTTACACAGTATCTGCTTTCTGATATTCAGCTATTTTTGCCTATTAATGTATTGCGAAAATAAAAGGACAGTGGTGGTACTAGGCTAATGACGCCACTCCAGTACAGTCAAGGGGGAATAACAAATTTGGTCAACGATAAGAATTATGCGAGTATCTTAATTATCAAAACAAGCTCCTGTTTGCAAGATAACACAGTCTCTCTCAGAGCTTTTGGAGTCATTGAAATTCGGACACAACTTTGTGTCTTAACTCTTTAAGGGGTTAATAATAGTTTACAAATACAATAATATAATAATGTTGACGACTTGTAACTTATGTTTCGAATTCGACACGATGATTTTTTTTTACACAAGACACAAATCTTTTTCGTTCTGAAATTGAATATTGGTTTAGTTTTTTGTGCTTTAGTGCCTATGAGTGTAATCTGCAGATATTGATGAGTACAAATAAAATAAAATATTAAAATATGTTTAAAACTTCGAAAGTTATGCGTATTTTAGTGAGAATCCAAAAAAAAAGCAGCATTGCAAAAAATTGCCCACCATAATTGTGTTAATACTACATGTTCCATATCAAACTATGAGCAAGCGATCATTCATTTTACTTGCAAATACGATATAAAAAATACGTTTTTCCATTTTTTTCTAATGATTTTTAATCAATATTATTTGTATGGTATTCAACAAATATTGGAATACCATTAGTATTAATTTCGTAATGTGTCCATTTTTCAATTCTCACTTTTTTAATTTTTTTTAGATGATAGTATTTTTCAATCGGCACTAAAAGTGTTAGAAGTAAAAAAAACAATTCCGATTATTTTTTTGCAAAAGAGTAAAAACACATGTTTCGTGGGTGTATTATTTGAACGCAGTTTATTACATTTGCAAACAAATACGACTTTAGCTATATAGCGCAAATATGAAATGCCCCGCAAAATATTTACTTGCGGAAAAAGGAAAACTGGGAAGAAGCCGAATTCCTCAATTAGTCTGGAATCGACTTCCTTCGGACATGTACTTATAAACACCTACGTCGTTGTCGATATTGACTATCGCCTTCAGACTCGTTCTCGATACGCTATTGATTTTAATACTCCCTACCTCGAAAAAATATATGTTATGTATGCAGGGCTAATTTTCAGGACCGAGGGAAAATACTAGGTATTAAATAACGCCCCTAGTATTATTATTTTCTCATAAAGAAGCATAGTTATCCATCCATATAGAACTTATATCAAAATACGCTGTTGAAACCTGCACTATTATCAAAAGTTTTGATACAAGCCCGACAAGTTTGTTGTTTGAAAAATATACACGGGAAATGATGAACAACCACGAACTACATACTGCAACAGAATTTGTGCATAAATATAGGAACGTGGGAGAACCAGTATATCTAAAAGCTTTGACAGACAGATTGCTGAATAGCGAAGACAATGGATAAGCGCAGAATGTTATCAAAAAACAAACATTTCGTTCGCATGGAAAGTATAAAAAGGGTTTCATCGACGTACCTCAGGGAGCAGACATTTAGGGGCAGGTGAACACCCTATTATTGTGAGTCTAATATACACTACCGGCAATAAATTTAGAATTTTAAAATAGCAAAATCAGCCGAATTAAGTATCGCAATTATGAAGTGAAGGATTTCCACAAAGGATGTGCATAATACCATTATAAGATACGAGAAGACTGGGAAGACGAGAAGTCTTCTTCGGACAACTTCGTTTTGTAATGAGAGTTCGTGATCGTTCTGTAAACATGTTCAGGTATAGCGTTCGATCACGAGTCGTCATTTATCATGCCAGCGGTTTGAAAAGTGGACCGGTTGGATACACATACCTTATGGCCACTCCGTCCTCTTTTAGGGCTTTTTGCCGTCATTTTCACCAAATACTTGATTGAAACATCATCACGACGCTTTAAGGTTTTTTTTAAAAAAAACTGCACATTGTCAAAGAAACGATGAAGCAAAATCGATACAAAGAAGTCTTAAAAAATACTTTTTTAAACATAAATGAGTTGTTTCCAAATGGAAATAGTTTATTTATGCATAATATAATCATAAAGCTACGATTATATCTAAATATTTTGAAGAAACACAGATGGAAGTTATAAAGCGGGGGGATAAAAGCTTTGCTTTGAACACAATCAGACAGCTATAATAAAGTGTTAAACGAAGAATAAAGAAATCAACAATAATCAGTATAGAAGACCTAATGATATAGCCATGATATTATATGAAAAATTGATAAGAATTATTACAAATAATTAAAAAGTCAATAATATATGCATAAAGAAGAATCTCCCCAATTCCAGTCTTTCATCCATTCATCTTGCTACAGGGCCTGTCTGCGGTCATTTCAACCATTTTTTTAGAAAAATATCATAATTTTACAACAATGCCTCATTATTCCAAGCAAACAGCACTTCCCTCGAGTAGTTCCTCATTTCTGGCTCATTTTGGCATTCATTTGCAATGTTTCTCGCCATTACAATCAACCATCCGGAGCCACTCGTTTCATTCTGCTTTTAATTTAATAAACCATTCTTCCAGACGTTTCGACCACCTGTCTTCCACTCTCATTTTCAAGCGCCTTGTTGTTTTCAGCAAATTTAAATATAGCTATGTATTATATCAAACAATGGAAATTCTGAAGACTTTACCAATAATACAGAAACGATTGTAATGCGAATGACGCTGATATTTCCGATGTGGCCGAAGATTTTTAATGGATTTGTTGAATTGTGCTAAACAAATAGACTAAAAAGAAAGGCTCACGATAATTGTGTTGCAATAGCAAAGGCACTGTTGACAAGATTATTAGAACAAAAATGTTAGGGATGATTTACAAAATTTCGATCAGGTCTTAGATATGATGTCCAAGTCCAAGTCGTAGAAAATAATCAAATGGTATTTTTTCCTGTTTGATATTGTATAAACACATTCAAAATATTGAGAAGGTTTGGAGACAAGGACAACTCTATTAGGGTGTATCCGCCTATGACCTTGAAACATTTACCTTTTTTAATCGTATAGTTATCCAGGTAGAAAAACCTACCCGAAGACCTGACTAACTCTGAAAGCTGTCATTTTGACGGCACGATTAAACTGCTAAGGGCATTATGAAACCTTTAAGCATTATAAACAAGGGACATCAAATAACAATACATTTAAAATAATATGTCTGCACTTATCAACAGAAATCGAACATTGTTTAGTCTTGTTTATAAACAATATCAACGCCAACGATCGATCAAGAGCATTTGTGTCATCGCATACTGGTTTTGTTCGATCAGGGAATGAAGGTAAATAAAAGGAACGAAAAATTTTCGAATATGTTTGAAAGTTTAACCCTTTGCGTAGTGAGCTAATTTAAAATCTTTATGGTTTTAGATGCTATATTTGCTTGTCCGCCGCTTATCATCCGTATATATCTATTTATTTGTCAGGACCGTCGCAACGTGTATGAAGCTTGTACATAAATAAATAAACACTGTCGATAGCACACAATATTCGGTCATTTCTTCAAGTAAACATAAACATTACACTTTAAATCGATTCATTATATCATTCACACGTCAATATTAATCGATAAATTTGGGTTAACAATCTTTAGAATCGTATGATACGTTCTCCGTCTCTGTCTCTCTTCAAACTCAGCGTGCAAGACACCCTCCGCCTCCGTCTGTCTCCGAGATTAACGTGTAGAAATGCTCTTTATGAATTATTAGAATTCGGATACAATTTTGTGTCTTACCTCTTTGAGGGTTTAATATTTATCATAGTAAAAAAATAGAGATATACGACTTGATTAACAAGAAGACCTGATTAATTGGATAATGATGGTGTGCTTGTGCCATTGGTGGAATCAGATCCTCAAATGCAATCGGATTGTCAAATAAGAGTACATATTTTTCCATGGTTAAAAAAACTTGATTGAAAAAAATAAGAAAACCATAAATCAAAGCCAAAAACTTATTGGTAATACATTTACAATATCGATCAAAAATAAGAGGAATATTATATCCTTAATTTAAATAAAATTGTTGAGTCAATCTTTCATTTTAGAATGGTCCAAATTCCTCTACAAAAGATCGCTTATTTCGATGGAATGACTGCATAATGAGAAAATTCCAACACGTCTCGTTTCCAAATTAAACGTTTGACAGCTTCATTGTCAAAAATTGGATAATCAAACAAATTACTGACTCGATTTGCGTGTATGGCATTCGTTTAGTTTGTTACAGCGGCCCTCGTTATGGTGTATTCATTTCCCCATAGTTGTTTCGCATCGCAATTAGCTGGAGCAGGACACGGTGCAATCGTTACATCTACTAGGGTGTCTGTTTCACATCCGCTCTTCACCAGAGCGATGCTATCTTCGAAATTGTCAAAAAAGACGTACCTAAACAACAGTGTGAGCTGATCAATTAATTAGCGTTAATTTTGGAAAGTGATCTTCGCCAACTTTCACGCGCCGCTGTGAGCTGAAGAACGACGCCCAGTCTCCAGCTTGATCGCCGTGAGAATTTGGCATAATTTGGCATTCTTTGCCGAAAAATAATAATAGACCATGACAAAGCTTATGGATCAGATGTTACAAGAGTTGCGCAACAAGAAACTTGCCGAAGATGAAAGTTTACATAAACAATCGCTACAACGTTGAAAGAAATCTGAGGAGGATCCAGCAAACTAACATGATTTGATGTTGTAATTTTGATCGTAATAAATGATTTTGTAGATTTTGAAGGCGATGAAAATGGCGTAACTTTAAATCAACATCCTTATCTTAATTTGCCATATCAGCAATCGAATGTAGGGGATCTCCATGGGAGATTTTTTTAGAGAAAGGATCTTTCAAACAGGGGTTACTCATTTGCCTTCCACGTGTATAGGATTTTTTGATAAGAAAGGATCTATGAGTATCTTTCGAAATTATCATTGTTTTAAAATGATACCTTCAACACATTGTTTGCGGCAACAGAAAATCACTATCATTCGCTGCCACTCCGAGCTCAACGTACAAGAGCACTCTTTCTGAATCACTGGAATTCGCTCGCAAATACGCGATCATCCTACCATACAGGTTAACAATGAGCGTTTTTCTTAATAAATGATGAGTATTAAAATTATGAAATAAACATTTGTATTGTAAATATGATTTTATAATCGAAACCAAGTAGAAATTAGATGATTTGGATTATCCGTGTTTGTCCTTCCCGGCAGTCCCTCAGATAATCGAAAGACTACTGTAGTGTGAAAATCTTCGGTCCACAATCTAGATTTGAACCTGATCCAAAGATCTAGTTGACAACACCAACTCTTCGTAAAGCATTGAAAATAGCAAATTTAATTGATTTTGATGCATTCAAAAATGGTTTAACCACACCATTTAAGTATCATCATCAGGATGCTAAGTATAAATTAACAAAAATAATTACAATTACAAGACAGATAACGAATTTGAAGGTAAAGCAATCAACTAATATCGAATAGCTCAAAATGCTAAATATCCCTCAAATATCTGAATAAACTCCATATGAATGTATGAATAATGGCAAATGATGAATATAATTTAAAAAGTCATGATCTAGATAAAACTCTATGACAGAAGATGGAACAAAGAACAATAATGACAAAGTTTACGACAAAGCAGATTGATTGATTGATTAAATTACAAACAATAGCCGTCTAGACCACATTATAGGTGTAAGACCTAATTTCAATGACCCAATAATAATGAATATTTCATGTAACAGACATTGTTTAAATCTAGTCATATTAAGATATTCTTTCACTGTAATTATTATTCTAAGATCCAAATACTAGGTATGGACTTCAAAGAAAAATCATTAAATTATATTAAGGTATAAGCAAGATGATTCTTAGAAGACATTGTCATTAAGATTTTCAAACAATTTTACGCGGTAAATCAAAAATTCGCGCAAAGGAATGTCTAAAATCAGCGATTTTGATACAATATTTCGAATTGATGCGCGAAAAACTAAATATATTCATGGTCGATAGATCGATCTATCTTGTTGAAGCGGTTAATAATCAATTTTAACCCTTTCGTTTAATGACCATTACATGATAACAATCACAATCGCGCCGTACAATCTTATTTCATCGCATTTGACCTTAAAGATATTTTATTTTTGAACGATTACTTGCAATTTTTAGAACCGTGCGAAAAAATGTACATACACACAAAAATTAAAGGCAATGAACGGGAGGCCTAAATCACAATTTTATCAAAGATCTTGCTCGTACAATGGCGCAAAGCTATAATCATAATCAACGAGCTTAAAATAGCATGCTTTGTAGGAAGTATGTGGATAAAAATTTCATCGTGCCAATAAATTTGAGCAATTGGAAGTATAAATATGTTTGATCGATTGTCTTGAATTAGGTTTGCCTTGATTTTCTGGCTCGAATGCAACAGGAAATCGCTCAATAAATAATACCCACGGAAACATAAACGACAGACAAATGAAAGACAGTTCGTTCACTTCTATACAAAATGTCACTTGTTCGATGGTGACATTAAAATGTTATTATACGCATATCCGTCAAAGTACAACGACGAATTGAAAAGATTTTTTTATAAAACAGAATAAGACAATCTTCCATATTATATGCATTCTTTTTTATGATGAATTTATATTTAAAAAATAGGGAATGTACTTCATGTATTCCAAAAAGTTCTTGCCAATGTGATCATCACGAATATTTTTTTACTATTTTCCAAAAAAAAACTGCTCAGTCTTTACAAACACCCATAACAACGCCCTTCGATACATTCACCAGGGTGACCCACTGGGTGAGCGTTCATAAAAAAACCCCACCCGATCAGTCTTCTTCGGCCAACGTTTTAAAATGAGAGTTTGTAATCGTTCTGTCGACATGTTCGAGTATCCAATCGCGAGGCGCTCATTCGTCTTATCAACGGTCTGAAAAGCGGACCGATTGGACACACAGACATTGTGGCTACTCCTTTCTCTTTTAGGGCTTTTTGAGGCAATTTCTATGATCAGTTCGATCACGGAACCTCCTTCTGAGACTAACTTACATAGATGACTCGCGCCAAATGAAGTTAAGAACGATATGTATCTATTTTACTCATTTATGCTGCTATCTTAGCTAGTTGTCTACTTTTAAGTATTTTAATAAAAAAAATTGAGGAGGAAGCGGGGGGGGGGGGCACAAATTATATACTTGCCACGAGCGCATCATATCCTCGTTGCGGCTCTGTAAAGAGACAAAGGACACAGATGTTATGAATTAAAATTAAAGTTGCTTTGACTCATTTGAATAATCCGGCCCCCAGTCTAATCCGGCGCCCCCTGCAATCCGACATCCTAATATAAGTATAATAAAAAAATCCAAAAGTAAAGCTAAACATCCAGATGTGGAGGAAGCTTTGTATGTGTGGTTTCTTCAGGAAAGAAACAGACATAAATCTATTTCTGGGCCCGTATTGGCCATGAAAGCAAAGTGGTTTTACAAAGAGATAACAAAAACGAGGACTTTGAAGTTAAAAAGTGATACTTAAAACGCTTCAAACATGTCATGGAATACGTTTGATGACGTTAATTCAATAATATGAAGCCTTGTATTGTGTACATGTATATCTTATCATTCTCATATTTATTTGGATTATAAGTATTTCTTTGCAAAAAGTTCCGGATTACAAGGAATCGGAGGCAGTGCTCTATAGTCCGACAAATTGGATAATCCGACACCGCATTGCAAAATGTTTGTCGGTATACTGCGGGTCTACTGTAGCTATAAAAAAAATTAAATGACAATAAATTAAATTTGCGTCATGGCATTTATAATAGAATTGCCTCAAAATTTGAGCAATTTTTCAGAATAGGAATAAAAAAATAGAGTTAATAATATGATTAAATAGTGTACGTAGTGTCATAAAAAAATGACTCATGTTTGGCATTGAGCTTAAAGTGCATAAAAAGCCATATGTCGTTTGCCATTTAAATGCGAGCTTTAATTGCTTTTATTTATTCAAGAGCTTTCGGTTTATGAGAATTTATCTTCCACATATGAAGAAATGCAATAAGTTTTTGGCAAAATTCCGCTTCTTTATTGCACAGACAATCCGGAGACATTGCCTCGGCTTTAAATGTTGTTTTTTTTTGTAAATGTATGCATAAATATTAAGAATAACGCGTTCATACAAACAATAAAACGATACATTTTCAGATCGCTCAAAGTCGACATAATGGTGTTTCATAATAGAAGATTTTCCCATAATATCCATACAATAGAATGTCAGAGCATACAAAATGTAGCAGATATAATTAGCAGCATGATAGAATAATCAGAAGATACAAACAAAAATTTCCAACAATAAAACTGAATTTTATTGGTGCTTCAAAAAAATAAAGAAGCTCATCATAATTGCGATCATTGTCCAAAAAAAGGGTAAAATATTTTTGATGGAAGAGTGTCAAATGAAAGTCCCATGCGAAAGAAAACCTGTTCATCGTGTCGGGTCATACGTGTGATGACCTAATAACGGAATGGTAACGAACGGGTTATTTTAATGCACTGCGTGCAATACATTGCAATTGCAACAATGTGAAAAATACATCTGTCCCAGTGATTCAAGTGCACATTTTATGAGCGCACTAAAACGGAAACAGGAGCATTAGATATGGAATTAGGAGCAACTTGCGCGATTAGGTCATTCACATTTGGTCAAACAAATTTGAATAAAAAACAATGAGCCCTAGCTGCAGCGTGCCTCCGGTCATTAATAAGTTAACTGTCGGAGGTCGTATCCGAACAGTTTGGATTTTCCTGCCAACTCCAGTCCATCAAATAGTCTTTTATTGCTCAGATTGATATCAAGATTTACAAAGATCCATTTGTGCTGCGGCCTCTTGACATCTGTTAAAACTCTGTTGTCGACAAATCTGTACTTCAGTGAAACTATATATATTAGTACAACCCAAAATGGTTTTCGTTTTATTGCTTAGATGTTTTTGTGACCGTAGTCGAAGACTGCGTAAGATGGATGCCGTCATTCTGACTGCTGAAATCGAAGTAATTCAACAACAACTATTGAAAAAATATCAGCCAATCTCGGATACGCATGGTCGAGTGTTCAAAGAAATCTGAAAAAATCGGGATAATCTGGAGACAAGGAAGACGGCTTGACAAAAACAAAAAATATTTTGATTGTTTGGTGAAACTGCAAGGGCATCCATTCATTTTGAAACACTTAAACCTGGACAAACAATAAATGTAATACTTTATTGTAAACAATTAGATCGTCTAGCTGCGGAAATACAAAAAAAACTACCCTCTCTCATACAGCAAAAATAACGCGGAAAAAATAAACAGCCTTGGATGGAAGACAATTCGACATTCTCCTTATTTTCCAGACATCACTCCGTCGGATTTCTATATTTTCAGATCTGCAGCATTTTTTTTTAATAGGAAAAGTTACAAAACAAACGATGAGGTCAAAAATGGACCTTAGAATATTTTCATTCAAAGCTCGTGATGTTTTATGACAGTGGCATTTAAATGTTACCAAATAGGCGAAGTAAAATATTTAACAATTTTTCATATAATGATTTCCCACATAACTTAGTCAAGATGAGATTATCTTATATATTTATGCGGGAGAGAATCTGTGAGGGAGTAGCGAAATTATCATTTTATTTAAATAATATTTTAACACATTGCTTGCGGCAACAGAGAAACATCATCATTCGCTGCCACACAGTATACGTTAAAATCATTTTTAACCTCTTAAATCAGGGGTGGCCAACCCAAATGATCTTGCGGGCCACGTTGGAAATGTATCATAGCTCCGCGGGCCGCATATAAAATTATATATCCCCATTTTAGATTTAGATACACTATAGACATTTTTTTGAAGTGAAAAAATATATTTTGTAAAAGTGTAATAAATCTTGCGGGCTGGAAAAATATTCAAGGCGGGCCGCGGGTTGGCCACCCCTCGTCTAAACTATAGCAATAACGAAGAACAAGCCAACAAAAGCATAGAAGATTTCATATCTTCAAAGCTTGATTCTTCTTTCCCCGAGAGGATTTGAATACTGTTTGAAGATTGAGAAATACTTTTTGTGAATATAACAATGTCTTTCAGTATTTTTTCCAGATCGAGAATTTATCACCGAATTTATAAGATAATCTTTTTAAATGAGTATAAATTTGAATAGTTGTTAGTCCATCTGTTCAATATGAATATGTCTGTTCAAAGTATGTTCGTGGGGTAGAGCATGCATTCCTTTCTTCTGCAATATCAACGTCAGTTATTTTGATTGTCGTCCTTTAAAAATATTGCTCAATTGCACTCTAAAATCCTGGAATAAATTTAAGATCCTATCTTTTTTAATCCTAAATAAGCAATCAATTTTATGAATCCTGGAAATTAGAACGTCACTGATTTTCTTACAATTAAATAGTTTGAAATTCTAAGAATCACACAATTTCTCGGAGTTTCATTAAGGAGACCTGCTAGTCTTCACCGTGCTAAATGGATGGCTAAACCTGTTACTTGATTTTTTAAATTATTTAAACATCAGTTTAAACTGACGAAAAAGGAAATGAAAACAGTGAAATATATTTGTCTTTTCGCAGTTATAATATATATAAAATATTGGTTTCAAACTCCTGTTGGATATTTAGCACCGAGAAATAACTTACAATAATTAAAAAACCTTGCATCCTTTGAAAGTATGAACCAAACAATGGCCAAAGTCGCCATGAAAATATACTGGGCCATTTATGGCATGGTGTCATTTGCATTTTTTGACGGCGAACTTTCAGTTCAAGATATGAAAAATATGGTAGATGCACTAAGAATCAAAGGTGTACAAGATTTCCCGAAAAGAAAAAGCATTGCTGTCTAATACATCACCGAAAAAAGCATAGAAGACTTTGTGACTAGCAACTCTTTACGATTTTTCCAGATACTAGGTATCTCATTACAGTTTTTGAATAAAGATGTTGAAACTCTGAAAGATGACTCTGATTTTAAGGCTGTAAAGAAAATGGTCCATTGTATGCGGGTAGTGAATGATATTGTTGAGCGTGGTGTTGCCTTGATGAAGGAATATAATAAATTGTTGACAAACGACGAAGAGCAAAAGCAATATTTGCTTTTGTTAGTAAAAGCTTACAGAAAGAAATATCCTGATACAAAAAAATCAACGCTTGTATTCTGAATATTTATGATTTTGGTGTTAAAAGGGTATCCTTATTTGTAATCTAAGCATTAATTTTACATGTAAATGTTTTATATTAATAAATACAAGTTGGTGATTAAAACAATGTTTTAATTTTATTAATGAAAATTAAAACCTTGGTAGGAACCCCTAAATATTATTTTAAAAAATTGAAAAAATGAGAAGTTGACCGGTCGAATATTAAAAAATAAATTTTTTGACTCAAATAAGGACCACCCTAATGCACATCTTTATTTTATGCAATATTTCCAATTTTAGTTTTGGTTCTGGAACCAAAACTAAAACTATACCTATTAATATATTGTTTTATTTTTGTAACAAACCCACATACAACGTGTTAATTATTGTTGAAAATCCAGTCACCCATAGGCGGCTCTGCGCGACTTTATCAATTACTTCAATATTACCATTTTCAGACCCGTGAAATTACGCTAAACCTGAATTAAGACGATCGATTGAAAATATTAATAATTACCATCAGTCATCTACAATCTGAATTTGAACCCGAACCTTTATAATAAAAATCCAAGATCTAACCAACTACATCAACACTCGGTTCGCACAAAACTAATCAAAAGTAATGTTGGCACTTATCTAATTGGTTTCCATCGATTTTACGCCAGAAAAAGAAAGCATTCGGAATAAATTATTTGGATATTAAAAGGCTGAACAAATATTCGAACACACATTTTTTATAGAAATTAAATATCAAGAAACGTTTCTGTAATTAACGTACAGAATGCCGGCGTATTTACACAGGCATCATCAAGCTAATACATTTTAAAATTTACAAAGCGTTTTAAGCACGGCAAATTGAAAGAATTTACGCTTATTGATTGCTTAATGTAAGTGGAAAATATACAGTCAAAATCGATTTTAATGGCACGATTTTCAATCGATGTTTATGACTTGCCACATGCATACACATTTTATATAATCTATGCATGCGACATTGTAATATAATATTATTTCCAATTTGCATCGCAGCTGCTTAGTTTGGATGTATCCTCATGTGCTGAAAACGGGGTAAAGCAAGAGCGAAAATTCGAAAAAAATATTTATTTATATTATGTCTATGTAAAAAATTAGATTGTTTTCCATTGAAAAGATGATTTTCCTAAAGGCACAGCCTTTCTATTTTCAAATACACAAGGGTAGATTGGGAACATAGCATTGTGAATGCAGGAGCGATTCTGTGATGTACTTTCAGAATGTCACGTAGGTTTTCACTTTAGGCTTTACAAGGAAAGCAGGAGCTGAACTCCTTGAATACTTTTCCCACCACCCTATCCTACGCATCGAAGGGTACTTTTCACGCTGGAAGATTGGGCTCCCTTCAATATCGAGCGCATGAGGAAGGGTATATTTGATGGAGACATTAAAGAGGCTCTTGCTCCAACAGTGGATGCATTATGATGTATTTTTTTTTAAATAAGTCTTATACATAGGCATAGAAAAAATATTTTTCATCGTTTCCAAACTGGCACTTACACCAATAAACACTTTTTTCAGTCACAAAAATGAGTGTTCCCACGGAAACACCATTAACAATCATTTTGATTGTATATGATTTGATTATACATATGATAGCAAGCTTTGATTTAATAATAGTAAATCACATATGCTAGTAGACGCACTCTACAACACGTTACTCACAAAATATTTAGCAATTGCTTAAGCAAAAGCTCTTCAAATTACTGACCATATTCCAAGTTGGTGCAAATTTTGATGATTTATTAATCAAGTTACGGGAGGCAGTGATCAAAATAATGCACCCATTTCTACAAAGCTAATTTTGGTTTCAATCAGTGTTTATACAAAGTAAATCAAGAAAGTAAATCAAGAAAAAAATCATGACTTCAGTGTTTTGGGATTTTTATTATTCTGGCCACCAAGTCCCTGTGGCCAAGAGGTCCAGAATAAGGATCCCTGACACGGCACAGAAACGCCTCTCTCTCTCTCTCGGCCGATATGCCCAAACACGACCACAGAACGTGATCCACGTCCATGAAAGGATCCCCGCACACACAGTCCGAACTATCTTTTATTTTCATTCTTGCCAGGTATGACACAAAGCGGCCGTGCCCCGTCAGGAACTGGGAAGTCCAGTGATCGGGGTTGACCCATTTTAGCTTGAGGCGAGATGAGACTGAGCCAAAGAATTTCCGCAGGTAACCACTGTGAGGTGACTGAGACCAACTGTATTCCCAATCGGCAATTGCCGCGTTTTTAACCCACCTTTTGGTGATAATAGGATCGGTAAGAATTCCATCTGCTTCATCAGCTGATAAAGTGGTATTACCAGCTTTAATTATTCTACGTGCTTTTTTAGGTGCCGTTTAGGGCATGATTCCTGCAAAGACAATGAGGCTATCCGTAGCAGTTGTTCTGTATGCTCCGGTGATTCTTAGTAGTGGCTGCCGTTGTGCAATATTTAGACTTCGTCTCGCCGTCTTGTTCACGATGTCCATACTTCTGCTCCGTATGTAGCATTTCTCTCTTAGAAGTGTTTTGGGATCGAAAAGATATTATTTTGATAGAATTACTGCCTTCGTCTTGAACCACTTTCCTGTATTCCCCTAAAGTCTTCAAATAATCATCTTTTCACCTCCCTGGAGGGACACATGGGTAGAATTAGTTTTTCAACCAGTGAAAGATGTTCTGAAGTAGGGAAAGATGCTGGCGGAAGAGTTCTTCGAGGAGGGCATAAAGGAGCTTGTACCACGATTCACTACATGCATTGAACGAGATGGCAAGTATGTGGAAAAATAGTCAACAAAATCTAGTACACTTACTTTCTGAATATGCCTTGTATAAAACATTTATATATTAAAGGTCGCTAAAAACATAATAATGGTAGACTGCTGATTTGTTTATTTACAATATCAAAACAACAAAATGAGAAAGACAGCTTTGTATGAATAATTACACAAATAATGTCGCTGTCGCCTGTATTATCAAACGCTTGGACAGGAAGAAGTCAACAGACTTTCAGAAGCACAACGAGTAAATCTCTCACCGTCTTGCATTTGACAGTCGGCGAAGAAATGGTTGTTCATGTCTGCTGCTAATTTTAGCCACAATTTTCATCCATTCGGTCTATTTTTATTGCTTTAATTCATCTCGTCATAAAGCGGTGGAGTTTGCTTATGCGACACGCTCGACCCACTCTTCAGCGAAACTTCTTCCGTAATTTAAGAAAATTGAATTTTAACAGAAGCAGTATGAATCGATGAAATTCATGCACGCCGTCTTCATAGTCACATAATGAACTCATGACTATTGAAAAATAATACGTAGCATTGAACGGCTTCCTAGGAATGTTCGCATTGGCACGCTTCTGGATGCAGAAATCTGACTTTATGTAAATGCTTCCAACGAACAATCGATAATAAACGATATTTTAAGATTGCTATGCGAATAAAGCATGTGTATATAAATACACATTTGAATAGTTCGTTTCCAGGTATGTGATTATCAACGCCATTCAAGATAATTCAGAACAGTTGCAAACGCGATAATGGATTGATTAGCTTTAATTTGTCGTTTTGATGATAATGCAGCCATTTTTTTGATTCAAGTTCAAGGGCATGAGAAAGAAAATCATACGAGAATAAATGGATATAGATATTAAAATTCAGAAATGCGAAATCCCATAAACATTGCGTATTATATTCGAAATATTCCATAATGTCTACGGCCGACCTACTTTGTGTCAATATACAAGAACTGTGTACTAGCGGAAATATAAGTCGGGTATATTTTGGAGCAGATTACAAGAAGAAGAACAAAAGGAGTAGAGAACAATCGTACAAACTTATGATACACAAAAGCCATCCAATTTTTTCTTGGGAATACTTCCTATGGGCCACACTTTTCTAACAGCAAATTGATATTATTCTTCATACATCAAAACGTGTATTTAAATAATCATCTCGATGATCTGACAGTTGAGGATTCTGAAGCTTATGTAGCAAGTCTTTACATGAAAACCCAAACGACACGATGCTAATTTTGATTCTTGTTATTTGTAATTTAGCATTTTATTCAGTTCAATTACAAGGTGTCTTTCTGGCAGAATAAATAGCCTATAATTGATATTGGGTATTAAAATTTATATACATAATTAAAACTATTTAAAAAAATACCAAAAATGCGCACAAACTTTTGGACTGACCTGATAATATTTACGGAAAAGAAATAAATTTTTATTGTGGTCAGTGCGCGGAAGGCATTGATGGTGATTCTCTGCTCCCGTAAGCAATGTGTTAATACGTTAACATTTTTATATTCATAAAAATACACAAGTTACGTTGAAAACTTGGGGATAAGCTCCATGCGATTTAATTCGATTATGTTTGTTCGCTGGTGTAAATTAATTCTAATGACTAGAAGTGACAGCACATTAGATCCGCATGCTAAATTCTTCACAAATGTTAATCAATCATTAAAATTTGATGCGGATCGCGCTGGAATCTGAAGGCTCCTTGAGATTTTGGATCGTAAACAAGAAAATTATTTTCCAATTTATTGCAAATTTGAATAGGTGCTCAAATTATATTTACAATGAAAGACGATCTTCCACAATCAAAGAAAAATATAATCGACACCGCATTAAGAGGGAACTCGTTAGTGTATCCAAGTTATTTTTAGTCTCCCACTGTACCCCCCATGATCAATGTCGAAGAACTTGTTAAAAGGAGGATAGGCGAAGCGTCGATACATAAGTTCATAATGCAAATTTGGAAGCGATTTAACACCACTGTTGCGGTGTGCGACTTTCCAAACGCCTACCGATTAGTTTGATAAAATTCTTCGGCGTCATTTGAAGTGGCATATATCGTGTGACTTGGGTCACCGGAAATTATTCAGCGACCTCGACTATATTTGATATGAAATTTCTACTTCGACGATTCGCGAATGCAACACACCTATTTATAAATCTTCAACCGCGAATAAATCAATGCTCCTCATACATTTTCATTCACCGAGATTGATGAATAATTTCCGCCATATAAAAATCGTCAAAGCCCAACGACACACATTTGTGACTATTTATTGCGGGCCCCTCTTTCAAAACATCCCTTTTATCTTTCGGCCGTATGCTTCGATTATGATATAGGTCGCGCAAAAAGAGAAATTGCCCGAGTTTTTTCTTCCCAGACAGGAAGGCAGGACCTTCGGCGGAAATGGGCTCTACGCTCATATGAGGCAATATTTAACATTTCCGGAAAGACGGCAATATTATATGAGTCGTATAAAAACGAAAGGAGCATATTTACTATGAAAATATACGCAAAAAGTGAGCATACGGGCTTATCTCTCGTACGTTAAAAATTTTCAGCAAAAAAATTTAGTTAGAATTTATCTCATTCGTGCGGTTGTTGAAACAAGGAAATCTTACCACATCCAGTTATGGATTTAGCGAGATGAAAAATGAAATAACGCACATGCAGTCTGTGGAACAACCCAAACAAATTTAACAAATGGAAACAGAGCATAAATCACAGATTATTATTCATGGGATTAAGTGTTCATTGCTCATTAATTGCTGCATTAATACTGCATACTTCATCCAAATGCATGGCCTTAAAGTGTTAAACCTTTGCATTCGATGAATTTTTTGCTCGAACATAGTTAAATCTTATATATAAAAATGTATCTCTGTTTGTTCGTATATAATGCGATGCCATACCGTTTATCAGATTGCGATAAAATTTCGTCCACTTATTTCTAAGGATTGCATGAGTAACATAGGCATAGTCTAATATATAAAAATCAATGTTTGTTTGTCTGTATTGAATGCGCTTCCATAGCGTTCATCCGATTGTGATAAAACTTTTGTCAACTTACTGTTTACACTTGCGGGAATAACATAAGCATAGTAAAAATATTGCATGGATGCACCATGTTAGCGCATATTGGTCTGGTGTAAATGATAACTCTAAAATTCTAGACATTTTTTATAAATAAATTATAAATTCATATCCTCAACGTATTATAAACGTATCGTCAATAATTTAAGAGAGTAAATTCTACTATTATATGCCTGTTATAAAACTCTGAGTAAAACCAAAACCGTTATTTTTCCCAGAATGAAACCGATATATAGGTTTGGAATCGGAACGAAAACGGGTTGTTGTTTTTATGTGCAATCTATAAATATTAAAATGAATGTGTGTCGGCGTGCAGCGTGCAGTATGTTTGCTCCAAATACACTTCTAAACCGTTCTTCCGATTGCGATGAAACTTTGATGAGTTATTGGGCGTGTATCCGAGGAGATAATTAAATTGGCACAAGCATTATTCGTGTGCGTAATTTGTTTTGCGAGACGTTTAACGGATATACTATGTTGGCGCATATTGATCTGGCGGTTGCTAAGGTAAACAAAGCATAGCAACCGTCGATGTCTTATATACTGACCAAGTCTTCAGTCTTCGGATAAATATGCCGGGAGACGATAACACACAGACGTCATCATTTCAATTCATACTTGAAACAATTCGTTTGGCGACAAAAGCAACACATTGAACTTTTAAAGTCACTTTTAAATCTTATGTTTGGGTTTCATCACATCGTTTATAATTGTGTGTTTATGTTAAAAATAAACAAATTAATAATTAATTAATTTGATGAGATTATAGCAAAGACCTTTTAGTGTGCCGAGTGCTTCATCAATTTGTCCTTTCAATTAGTCTACCAGAGTTTTAAATTCCGCAGATGATTATGCTGCTTTTCATTCCTACCTATTCCTATTTGTTGGGATCATCTCAGTTAAATCGCATTTCAAGTGGTTATAAACTATAAAGTTATTATTAGATTTTGGGTATATAATCCATATAGATGGAGCACACAAAGGGCATCCAATCATAGTACATATATAGAGATGTCACTTTGCTTCCTCTGATTGCTGGCCATGCTCGACTTATATCCTTAGGCTTAACATTTTTTTTAAGAATGTAATATTACTATTGTCATGGAGGTAACACGTAATCTAAGATAAAAGCAACCATTGTCTCCTCTCAGTCGCCACTCGAGTTGCCATGGCACGCCCTGACGCCCGCGACGTGCCTCTCAAGTGCAAAGGGTTATTGAAAAATGTAGATGGATAGATTTTTCAAAATAAATCTCATCGATCAAAATGTATACCGGTCTGCTTTACAAATGAAATTAGTCAAATAGCCAAGAAAATTTCATTGATAAGACAAATATGTTGCAAAATTTTAACATTTACTTTTAATTAATAGCTCCTAACGTGAAGCATAAATAATAGATTAAGAAACAATCCAAACATGTTGTTGTTTATAATGAAATTTATGTTATAAACGACCATGTTTATCTTAAAGTAGGCGATAAGCAAACACAAAGTAATGCACGTATTGCAATATTCATGATAAAATGTGCTCTTTAAATGGTATTTTTTAATCAGAAAATGGCATTAAAAATACAAAAACACAGAATTCCAGTAAAAAAATATAAGAAAACTCTGTTATAACGAGCAATAAGGTAAATTTACATAGTTTCATCATGCATCATGATGCTATAACTAGAAATATAGATGCTGTAACGATAACTAGAAAGCGAAAATGAGCAAAAAAGACAATAGATCAAATAACCCAATTCACTTACAGGGTATTAGATATTGATGAGGATCGACACAAAACAAATTGGCAAAATTCAGAGCATCCACGCAACCTTCCTTAATTTACAAACTAAAAAGTCTCAGTTGCAATGAAATGGGATACATCATTATAATATATTCTCAATTATTTCAGAAAATTTTGTCTTAACAAGAACATGCATTGGAATGAGACTCGGATATGGGAATAAACGAGGATGAACTTAACCTTTTCGTGAGTACTTACGGAAATATCCGTTTTGACCTTCACTATTCAGAAAGAGCACTCTTGTGCATTGAAGCTCCGAGGCGGACAGAGACAAAGAGAACTTAGCGCAGTTCGGGAGGCTGAGACGGATAGCTTCTTCATATGCATCGCATGATTGTATAGATCGTTAAGCCCAAATTTATCCACTTATAATGATTTCGATTTCAAGTGTGTTATTTGTTTACGCAAAGAAACGACCGAATATTGCGTGTTATGGAGAGTGTTTGTTTATTTAACTGCTTGCTGTTCTTCGCTGCGTGTTGAATGAGTCTTTGTCCAATTATCATTTTCTTCTAAAGGAGGAGCACTTGAATCGATTTTTGTGCATTGTTTATGTAAAGAAATGAAGTGGTCTTGTATGCACTATCAAGTGTTCATTTACAATTGACTCTGCCTCGAATTGAAGATTGTCTTACGCTGATTAGGGGCTGACAGAAAGTAATCGGTGTAAAGCGATTATGACATCAACGACTTCATCGATTTTAAATTTGCTCACTAACGAAAAGGTTAAAGTGGCCATGGATGCAATCGATTATGATGATTATTAAACACAGGCCCCATTAAAGTATTTCAAGTGAAACGCTTACTGACCACATGTCTTTATGGTCCATATATTTCAGTTATAACAGCTAATTTCATATCGACAATTATCGTAAGCTTTACAGAGCTTAATATTTGTTGATGACTTGAATCTTACTTCGAATTCTAGATTTGCAGTTGGTAATGGATGTTTTGACTGAAAAAAATCAATATCGCAGAACATAGGCGGAAGCGTTTGCGGTCAGTTTTGCATCCAGGATTGATAAAATTCCTTTCTGCTGAGACACGGACTGAAACTCGCAAAATTCCCGATTTTCCAACAAATTATTTATTTCCGTCGCTGCAGATGAATACTTATATACTATAATACTTTGATGTGAATCGTAATTATATTACGGAAGAATACAAAAATTCTGAACCCCGTATCTATTATATTACATATCGATATTCACATTATTAGAGTCGAGGTGTAGTAAATACATCACCGGTAGAGAAAGGTTAATATAACAATTTAAAAACATATATGTACTGTATATATGTATACATAGATTTGACAGTTACTGCCCCTAGGCGTCGCCTAAGTTCGCCAATTAGTAGTTACGCCACTGTTCCAAGCGTCCAGATTTCGGCGGAAATGTCTCGATTTAGTAGCCTTCATCGTGCTGGTGAGGTGTACGATTTCTGTTAAATAAAAATTTCGATCCCGATTTTTCTCGCCATTCTTCTGTGAATCCAAACGCGCCATTCTTCTGTGAACACTATAAGGAATTAATGGCAAATCAATCGATCAAAATCCGTATAAAAATTAGGTCTGAAATTAATAATTGCGATTTATCGACTGTAAACTGAAAGAAACAATGAAGGAATTCATACAGCCCATGCGATCTGAATCACGCGAAATATTTTCATGGCGTGAAAAAATGTGAATCTAATAATTAAAAAAATTCTCGACATTGCGGCCAATTGATTTCAGTCCATTGCTGAAACGCCATTCTGGGATGGAATACTCGAAAATAGCATTTGAAAAGCAATATCAATCAATTAGTGATGTTTTGGCCTTTGGCTTCTGCGATTCAATGTCAAATTAGCATACTTACGTCTCTTAAAATACGTACACGAGTCGCGCAAGTCTTCAGCTTGCAAGTAGCCAACATTTTAAAAATCGACCCTTTCAAATAGATCAAGTCCTTGTTATGTGCGGAACGAAGACAAATCGCTCCAGTATGTAAATATCATTGGGAACACCGAGGTGTTCTCATATACATATTTCAATGTCGACCGTCGGAAGGATATTAATCAAATTTCAAGAATATCGACAGTTCACGATTGTGGAAGGTCGCCGGTGGTTAACGTAAATTATGGAACCTCGGACATGAGACATTCTCAGAATTTGTAGACGATCGATTGCTCATTGAAATGGCAAAAATGGGAAGCAAATTGATTGCGACTATTGGAATTTGACATCCCGATTATTCATCATGGATTTACTCTGAGCTATACTTTAGAAATAAAGAATTTTCATTCACAAGAAGTGGATTTGATATTCGATAACCTAATTTAATTACTCCTGTTTGTAGTAATCTCTCGTGGTATACGGTCAGGGTTAAGGGGGTACACAAAAAGGCTTCTCTTCAAACTACACAAGTACATATTGTTCTAAGCTCTAAGTCTTCTATCCAATCGATTGTTCTGTGACATTATACAAATTTAAAAGTCGAGAAAAAAACATATTAAACCCATAAATATTTCCGCAAATAATCCAAACCAAATATCACTTAATCAAAAAATATATTAAACAATGTGATTAGATTTCAACGATCTTTACGAAATATTTACAAGCAATGCAAAGAAATTCATTCAAGATGTGATTAAAAATACACCATAAATGATGCATTATTTCCCCCTCTGTATGAATGTTATATCTTCTTTTACGCGGTTTGTCGGGGAATTTTCTGACGTAAATCGAATGCACATGTCTAAGAAATCCCTTTTACCCACCAAAACCCCTCATCTCTTCTACTACCACCCGGCTACTAATTAAAAATTGCACTAGGGTGGCAGCGGTGTCCCTCCTGGGCTCTTTGGTTCTGTCAGCTTGTAGATTATTCTGTCTATTTTTGATGGGGGAGTGCTTCAGAAGTTCTTCTTCGCCTCTAACGTCCGGCGTTTTCCTTCTTCTGCATAATGCATTTTGTGAACTTGCACCACGCATTCTATGCCTTAGCATCTTTGAACATTGAAGGAATTATATAGCAGAGAGTGTCCCAAGTGATTCAATCGTTGGTTGCTCCACAATTATGGCAATCTGGACTTGTCTCCTTGGCTATTTTGTGGAGGTACGCTCCAAATCAGCTATACCCGATAAGGACCTGGATCAGATGGTAGCACAACTGATCATGGTGGAGATGCGAGTTTCCTGCATCACGTCTTTAAATTCTAGCTTAGGCTTAGTAGCCCTTGGCCGATGCAACAAAATATTGATTGATTTTAAAATTAAACTTGTATAGGCGCGGTAAGGCAAATCGGTTTTTCTTTGCACATACAGCGCATGCGCCGCGTCTATACGTATAAAGCAACCCCACTAGACCAATAGCTTGCCTATTTTATTATATATTACATAAACACAGTTTCATATTCTAGCTAATAATTTCTAAGCAAATAAGAACCAAGAAGTTTCACTTCTACCGCATGAGTCTCACGCACTTTTTTTATAGCGCATCGTGCCAAAATGTTTCATTATAATACTGCATGGATTTAGATACACAGCATACACAATAAAGGATAAATAAATAATTTTGCGTATTATACGCTATACTTTTTCATATTATTTATAATTATCAAATATATATACAGCATCTTAGGATTTGTACCAGCATTACACCTACGCGAATTTCCAAAAGAATGCGTTGCCAAATTACTTTTATTTTCAGTTCGTTTGTATTCAAGTCTCTTTCCGAGAGATAACTGAGGATGTACGAAAATATGAAAATGAACATTTTAAGCATTCAGCGTTGAGCTTGAATGTCATTTTTAACGCCTTGGTGAACTTCTTAAAGATTTATAAATGCCAAGTTATTTTTCAGTACAACATGGGGGCGAATTCCATCCTCCAGATTAATGGGTCAATTTTTGGAGGAGGGTGCTCTCTGGGGATGAATAACAATGCCGAAGGAAAATCCCGGAGTGAAAATATTGCGGATCGATCCTCGGGGAGGGAAAAAAATAGTGTCAGCAGCAGCAATCGTCGTCTTTCGTGGAAACGACAAGACGTAATTCGATTTGTACGCACATATATCGCAATTGAGATGAGGAATAGCAGGCGGATTGTCCGAGTCTTCATAAATGAGATATTTTGTTCGGATTATCTTTGAGATAGTTGGGTGCTTTTATAGAGGTAGTGAGCCATAAATTTATATGAACGTCCATAGCAATGAGCATGGAAGCAGGAAATAACAGCAAGGCAGAAGATCGCTTATTCCTTTTTTTGTTACGGTTACAACTGTAAGTTCGCAAGTCTGCAGATCGTCGCTAACGAACGAAGATCGTTAGCAATGGGTCAGAATATTCCCATTCAATAGCTGATAGGACAAAAAAGATGGCAATGGAGGATTCTTGTGCACTGGTGCAGTGCGAACTCTGCACAAAGCGAGCGATGAACTCCATATTGTGAAATAATCCACCCACATTCCCATATCGGAATATGAAACAAATATCAGATAGAAGTGCTTTTTGCCACCTTCGTATCAATGCGACAGCACACATGAACCGTTTTTATCAACAGATTGAACCACAGTTACCAAAGAGACTCGTGAGAGTCGATTTTACCACGGATTTCTTCACCGAGCGATTAGAAGGCGGTTGACTATTGTCTGGATGAATTTCTAATTAGGGGCACAAATAAACGAAAAAAGCCATCAGTGACCATAAGAGTCGCAAATCTTACGAAATTCTATTAAGAAGCCATTCATTCTGTTTAAGGTTTCAAAACGCAGACGATCGAAGCATTCATAAGTAGGTCCCAACAATGCTTTCAATCAATTCATACCACCACAATAGGTTCTATTTTTACCAATCAAATTAGTCGAAAATGTGTCGAAATGAAGCATCAGCTTTGTGAGAGCTTTATCCAGTATTGATAATCGAAAATTCTTTCTACAATCACACGCGATGGCTATTTTTGAGAATGAATTGCCATTCTAAACAAGTCGATTCCCGCTCTAAATGGGTCATATGTAAATTTACTGCTTTTTACCATTTGTTGACAATGTGTCTGGGCATGCGTTGCGACGAAAAGCATTTCCAGTTTAATGACCAGAGCTTATTGCAGTGCGTCGAGCGAAACAGAAAGCTTCGTCATCGACAAACACAACACTTAAGCTCTGCAATAATCCAAAATGAATTGCTTTCCTGAGAAAATAATAAATGCACATGTTTGCAGAGAAATTTTGCAGAGATTGAGTATGCAGCTGCAGCGAATTTATTAGATGTAAAAATCTGGATGTCCATAGTTGCTATATCAGATCCCTGGATAGCAACGCGCTCATAAAAACATAGAAAAAGTACATCAATAATTTGAATCAGCGAGTAGCTATTAATGAACAAGAACGTGCTCAGGTTATGATTTGACTTTCAATTTATTTTTGTTTTTAGATTAAGACGCAAAATTAATTTGGCTTGGACTTGGAGATGAGTTTCATATAGCATTCAATAATTAAATCTAAATATTGTTCAAATGAAGATTTCCATAATGCATTATAGCATTAGAACACACTGGGAGACTAGGACTTTGAAGGACAGGAAAAGACCGGACCGCCCAAAATCTATAGTGCCAATCAAAATTTTGAATATTTTAAAAACTCACAAGAACACTGTAGAGATTCATAAAGTAATTGTTTAATTATATTTTTATAAAAAATGACAAACATATGCATTGCATTACATAATAGCACCATATAAAGTTGTTTTTAAACATTTTGTATTCTCGTTTAAATGCTTATATTATTAATGTTAAACGATGTGCATATACATTTATATTTATTATACTAAGAATAAGTTTTTCCATGAAATACTAAGCGTTTCCAAACTTATTGTCGATAGTGTAAGTTTCAAACATCTTCAAATCATAAGCGCAATGAGAGCTTTCAAGGAAATTATTATGATAATATAGCTATTGAAGTATTTCAGTATGTACATAATGATCTATTTGGATCTATGAATCTCTATAAAACGTATGCCTTAGAAGTGATTTCAGTCTTATTTGAGATAGCTATTCAAGAACTAATCCATTTTAAAATCCTCACATTTTCCTCAAGGAAAATTAAAACCCAGTATACATCAGACAAAATTAGAACTCTAACCAAAATATAATCTTACATATAAAAAACAATGTTTATTTGTTCATATTTTATGCGCTGCCATACCGTTTATCGGATTGCTATGAAACGTTTAACGGATGCACCATATTGGCGCATATTGGTCTGATGGTTAAGCTCCGCTCACGATATAAAGGGAGACAGTCGATCTTCGAGGCGAAAGCGAATGTGCGCATGCTTTTAGATCCTAACCCTTCGGCCTGCACTACATGTGGCCTGAAGCAATAAACCAATTATTGCATTTCTTTTCAAATCATTACTAAGCGCTTGGGGGATTGCAACTCATGCCGGGTATTCGTCAGTGGTAAATATTTATATTGGAATAAAAATTTCACGAGTTTGAATCTTTATTTAAATTACGGGATGATAAAATCTTATTCGTCTAATATATTAACTAAAGGCTAACACAGGAAAGATTCGCAATATACTGGGCGTATTTAGATTAGATAAGAAAACTTTTGGGTCGGCCAAAACATAGAGCTTTAACGTTAAGAAAGTAAAATGGATTTAGGCGTCTTGCCACAGGGCGGATGTATTAGAACGCCAGCTAGGGACCACAGGAAAGACCTTCGACTTGATGAAAGAAAACATGAAATTTCAAGGTTTCTTGCGGTCGTAGGATGTTTAAAACAATTTGTTTTTAAATTCTGTGGGGTATTGATATGCATGATTGGTGTTGTGCGGTTATTGAGGTAGCTTTTAGCAATCCCTTTTATGGGATTGTTGCCAACCGTTTTACATGGTTTTTCATAGCGAATGTTTTTAAAAATGTGGTCGCCAGCCACATTTCCTGCAGGACTCGAACCCAAGATGATTGAGTTACGAGTCCAACTGCTTAACCGCGGAACTACCTACATATAAATATGTGGTTATTAACCCTATAAATACCATCCGCACAAATCTGTGCGGTAACACAATTTTATTCAACATATTATGTGCGGATATCATCAATTTTTAACTAAAATATTATTAAAACAATATCAATTAACTTGTTCTAATGTCTTGACATCAATCGACTTTTTCGTGCACATTCATCATTTCTCAAAATCTTTAACGTTTTTTTTCATTAACGTTCATAATGAGAGTTTATAATCGTTTTGTAGACAAGTTATAACATCATTATATCAACGGTCCGAAAAGGGGACCGCTTGAACATACAAACAACTCCGCCCTCTTTTGGGGCTTTTATATGATCTGTACGATCACGGAAGCAATGTAGCGTCTAGACACTTTCTATCATAGTATTTTTTTACAACATTGACCGCTATCCATACGTTAGGTCGGGTACTTTTGGGACTATCTTTGTATATTATTTTAAAACACATACTTGCCACGGGCGCTTCGTACCCTTGTTACGGCTCTGGCATTTGCTGTTGGAAATGTATAAGTTTTTTTTATTTTTTATAAAAACCTAACTCTTACTGGAAAGCTCTTTTTAATTTTTTTTTATTGATTCTCGCTGATTTTACCATTTTGAAATTTTAAAACAAACTATACAAAACTACATTCCAAATTTGTATATTTTAGAAAATACAAGTTTTTTGCCCATTTCTTCTAATACTTAGCGGTATTCATTGGGTTAATTATTTAGGTTGGGTGATTATGAGGTATTTCGATCCAACAGCACACTTGCTAAACATTCCTGCCCTTCGTTAAAGGTTCTACGTTGCATGTGTAGATTGTCTTACGATAGAATCGACCGCGTAGTTTGAACCTTTTTCACGTTGTGCCGAGTGGGTTCAAGGGCGTGGTATAGAGGGACCACAGTATTTCCCATTCCCCAAACTACCCGCTATTTCCACAATTAATCACCAAACACATGGCACTTCCTCAACATTGATTTTCCAATACCTATTACTATTTTTTTAAATTATAATTACGTTTATTTTGTAATATGTATATATAAATATTCATTTGAATAATCATCAATTGGCTGACCAAATGGTCGGATATGCTGATGGTTGAGATCACTTTCATCCAATACAAAAACAACAAACGTTCAATTAATATAAATTTAATTTATTCACACTACATATTGTGATTATTCCTAGCATAAAGCTACAAAATATAAATTAGATGAATTTAAAAAAATACCCACAAATTTGAACAATAGGAGCCTGGATAAAAATATATTAATTTGATTCAAATAGCACAGTTCATGTTGCAATAATTATTTAATTGTATTGTCCATGGACATTTTAATTTCTAAACATAAATACACACACAATATATACGCAGTACGTACGATTAATTACAATTAAAAGCGTCAACCGGTTTGACAGATGTAATGTTATATACGACAACTTCCGGTCAATATTTGAAATACCAACTGTCAAACAGAAAACAAAATATTTTTAGACGAAATGCGCTCGCATAATTGGGGACACTTTTCGCCAGTATATATATATATATATATATATATAAATTATTTTAATTATTAAAATATTAATAAATAGCCGGGTGTTCGATCGCGTTAAGGTTTTTGGTAAAAAATTAAAAAACGAATTCTTTACCTTATCCGATATTTCGGACCACTCGTCGGGTCCATTCTCAAGGATTGACTGAAGTTCTCAGACGAAGTCTGACATTCTCAGTCAATCCTTGAGAATGGACCCGACGAGTGGTCCGAAATATCGGATAAGGTAAAGAATTCGTTTTTTAATTTTTTACCAAAAACCTTAACGCGATCGAACACCCGGCTATTTATTAATATTTTAATAATTAAAATAATTTAAATATGACTCGCGTAAATCTGAAAAACTCTATATATATATATATATATATAATGAATTATGTAAGTAAATTAAAATGACACCTTGACGTTTCCGCGTCAAATAATAAATGCGTAAAATGCACAACGTCAAGAGCGAAATTCAGATTGAATCAGATGAGCTTTCGGGGTGTTAATATTTTATGCTACAAATTATAATATAAACATTTTTTAATACAATATTTACATCCGTACGAGTTTATTAATTTTATCCTCATATCGGAGCAGTGTTAATATTTTGATATGTAGGATACATTTAATTTTAGCATTTAATATTATTGTTTGGGAAGGCGCCCTTCCGCGAATTCCGTTACTATCAACCCTCCATGCTGGTTATTTCCGATGCGCCATGTCAACAATGTATCGAAGCAAAATTATGAATGAAAGCACTCACCGGAGACGTTCTCGAGGTTGAAGCAGCTGCTCCTGGAGCTGAGGACGGGGTGCTGAGGTGTCTCCTGCCATTCGGGTCGCTCCTCCATGGCCTTGGAGGCGCTCCGCTTGAACTGCTCCAGGAAACTGTCGATCTGCGTCTCGATGCTGGGCGACGTCGCCATTCTTTCGCAGTCGAACACTTCACGAGAGACGATCGTCCGAAGCCCCTTTCATTGACAGCAGCGCTTTCAAACGCATATCTGCTACCGCGACGGACTTCAACATACCGACGCGCCGACCGACACCGACCGACTGTCACAACGAGCGATAAGCTCGCACGCCGTGCGCTTATGGCCAACGCTGAATAAAAAATGTTATAAACATCAACCCTTTTAGCGCGATACTCAACATAATATTTTGTAACAAATCGGGTCAAATTAATTTATATTCCATTGCATACATAATATATTATCCATGCAACTAAAAATAATAATTATAGATTGTTTTTACAACGCCTTTTTTAAATATTTTAATATTATAAAATGACATTTTATACGAAAAACATTATTAAAAAAATAACAATATAAAATTATTTTATTTTAACCCTATAAATACTGTGCGCACATATATGCGTTATATTGCTTCAACTATATACCTACAAAAAAAACACGATATATTCAAACATATTTATTTAACATGTTTTATATAAATATCATCAATATTTTGTTTGGATAAAATATTAATAAAAACTTTAATTATCGACTGTTTCTAAATGATCTAATTTTGTCCAAAAAAAAAATCCAAATGTCAGTCTACCTACCTTTTTAATTGCTCATTATTCTAATTTTATGCCATCAATCGACTTTTGCATACACATTCATCATTTCTCAAGATCTAAAGATTTTCCAAAAAAGTTATTGTTTATGATTTACCAATAAAAGTATACATTTTTATAACAAAAAAACTTTAATATAACTAAAAATCAGTATTATAATTTTTGTATTTAATAAATAGCTGTATTCAGTTTATTTAAACATCTGTTTTTTATTTGTACGCTAATCTCATTTTGATTTTCATTCATTTTAAAATTTATAATATTTTAGAACACAATTTTTTTGTCCAAATTCACTAATTCTCAGTTAATAATATATATTTGGTTTAAAGCCATATTAAAAATTTATTACAATTGTATTTTATTATGAGATTTACAACCCTAGCTAGAAATTCAAAGCTTCAAAATATTTTTTTTGGAAAAGTCTACCATTGAAATTGCAATTTCCAAAATTCTTTTTGTCCATAATTTGATATGGAAGCATCATTTAAAATTCATTCATGATTTCAGTGTAGATTGATGTGGAAAATGTATTTAAATCAAAATAATAAATAGAAAAATGTGTTCCTTGATATACAGTTGCTTCCGGAATGATCTCCAACATCTGCACATAAATGTAATAAACATAACTTAATAAAAGTACATTAGGGCCTCATCTAACAAGGTTTTATACAACATATTTGTATAAATTATTTCTGGAAAAAGCTGTGGCCAGATGAATACCAAAGGACAATAAATATTTGTCGGAATATTGGTGGAGAAGATTTTGATGACATTAATGACTCAGAAAGCAGTTGCAGTGAAGTAGCTACATGTTTTTATTAAAAACAATTAATGAAGGCATAGATTTACATATAAAATGATCCTATAATGGAAAGAAGTTTAAAATTCTAAAGAGAATTACAACAGATTTTGGAATCTTATAATGAAATATGTAAAAATGTATACGCTAAAACCAGACAAACGCTTATTACGCTTATTTTCAAATAATGTATATGTTTATTTAAAAAAAAATAAAGTACATACTTATATAACCTGTCATTAATAATTTTTGGAACGCAAACCCTAATTTTGTATGAACTTCAAACCTTGTATAACAATGCTTTAGTATTACATATAACCATGTAATAAAAGGCCCAAGTGTATTTCAATATAGATTTATGACGAAGACTGGTCTATTTAAATATAAATGCAGTACAAGTGTTTGAAACATTTATTTAATCTTCAATTGCCGTAATTTTCATACAATTTATAACTTTTCATGCAATATTTCAATAATATGAAACCATGTGTAATTTTATAGTCGACGTTAAATGCAACATTTTTATTTGGATTATTTTGAATGAAACATTAATAAACTTTAACATATTTAAAACAGATTAAATATACTTTCATGCATAAACATCATTAATTATGAATTTATTCAGAACAGACTATCTTGTGGCGACGCTTTAGCGTCGATGTTTAAAAATGCTGTAACTAAAATTGCTTGCATATTGACACTAATATTTATTAGTTTAGATGCTGAACAATTAGGCTTCTATGTATTTTTTTCTTTTATAACTACATTATTTTATTATATGGTTAGATTCAAAATAATTTCTGAAATACTTATGATTAATCCGAAGTAGCAATTGAATAATGTAATGTAAAAATTATTATCAATCATGGCCACGTTTCTTGTATTGATATACATTTTATGCTTATCGTATATTATATACATAAATTAATAACTAAAATCATATAGATAAGTTTCATAATAATAGAAGGTATGTCTTGAAATTAAATGTTTATAAGTATACAATAAATATCCAGTTTTTGAAACATTAGGCATTAAAAATATCATCTATGAGCTTTTGTAGTAAATATCAATATATCTGAAACTTCTATTATAAAAGATATTTAAGTTTATAGTTAAATCAATTGATTCTACTTATGTATTTATTAATAGAATATCACACAAACAAATATAAAAGTACTAGAAACTGAATTCACTTCATATTTAAGTAGAAACAATTTAATTTTACTATTTTGGATATTGATATGATAAAAGTTTCTCCGATCAATATTATTTTAAAGTTTCCACAGTCTTTAACTTTTACAATCGCTTGCTCGCTTACTATTGATATTATTTCTCAGTTAGACAAAAACAACATTTTATAAGACATCAAGACCCAATTGAATTCATATTCCATTTAAATTTTAAAACGGATAGTTGAGATCATACAGACAGTGACGTAATGGTGTTTTGTCTCTTTAAGACAGAGCCCATATCCCGTGCTGCGGTCAGAGAGTCCTTCACTGCTCTTTTCAGACTACGTGCACCCAAAGGTGTGATGGAGAAGGCTCAGCTTGAAGGGGGATGCAATAGATAACGAATTGCAGAGACTAGCCCATCCCCGTGGTACTCGCATTGGCTCGGCCATTCATAGTACCTAGCTACGGAGTCTCCGTTTGAGCAGCCGTAGCCGTTTTCCGCTGTATGCACTAGGCTCTTAAAGTTCGATATTCCACATTACGGGTATGCAGCAAATTTACTATGTTATATGTATTAAATACAGATTTAAAAAAAACACGTATAATCATTTATTTATTTCCCAATTGCCAAATGCATTCTAGAAAAGATCTTCACTAACGACTACTATTTTGCACATGATACATATACTAATGGCCGATAACTGCAAATTTTGTCCCGTTTATACTTTATTTGTTCTTTAAATATATTCACATCAATTACAATACATATAACATCGTCTAATAAATTAATTTTGTTAAATACTTAGGCATTCAGACTTATATTTGAATAATTAATTCGGTAATAATGATTTTTGTGTGATTTACTTAAAAAGACAATATCATTTAACAATATATATTATGATCACAATAAATTTTTAAGCTTTCGTTGCCCTTATAAAAACTCAAAAATAAAACAATCACTTAATGCTAAAATTACATGCAAAGCTGTTGATTTAAAATTAAGTAACATTGAGATAGTATTTATTTCAAAAGACATTTTCTTGTAATGTGTAATTAAACATATTATAATAAATTATGGAATTTCCCCCCCCCCCCCCCTCTGAATCCATAATGAACTCAATTTATCAACGGTTAATATCTGAGACATGTTAAAAACAATTCTCTAAGAGTATTTTATACTAGCGGAATGATTCTAAAAACAATTTTCATTTGAGCAAGAATAAAATTCTTAAGGAATTCAATATTCTTTTGCTACATATCAATATACATCTTAAGATGATTCTTAATCTAATCTTATATTAAATTGATGATTTCAAACATTACATAAACATATTTAAAATTATTTATTTACAACAGAAAATTGACATATTTTTCAATAGTATACATTCCAAATTGTATTTAATTTCAAACATGCACACATTATTACAAGCAATCTTACACTATGACATAAAAGCTACGCTTTATTATTTTTAACGTACGACCTTGTCCCATGGATTGTGATACTTTTTAAAATTTTCATTGTATACAATTAATCATTACGTCTCTGCTTAAGAATGTTCCGGTGAGCTTTCGGGTGGATGAGCTCCGCAAAGAATAGCAGCTGTGGCTAACGTAGTGGCTATGAGGAATATAGCCAGTAAGGCACGGTCCAATACCAGTGCTACCTGACGCCATTCTAGAGCGGCTCGTTCACGACGTTCTGAACGGAGACGTCTTTTTTCATCGCGCTCCGTAGCAGCTGCTAGACGACGAAGCCCGCAACGTTCGCCATATACACAATCTAAAAACATGCAATATTTACATACTTTATATGGACAAAAAATAAATAGATCATTCAAATAAATATATTTATATTTGGTATACTAATATAAACATAAAATAAGTATATTGTAATCCTTATAAAATACAAGTATACATCAAATAATGTATTTTATTTGTATCATTATAGTGTTCCTGTGATCATAAAATATGTCCTCTTTGATCATTAATGTGTATAAATTTATAAAATCAAAAACTGTGTTCTAAAAGGAAACAATTATTTTGTGCATTTAGCCATAGTTTTTAAGGAAAACCCTTCTTAAAAATTCATAGGAACACAATTATAATTGATAATAAATTTATTTTAAATTATGTATTTGATTAAATTGATTTTGGGTCATAAAAATAATATATATATATATATATATATATATTTCAAATTTATTGATAATTTTTTAACTTAAAAGAAATATCTATGATCATTTATCAATGTCATGCTGCAAAATACAACCAAAAGCGTTCACCGTCACCCCCCCCCCTTGCCAAGATTACTCAACACATAAAACATATTTTTAGCTGGCAACCCAGAAGGTGTGCTTATACATATCGCCGCCGTGTGGCGCTTTCTCTCTCTTGCTCGTTACTAGCGTTCTGCAAATGGCACAATAAAAAATGTGAATATTCAACAAGCGTCCTTATGGCAATCATTTGTCAACTGAATCTTCACCATTTGCGTAGAATTCGCTTCACCTTGCTTCGTTTGCTTCTTTATGCATTTAATATAAAATAAAGTTTTTATTTGTTACAAAAGCTTTATTTGATTCAGTTATAAGCATCTTTAGTTTGATTTGAAATAATAAAAATCATGCTTACATCGTTATCAGTATAATATAATGCTATAAGATACAAAGAACATACTTTTTTGCACTTTCAAGTACAAGTATTCCTCATATAAAAAACAGCTTTCCCATACATAAAAAAATAGCTGCGGTGATTCTCTAAATAACTATATAGATATATTATATTTTAGGGAAATCCCCGCAACAGTTTGTTTCATTTATGTAGTACTAGTGAATACCCGGCATGCATTGCAATGCCATAAGCGCTTAATAATGATTTGAAAAGAAACGCAATAAGTGGTTTATTGCTTCAGGTCACGTGTAGCACGAGCCAAAGAGCTGGGATCCAAAAGCATATTATACTACCGACCTAACCACCGTATTGCGCGCGCATCCTTTCTCTCCCCGTCCCCGCACTCCAAGCTTCATTTCATCTGACCAATATGCGCCAACATGGTGCATCCATACAATATTTTTACTATGCTTATGTTATTCCCGCAAGTGTAAACAGTAAGTTGACAAAGTTTTATCGCAATCAGACGAACGGTATAAAAACACATTAAATACAGACAAACAAACATTGATTTTTATATATTAGAAAATATGCACGTAAGAAGTGCAGTGGCGAATTTATCACTTGAAAGACCTTCGGTGCATTTTAAGTTTGAGATCCCCTGGACCCATTCGAGTTTTCGACCTATAACAATATTATAACATTATACAATTTCACTATTACGCGGTATGTGGGCGGTAAAAGCCTAGCTTTTTAATTGAAAGTTGCTATTTCTACATGTCGCGTATATGTGATTTTGTGGCGTGTATTTCAAGGGATGAAAATGTCCCTTGAATTACGCGGTGGGTCAAGAACTACTCGAGACCCCCTAAAATTTATGAGGCCCGAGGCGCGCGCCTATAGGGAAATCAACCACTGTTCAAATAATGTCACAAACATTAAAAGTAATTCACGCTGAAAAATAAATTAAAACTTTCATAGGATAATTTATGACCAAAGACAATCCAAATTGTGAATTTAGAGAATTGAAATACACACAAAAAGATAAGTTAAGAGTTCAATATTTTCCCCCTTTCTTCAAAAATACGTCAAAATGTATTGTGGAAAATTCATATGAAAAGGGTAGGAAATAAAAAAATATATTCCAGAAAATCTTGATAAATTTAAACTGCATCCAGTAGTTTAACGCCACGTTAAATCTTTTTTAACTCAAATTAAACTTTTTAATTTCAAGTTAAGAGACGTTTCTACCTTGTTGGGCCTAAAATTGATCGATTTTTTAACATTTATTTATTCGAAAAGTATTAAATATAGAATTTTAATAGTTAGTGTGTTGATTAGGCGATCTTTTTTGAATATAAATTTTTTTTTTAAAATTTGACAAAGTATAGTAGTGGGAGTGGGGGAGCCACGTATGTCGATGGACGAGCGATGGCATTCTTCACCATGGAAGTTCTAAGTCCCAAACAGGTGATTTGCATCAAAAAAATTAAACATATTTTTACTTTGTATAATATTATGTATAGCTTAGACTACAATTAAGAAGAAATATTGGAAAATAAAAAAATAGTGAGCGATCAAAATAAAGTTTGTGTTTTTACCAGCATTTTTTGTAGTTCAATTTCGCTTCTCTCCCATATATATATAAAGTATTCTCTATTAAAACTAATAGGCTGGCAGATCGATTTGACAAATTTCAACCTCGAGAACAGGCTGGATTTAGAAAAGGCTTTAGTATCATCGAGCATATCCACATACTAAGACAAATCATTCAGAAAACCGAAAAATATAATCAGCCACTGTCTTTCTTGGGCAGTTTTAGACTCACTACAACGCTGTAATATAAACTATCTCCCAAGCTTATCATAAACGCTTTGGAAGATGTGTTTAAACTGCTATCTTGGAAAAAGTGCCGACACAGTATTGACAACACACAAGTGGAGAAATTGTGACATAGTATTAATAGCCGAATCGTCTGAAAAGCTTCAAGACATGCTCCAAGACCTAAACGAAGTGTCAAGTAAAGTTTGTCTGAAAATGAACATGGATAAAATCGAAGCCATGATAAATAGTCACAATTCTCAGACCTTCGGGGCGATATCCATTGGGGGAACACAAATTGAGGTTGAAAATGAATACACTTATCTGGGACAAGTAATACAACTAGGACGACCGAATTTCTCAACAGAAATTGACAGACGAATACCACTGGGATGGCAGCATTTAATCAACGCATCATCCCAGTGTTAACCCACGAAGACGTGGAATCTAATATCAGGCATTTTACACAGAATAAAGTTTTCCCAGCGTGCCATAGAGAGATCCATGCTCGGAGTGTCTTTATAATATAGAATCAGAAATGAGGATATCCGAAGAAGAACTCGAGTAGTAGACGCTACTGAAAGAATTGACACACTCAAGTGGCAATGGGGGAGACAAATGTGTCGAAGAAACGACGGTCGATGGGGAAGAAAAGTGTTGGAGTGGAGACCCCTGTAAGACTGACGACATCGAAAGAATAGCAGGATGAAGCTGGATGCGGAAAGCGGAGGATCGAGAGGGATGAAGACTCATGCGTTCAACGGTGGACGAACACAGACTGATGATGATGATGATGATTATGAATCTTTCCTCAACGGTCAGACTGCATGACGATTTGAAGATTCCACCACGATCAGGCGCACAGCTCATTAGATACCCATTGAAACCATCCTACTGTATTCAACCATCGACATCTTATTCCGCACTCTATGTAAGAGTCTATTGTGACAATAAAATCAAAAGTTTATCGTGGCTTTAAAAAAAACAATTTATCGGCTTTAAATCCTATATCTTAAAATAGACATCAAGGACCTCCAATTTACTATAAGTCGCAGTACAAAACACTTAAAAAACTAAGAACACTTGCCTGAGTATCGACGCTGCATGACGTTCAGGATAGATCCTGGAGTACGGGACGCATTCTGGAACAACACTGCACTTTATTTATTAAGATATATCCCTCTGACGATTAAGCCAAACCGTATAACCTAAGAACCGAACACGCACTGATTGTCGCCTAGCTTAATTCGACGGCTCAACTGAGCGTACGAATATAAATGTATTAATACTAAATGTAAATTATTATGAAAAACTATTGAAAGAATGCATGAGATTCTCTCTGAGATTAGCTCTTTTGATATATTCCCAAAAATATTTTTATCAAATTTGAAATTCATTAAAAAATAATATATTTATGCAACGAAAAGGATGGTGATTTTTTTTGAAAAATAATATTTTTGAGAATATATCGCAGCAGCTTATTTAATTCCATGATTTTTAAAAAATAGTTTTTCTTATAAATATTAATAATTTGTCATAAATGCGTTTCAATTTGTCCGTCCAGTTTAGGCGTCGAGTTTATGCTATGCAACAATATTCGGTGCAGAGCTATATTTTATTTTGACAGGTTAGGATGTGCATGTTAAGTGATATTTTTTAATACACAGAGTGTTGTGCCGTTCCGGAATGTGATCCATGTTCCAGACTGTATCCTGATCGTCATGCAGCTAAAATATTGATGCAAGTAGTCATAGTTTTTAAGTATATTGTAATACGCTTATTATATTATTAGGCTTATTATCGAAATGTTTAATGTTGAACAATTGCATTGAGATTTCAAGAACACAGATCGGAAATAATACTCATAGTGGATTGGAAAATCAAGATGTCTATTTTAAGATGTAGGATTTAGGTCCGATTTTTGTATCATTTTTTTAAAGTCACGACTAACATTCAAATGTATATGTAAAATACGATATTCGAAAGTGATTCATTTAGCATTTCATAGCTAAAAGCTTCATTAAGCATCAATTTTTCCTTAGATTAAAGAAAATACATCATATATCATTTTAAAAATATATCATCAGCTAAATAATTGGACTAAAATGTGTCAAATATTTAATTTCAGGTATGAAATCGTGTTTAATATAAAAGCAATACGCAATTTTTTGATTACGAAATCGACCAGCCTTGATCAATCAATAGTCTTAAGTTTAGATGGACGTTGTGAAAAATTGTACAGTCTGGTTTAAAAGAACTGCTGGTGAGCCAAATTCCAAAGGTGTCCAGGACTTCAAAATTCATGCAGTAAGAGCTCTCAGGTAAGGATAATAAGATTTACGAGATAAATTTGAGCTATCATTTAATTTGTCATCTAAAATATACACACAAAATATTTGGTCTAATGGATGTTTAAATTCTTTGTTTTAGGTAAGTCTTTCGAATAGCGCAATATCAATCCGAAATACCGAAGTTTTCAAATATACTCACACTTTGAGTTAAATACATAATGCGTAAAACCGAAACATAAATATTCTTCAGAATATTGTCGATTATTTTTTCTGATTTTACTGGATACATTTTCCTTTGTATGAGACGTATGATTTCTAGTAATATCGTCACTACTTCTTTCACTTGTACTACCTGTGTCATTAATATTTTGGTCTGATTCACGATTTCGTTTGGTAATAAATGTATCCATTGTAAGGTAGGCGAGAACTCTCAGCTGAATACCGGGGCCCAGTTATGTTCGTGTTGCTTCTGTCGACCAGTCCCAGTTACCTCCGTTCATAGAGCTTCTGACGTAGAATACCCAAAGTCTACGTTAAACGGTTAACATACGCGCAATTGATTTGGCTAATTCAAAATTACATTAACTCTTTCGTTGACTTTCATAATTTCGCCAACGACTTTTTCGGTTTTCACTGTTTTGCAGAATTTTTCGTTTTTACCAATTTTTTCGCGGTGCACTTGTAATAAGCTCGCGGTGCACCGGTTGAGAAACACTGCTCTATAACTTTGCGAGTTTCATTTTTATCGACAGGGATGCCAACCTGACATACTTGTGCTTTGTTTCATTATATCTAACATTTGACAGTTTAACTTGAGTTGAAAAAGTTTAACTTGAGTTGAAAAAGTTTAACCTGAGTTGAAAAAGATTTGATTTTCAAAATTGCTATAAAAAGATCCGTTAAATTTTATGAAGAAAGATTCCACACATTTTGTCAATAAGCATAATAAATTTATTTGACAATTTCTGTCATGGATGTCATGACACTAGACTGCAAAAAATCAGAATTGTAAAACACTTCGATGTGTCATTTTTTATTAAATATTATGAAGCTTACTAACGTGTATCATCATTGTCATTGGATCCTTGTCGCAATAAAAACTTCGGAGAGACATCTTGTGGTCCATTTCCTTCCATTTCGCCGCGTGTTCCATCGCTCTCCAATCTGCTCCCAGTGCGGGGATTCACCTAATAAAAAAACGCAAGAAAAGAGTTCACTGTTGTATTGCTGCGTAGCATTTCAAGCATAAAAATAATGTTCAGCCATCGTGTCATGCATAAAATTGATTCTAAAAATGGATTCGGTCCATTTTCCCGATCATTGAATGTTTCCGGTGGCGTATCTTAAAAATTAGCTCTAGTCTATCGATCAGAGGTGAGCTTAGTCGGAAGTTTAATGGGGTGTCGAAAGGTTATTTGGCTTACGTACTAGTTGTACCTGGGTTCTATCTTTGTCCGCTGGAACATTTTCAAAACTGATGAACATTACTTTAGCCAATTTTCGAAGGATTAGATTGCGGATGGATGCTGGAACTGCGGATCCTCCAACGCCCCTGCCATGCCAACATGAAAATGAATACAATATAACATGATTAAATTTAATCTCATAGTCTCACAGGAAGTAAACACATGAGACATTTGTATCGTGCAGATCATTAAAATGAATGACATTTATTTCGGTCGCGTGAGCGTGACAGATTGCATCCTTGTACAAGGACCAAAAATCCCATCAACGGACTTGTTTAGTATTTTTTTTTTCATGGACGTAAAAATATTAATCTTTCACAAGGAGCGACCTTTTGATTTAGGCTCAATGAGCTCGAAAAACTAACATTTCAAAAGACTTCATGGTGAGCCCGTGCCTATATATTTCCATGCTCGCCAAAGCAGAAGAATCACCCCTCAGCCTGTATTTGTCCAACGTCTTCCATACGAAATCTTCTTTTATTGGGGAAATCGGACTAATCAATAATTTAAATCGCATCATTTTCTACTTTTCGACGCGTTCGCGGATATAAACCGAAAATATGGGCGCAAAAATTCTGGTCGGTGCGTTTCTGAATAATAAATTGCCATTTTGCTCACGAACAGAGAGCTGGATTCATACATGACTCTTTTCGATTTTGCTGTTTACCCTCATCGTTATCGTGTGTTTGCTCGGGAACAATGGCCTTAAAATACGAATAACCCTATTTTTGATATTTTTGCAAAATGGTGATAAATTTAATATTCGCAAAACGTCGATTCACAACGAATTGTTCGATAAATTCGAACCGACTTGCGTTTTCTTCAAATCTTATTTATGCTGGAGAGCTTTGTCTTTGACATGCAAGAATCCGATAGAATTCTATCATATAAATAGTCTCAAACTATCAATAATACAATTTTTCATCATATCATTTCAGAGATAAGCAAATCTCTCAACGTGGGGGAATCGACCATAAGAGCACTCAAGAAAAATGAAATCGCCATCAGAAGATCAGTCATCAATGGCATAAAATTAAGCTCAAAATTTACATCGTATTCAAGATACCCTTTATTGGAAAAAAAGCAGAAAGACGAACACAGTAATGATAGGTCTGATATATGTTCATAAATATTTATGCTGATTGTTAACTATAATATGTACGATTATCGTATAAAATAGATAAAACAATTTTAAAATAAATATGTATTAAGCTTTTATATGAATTTTTATAAACTTTTTTGTGCGATTTTTGGTACTTTCTATCATATTGATTTGAAGTTATGCAGTTTTAAAAAAATGATGAAACCTATTCCTCTGTTTTCTATCCATTTCAAGTCTTTTTATGTGACTTCCCATGGAACGTATCTATCGCATAAAAACAGACTGAGTCCACTTGCAACTGTTGAAACACTTGAAAACTTGAAACATACTCGCAGCAATACTTGAAAGGCGCAACAGGCGAATAAAGAATCCATTTAGCTTATTTTTGCAATGAAGAAATGCTAAATATTATTCTTCGTTGCTCTCTAGCCCAAGAAATATCACTAAGAATTAGAGAATTTAGACAAAAAACTGGAATTTTCTACAATATCATAATTCTTTAAAAAGTCAACATATCAAAATCACATTTGGAATGTAGTTTTGTATGTATGTATATATTTGTTTTTTTAAAAAATAATGTTAAAATTCTGTAATAGCAAGGCTTTTTTTTTAATAAAAATGTATATTTTGCCTTTTGCTACATTTACAACAGCAATAGCATTTATTTGCAGATTGTATACTTTTGTGGTAAATCTTTACGAAAGTCGATTGATAATAAAAAAAATAAATAATGTGTGATAAAAAAGGGTCTTTAAAAAGGGGCTATACTACTAATGTACATACAAATTTTAACCCTTTGCACTCAAGAGGTGACTCTCACTCACCACTCGGTTTGATGCAGAACTCGATATTCTAATACTTGCCCTAAAAAGCCGGGCATGCATCTTGGCATTTGTTTCATGAAATATCACCCACAGCAAAAATACGTTGGGATTGGAAGGGGAGGGGTTGAAATCTAGTGAAAATTCAACATAATTAAGTAACACTATATAAGTATTTGTTTTTAAGTTACTATAAATGAGTAAAATAAACAATCATTTATAAGTGTTAGTTGACTTGGTATTTATATAGTTAATAGACGATGATACATTTCGCAAGACACCCAAATTGATACCAATTTTGTAAGTTGTACAATACATGTTTTTATGTATTTTATTAAGCAACCTGTTAAGATTATATATGTAAGCAGACATTATTTAATAATTATGTTTGCACAATTCTATTATCGATTATGGTCGACAATTTTGAGTTCATGACACATATTTATGCGTTGTCCCTTTTGTGCTCGTTGACAGTATTCGCGCGCGAAAAAGACAGACCATCCGACTAAGGAGCATCCGACGTTCAAACTTAACGCCCAAGATGATGGTCTTAATTGCGATTTATTGTAGGCATATAACGCTTAAGATTAAATCGGGGATAGGAATGAAAATGTAAAAACCACACTGCGAAGAAGACGTGCAAGAAGTGGACCATTCAAAGGCAATCTTAATTAAATGTCTAGCGGCGCGGTTATAGTTCCGAAAATTCAATAGACTCGAATGAAAATTATGCTAATATTTCTATAATTAGTTTTTGCGACGAAAAGAGGAATTCTGGAGTGCTAACACCGGAGTCTGTTTGCGAACGTGTGTTATCGGTGATTTTCGCAAATTAAAGAGGGTCGTAGCTGATTTAATTAGAAAGTGGATTGTCTTACCTGTGATAAACGTTGAGAGTAACTACAGAGAGTGCGGAAGCGAATGAAACTAAGCATATACTCACGCCGTAATATAAACCTGAAATATTTCAGCCAAAATACAGTCTGTTACTAATTTATTTAATATATTTTAATTATAATAAAACGACAGTATACTCACTAATGAGGGGCGTTTTTTCAGTGGGTGGCAATGTCTCCCTGATCGTCATGAGGAACACCGTCATGGAGAGAAGGGCGCTAATTCCTAACGTAACCTTTTCGCCAGACTCAGACGGCACATAAAATACTAGAAGAGCTGAAATAATAAAAATGGAAAAAAGCCATAAAACTTAAGTGCTTTTTGGCTTTCAAGCAAGGTCACGATGTTCTATATTTCGGAAAAATATTTGTTTGAAAAACAAACACCCTTTCGTTGCTTACGTTGTGCCAACGGCTTATTCGCAAACATTGAAAGCATAATATAAAAACGTAGTATATTTTGATAGATTGTATGAATTCTGCGGTTTTGTGATATAATAATTGTTCTTCATCATCGATAAAAACATTGTCGAATTCAATTCATGCCAATTCAAAAACTTCAACAATGATTTTTATTCGGGGGTATCTTAATACCCCATCAATATCTGTGACAGCCATTAACAATCGCTCATTTTTTCAATCGTACTATTAAATATGTTGTTCAAGAATTTTTATATGTTAAGATCAAATATTTATTACATTATAATTCATACTGTAATAAATAACAAGGGGGTGGCAAAGCAAGCGTCCGCCACGGACCCAATTGGACTTGAGTTCGCAATCGTTCTATAGACATGTTTGGGTATGGCGCCTAATTGCGAGGCGCTCATTCATCATGTCAACGGTCCGAAAAACGGACCGGTTGGACACACAGGTCTTGTGGCCAATCCGTCCTAAGTTTAGGACTTTCTGCAGCATTTTCGACGATAAATGCGTGCCCGGGGCCTTCTATAATCTGTACGATCACAGAAACCTTCTCAGAGACTCACTTCCATAGGTGGCTCGTGCCAAAAAACTATATATTTATCTATCTTACTAATTTATGCCACTATCTAGCGCAAGTTAGATACTTGCCACGGGCGCTAAGACGTTGTTAATGATGCAAATGACGTATATTTCTCATAATCTTACTTCAATAGGGAAAGTTAAAAAGCTGGATAAGTGTGTGCCGCAAGAATTGTGGAAAGGCGTGTTCTTCATTGATGATAATAATAAAACCCCATTTTTAAATGACATTTTTACTTGTGATGAAAAGTCAAAAAGCAATGTTTGAGAGCCAATGAATCTACAATTCTAAAAAACCTCACACGTTAATGTAAGGTGGACATATAATGCATATTATTCTTTCTTAACCCCTAAAGGAGTACTATCCCAGGGCCTGGGATCAATATTCAGAAAAAGTACTCTTGTACATTGAGCTCGGAAGCAGACAGAGACAGAGAGAGAACGTAGCGCAGTTCGGGAGACAGAGACGGAGAACTTTCCCGCATACATCGCACGATTGTATAGATCGTATTATCATGAAATTAAAAATATGCACCAGAAACTAAAAATTAAGCTACCATTTCCAATAAACAGTTCGGCAATTCAGATTTTCAGATCTCTATCCAATTGATTAGCCTTTACGCCACTTTACGTACTTTTTAAAGAATAAAACGCCCAGAAACCAGAATGAGGCGATTCAAGGGTTCAAATAATTTATTGATTCTTAAGGTGGGGACTTTAATAAAAATGGAATTGTTAATTTATTTTCTCAATGGGAAAATAACTATTAAAGCTAGACGTTTTTATTACCTACGTATTCCGAATGTTCATGTGGTACACCCTAATATAAATGCTTGGATGAACGTATCTTTATAAGGAATTCAGTTATTTTTAAAGACAGAACAGCTCGAAACAACCATGTTGGTTTCATTGAAAAGGACTTTCTGGAATACATGAAGTCCAGTTACTCTTTCATCGCAGGGTGAAATCCAATTTGGATAATAGGATAGCTGTCTCTTTTGGATAAAATTAGATAGATGAGTGTCTGTCTGTTCAATACACAATATTTATTGAGCTGTAAATTATATATAAACTTAGGTGATGAAGAATTTTGCGTCAGCCATTGATAAAATGTGAATAAAGGGATGTTCTCATATCAAATAGTGAATCGTTCGGAAGAAATTCTTCAAAAGAAATGTGCTATCATCGACTAGGTGATATAAAAATTCTTCATTGATTTTTCCACTTTTCCACACAACATAAATTGTCCGTCTTGCAAGCCATTATTATATTTTTTTACTTCAGTCAAATACTTGTATTAATATAATGTGGGGGATAAAAATAGGTAATAGATTATTTCAAATGTGCTTTCCATAGAGTACTAAATGCTATCAAATTCGCTTCATTGTGAATGTCAAGACAATTTAGGATATATGATACCTAACCTGAGTTATCAGTCTCTTATTTTTCGTACAATGTGAGTTTATTACATTATTTACGCGATGTGGATATGATAGTTGGGTTATTATCTTCTTGAAGAGGATATTCAGTTTTTTCGACAACTAAACAATCGCGTTTCAATGAAGATTATGCTTAGTATCAATTTGAAGCAGCGAGTGACCACGCGAAAGCAAGAACTCATTCAGATCATAAATTAAGCTGAAATTATTACTAAAAGACGATTTAAATTTTCACATGTTAATCATAGCTGTCATTTTCTTATATAAAATATTGATGTCAAATAAAACATTGTCAAATTTTAGCATAATAAATTTAAAAAAAAAAAATCAGGATCAACCTTAGGACACCTTTATTCGACGATCCACAAGCTTTACTCACTCATATTATGTGGTGACTACGTCCCTTAATACCCCTCATCGTTCTGAAGATATTAATCTTGTCAGCCAAACGCCCTTAATAAGTAAATATTTCAAATATCTTAGTCTAGCGTTAATATAAAAATATCTCAGTGTATTTGAATCTATAAAATAAAGCCCGATATTGCGCCCACGTATTTAAATTTTTCAAAAAATAACCTGGATGAATTGTGTGATTTATCATTAAATATAACATGTGAGCTCAGAATAGACGGCAAAATTCTTCATACAAATATTGGCACACTTCAGATACTGAGAGTGTCATGGCCAGATTGCATACAAATGTCGAATTTAACCTTTCCATCACGATGGGTCGAATATTTACATTATTTACATAAGGGTCTCAGAATTTTACATAATATAAAAGATGAAAATGGATGCTTCAAACACACAATCAGAAAGCCGGTCTGGAAAGTATAAATGAGAAAACGGGTTTGTAAACATGCCCAATTTACGCCGGTCTATTTTCTTAATTCAAAACATTAATACACAAGCAGAAAATTATTCTTATAATTAATGCCGAACGAAATATTATGCAACATTAATGTTTTAATTCTACCCGGTTTATATTATTATATACAGTTATGGCGAATAGTGGGGATGTACGGCGATATTCATGTATGAATCATCAAAATGTACTAAAATGCGCATATAACTTTCAAGATTAAATGTCGAAATGACGATTAAAAATTGGATTCTGTGTGTTATTATAAAATATATTTAAATATTAATGTGTGCGCATTATCTATGAACGAACGATTTGGGGCGAATGTTTAAATGTTATGGCCAATAACAGTGGTGGCAACATTATGAAATAATATAGAAGGCTGTGCATTTATAACAACGTAATATCAAATGCATTGCTTTCTATTTTTATTAATTTTATTTTTAATTAATATTTGAAATCAATATTACTCATCGATGTGCGTTAATTCTTAGATAGAAAACCATTTCTTAATTAGAATAAGATAAGTTGGATTAATATGTCAAGATTATTAGCTTGATTGACTTGACGTCTGAATCCCTTCTGAAATAACTATCCCAAGTAATCAATAATATAAAGGAATAAAAGGAGTCGGAAGTAAATCCATAATTTATTTCAAATTCATTCTTCATAATTCATGCCACAATCTCGCATATAGATTTGGAGTAAATGAGAAAGAATAAAGATTAAAGTGATTGCAACCAAATTTACTGACTTTTATCTTGATTTTCGTAACTCTATGCTATTGAAATATCTTTGATCGCTTTCAGTCAAAAGTATGAAATTTTAATTGATGAAAACAAAAAGAAATTTCGTGCTGAACCGAATTCGCCCATTAGTAGCTGATTATCATATTCGGCAAAGGTGGATTTATAAAAATGCAAATTGATCCACAGAAAGAAGCTTAATGAGCTCACTGATCCACCATCTCATACTTTTGTATGGAGAATATAAAAAAATAAAAAGCTTTGAAATTAATATTTCGCCATGCTGAATACCAATGATGTCTTCCACCCTCGGTGTACATTTAATTTAGGATAATCGCAACGCCTTTTTTTATGAAATATAAATATTGAAAATTGTCAAAGTAATCTGCTGCTTGTATTGTTTGGATCAATTTGATTAAAAACACAGCCTCAAAACATTCTATAGAGTCTTTCGTCGCCCTTTTACGAGAAAAAAAAATCGAAATTAGAACGGCGAAATCCCACAAAAAGCGGTATTCCAATTGGATTTGATGACGTGGTGTATTTCAGTGCTCAGTTTTCACTCATCTGCCTGTCCGTTGGAGGCTGAATTTTAATGAAACAACAGCCAAACTCCCCACACAACATATTTTATGGCTTGTTTATTTGGTTGAAAATACTTCGAAATTCCCCCTCAGCAAAATGCTCCTAAACAGCATATTAAAATGTTATAAACACAAACATTAGCCCGCCGTATTAATTTGCATGTTCAAATATCTAGGATGCTTAGTCTCTACCTCGCAAAATAATTACCAGAGTCGAAATTAAAGCCTTTGGAATGCTTATAAAATGAAAAGAAACTCGTTAAAATTTGATGCTTGCGATCGGGATCCCGGGATCCCGGACAGTTTTAGGTACTTAAGAATCCCGGGATTAGAAAACGTAATCCCGAAAATCCCGGGATTGAAAATTTTATCTAACAGAAATCGTACACCTCACCAACACGATGAAGACTACTAAATCGAGACATTCCCGACGAAATCTGGACGCTTGGAAACAGTGGCGTAATTACTAATTTGCGAGCTTAGGCGACGCATAAGAGCAGTGACTGTCTAATCTATGTATGCATACATAGCGTACATGTATGTTTTTCAAAATGTTATAGTAACCTTTCCCTACCGGTGATGTATTTACTACACCTCGACGAATAATGGGAATATCGATATGAAATATAATAGATACGGGGTTCAGATTTTTTGTATTCCTCCGTAATATAATCACAAATCACATCAAAGTATTATAATATATAAGTATTCATCTGCAGCGACGGAAATAAATAATTTGTCGGGAAATCGGGAATTTTGCGATTTTTAGTCCGTTTCTCAGCAGAAAAGAATTTTATCAGTCACATTGATGAGGGCTCGCGCGATCATCAACTCGAACTAGCATTTAAATATCTGATTACGATACCTCCAACGAGTGTGGAGGCTGAGCGTGCATTTTCAGCAGCAAGTTGTCTGACTTCCAAAATCAGATCCAGACTAAATGACGAAACACTAATGTTTAATGTTAATGTTACTTCGGACATATTTTCAAAATAATATTTGAATTTTTTAGTGTTTTATTTATCTATTTTTGAATTGTATTTTTATCTTTTCATAAATAAATAAAATTCTTTGGCCTTCAAGTGATTTTTTATATTGAACAAATGGACTGATTAGTAATTTTTGATCAAATTCATCAAGGTAATTTCTTAAAATATTGAAAATCCCAATCCCGGAACTGGTCCCGGGATCGTCTAATGGAATCCCGAAATCCCGGGATCGAAATTTTGGCTCGGGATTGGATTCCCTAGTGGGAACGCTTGGAAAGAAAAAAATATTAAAATATAAATGGAATATAAGTGGCCTATTTTAATTTTTTTTTTTTAAATTACTAACGTGACTGAAAAGTCTGGATTTTAACATAAACTTGGCTTTTCATTTTCACAAGGATCAAATATATTTCATTTAAAATGTCCAAAAAAACAAGTAATAATCTGGTGAACATTGCAAGAGTCATCGTTTATCGTTTCGGTCTTTAAAAAAAGGCTTTGAGATTGCACTGTATGTTGTGTAATATATAATAAAATAAGTTTGCTACTGGTCTATTGATTATTTTATGCTACGTATACACACACACATACATAGTAGAGGCGACACGACGCATGCGCGTAGCGTCTCTATGATGTGTACGACAAAGACAGAGATATCAAAAAGCTTGGAAATATTATCCAAAAATGATCAAAACCTATTGTATAAAACACATACAGTTGTTGTATTTCGGCAAATTTTTCATAATAATGTTTTAAGATAAGGCCTTTTTCAACATATAGATGATCTATATATAATTTTTTTCTTGGGAAGAAGTTTCCCATCACTTTTACCATTTATTTAAACATATTTTTTGTTGTTGTTGTTAGAAAGTCTTTAGTCTATTATCTGAGACTAAAAACTAGCCAATTATACCAAACAAAACTAACTAAATGAACGGTAGCTTTGGCTCAGAAAAAATTAAGGCATTTATTGTTAAATATTTGTTATTTATATATTACAAATAATTGTTCAGGTCATAATATTAGTCGTATATAAAACTTTAAATATGTATTTTTTGGTCTGACGAATTCTGTAAAGATAAGGTACAAAGAAAATAATGGATAATATGAATATTTAAACAGCAAAGAAAATGAAACACTATATTATAACGATATAATATAATATGATGGATTTACCTATGCCATTGATGAGAATACACGGTAGGATGAGATTGAATACGTAAAACATAGGTCTTCGTCGTAATTTGATCTCGTATGTGATGTCAGGATATGGCTCTGGGCAGCAGGAGTAGTGGACGACATGCTTTTTTGCATTAAAGCTGACCAGATCGAACTCCCCGTTCGCCTTATAATTGCTCATATCCCCCTGGTCCGACTGCTGAAGAAGATCAAGCTGTAATGTTATTAGCGTCATTAATTATCCTGCCAAGTGTTTTATTTCTGTGGAAGAAATAGGGATAATTAGCTAAGAATAATTCAAGGACTCGGTCTGCTTTCAAAACATCCTCCGTGTCTGCTTATTTTACGGAAGCTCGTCTCTAGGAACTCACCTTTGTACGAAACAAACCATCTGTAAATGTTTATTAGCACGTGAAATGAGATTGTACAATTTAATAAGTGGGATATTGATTCTAGGATTTAATATGCAAAAATATAATATAGCCGATTATATTATATGAACGATCAGATATATCTATAAATAATGTCGTTTTTTTTATTAATTTCATTACTTTATGTTATATACACTAAGGTAACATATTTTTCGACTTTTAAAAAATTGGGTGGTCATATGTGTTTCTTTATTTTTTTTAAAGGGTTTTAAAGGTAGCTACCATAAGTCCAAGTTTCAGAAAAAAAACGTTTTATGGCCACTTAACTATGAATCCGGTTTATTGATTCTGGTATGTTTATTAGTTTATTTTGAAGTGGAATCGCATGCAAAAACACAATGTGATTTTTGGCGATCACAAAAATATATTTAATACTTTTTGCATGGATCTTATATGATATCGCTAAAAATAGAGCCAATTATCCTAATTTAATTAAATTTTATTCGTTGTAGGATTGTCTAACCTTTTCCCTTGTCAACTAGAACTAACAACTTTGTTATCTAAGTGCCTTTTAATGTATTTTAACTTCGGAACTATGTAATCGATATATTAAGTGTACACAATTAATGATGTTGTATTGAAAATCATTCTGCTTCCATTCATATAAAAAAAAAATCAAATACAATCTTGGAGTCTTTAATTTTTTACTTAAAAATACAAAACATTTCTACCTCTCACTTAAATCAAAATATGCTCAAATCGTAAATACACTGATATTTAGGTATGCCTACAGATCCAAGAATTCAGCTTGAACTTTTTCAGGAATACCATAGAGTATATAATCGATTTCGTACCAATCCAGCTTTTTATACTGTAAGCTTAGGGAAGAATCGCTAAAATTCCTTTTCAAAGGTATCAAAGCATCCTTTAATCTCCTCATTCAGATTCTCATTAAGTTCACCTTTGGTTTTCTATATCACGTTGTTTTTTAAGCCTGGAAATGACTTAAAGGTTTATTTCGAAACGTCTGATTTGCAACTTAGGTACATACACAAAATAATATCTGAATTTCTCAACATTTTATATCGGCTTTCTTAAAAGCTTTAGATCTGGCTTATTTAAATGGCGAAAAAATTCTGCTTCATAATTAAAACAAGCTATAAAATGATGATCGTTTTATTAATCATACTTTATCCGTAAGTGTTCGTTGACTTATCTTAAATAGTATAGCACAATTCACACCATCCAAAATCATCAATTATCATTCCAAGGGATTGCTTCTGATCATTATCTTATCTTTACTGGAATATAACGAGATTTTTTTTTAAAATACCATAGTAATGAACAACCATCAGGTTAGAGTGCTCACTCCATCTTGATGTTTGTCCATTATACCATCGATTAAGCGAAAATTCCAGCATTGGCCCCCATAAGCCCTTAAATCGACACTAATCCTTCTACGTACTTTATGGGGAAACAGAATTTTCTTTTTAGAGTGCATTATTTGTTTTTGATCCAAAAAGAGGCGATGTATTTATTTATCCAAGCCTCTCAAAATTGCCGCTCCATTACGGTCCAGCAACGAGTATCTTCTCTATTATGTGTTAAACAGTAAAATATAAAATATTTTTTCCTATGCTTTTTTCTTTCATACACCATCTTTATTGCAATATGTTCGACTTTCAATATGATAGCACGTGCAAACGGTAAATCTTAGCCGTTTCTCCATCTCGTTATTTCGCAAATAGCAATAAGCATAAGCAACATAATAGCAATAGCAGCAATAATATCGAGAGATTATCAGAATTTCTGTTCAATTTATTATATATCAATATAAAGGGGGTGAGCGGAGCTAGTCAATATTTTTATTCCCACCGCCCACTTTTATATATTTTGAGTAGTAACATTTTCTAACCGCCCACCGATTCCAAAGCTCAATGCAACTGCAAAATATTTATAATTTTTGAATAGAGATTTAATAAAAATAGGTATTTAAATTTATACTCTGCATATATAAATGTATAAAGTCTATTAAAATCAAATTAATTAATTATTAATGAGCTCATTGAAGCTGTTGCTACGAAACTAAATATTTGATATCTGGTTCAATTTTCATAAAAGACCAACAAAGGTCTCCTCTTTCGGAAATATTCAGACGGTTTCTCTGTTTGATCATAATATGATTAACAGCACTAAGGCTAATTCTACAAAATATGATGTAGGAAAGGTATTAATAAATTTAAAATCATCTTACATATTTTCGGATTTAATGGAGGCATTTTTATTATTTTGTCATTGGCTTTCATATTGACAACTGTAACAATTATATTTACTTTTTCAACATAACTAATTACAAATAGTTCTTTTTGGAAATATGTTTCAACCTCCTCAATAATTGCGATAAAAGCTTTTTTTATCCAGTTATACATTTACGTTAAAAAAATCTCCAAATCTTTTTCCATGTCCAATTTGAGTTCGTTTCCAAACTTTATAGGATTAAAATATAATTAAAGAATTGAATCTTCTAATGGTGTAAATGTTTCATATAAAATTATTGAAAAATTAATTTCGATTCTATGGATTTCTTCGTATTTACCATTTGATATTCGATGCAAATATTTAATCACGCTGATTAAACGTAAATATGTTTTAAGCTTTGGGAAAATTTATGAATCATTCGTTTACGTTGACCCAAATACGTTGACATACTAGGTTTTAGCTTTCAATCGGGCATGTACTTGTCGTTTGAATTTCAGAACCATTTTGTCGTAAATAACAAATATTGGTGATCATATTCATCGTCATATTAGCCTCACCGTTGCCTAGTTGTCTATATAACGATGATGAAGCTGAGGACTACAAGAAGCTTAAATACTGAATAAAACAACGCAAACGAGTCTTGATATTTGATCAACAGGTAGATATACAATAATTTCATGATTGCTATTATTTAGAGTATTTTACTTCATAATTTTGCTATGGATGATTACATCCATTATTAATATTTTAAGCCCTGTTATTAAAAATATACTTATTGATCAAACGTAAAATATGATATTCTTCAATTTTTGTTCGTTATAACCGTGATAGCATTTAAAATACTATTTTTTACTTGATTTTGTTTACGGGCGTATTATATTATATTGTATAGATATTTTTATGATAGTGTCTTTTCATCTCATTTTAATGATCACAATCATATTAGCGTCAATTAAAAGATCTTTTGCTCTATGAATAATAAATCATCCCCATATATATATATATATGTATATCAGATTGTATGTCAAGCTATCGGATAAATTTCAATATTGACCCTCGCAATTACTATGCTAATATTCAAACTGAATTGCCAAAGGAAATAGTTTCGCAAAGTTCATAATGACTAAAGAAATCTATTTTAATAAAATCAAACACAAAATCATGATTAAAATTACGCATTAAAAACGAATAGACTATGGATTTTATACTATTTTTTGAAGTAATATTTGCTTTTCCAACGACCAAATTATCGACTTTTTATCAACTATATTCAATTCAGTATTCATATTTCGTTTGTAGACATGTTTTATATTATTTTTATATTTCTTCATGCTAAATTGACTTCGTATTCGTTCAAAGTAACTGAGATGCTATAATATATTCATTTTCATCTTCAATATGATCCCAGTTACAAGAAATGTTATTATTTTTACACCATCATTCCTCTGTGAATACAATTATATTCGTATTTTACTTGACATGGAATATAGTCACAATTTTAACGTCGAAGAAAGCTCCTAAATTATCTTCATCAATGATGTTGTTCTGAAATCAATTCACAGATAATCCCGAAAATAAATCTATATTTTGATGCAATCTTTAAATTCTATAGTTTAATTTATATTTTTCGTCTCATAGTTATTTTTTGACAATAGATTCATTCCATGCAAATGCATGATGATATTATTTTTTAAATATTTTATTCAATAGATTTATAATATTTTTAACACTCTGAATCAACATCCATATAAGTACCATATTTATTATTAAACGTGGAAAATTTACATTGATAAATACAATTTTTACAGGGAGAAAAAAATATTTTTATGGCGATTTTTCTTCGTTTTTCAAATATGATTAATTTAGGATAAGGACATTTAAATGAAAAAATTTAGATAAGTTCCAAGAGCAAATGGCGTAATTTTCATTATTATTAAATTACGACGAGCATTTTAATTTTTGCTTCAAATCAATTATTCACAGGAGTTTCTGTCCGACTTTATTTTAACGTCTTAATATTTATTTTCAGCATATACTGGATTTGAACTCGTACTTTTAAGCCCAGAATCTAAATTATCTGATTGTTAAATACATATTTTATTACATTTATTATTAATCTATTTAAGAACTTTATAATTCACTTCAAAAACATATATTTGTTTGAAAATATACAACCAACGAAGATTACTTCAAAGAGTCAAATTGCCTCTTTGTCTAGTGGTGGGTTGAATATTTAGTATTCCATAATTAATTTTACTAAATTACATTGCATGATATTTACCTGATATCCATCGTAAGTCCACGAAGCCCATTTCAAAGTACACATTTGAATATCAAAGGGGAAGAACTCGACATTAATGTCGCAGGACGATCTGAAGATCCCGTGGCTCAGCCAAATAACTTGTCCCGTATTCGAAATGATCACATTGGTATTGATCACAGATGATGGATACTGCGGATCGGCACTGAAAATATAACATATTTTCATTATGAAAAAATCTTCAGAAACAAAGAGAAAAACACTTTTTTCCGCCCGACTGAATCAAATGACATCAAATCGAATGAAATTATTTACTCTCAATGGAGACATGAAAATAGATTGATAGGCAAGTTCGAGTATTGGTAAATTTAAGTGGAAAACTTCAGATACCGCATTATTGGATACTATATGTAATTACTCGAGGCAAACAAATTCATTAAGGGCGAGTCCCCTAAATCACTTTTCCACATCCCCACAATTCATCCTCGTATTTAGCGAAGATCGATATCGGTTAATTTTTGATCACACAGGTCATTTAATAATGTCGTTAACGTAGTCGGTTAACCCGGATCTGGTCTTTATGGCTCCAAAATAATTCATAGCAAATTAAACGTAGCTAACGTTTCAACAGGCAGAATCTAGACTTGTAACACACACCGAAAATTGAATTTACACTATGATTAATTTTCGAAAAAAAATGATTTTCATAGAATGAAGAATGGTTTCACAACATAATAAAAAAATCATTAAAACACATAATATCTTTAGCGATAATCGCATCGATAACCACAAAAATATCAATTTTGTATTGATTGAGGCTTATTTGACATTGGATTCCATTTAATATTTTTTCCATAATATGGATTTTAATCCAAACTTCCATTAGTGCATTATACCAATACGTGGTCTTGTTTTAATAAATCATCCAAATACAAAATCTGAATTGAATTTTTGATCGACTTTTCATCAAAAAAGTTATTTTTACGCTGCTTAAATTTTACAAATTGAAAGCTGTTAAATTCTTTTTTGCATATTTGAAGCAAATTTCGATCAAAAACTTGTAATAAAAAATATTATATCTCATATGAAATTAATTTAATATGGTAGGTCCTGACAAAAATGCTGGAAGGTTTTAACGAAATTAAAAAAAAAGGATGAACAGCTAGGACTAAATTCCTGAAATTGTCCATATTGAAGTTCACCATGGCAAACATATCGGTTTCCTTTTTCGTTAATTTGGTCGTCTGCTGATTTAATAAAACGCGTGTACTTAACCCCTCGACTATTTCGACCCGTCTTCGAAGCAAACAATGAACTTGGAAAAGAAATCTCGAATCGGACTCTCACAAACGAGACTAAAATCTCGAGTACTCATGCTCTCGAAGGCAAAATGTTTCGAGTCTCTCATTAGGCGACGCTCCTTCCCTCTCCGAGGGTCTCTGTATTTTTCTTTAAAATTTAAATTGTCGCCTGCAAACGTCAAATATTTCAAATTCCCCATCCCCATTTTCATGAATTATTCAAAACGGAAATGTATGCAAATGTCAATACTCACTTATTGTAGAGTATGATATCTGGTCTCCAGACGCGCTGATAAGGCATCCTGACAACGCTGATCCCGGCAAATTCGGACGCGTTCCATTGGAGATGATTATCCGTCCACATCTGCGTGATCCAGCAGTTGGTCGTCAAGATTTGATTCTTTTCGTCCTGAAATACAAATTATGACCGTATTCAAAAAATTAAGACATGATTAAAAGCCTTCATCGTTTTGCGTCAAATTGTCGACAACAGTGTTCATATTTATTGTTTTTTATTAGCTTGCAAATTATGGGAAGCTTAATTACTTAAATTGAATTAATACTATTAAATGCGACAATGGAAATTTGAAATTGAAACTGGAAGAGTTGTCGATTAGCCTTGACTGCGGGAGGACGTCCTTCCCGCGGTCAAATCTGATCCATGCGCTAGCGCGGTCGTCCCGACGAGCACGTGGGAGCGCAGAACCGCCCGGAGACTCTGCCCCGAGAGCGCACATGCTCCGTCCGCCACTTGAACGCTTCACTGGTGTCAGAAGTGGGGTAATTCCATAAAATGTGATGATTGCTTTTATTAAATTAAGCACTTTTCCAATTTGAGTATTTAAGAAACGGACATACATTTGAGAATTATTGTATGCAACGTGCGATACTTTCATCGACAGACTCAACGCCATCATCTATTTCAAAGGTGGCTAATACTTTTGAATTCATAAAGTATAATTATATTTAAGTTAAATATCTACAAAACATATTTTTAGGATAAAATATTGATATGCTATAGAAGGTTTAGGGCAAAAATCAGATGGCGAATTTCCCTCTGCTCGGTGATGTATTTTCATTCAATTCTAAATAATCTCAATGTTCGCCAATGAGACCACCAAAAATACATCAATGAGAAGAAATGTATAGAAAAATTGTATACAAAAAAAACCCTGTAACTATTAATCTTTTTTGCATCAACCCACTTGTGAAAATAATGGTTTTTATTTACGACTATTATAAAACCAAAAAAAGAGTTCTGCTTTGCCGTGGTTTTGAAGCATGTATGCTTCTGACATTTTTAAATCGTGTAAAATGTAGGATTTGTGAAGGAAAATTATTTATGAACGAAAAGGAAATGAAAAAGAATTGTTTTCTGAAAATATTTGAAATTACTAAAAACCATGTATTATAATTCGGCGTTTCTCTTAAAAGATTGTCATTTAAATAATTAAATAGAACTAATGCGGGGAAATTCTATACTTCTTGTAGGAACAATACAATCTCTTGATACTATTTTTTGCATGATAAGATAACATCCTTTACACAAATTGTCACACACCCACACGCCAACCCTTGTGATTACAATTTAAATTCCATAGTCAAATTCTACCCCAAAAGAAGAAAATAATAAGATCAACATTTGTAGAAACGTAAGAAAATATTTGTAGATTAGATCATTATTATGCCGCATAAGCTTTAGATTATCTAAATAGAAGATTTTTCTTCTGAGAATATTGAGGTATCTTAAATTAGGATCGAATTTATAGACGTTTAGCTAAATTATAAGACTTAAAAATAGGATAATAGCATAAATGTGCGTGATAAGTATTCATTATTAGCGATAATTTTCGTCGTCTATTTTGAATCCGATATTGAAGCCTTCCAATGAAATCAAAGAGGATGGATATTTTACGACGGGGGTGGAATGATCGTTTCCCAATATCACATTGGGATAGAAAGATCACAATTGATGCCGTCTATAAATAGGAATAACCAGCAGACAAATAAAGATGATCACATTACATCAAACGGAACTAACGAGTCGGAAGCTAGTCGAGAAGAGTTGAACTGGAAAAGTGGTTAATGTCTACGGATGACGAATTTCGGCACGGCATGGATATCGTTTAATCAATGCGGGCACGTAAACGTAGACGTAGATTTAATCAGATCTACTCGGCTAATGCTTTACGAAAATTGAGATCTTAAATTATTAGTGTTTGACAGAGTTAAGATTTATAAGCCTAAAATCGGGCCTGCGATTCGTGCTTGGTCGTCGAAATCGGATATTTTAAAGCGCCCCTTTGACTACTGTAATACAAATAAAGGTATTACATTTGAATTCCATGAAAAGTCAAACTGTTGAGCGTTGCAAAAATGAATTCGAGATCTATACTTCAAGCAAATTTGTTTGATAAATGTGTTAATATTGATTTGCTTAATGATTTCCTTTATAAAACTGATTCAATATCGCATTTTTTTTAAATAACCGAAAAGTAAACCATTTTTTATTTGATCTTGGCATCAACAAATTTGCTCGCAAATACGCGACTGAACTCCTTAAGGGAATCAAACCATTTACAAACGATAAAAAAATCGTTTTTTTCAAATTACGTATTTCGAAAGTATAACATATTGAGAGAATACTATAAAAAAGTCTCTAACTGTACGTATGCGAAATTAAAGTTGCTCGAAGTCAGCTCGAAGTTGCTCGAAGTTAAGTTTAGCACGATAGTTTGTCGTGTGTGGTTGAATTTTCAAGACAAAAATGTCAAAATATTTTAATAAAGGAACGAAAGATAAAGAAGTTCGAGGAATTTAAAAAAAAGGCATTATCATGGGAACCCGACTGGAGTCAAAAGCTGGTACAAATGGCAGAAAACCATTGCTTTAAAAAATATCCAAAGCTTGAAGATCTGACTCCATTTCTTGGCCAAAAGATAAACAGCATTCATTACCAATTTATAAAGATTTGTCCTGGGATGAATTACTTCAAAGATGCTTGGGTGGCTATACCTAAAATGCTAATGAATGTTTTATCTCGATGGTTTGGCGACTGGCTCCAAAGCACCTGCATTCTGATGTAAAACTCATTGAAATATTAACAAACATTGCTGCTGGGATATTTAATAACGACTACAGCTTCATTTTGAAGATGATGAATACATTAAATATAATTATTGGCACCTACTGTAAAGACTTTGCTGAAAATATCTTTCCAAGACAAAAGCGTAGTCTTAAGTAAAAAGTAAGAGTCTTTCTGAGACAAAAGCAGCTCGTATAGCCCGAAAACAATAGCAAGTCAAAGATAATTGACTTTTTAAGAAAGCTGAAGATCTTTTATATGCACCTAGAATCATTGGTTAATCGGTAAATTACTAAAATTGATTGTTTATCGCATTGAAACTTTAAACGAAATTATCTCGAAACTGCATTTTAAAAATGTTCGCCAGTTGTAGCTTAAAAAGTTGTTGATCGATCTGACTGAATTTTTGGGATATTCCTCAGTATAATATTATCAAGTCAATCAAGCTAAGGTTTTAAGGTTTTCGCGAAAATAAATTATTTTTTTGGGGTAAAAAATATCAAGAAAATATTTAAAAATATGAAAGTTTAACTAAAAAGCTTACTAAATCTTTAATTTTATACTTTTTTTAAATTTTTATAGCTTATATGACTGCCTACACATATTAAAAATCAAAAAAGATTTCCATTTTCGATTTCAGTTCAACAGGAAACCTTCAACAAGTGGCGAGCCGTTTGATATCACGAGAAAAGGCGCCTAATAGAACACCTTATAACTCCGCCATTTTGTTTTTTGTTTTTAAAAAAATAAAATAAATTAGCACTTTAAGGTTGTAGTAAAATAATGTCAAAAATTTAAAATGATACGACTATTTTATCACCATTAAAAAAAATCATGAAAAATGACTAATTTTCGAGCGTCTAGAGGGATTGCCTCCCTTAAATGGTAAGTAAACATAAATGCATATTTTTATAAGCATAGGTAGAATTTATATATTTTATGCCATTCTCTAAAATAGGCTATATGTGGGTGTATGGTTTAAATATGTTATTCAATTCCATATTAAGAAAAGCTGTTTTAATTATAACCCTGTCGATTTAAAGCTCTTTTGCTCGATGGAAATCCTCAGTGAACTTTGACTTTTTCGTTTATATAAATTAAACTTAATTCTTTTACATTGTGTATAAACAAAGAACAAATTTATTTCACAACAATAATTTTAAATCTATACATTTTTCTATGGGGAAAATTATCTGGATGAATGAATACATTAAACTTTTTGTTCAAACATGGCGTAAAGAAAATATTAGGTATATAATTAAGACATTATCAATAGAAACATTATACATCTGTTTTTGGCAAAGGTTGTTATTGATCAGCGTTTTTTTCTGTGGTAGAAAAATAATTACATTGGTAACAAGAACTCCAAAATGACTTTAAGGCGTCTTCTCACTTTACAAATTTAAAAAAATCGATTTTTATTTTATTTTAAATTTTGAAAGTACATATCTTCAAAAATGTTACATCGAAATTTCATAAAGATCGGACGAGTTTAACTACATTTTTGGGCGACCATTAGGTGACTACCTGAGAGCACCCGGCTGCATACATATTGTTCAGACTCATGGTGCAAGTACAAGAAAGTGGTGAAAAACAATCAGATAGAAACTTTTAAACATCTTTCTGCTCTAGCTGAGGATGTTCACGAGGTTTTGAAACCAATTTATGAAGATCTTCGGAGGAAATACCCAAAATAACAACGAGTGTTTCAACAGCTGTGTCTGGGCAATTTTTCTGCAACCAAAACTTTAAACGCTTTTATCTCAAAACAAGGTTTTTCTGTGACTTGTTGATGAAATTTCGGAAACTATCCGGCCGATTGTCATGAAATTTGAATGACATATTCTTCATAGTTATGGCTATAGCGCATATCATCAGATTTTTGAAATTTTGATTTTAAGTATTTTTTTTTACAAAAAACAGAAAAGATAAAGTTTTTTTATACTTTTTCGAAAAACGTGCGCCATTTTGTTATTTTCGCAAATATCAAAAATCTGATGATATGCGCTATAGCCACTAATATACTGAATCTAAAACTGTTTTATTTTTTTGTTTCAAATGACCCATCTCGGAGATACCATCAACAAGCCACGAACATAACATTTCTACACGGGTTTTTCAATGCTACTGTTTTATTATAATAATTCTTCAAAAAAATAAAAAAAAAATTTTTCATTTACTTGAAAGATGTGTTTACTACATAAGATCCATTTTATCTCATCATTTTTAGCGAAAATCCTCGAAAAAAAATCGTGAAAATAGCCTATTTTTGATGCGCCTAAAGTGAGAAGACGCCTTAAGCAATTATATATTTTTATTTATATCTATCGCTGGATGAGCATTCACAAATAAAACTTACATGCTACCTTCAATATCGAGTGCATGACGAGGTGAATATATGATATAGACTACCTTTTCCTACGAATTAATATTGAATCGGCCCTACTCCTGTAGTGGACTATTTGTGGTTGCACTATGATAATAACACTAGCATAAAATAAGTATACAAAATTACTTTAATTAATTCAAAACCATGATATTTATTTATACCATAAAATTCGTTCCGAATCTGATGATTAAATAACAGACGTGATCCATCAAATCTATACGCTAAATATGAAAGCTCATAATGAATAAGCTGTTCACACGTAATTTTTTCACGGCTCAAATGATCTATCCTTAAAGTGATTAATCATGACATGCACACCAATTTATACTCGCATCCGAAGGATAATCCGTATAAATATTGATGGAATCAAATGAGGTCAAACGTTTTTATTTTTATACTAAAAAATCTTTATTCATCGCCATTGGAGGCGTAAAATGTAATAAATCAACGCATGTATTCATTATGAATGTCATGTCAACTGTTTTGTAGTAATCGAATTCTGATAGTTGTAAATTAATCATGTAATATCGAGACACTTGTGTTCATTCGAATGACAGCGAATAAATTACAATGGAAACTACAATAGTTCTGTCAGCTGTCAGAACTTCATTTTTGAATCGATGTTCATATTCATTTTTAAGCTCACATGCATTTTTCTCAGTGATGGAGGATTTTTATGTAGGAATTTATCTACGAGTAAATTTTGCAAATAATAGATTGTCCAGTTAAGAATGTCGTTTTTTAAATGAAATTTTTCCCGTCTATTTAATATTCTTTTTTGATTCTGGAGAATTAAAATTCAATGAGTTTTGATATAAAATATTTTTCGATTGCTCATTTTACCTTTTCTATATTTATGATTTTTTTCCGATAAATAATGTTGCATCGATCTAAATAAATGATAATTGGAAAGAACAAGATCAGGATAATAAGATGCATGTAAAATCATTTGCCAATCGAGTTTCTTTAAATTGTTTTCGATCATCTTTGATTTATGGAGTCGCGTATTATCATGTTGCTAAAGAATTTGGCGACTATATCTGGTCTCTTCGTATTCTACGCCACTTTTTAAATTTCTAATTGTGAACAATAAATCTCCCTCGTTATGATTTGACCATATGGAAGGACTTCATGATAGATTATCCCTTTGGAGCCCCACTATAAATTTGCATTTATGATTTATGTACAACACCCAATTTTCATCTACAATCACAAAATAGTGTAAAAACGGTTGTTTCTTCTCTTAATCGATTAAATCATGACACGTAATCGCGCGCACCGCATTGATCTCATCAGTAATGTCGTGTGGTATTCACACCCCCTGTTTTATGGTTGTTCCTATTTCTTCCAAGTGTATTTGAATATTTTTCAAAAAGTAAGTATGAAAAAAACGACATTTCTACATGGACAATCTAATTCCATAATTTTAAATAGTAGCAGCCTGATATTCTTATTTTTTATATTGCCTAGAGGTGGGAATTCTTAGGTCGTAAAGCCCTTGTGGAGCCGGCGGAAAGAATACGTCTTTCCATGACCAAGATTTTGAATCAAGATGCGCATGCGCAAAAAAACGAAATATTTTGAATCAGAATTTATTTATTCAACTTGCGTCTAAAAGCATTTTTGAGACACCATCTAACTTTTTGAAAATTAATAGTCGTCATCAACATGTCGTAATTATGAAAATATTTATAATATACGGTACGTAACTTGATCGCCAGTCGTCGTTAACGTCACGTCAGACCGACGTGACGTTATTGTAACTTTTGAACGATTTCACAGGCGTATCATAATTCTTAATTGAAAAAGTTCAAGCAGACATATCGTTTCACGTTAGTGACGATTTTGCCTCATGTACAAGAAAGTTCCTAATTATTACGACGAAATTGCGAAAGTTTCCAGAGAGAGGCACTGATGAACGACCGTCATAAAAGAGCGACACTGAATTTGGCCACCGAAATTAATTCATCAGATTGACAGGAAGGAATAATTAGAGATCGAATCTTCGAGTGTAATCCATCCCCCGAAAAGGACACCATTAAAAAGCAGCAGACATGGCATTTTTCGATTTGTTAAGAAAACTCTTTTAGTCGGGGCCTTTAACTAATTTAACACCTTATCGTTCGCCCTCGCGATCTGATAAGAAGCCTTTTTTACCGAAAGCTTTTTCTTCGTTCGGGCAAAACGACATGGATGCGAGCACTGAGGGCGTTGGTATCCCAGGGCATTCCATTACGAATAATAATTTGAAAATGCCTAACTAAATCTGTAAATGTCAGAGTTATAGTTTATGTGGGACATGGAAGGTACGATTTCATTTATTTCATACCAAAAAGGGAGGGCACTGCCCATAAGAAATGTAATGAAGTGCTACGATCGTAAGTAAAGACCCTAATCAGATCCAAATGTCGTGGGAAACTTTGAAAGTTTTTTTGGTTGCATTTGACTTTGCGCTCACATTTCTACAAATCCAATTGTCACAATGAAATTTAAAATCATTTTAAAGTTATGGTATTCCAGTATCAAAACAGTCTATCTTTATATTATTTAAACTTCAAGCAAAAATGATCAAGATATTCAAATATATGTTAAACTGTGCCATAGAAGTATCATATCAAACAAAGGCAGTGAGATTATGAATCAAAATAAATCATCTTTTTGCAGAAGATTCCCTAAATTATGTGTTTAAATTGATGCTTCCATTTAGTAAAAGTCGTCAATTTATCATGCTTACAATGTTTTTCTTCATTGTAAGCATGCCGATCTTTTTCATTTGAAAGATTGAATTAAAAGTGGATAAACTCTATTCAAAACCATAATTTAAAATCTATAGACATGACTTAGATTGTTATCTATGATACTTTTATGCAGATGAAATTATTAGGTGAATGATTTATTATATGCTAGCGGTCTGTGCTCAACGTTGTCTGGGATTCAGATTTAGTTTTAAATTGAAAGTAGATAGTTGGATTGTAAATTTTTAGACAGGAGGAGGATGGGATGTTCAGGGGTGGATAGGGTGGGCTGATTATATTTTTCTGAAGTGTTGGAGTGCAAATTAACCAAATTTTAGAAATGCTTTTAAAATAATGGCTTTGTTATTCGCCAAAAATATTAAAAACTCGTTGATAAGAAATCCTCAATGCATTTTCAAACACTTTCTTTGTTCATGCTATGAACAACCTGAAGTAGATTAGATGATATTTTAAAAAAAATTACAACATCTTTACAAAATTTTGCATGGATCACTAAAGCTAAACACGACAAATATATTCCGCAAATTAATTATAACCCTAACGATCAATAGGTTTTACGCGAGTACTTTGTTTGCGATGGGCCATAAAAGAATTGAAAAGCACAGTTTGTCGGATATTAAAGGCAAATAAAATTCTTGGATTTGAATGTTAAGTTCTTACAAATGGAAAACGGATCATTCAGCATCTAAAATGGGTGTGTTTGAAATCCGATAGCATCATAAAACAAACTTTATAGAAGCAAATTGGAATATAAAATTGAGGTTGTATTTGTCATCTAAAACGTGTACTCATATCAACCCCATGAACTGTAATCTCTTCAATGAAATACAAATCGTTCGTCGATGATTTCTATTATCTCCCTATTAACTATTATCATCCCGATTGTGGTAAAATGTATGTAGTATGTAAATTTTCTGATGGAAACACTTGCCTGCCTGATGGTTTATATTAACTGTTACTGTATTAGAGCGCTTTAGGTAAGTAATTAATTCAATACCGAATAGAGAGGCTTATTTAGCAACTTATTTAAAATTTTAATTACTACTTAATCTACTATTTAATGTTATGGTAAAGGATATTTGCATATTTCTATATAGCCATCCTATCTAAATGTATTCACTCCAATATCTTTATCCTGGTTAAGTCCCACGTTGAAGGCATAAACAGATATATAGATATTTATAAGATAATATCGATGAATATTGATATTATTTTATTTTATTTGAATGATTGCAATGGTATCACGAATATAGCGAGCAACCACAAATGTAAAAATAATAAGCACATGCATTTATTTTACAGTAGTAGGAACTCTTTAATATCCACTAATGGGAAAGGGTCTTAATCATATTATCTAAACCACATATTTACCTCCTCATACGTTCGATATTGAAGGACCATGACCTCCGAATTCAGATTCTAAAAGCTCTCCCAGTGTTGTCACCTGGTGAGCATATCGAAGAAGGCTTTCGTGGCTATCTCGATAGAGATCGATCAAGATTCGATATAGAGTGTGGGTGGTTTATAAATACTAAGCAGTTTTTATTAGAAAGAATTCTGATAATTTTGATATTATTGAGAAAGGCTTTCTGAAGCACATTTCGATCCTTTCTTTCTTCGCTAGGGATTTAGGGCAAATAATATGAACTTTCAACTAGTGTTAATGCCAGAACAAATAATATCACGAACATCGGTTTTAAATTACTTATTTTTTGCATTCAATAAATAAGTTAAACTCGAAGCATTTTGTTATTTTTTTCTCATAGAACCCTATACATTTTATATCTTTAAGTGACAATAGAAATTCATTCATCCGCGTAAGGACATCGTTTTCACATTTCGTGCAGGAATCTCCAGTTTTATTTCGCCCTTCTCGCCAAATAAATAAAACATGATTGTGTATAAAAATATCCTTATTTATATCGAGGGATCCTTTTTTTTTTCTTCCTCGCAAATACTTATTATTTCCCGAGCAATAAATTCCACGACAGACTTGAGTTATGCAGTCCATATTGTAAATGAATGAAATCCAATATCCACGAGAAATTTATCAAACGCCATTGCCATAACAATAGTTCCCATCCAGTTCAAATTGCGGTATATTGAATAAGCTAATATCCATCTATCAGATTTAATTTGTCTTGTTTTCTTAAGCGGGTTGGAAGGTACGTGCTGAAGTTAAATAACAGGTCTGAAACAACACAACGACTCTGCAAAATCGTATATATAAGCCCCGTGTATTTCAATTGATAACAATTTGCTTCAATTTTGTATTTTATTTATATATACAAGAAATACACTGTGATTGGCCTTCACCTTTGTCCTAACCATAAACTCAATTGAATACGAAATAAACGGCGTTTAGAGACAAAGCCAAAGTTCGACTTAAAAAACTCTATCACGTATTCAATAACAAACTTCCATGGTATTCTGTGAAAGTATAGTCCATGAGGAATTTAGTCGTGATCATGGTAATAAATAGAAAAGCTTTTGTTTATTCATAAAGTTATCCAAATCAGAGCTGCTGTTATGAATGAATCATACCAAAATGTTAAGAAATAAAATCATTATCTGCCAAATGTTGTTAATTTTTATAAAATTATTGGATCAAATTTGGATGTAGAAGACCTCCATAGGAAGCTTTTCTAGGGAATGGTTTCTTTTTTATCTTCATGATGTGGTTAAATCAGAATAATTTACTCGAATTGGATATAAAGTGTCCAGAAACAAATCCACGATATTTGCTCGAAATTATATTATATTAGCAAATGCTATGATACTCGTTTGACAAAAATCTTATTAACACATCACTCAATAAGTAAGTAGGTTTTTTTTTTTGTAAAAGATGCGAAAAAACGCTCCCAAATGAAGAAGAAATTAACTTAGAGTGAAAAAATCCTATTGATCAAAAAGTGTTCCAATCTCAGTATAATATAATAGATTTTCCACAAGTTTGAATAAAAAAAATATGCCATTATTCAGTATGGAAAAAGACAAACATGAGACATGTGCCCAATTTGAAATTCGTTGAAAGTTTTATAAAGCTTATGTTGAAAAAACAGCCATAGGCGAGATTAGACGGAGAAAATGGAATTTTCCCATCCTCGATGAATCGCTACTATTTTTATTAAATCAATAATTTTCTACTTATTATATATTTTAAATCATATTTAATGTATCATGTTATTTATAGACAAATGCGGGAGTTATAATGAAAATGGAGAAAAATTTAAATTGAAAAAATGGAAGAAAACTGTAATCTTTTTAGAAGGATTTTGAACAAAACACTTCAAAATTCAAATATTATTTTGAAAATATGCCCGAAGTAACATTAAAGCATCGAGTGTTTCGTCATTTAGTCTGGATTTGATTTTGGAAGCCAGGCAAATTGCTGCTGAAAATTTCCGATTTCCCGACAAATTATATATTTCCGTCGCTGAAGATGAATACTTATATACTACAATGCTTTCGTGTGATTTGTAATTATATTACAGAGGAATAATAAAAATTTGAACCCCGTAACTATTATATTTCATATTGATATTCACATTATTAGAATCGAGGTGTAGTAAATACATCACCGGAAGGGAAAGATTAATATAACATATATGTTCTGTATATATGTATTATATAATGTATATATGTATATAAAAAAAAATAATGAATTTAATTGGGAGCTTTTGCTGCATCCTGCTTACTCCCAGGATACGATTTTCACTTATTCCGTGATCCTTAACAGGATCTACAAAATGAGCTTTCAGTAATGGAATTGAAAAGCCACCTGTAAGATAGCGAGAAATTGTAGATAGTCGAGGAAAATATATCATTGATTAAAATGTTAAATTGGGTTTTTATTTACACTATTTAAAAAAATCCCAAAAATGCGCACGAACTTTCGGACTGACCTGATACAAAAGTTTGCTTTATAATAATAATTGAATTTTTCACTCACTTATAGGCACTCTATTATATTAAAAATTCCTCTTCAAATAGCTTTACGTGAAAAGCAATGGCAAAACGCCACACGAAGAATCCCAGAAATGCATTATGAAAATTGCCGATGTTCGATAATAGATGCGGTACATTAAGAAGTGACCGAAATTAATTTTATCTTCAGAAAAAATAATATTATTTTTAATGAATCGTTCCATAAGAACGATGCAGGCTGTGAGCATTTCAGAAATATTCAAAAACCTATTTCATACGTATTCATATAATTTTTGTTTTGATCCTGGTTGATGAGTATATTTCACATCTGACGAAAGGACATGCAGTTTTTTCAGCAGCCAGACATACATAATATATATGCAAATTACTAAGCCATGTATGTATATGGGAGGGCTTGGCATTTGGGAGATAAATTGTTTCGGTTGTTTTCACAGCTTGAATATGTTATTTTGTGCGTTTTATTCGAATTGTATGGCGAGATAGGCTAACGAACACGTTTCGTAATTTTTATTCCGAAAATGGAAAACATCATTTGAATTCATACTCTGATGATAATATCAATTTCATCCATGGCTTTTTTCCATTTAGAAAAGGTCGCTTCAAATCATATTTGTACCATAAGGCGGATGATAAATGTTCTGGCGTCCGCATTATTAAGTAGCCATTGATTTATGGATCTTATAAAATCGGCATTGTCCAAGTGACTTTATGACATCTTTTACTGCTAATAAAGCCCAAACAGCAGAGAAATTAATTTAATGATTAATTTCACTGTCATTTGCATGGAATAATATTTATAAAGTGAAACAGCTTCATTCTATTGATTTCGTATCAACCTTATAAATTTACATAAACCCAATCGAAAAACTATTCATTCAAAAACAAATCTGACTAAGATTAATCATTTAGAAAAATATCTAAAATATAGACTATGATTTAATCATTTAAGTCATATTAAACTCCCGAAGAAGCTAACAACAGGAGGGCCAAGTATGCACTCTGGATACATGTAAATATAATATAATAGAGCTGCCATTAAGCTGATGCATATAAGAAACTGCATATATTATTTTAGCCTATACAAGACTTATTTTAATAAATTCATAAGATATGTTCCCCCGTCGATCAATCCTGAAATGATATCCCCTGAGGAAATGTTGAGCTTGTATAAAAATTACAACTTTTTAACGAACACTCAATTAAAATCCTTAACATGTTTATAATTCATTAAAAAACAAGCAATTATTGAAGCTTCTAAAAGCTCATTTTTACATGGGGTCTAATCTAAATCATTTTAATTATGGGAAAGTTGAATCAGTCTCCTCAAATACAAAACATCTTCAAATGATTTTTCCATATTCAAATTAAGTTCTTTAAAGTGGTATGATATGATAAGCCTCTACTGCCCATTATAAAAGCTTGAATGCCGAATAATAGGCCTAGTATCACTGGTTTAAATTTTTAGATCAAGTGGCAACAATTGGTGGAATTTATATAAAATATTATATGTAATATCAGGTCATTGTCAGCTATAACATTATTCATTGGAGTTGCAGCCTTTGATTGATGGCTTTCATTTATTCTTCGCCGATTCTACATAAAACGTTTGTGGCCATCCTCAATGAGAGCTTCACGAATAATAGATGATATATAAAAAAAAATATGCATTGTGCCGGATCTGTTCGCTCCAGATATGATTGAAATAATATCCTCGCAAAAATGGTATTCTAAACCGCTTCAGCCGGTATACGTTTTCATTATAGGCTTCGTCGTAGGCAGTTTGACTATATCCACATGTGATTGCCATCCGGGCTTCAAAGCTAAAACCTTGCAAATGCTCGGCTGCTACATTAATCCGTCCATCCGCCGGTCCATTGTAGACCAGTAAAGGCTTCCAAGGATACCGCTGCTTCATTATGGCGTCGAAAGAAAAGCTCATTGTTGAAGGAACGAGCGGCAACGGGCTTTTTCGCTTTGTTGCGACGTTTGTGAAGCAAACCTCCGCTAACGATATACAGTCTTCCGAAAGAGCCTTCAAAACACCTTAATGCAGCCAAATTTTATTCTAAAGCTTCGGCCATCCGTACATCGACAACTGATTGGATGGATAACTAAAGATAGTTTTGAAATTTAATAAGAATTTCAAACCATAACATCAGGCAATGATTTTGAAAACATCCATCCTTTGACACAGTGCCTTTTTTGAGGTGGATTTTAGCAATCAACGTGGTTTTTATAGCGAATATGTTTTTAAAAATGTTGTCGCCAATCAAACTTGCTGCTGTAGTGCTTTGATCTGAAATATCGAAGTGTTTGAAATGTCGAATAAGAGCAGCCTTCAAGCTATTTGTAAATAATGCTCCGAACTCATCCAGCTTTGTGGATGATTATCCTTTGTGGCCGTTACAAGTGGATTTTTTCGAGGGCGCAGCTCTACCTCAATACTTAACAAAGTCTTAAAATATATCTCCAGGTGTATACAATAAATGAAAAATGCATTTAAAATGATCATAAATAAAGTCAATCATAACAAATATGAACCACAATTAACTCACAAGATAAATATTATGCTTATTATTTACGCTTCAATAACTTCCCGACCGGCTGGAAGACAGCCAATACAATTTTAATACGCAAGCCACATTCATGTGATTATGATCCAACCTCCTATTGTCCCATTAGTATGTTATCCATTCCAGACAAAATCCTTGAAGCCACAATCCTAACACGCATCGAATCAGAAGCAAAATCCCTCAATGTCCTCCTCTGCGAACAGTTCGGTTTTCGCAGGGCTCACTCCTCCGTTCACCAGCTCCTCCCTGTCACCAAATTCATTCACGAAGGCATGGAGATGAAAATGGGTACGAGTATCGTCTTCATAGACATCGCCAAAGCTTTCGATAAGATCTGGCACGAAAGACTGCTGTTCAAGCTCCTCTCCGCCGCATTCCGCGACTCCACAATCCGCATGATTGATAACTGCCTCTCCGAACGTTCCTTTCGCGCCAAAATTTTCTCCTTTCTTTCAAATCTTCGTCCCATATCTGCGAGTGTCCTCCAAGGATCCATTCTCGCTCCTAGGAACCAATTCAAGACTCACACATCTTCATACGTCCCATCATGACCTACGCCTCTCCAGTCTGGGGATAACGACAGAGCAACAATCGCAAATTTAAAACAGTACAGAGAATCGCAATAAGACGAGTGTTTGGGGCTCCCAGGTATCTCCGGAACTCCCAACTTAAGTACAAAGCAAATATCCCTCCCATCAAAGATCACATTGAGTACTTTTCTACCAATTTCTTTGATTCCCTAAAAAAAATCTCATCATAAATTCCTTATCTTCCTATCGAGCAACTTGAATCGCCGCCCAAAGGCGAAACTTGGTCTTAAAGATATAAGAAACATTCGCAGATTCCGATACCTAAAAAAGGGCATCGAATAGACTAAACTATGTATCTGAATTCCATAATCTTAAAAATAAAATAAAAAACTCTATTGTAAAATTTTATTTTTTTTGATCATGTAATAATTTAAAATTATAAATAATTTACAATAAAAAATTTTCAAAATGTATATTAAAAGATAAAAATTTTACAAAATTTATTGTAAATGACCTTTGTCGTTTAAAAATATGACAAATGTTGATGACCAATTTTTGTAAATTTACTTGAAATACTTAAAATAATTGAGAATATAATACAAATTTACCAAGATCTCAAACGTCTCTAAAATGTCTAAAGTACCGTCGTAAAGTAAAGTCTAAAGTAGTTTTTGTGTTTTTTCTGGATCCAGTGGGATATATATTTTAATAGAAAAATACATTATTTTCCCAATATTGGATTAAAAAAAACATACAAGATGAATATGATTTTCCCCCCTAAAATTACATCGAACTCGGTTATAACGAGCAGCAATACTCATTACCCTGATAATATGATTTTAAGTTAAATTATTATTTTTCTATATTTTTTTCGGTTTTTGGAGTTGTTAGTGATCTAAATAAAAATTTCAAATATAGCAACTATCTTTAAATCAACAATTTCTTGTTGTAAAATTAAAATACTCATACTTTTAAGCTATTGATGATATCTAATTATAAAATAACCCAGCTATTTTTTTAACTTATATTCAGAAAGACATTTTTGATTTTGACTATACATTTCCAATATTTTTTACATAAAAAAGATCATTGAATTTAACGTTTTTTGTATAAATTTAAACTGTAGTAATATCGTTTTTAGCGAGTGTAGATATTCAAAAACACCAATGATGGTGCATTTAATATTTCTTGAAGACCAATTACTCGTTAAAAGCGTGATTCCCCTATGGTGCATTTATAATTTTAAAAATATTGGATTTCACGATGAAATTTCCAACATTTTTATGCATATATTCTTATAAAACCGAATTAAATGTATCCTCCTTAAAATTCACTATTGCACATGAATAAATGGATATATCACGTGTTTAAATCTTTTTGGCATCTAAAAGGCTTTTTCAAGTTTCTCCTATTTCCAAGCATTCATAAAGTTTTAAACACATTCAGTGGTCCTTGAATGAAACGATTTCGACTATGTTAATCCTGATTTTTTGCTCCACAAAGTTTGATATCTTAAACGCACGTTCTGGATGAAAAATTCCATCCTTAAAAATATATGATTTGGGTCACACCACTTTTCATCTCTATGAACACAAGTTGATATATAAGGGACGAATATATATATATAATACATTTAAGTTTAACGTGTTGAAATTATATAGAATGGACCTTGAGTCTAATATTTTTAAAGAGTTTGTTAAAAGAGGGATTTTCACCACAACTTTCTGGAATTAAGGCAAAAATTATGTAGCGGAATATCAGCTGAATATAGCAAATGAGTCCATGTAAAACTATCTCATCTATGAAGATATACTTAACCCAAATACATACATTATAATAAAAATACTATTTCATACTACGATTTATTGCTCTATGAAATAAATTTTAAATTATGAAATTATCCCACAATGTGAAAAGTTCACATTATTTCTCCAAATAAGCATGTTTTTCGTACAAATTTGATATTTAAATTTAAGACAACAATGTGCTATATAGTTTATAAATCTTTTCGCCAGTATTTTATATCTAAGGCATTTGAATAATGACGCATGGACCATGAATACGAATAGCTCTTAATATATTTTTCATCATAAACAGAGAATTCCGAAAGTCTATTTATATGGTCCAGGATTAAAAAGACTATGAAACTACAACGCTATGGCTGTGTGCTTAGAAAATTTGGCTTAACCTTTGTGGTCATTCGCCGAATTTAGTCCAAACAAAAACGATATGCATACGTAATAAGAACATTTAAGGTTTATGAAAATACTTTTTTCTAGTTGTGACCCAAGAATACAAATAATCCGAGGCATACCTTAATACGTTCATGAATTGCTTAAAATAAATTAGTTATATCTTTGGATATAATAAAAGCACATTTATTCTGGCCATTATAGATACAAATATGCGTTATTTTGTAAAATTTATAATTGAGTTGCTCTTTGATGTATTGATGTAAATGGAGGTCCTTTGTACTACGCACATCATTAACAGAACGACTCAATTGTTCAATTATTAACAATTTGACGCGATAAAGAGTTTGATTGCTTGGACTTAATTTTGTTGAATAATTTCTTAATTGGCAAATTTTCCTTTTGACTCATGGAAGCTCTCAAGGGATTTATAATCGTCTCTTTCGCGATGCCTTGTTTTGTTCAATCGAACTTCAACCGTTTGCAATCATATAAAACGAAGTTTTTTGACAGACGTTTTCGATTTTAAACAAGAAATAACAGACTTATTTCTTTATCGACTTATTCCTCATTAAAAAAATGAGTGGAAAACGTGTACATTCTTATAAAATACATAAAAAGATACCCCATATCTTATGCATATCTTCATCCTTATATTCTTATTTTTACATCCATGCGACACTTTTTAACGCTTTTCGATAGAAATTGATTTATAGAAGTACATTATATTTAATGATCTTACGACAAAGTCGTTTCAGGGGAATCTACGGAAGAATTTACCCTTTTAATAAAATTGTTAAAGCTTCTACCAATCAATAAACGTTACAATATTCATCAACATAAAAAGGATAAATAAAATATGCAATTATATATCTTTGGGGTTAAAAACAATTTACCACAATTATTCTTGAATTTCATATAAATAGTAATGGTTTATATATATATATATATATATAATTGCACATTCATTCACATTCAGAACTGGTATTTTTATTGTATTATACGAGGGTTTCCAAAATTTTGCACCTATTTCTACAAAGCTAATTTTTGTTTCAGTCAGTGTTTATATTAGGTCTACCGAAAGGTTCGTAAGGAAAGGGACATATTTTGAATCCAGAAAACCTATCTATTCCTCCTCTAAACCAAAGTTAATCCTGAGTAAGAGATTTTTGTGAATTTTATGGAACATTCGAGGACGAATACATTTTAAGCTGTTGAAACTGAACGAAAATCTAAGTTTTGTTAGCAATTAGATAATTTAAAAACAAGACTCAAAAAAAGGAAGCCGACGATGTTCAATTGGAAAGATATTATGCTACTTCATAATGATTCCAGCTCACATACTACTTTGGGAACTCATCAGAAATACGCAAAACTAGGCTAGAAACCTTGCACACTTCGATTATCACTTGTACCTATCCTTATAAAATTATTTGCAGGGCAAAAAGTACAAAAACAAGAAAGATATCAGACAAGCACTGATTCAATATTTCGCCTCAAGGAATAAGACATTTTTTAAAAATTAGATAAACAAATTGCCATCACGCTGACAAGAAGTAATAAACAATGATAGAAATTATATTATTCAATAAAGTTTATTCAAGATATGAAAAAAATATTATTTTGCTTTTACTTCTAAAATCGAACAGAATGTGTGTCGTGGAGCGAGGGGTTTGCTAGGTATACATTCTTATACTGTTCATCTGATTGCAATGAAACTTTGGTGAGTTATTGAGCGTGTATTCGAAAAGGTTTTTATATTAGCAAGACTATTTTTCGTGTATGGAATTTGTTTTGCGAGACGTTTAACGGTCAAACAGGGATCAACGACGAAATTGCTGTACATCGCTTATAACTAGATACCTTTACGAGCAATTTCTAAACCGGATTATAACTTGTGATGAAAAATAGGTGTTAAGATGTTAAAAGAACTAAGCAGTGGCTTTCAACTAATCAACCAGCTGTACCAATTCCTAAACCTTCTTTGACTATAAAAAAAAAGGTCTTCTTGAGCATATGGTGGGATTGTGGTGGGATAATACACTTTGAGTTTCTAAAACCAGGAGAAACTATCAAAGCACAAATTTATTGCTCACAATTAGACAGATTAAATGCAAAGATATTAGATAAACATACAAATTTCGTCAACCGAAAAGGCGTGATATTGCATCATGATAATGCCAATGTAAATGAAGTTGAACTAAATAACTATTTTTCGTCAAAGTCAGCCTCTTTTTATAAAAGAGAGATTGAAACTTTGCCTGAAAGATGGAAAAGAGTTGTAAATAATAATGGAAATTATATAATTGATTGAATAATTAAAATAAAATCGTAACAATTTTTTTCGTTTTAATTCGAAATAATTGATTACTTATGGGTCTCCCTAATATATTTTGTGACAATTTAGAATAGCCTATTAAATAAAGATAGTGTTTCATTTAAATTTGAAACGATATGAAGAATCATTCGTTATATTCATCAGCATTGCTCTTTCTTATTACGATTTGTCCAGACTTCTATGATATAAATTTAAAAAATCTATTTGATCTAATCAATAAATATTTGCTACTAAAGATTTTGAAAAAAAATCTCATTAATAAAATTCAACATTTTGACCACTAGGACTAAGAGTCAATAAGAAAATTCAAAATTATGTTCTCATGTTAAAAAATAATAAAGCTCATATCAACCTTAAACCGCCCTCGTAAATTTTCAGTCACATGTTTTTCGTGCCATAACTAAAGTACTTGTTTTTCAATAAATATTTCCACTTCGTTCGGTAAAAAATCGATGTATAAATTTCAATTGAAGCAGGGGTCCTTCTGTTGGGATCCATTCAAACTAAAAACGAGAAATTGTATGAAATTTATATTTATGCGAAGGTTATATGGGATATGCCTAAATCTCACCCCCTTGAAATTTATCTCTAGTGTTTTGGCCTCACACTTTTACATAAATTTCCATATTTTAGACACGAAAACAAAACTGTTTGCATAGACTCCTGGTTGAAGTAATGAAGTAATAATGAAGTTTACGCTTACTGTTGTCGAGGATCAGACAAATTAAATAGATTGTAACGCACATCAAATTTATCCAATTAATATTCAGTTTTAAATTGCCCCGATGCGATAGATTCTTCTGAGTGGATACACTTTGTTATCCTTAATTAGTTTGAGCATTAAATTGCATTGTATCCTCGCTAACAACTGGAAATGGCCGTAACGAGCACTACGGGAAATTCTTCGGATAAAATGGATGTCGAAACATTCATGTCCTCTTTTACTTTCAGATGCATCTTCCTTTCCAGCCATTGTTATCTCGTTACAGCAGATTGCAATTGCAGGTTAAGCCGCGCGTGTTTATGCTCCAGTTACATTTAACCATAATGACAACGTTGAAAATGAATAAAGTATATATAAAACAGAGGAAAGGCACTTCAAATGAAAATCTCGAATAATGATGAGACGGGAAAACTAACGATATGGATTCTTTGGCTTGAATAAAAAATAAGCAGAGAAGTAAATATACCCTTTGAAAAAAACACAAAAAGCATTGTGACATCCCAAAATTGTACATATAACAAATGTCGTCTTTGTAAATACATATTTGAAATAATGGAATAGTATTCAAATAGTAATAACCGTATATGTATACCTATTTTTCCAAATAATAAATCAAGCTTGTGACTTTTTTTGTTGATCTTTTTCAGTATTAATTGACTCTTTCTTATTGTTATCGACTGAAGATCGTGATCCATAAGCTAGACCATAACAACTATAATTGATTAACTTTAGCAATATTTTAAATTCCTTGAATGCATATTAACTCTTTTAGCACTGGACGCTAGTGTATCGTCGTTGTAAGCACATGCGAAAAGTGCCATGGTAGGCACTTTAATAGACCCACGCTCTACCATGATATGTATTTGGTACACCATTCTGAAAAATTCTGAACCCCGTGTCTATTATATTTCATATCGATATTCCCATTATTAGAGTTAAATTGTAGTAAATACACCATGGTCAAGTAAAAGTTAGACGAAGCCGTATGAGCTGCCAAGATGAACGTATGAGTGGTCGACAAAATGTAGTAACCACTCCAGAAATGGTGAATAAAATCCACAAAATGGTCTTGGATGACCATCAACTGTAAATTCGTGAGCTAGCAGACATGATAGACCTTTCAAAAAATGCTTTACATCGCATATTGACTTAAAATTTGGACATGAGAAAGCTGTGCGCAAAATGGGTACAGTGTTTGCTCACATTGGAACAAAAACAACGTCGTGATGATGTTTCCATCGAGTGTTTGGCGATGTTTCTGCATCAATTCATTGAATTCGGTTGAAATATGGGTCCATAACTTCACATTTGAGGCAAAGGAACTGTGAGACCCTCCGCTCACCCGTTAGTCTCATTATTCGGGACTAAAGCTATAGGTGGGGAGAAGTCTAGACTCGTTTGCGATCTCATTTGCTGCGAGTCATCTATGTAAGTTAGCTTCTGAGGGGGCTTCCATGATCCTCGAAAAGCCCTAAAAGGGGATTCAGCGGCCACAAGGTCTGTGTCCAACCGGTCCGCTTTTTGGACCGCTGACATGACAAATAAACACCTCGCAATAGATTTCCATACCACGTCTATAGAACGATTACGAACTGTTATTACAAAACGAGGTTGTCCAAAGAAGACTGATCGGATAGTTTGCTTAAATTTTACAATCGATCGAAAATATTATACCGACTGAGTCGGCTCAATATTTAATAGATGACGAAGAAAAGAGGGATTAGAAAACTTAGTATTTATTAAAAAAAAACACAATTAATTAGTGTTGATTCATGTAAAAGAGAATGGTCAAGTAAAATAAAAAAAAACATGTGTAACTCTCGACGTATTCTGTGTTTTGCGTCCCAAGCCCAATTGCGCCCGTGACAGGCGCCTGCTTTGCCACCCCCTTGTTAGGGCCCGGCAAAAGAACTCTGTCGCTAAATAACTTTATAGAAAGATATATGAATATCTTGTGTCTCAAATACAAAAAATTTCCTTTCATACAAATAATTTGGAAAAAATATATTTATTTCAATAATCCCCAGAATTCTTCTAGATCCAGAAATCATCACGATGAATCTATTGAAGACATGAATGCATGGAAATACTTTGCGATGTTAGGGAATATATATATTAACCTCATAACTTTATCCATCAAATAATCATAAAAACATTGAATGCATCCTGAAAAAATATATGGCCAGATTTAGTGCAATATTTTATTCTAATCAGCTGAAAATAAAGTAGATGCAATAATAGAATTTAATAAGTGTATAAACGAAAACGGTTTGATTAAAAATGATAAGGCTGTTTAATTTTTTATCAAAAAATCACAAAGAAATACTTGATCAAATAATTGGAATAATACTTTGAAAATGTGGATTCTTCCACTGAAACAAGCACAACATTTAAGAGAACTTTACAAATTTTGAGCTCTGTACAGTTAAATTTATAAACACCTCCCAGCCAAATGATAATAATCGAAAATAACTGACCTTTTGCAAAAAAATACAACTCAAGATACTGTTGAACGAAAACGAAAATAATAATATTTCACCAATTTGTTATATTAATATGTAGTACTTTCGATCAATGTTATCTCAATAAACATATTTTTCGTGTATATAACATAAATTGAAAAATTGTGGTTTTACCCAATGAACTAATCCTGTGTTTCCTGTAACCTGAATTCGCACAACACGCTCTTTAGGAACCCCGAATATATTTTATTTAAGAATTAATTTATGCTCTGGAAAATTTATCTTACATTGATAAATTGCCATTGTATGTTGGTATATTGGGACGACAGATCATTGAAATATATATTCGACCAAAGCATTCAGAGATCTTATTTATATGCAAAGATAAAAAATAAAGATGACAGTCGGTTGAATAGTTCGATAAAAGAAATATCAAATGATTTTTTTGCGGATTTTGAAAAAAAAGGGTCTGAACCGTTCTGGACGAAACCACCCAGAATCCTTTTCCCCTTAATTCTTGGTGGCCTGCGAATTAGATGGGTCGCTCAAATCTACGACCCAATTTACCCCGCGTAATATGTGACCCGTTTTTGGATCATTGTATTTTTTTTATTTCCATCTGACCGAAAATTATTCATAGGAGAACACGAAAATAAACATAATTTACAATCCGAAGTTGAAAAGTTTCATAATGAGATTTCGTAATTCAATCTAATAATTATTCGACTACCTTCCCGAAAACCTGATGGGAATGAATAATTGCGGTATCCAAGCATCGGAAACAATTTGCGGATTAATTCAAACGTAATGGATACATAATTAGCCTTAATTTTCATGTTTTTTTGTCCAAGATGAACTTTCAGCTGTATGATTATTTTTTGAGAAAGTTTCACAATCGGTAGTTGAATAGCTGACGAGCGCTCGTGCTAACTTTCTGCACATTGAAAGTGTGTGGATTGAAACTGTCAAACTGTTTTAATAGAGTTGGCTTTGGTGCTTCAATGAAATATATGGCCTTTGAAAAGAATTATTTTATACTGAAGCATTCCCATTATTGGGTTAATATGTAACAAATAGTACATAATGTCCGCAAGGATATATTTTGCAACTACCATATATAATGGTGAGGACAAGGGTGAAGTCATTAGCAGCAATATAAGCCTTTAACAAAAGGACGTCGTGTTGATCTTGTAATAAGGAACCTCAAACAAACAACCCAAAACATTCCTTATGGCAAAATTCAATTCCTTAAAGTATAACCATTGATATTCACCATCCTATGACATCATGTACAATAAAACACCTAAAACTATTTTTAAAAAATCCACCAATTTTACATTTTCTCAATCATCTTGGATTCAAATCTGCATGAGGTGTAGCTGGCGACCACATTTTTAAAAACATACATACGCCATAAAAATCCTTGTTAAAATGGTTGGCAATGGTTCCTTAAAAGTGATTGCTAAAAGCCACTTAAAATAAATTAAAAATACGCAAAGCATCAACCAAAACGTCCACCCACCACATCTGAACATATAAATGTTTTTTAATTCGTGTTTGTAACTAACTTTAAGGGATTTCATTGTCCTTTATCAACATATCTTTTGTCTAAACATTAGTTGATATCAGTTGATAAATCAAACCTTACGAGCTCAGGCATTTAAATAAACTGCTTTGAAGTCAAAGTTAAATGTGAGTTTCCAAGCATTGTAGCCTAACAATATCTGTTCGCTTTCATTGGGGTACATTTTCAAAATTTCAAATCTTATATAGATCGTTAATACTACAGATATTGACTTTTTTCTACCTCAAACATCTTTTAAAAAGCCAAAAATATAAACAACAGAAAGAAAAAGCTCAAAATGAAACACTAACTATTCTGCTCAAATTTTTTGATAATAATCAGTTAATATTAGATAAAGCGGAAAGAAATGTCATTTTTTTTGTTCCGTCTTTGCTATCAGTTTTCCTCGGGTTGCTGTCGAGTGAATACGTGAAGGTTGGTGTCATTTTGAAGCTCTGTTGTTTGTCTTACTTTTTCAGATATTTTTATATTTTTTTAGCCATAGTGAAAATGTCCAAGCCAGAAATTGATGAGAACCATTTGCAATCTTGTTTACTGTTTTTATTCGACAAAGGATTAAAAGCAAAAGAAGCTACCCAGAGCGTTTTTACGTCCATGATTTTGATCCTGTGACCCTTCCCCGAAAGAAATCCATTATTTTCCATTTTTTTACAAGTCCATGATTTTGATCCTAAAACTTTTTTAACTCTTTTTTAACCTAAAACATATTCATAACATTATAAAATATGCATACATTAATCTAAATTAGTATATTTTATATGTTTAATTATAAAAATCTCGTAGAAGAAGAACATGGAATATACCTACCGTTTTTTAGGATATGGTTTTTTTTAAAAAAAATTTCAGGTGTTCCGCTTGTTCAGGAACACCATGTCCATCAGATTATATATTAAAAACTGTTAAATGTGTAACTGACGGCGCACAGAGACTATTTTACTAAATCGAGTGCCATCAGTCACCGGTGCCTGCCACGGCGCACTGGTAACAATCGTCATCAGTCACCAGTGCCCGACGCGGCGCAATACGTGTTAAAGTGACCTTTTCCCGAAAGAAATCCATTTTTTACGTCCATGATTTTGATCCTAAAAGTGACCATTTCCCGAAAGAAATCCATTATTTTCCATTATTTTTACGTCCATGATTTTGATCCTAAAAGTGACCATTTCCCGAAAGAAATTCATTTTTTTACGTCCATGATTTTGATCCTAAAAGTGACCCTTTCCCGAAAGAAATCCATTATTTTACGTCCATGATTTTGATCCTAAAAGTGACCATTTCCCGAAAGAAATCCATTATTTTCCATTATTTTTACATCCATGATTTTGATCCTAAAAGTGACCATTTCCCGAAAGAAATCCATTTTTTTACGTCCATGATTTTGATCCTAAAAGTGACCCTTTCCCGAAAGAAATCCATTGTTTTACGTCCATGATTTTGATCCTATAAGTGATCATTTCCCGAAAGAAATCCATTATTTTCCATTATTTTTACGTCCATGATTTTGATCCTAAAAGTGACCATTTCCCGAAAGAAATCCATTTTTTTACGTCCATGATTTTGATCCTAAAAGTGACCCTTTCCCGAAAGAAATCCATTATTTTACGTCCATGATTTTGATCCTAAAAGTGACCATTTCCCGAAAGAAATCCATTTTTTTACGTCCATGATTTTGATCCTAAAAGTGACCATTTCCCGAAAGAAATCCATTATTTTACGTCCATGATTTTGATCCTAAAAGTGACCATTTCCCGAAAGAAATCCATTACTTTCCATTATTTTTACATCCATGATTTTGATCCTAAAAGTGACCATTTCCCGAAAGAAATCCATTTTTTTACGTCCATGATTTTGATCCTAAAAGTGACCCTTTCCCGAAAGAAATCCATTATTTTACGTCCATGATTTTGATCCTAAAAGTGACCATTTCCCGAAAGAAATCCATTACTTTCCATTATTTTTACGTCCATGATTTTGATCCTAAAAGTGACCATTTCCCGAAAGAAATCCATTTTTTTACGTCCATGATTTTGATCCTAAAAGTGACCCTTTCCCGAAAGAAATCCATTTTTTTACGTCCATGATTTTGATCCTAAAATTGACCATTTCCCGAAAGAAATCCATTTTTTTACGTCCATGATTTTGATCCTAAAATTGACCATTTCCCGAAAGAAATCCATTTTTTTACGTCCATGATTTTGATCCTAAAAGTGACCATTTCCCCGAAAGAAATCCATTATTTTCCATTATCTGTGGAGGGCGATTATAAATAACAATATGAATGATTTAATTGAGTATCATTATACAGCTTTTATTAAAAACCAATTCGAGTTGTCCTTCTGCTGTCTAAAAAGAAACTAAACATCACTAAGTCGCTATCTGCTCGATCTTAACTTGTCATTCTATATGACTACTCGCCTAAATATACTAGGAACGCGCACTTTACAATCTAGACTTAGCCTCATATGAATACCAAATATTCACAGAGGCATTAGGAGGGCAACGATTTCAAGACAACGCTGCGGTCGAACAATACGTGCGCAACTGATTTTCGGAGCAACCACTTTATTTCTTCATTGACGGCTTCCTATCTGATTGATTTGATGATTTTTCTAAGGAAGAGAATTATGTAGATAAATAAGATACTCCATTTGTATTTTTATACATCGCTAATAAATGTGTACAACAAAATTCCGGGCTATATTTGAATCCTCTGGTAAGAGCGCTCTTCTTAATAAATAATGAATATTAAAATTTTGAAATTAAAAAAATTGTAATTTAATATGATATTATATTCGAAATCAAGTAAAACATTTGATGATTCGGATTATACGTGGTTTTCAATTATTCGTGTGGGATAAATTCGAACGTCGCACTTGAGAGACAAGCTCAAATTTAATCATAGATTTTTAAATTATCGTTATTTAAATATGTATGAGCATATATGACGAGACGCTTCGATTGGGACTAATATATATAGCAGCTGCTTTTTTGGCAGATGGACGATCTGAATTTGAAAAGGGTGTGTTTTAATATTTTCTCACCCAATCATATATGTGACTTTGCTCAAATGCTATGTAGATTTGCGTCCATTTATTAAAATCTGCATATGTGAAAATAAATTATATTTCTTTATCCTTATCCTGCCGAGCTTATCATGGACGATACATAAGTCTGAATATTTGTTTAATGTCTAATGTATTTTTTTATGTTGTTCTCTACATCTGATGATACAAGTACTTTTATGCATAGAAATGTGAATATAATATTTGGACGCTTTTAGGGTTTACAACCCTTGTTATTAATGTAATAAATCACATTTTGCTGACACCAACCGAATGAGTAAATTTTATGATTTTTCGTTTTACGGACACTCTGCTTAGCGTTCGTTGTGTTATTGTTGTACGTACTGCCATCGCTTTAGAGTTCATCAATATTTGGTATACCAAGTGTATTTGCCTTTGAAATGTGGCTTGCGACCACATATCCGAAGAAGTAAAACAAAGCCCCCCCAAAATCTGCAAATTAAATTTTCGCCCTGAATGTACTTTGGATGTACCGCTCCTCTTATGACAAAAATGTGGTTTTATTGGCTTTCATCGGGATTAATTACCACTCTGTCGTGGATCCAACTTTGCTCATTTATTATTTAGCATAAAAATGCCATTCATCGATAATGCGGATTAGGAAGTCAAAATGTGGCATCGATTTAATCATTGTAGGGCGATTAGCATACGGACTTGTGACCGCGATTCATTAGCAATCCTGATTTATTAACATCTTCCTCTTTGAAGCGTGCAGATCAAAGGATAATTTTGGCGGTTGAGCTAATGGTCCCTAAATGTAATATTGTTCCACTATTTGCCAATTATTTGCGATTAATTACTCAAGGATGCCATTAAAATGTATTATAAATTCCTTTCGACCAAATTCGCCGATATCCCACGGGATTATCCTGTTAAAATTATGTGATAAAAACAAATTTTAAAGAGCGATGTTAAGCCTCTCTTCCAGCATATTACCGCGGCTGTTTTCATCGCAGTTTTGGTGAAAACAGGAAGATTACGAGACTTCAACGTTCAACGTCGCTACAAAAAAAAAAGATTAGAAGAGATTAAAATACACCACTTAACTTTCCTAATTAAACGTTATTTTTGTATATAAAAAATGTATAATAGAAAGGATTTTATTTATTTTCTTTTTTAAATAAACGATAATCTTCCAATTTTTGCGACTTAACCATTCATGACCTCGCTGAATCCTCCAGTGGATGAGCATATCCTGACTTCAAATTTGCCCTAAAAATAATAGCAAATAGAGCTGTTCTTCATCTCACCCTTATAAAATGAAGCTTATCAAAAATGTCTTCCCTCATCCAATACTTTATATTTAATTAAAATAAAAAAAACGCTTCGTCTTCCAGAGGAATGGGAACTAAGTCGGACATTTGAAAAATGAAAAATTTAATTACTGTTTGGAAATGACTTGTTTTGATTATGAACGAAAAACGTGCTTAATTAAAAATGAACAATGAAGAATAATTTAATGGAGCGAAAAATAATATTTTTTGATATAAAAAAAACAAACAAGTGCTTATTTCAAATCAAAAACAAATCCAAACAACTTTAAGATTTTTACTCATTATTTATATCCAAATGAAAAGTTATATGATGCAAAAATTATCAACGATATATGAAATTACATAATATGTTTTTATCTCCAAAAATATATTATTCCGAAAGGACCTAATAATATATCCACGGGCTTTCCAGAACACTATAAAGCCGTGGATAATATGGATTCAAGGCTTCCCAGAAGCAGCGTATCAATTAGATGTCCCAATAAAGCATATTCGTATTCCAAAAAATCCTGGATGAAATTTAATAACCGGTAGAATATTATAAGAACGCTCAATGAAAATAAATCAGCGAGCTTTTATTTCAGCTTTGGGCTTCAAGTATCTTAAATAAGCTCATATTTTTAATTTTTAAGCTTACCCAAGCGTCGTAAACGAACGCTCTAATGCTTAATTGTGAAATATTAGACAATATCAACACTGAAAGTCAATAATGGAAAACGTTTCCCAATCGATAAAGATCCTAATACTGACAAATTAATATTAAAAAATGTATTAAATTAAAATTGGGTTTAAAATAGGATTCTATTTAGAGATCATTTGTGTAATGTTGGATTAGGGTCGTAGATAAGTGCTAAAAAATGATAATTGGGTGACGATTAAAAGCCGCTGATTTTGTCCAAGATTTACAATTTCTTTGATTGACAAAGAGAACCCAAATGCGACACCACATGGATCTGTTCTGGGGCGCATGCTTTGGAACATCCTGCTTGATTATGCCCTTAACTTGATACTCCCGCAGGATTGCTGACTAACAGCATATGCCGATGATCTTACTCTCACAACTTGCGGGAATTCAAAATCAGAACTGGAGGAAAGAACAAACACAGCCTTAAGGATATTTTGGACATGGAGTGAGACTAATAAACTTGCTTTTACAGCGTCAAAATTAAAATCGGTTATGCTCAAGGGCAAACTTATGCGTTATCCACGCATTTGGCTGGGTGAATACCGTATAGTTTTCGATAAAAACGTCGTCTACCTGGGCCAAGGCTTTTGGCAAAATGTCCAGACTGGCGGGCGTTGTTTAGGGTCTTGGGGGCAGACACCTCAGAATTGCCTATGATCTACGAAAGTATTGCCACATACTGAGTGTGTGTGCGGGGATCCTTTCATGAACGCGTATCACGTTCAGTGGTCGTGTTTGGACATCTCGGCCGAGAGAGAGGCTATTTTGTGCCCTATCAGAGGTCCTTTTTCTGGACCTCTTGGCCACAGGAACTTGATAGCCAGCCCCGATGCCCTTTCGGCGTTCGATGCCTTCTGCTATAGTTTCGGAACCAAATGCGCTTTTTTTAGTATCCGTCCTTTACCATGTGTGAATAATTATAAAAAAAACATAAATAATATAGCATCCAGTGTTAAATAAACGTGTCCATTGTAAAGTTATTTCTGTTCAATCAATAATTGTGCATTACCCTAGACGGAATGGAAAATAACAGCATCCTTTTTAGATCACTTCCAATTGGCAGCACGCATTTTCATCATATTTATAGAGATATCTAATAAATGACTCCAATAGAATAATCATTAGAAATGCCGATTGTTGGTAAAGTGGGTCACATCCTGGATTCTCATTATAAACGTTTGGGTCCAATTCAAACTGTGCAAATAAATCAACATTCCAACGAATTTAGATGACCGAATTTTGTAATATATCCGATCGATCATCTCGATTCAGGTTTATTTTCAAGGGAGCTAATATATTTTTGCATTGTCGATAATTGAAATATCATTTCATAAAAATCATAACTTCAGTACTCACTCATGGGTCCGTTCCTATTTAATATTTCTATTCGAATAATCCTATCTTAATTAACCACATATAAAAGGTAATGAGAAATCATAACATAAAGAATCTACAAAAGCATGTGGTTAATTAACGTTTCGTTTGAAATATTCATATGCTTGGCATTCGTCATATACGTTTGCATCCTTATACGAATATGACCCCAAAATAATATCTTCTTTAATGCTTTGTAATTGAAACCTTTTCATAACAATGTTTTGATTAAGTATAAATTAATTAATTAATGGACGTACAAATATTCGAGCGATTTGTGGTATTCTTAGCAAGCTTATTTCATTATTTGTACTTATATTTATCGATTAATTGATTGATATCGACTAGATTATTTTATTAAAGGACTATTAAGAATTTGAAGCTATTTTTATAACTAATTTAGGTTCGTGCCCATTATGGGAAATTTTTAAATAGTGTAACTATTTAAATGCGCACGAACTTTTGGACTGACCTGATATATTAGCTGAACGGTCGTTTACTTCATATGTATACGCTGATTTCGTTAATGTTTCATATTATTTATGTATATCCCCGATCAAATATATTCGGCAACTTTTTCTACAACATTCTATGATACATTTAAAAATATACTTTGAATGGCATCCCTTATTATATTTTTTGATTAAAATTCCCCTTTTTTATTGTCGTGGTCCCTCGTTGCTATATCTGTCCATTACTTGTCGACCTCGTCTAAAGATGTTAAGATCCCATAATATAATATACGTTTATATACTTTGTATTGCAAATATACAATTTCATAGCGGACAAAAGACTTTTGAGTCCTACTCGATTTATTAAAATACGCATTGTGTATTTTTCTCATTCTGTTTGTTTTTAAAGTTTACCCTCGTCGTCTTTATTGTTGAGTTTTGTCTAGAAACAAACTAAAAGGGGGAGGAATCTCTCCCAATGTAATTTTAATCCCCTCGTCTTCGCAGTATTGATCAATTTCGAAATTGATACTTTTCCGAATATTTTTCGTCAAGAAGAGCCTTCTCTGATAAAATACGTGCTTTCCATTGAATCATCGAATATTCGACGGAATGTCTTTCATTTACTCTCTGCTAACATCAATTAAATCTACATATTTACACTTGAAATTAATTAAGGCTGAGATACTCGTCTAACGGTGAATGACTCTGCATATCAAATTTTCATTTGGGAGGGTATTTATAAAAGCATTTTTATACTAATTATTACCATAATTTTATATCATAGAGGATCAACACATTAAGATGTTGTTATTATTGTTTTATTACAGAATAAATAATATAAAATCTTACAAAGGAAAATTAATTTTGTTAAAGCTCCCTAAATCGTCATCTACTGACTTAATTAAATCAAGGGAATTTATTTATTTTCGTTGCTTATTATCCCTCATTTCTCCATCTGTATCTTTATAATCCTTTGAAAAAAAAGAAATGTGAGATAGTCAAATTGGACAAATATTTGAGGCAATAAAATCAGATATTACATATTATTTTGTCCAAATCAAGAGATTTATATTGTAGAAAAATCAATTAGCGAACTATGACATATTTTTTAACAATCGTGTGTACTAATTATATACATATTAAAAGTATATTTATAGATAAAAAGCAATGTGACCAAATGGTCACACTCATTTGTACTGAGAGCTTTTATTATGAGCATGCAATAGAATTAGATATCAAACAAAAACTTTTTAATTTACTAAATATTTTTTAATTTAATAGTTGTATTTATAATCCAAAATAATGCAAATAATACATAATAAATGCAAGTTGTGAAATACGAATTTTTATGAATAGGAATTTTATTTGATATTAGGAAGGATGAGCGTGACCGTACGGGCACGCAACTATTGTGATTAAATTAAGTCGTTTATCATTAAATATGAATTATTATAAATCGTAAAATCATTATATTTGAAAAATACACTATATACAGGTGCGGCAGGGAAACTTCCTTATTTGAAACGCACGCCCTGAAGCAACAATTATTTCAAGAACAATGGAATGGCACTCATTCAAAGAGAAGGACCTTACTTTTTATTGGAATATTTTTAAAATTTCATATCCGTTATCAGACATAGACGATCTGATATGAGATTTTCCCAGGGATAAAAGATTTTTATGTGGAGGTTTTCCATTGTCTTTTACATATGATTAGCATAAGATTATTTGAATAGATTTTTTATATAGACAAAAAGAGCTTTAAATGAATTGCAGCGATTTTTTTTTTTAATATTATAAGTATTGCAAATCAATCTCTCATATGAAGCCCTTCTAATGACTGCCCTAGATTGCCCATAAAGTACACTTATGAAATATATTTATGGTTTGTATTATGTCTTATTTATAGGGTTAATCGAGTCGTATATCAAATAATACAAACAAAAAAAAAACAGAATAAATAAGTTTGTTGATGCAATCAAAGGACATAAAAAACTTTTTTATTATATCCATAAACTAATATTTTTCAGGGCTAAGATGCTTTCGAATTGAGGTAAATTATCACTGTATATGTTCACTATATAATCCTTTTATTCTACCATCCCAAGAACTATTTCCTTAATTCCAAACGTAAAAAAATTAAAATAAAATGCTAACCAAATCATCGAGTCATCAATATTGGGTGTATGTTAAAGTTGCATATCATAAATTTCAATTGCATATTGCAATCGAAATATATCATGATTTAATGCTTATATTCATACTGAATTATTTATTTTGTAAAATATTATATAAAGTTTTCCTTATTCATGCAAGATGAAAATACAAAGCGTACATTTTAAGTAGGCTGATGGCTGTCTTTTGCATGCATGCAGTTGCTGTTCTTGAACTTTCACAACGTATTATAATATAATTTAAGCCAAAAAAATGTAAAAACAAGCCGACCATAAAAAGAGTGATTCAATGTTACCCTTAAAAATATTTTACTCGCATGTTTGAACCGCCAGGTCATGTGTTACTAGCTTTTAATTTAAATACATTTTTAATTTTTGTGTGGTTAAATTTTCTTGATCAGATTTCGAAAGATGAGGAAATAATTAAAGAAAAATTTGTCTCAGAAGATCGAGAAAACGAAGAACGTATTTGCGAATGGAGAGATTTAGGTCCTACAAATTCTGAAGTTTTTCAGTGTTTAAATGTCACCATGAAATGGCTTGAGGACCAAGAAGAATGTAATTCAGGATAACATATATCTTAAGAGTATTCGCGACTTATAATAAATCATTTTTGCAATCATTGACCCTTTATAACAGTTTTACATGGGATCATCGCGTTATTTGATCTCCGCATTGCCAATATCACATTATAAATAGAACCCATGACAATTAAAGTGTACCATTCAGCCAGGATACATTTAATCATTGGTAGGGCCTTTCGTTAAGTATCACCCTTGTAAAAAAATCAATTGAAATTTACGGAAATATGTGTTTTTAAGGCCGTAGAAAATGGATTCGGTTCGGGTTCCGGTCCTTGATTAATACGCTTCCATTTGTCGATAGGTCAAAGATCCTACTATTCCTCACCACCACAATTCCTCCGAAATTCTCAAAATATTTAGGAGGCTAAAAATAAAACGTCGTATACTTAATCTCGACATATTTGTCATGGTGTGTAGATTTATCTGTGTATATTTCGAGCAATTTTGCTAAGTACGTTTACATTTAAAAACATAGATCTTATGTTAATCCAGCGCCGTATTCCCTTACAAGGAGACAAATCAACTTAACGAGACAAGTATATGAAGATTTATTTGTCTTGTTTCTTTATGTTAATATCATCCGGAGCGGACGTAAATGAAGTAATTCGATATTAATTTCAAAATATGCTTTCAGTCATGCAAAATGGCAGCTGGGTTGAAAATTCGCAGCATTTTAAAATACATCTTTTGCACTCTTTAGCCAATACTTCAAAGCCGATGGAGCCGATTCACTGGGGGATTTATTTCTAATGGAGTCGAGAGGCTTCTCACTTCAATGGACTGGAGTATTTGTAAATGTGGAGCAGGCGAACGATACAGAGATAGGCACCTTTGAATCATTCAAAGGAAATTAATTATATTTAAAAATCCCATGTAAGATGACCTCCTCTACTAATTTCACCAGCCTGCGATATAAGATTGGCTCCTATTTAATTAGAAGCATTCAGTCAGGATTAACTTTATTGCTATCCGGTTTATCTGTAATGTGGATCTGGGCACATAAACTTCTCCGGGACAAAGTTGCCGGGAGCAAAGCACTTGGAATCGCATTGTTGCTGGAATAAAGCAATGTATGCGATGGCTGAGACAAATTAAAGACTACTTAACAGACTGAAAATGCAGAAGACAAATGTACACACGTGGGGTGGGACGACAAGCATTTATTGGAACGATGAACTCGTTACTTGATTTCAACCCCGTTGCACTTTAGTACATTACGTCTTAATCGCTTTTAATTTGCAAATTTGCAAGTTGTTAACGAATTTCTCTTGGTTGTGTCGGAATCGTACTTTAATTCAACAAGTTTTGCCATTATATATACCATGACAACGATAAATGTTAAGGCAAAAATCGTATAAATAATCGTTTTTCAATATGAAAATTGAAAAATGATTATGCAAAATACAACATTTTGTTTGTTTGGGATACCAACAGCCAATAAAATAGTAGCGATTCTTTTCGACATGAACTTATGATACTAACTTTCTTTGCGCTCATTCATGATATGACTACTATAGAAAGACTTAAGAAACTTACTTCAAATTTTGCCTCACAGTCATACAATATTTGATTGATCCTGCACAGATAAGTCTACCACTAAATCTACTTTACTACACTCGATTTTGCAAAAACTGGTCATTAGACGACTTCCATCTATCTTTTGGATAATTTCTAATTGATTTTCTCTCATCATGCTCCATAGTTGTTGCAAGCTAAATCCAATTATTTAATCATTAACCCTTTGATATTTTAATCAAAATAATTATGCAGTGGACGATGGAAAGGCGTACATTCGCTATTTTTTATTTATTTGGGATCATTTTTTCGCAATTTCTGAACAATAATACTTCGAACTTATTGAATGACTTGTTATAAATGAATTATCTGCAACAATTGGAAAAGCCCTATACAATGGATGGAAAACGTCTAAGCAAACAATGAATGGTATTGAGTGCTTAATGGATTAATTGGAAAAGAAAACCCCCAATATTTCATCAGTTGTTACCAAATATTTCCAACTTTTTCAAAAAAATATCAATATAATTTAACGTATTTTTAATATAATTTAATAATAAATTCGTATTTTTAGCACATTCCCAAAGACACACGCACGACACATTTTCATTTAATATAATAGTATGAAATCATTCATTAACGTATATCAAATATTTGGATATATTATCTCTCCTTTGTAAATATCTTTATCGTTTTAATATTCATGTCTAATGAATAATGTTATTAAGTTGAATAAATACCTTATCTATATGAAAATAATGTCATCTCTTGAAATTATTTTCCGCCGACTATAATATCATCCACATAATGACCTAATTTCCACTTGTTAAATGTGAATTTCCTCTATCCAAAAAATATTTCGCCCGAAGATAATAAGTAGTCAAAATGATTGATTATCTCGCAATATGGCTGTCGGATAAGAGCATTTATGGGAAATAAATCGTGACTTGTGGAATAAAGTTTGGATGAAAGAAAATAATACACGACAATCTTTCATCTTCCGCTATAAATTACGAGCAGTATAAGACAGTACGAAATAAGTCGATTGTCTCAAGAATCGGGCCAAAGCATTCTACATGGATTTTTCAATCAACAAGACACATTCACAATCTTGCATCAGACCACATGATGCCTGATGGAAAAGCAAGAAAACTTGGCAAGTAACTTTCATAAAATGAAACGGGAAATATCCATCATCGCAAATGTAAAAGTCAAATGGAAGCTCTTAAATAAAAAGTCGAATGTACAGCTCTTTTAACTTTCCACCGGAATTAATTTATCTCTTCCAGTTTTTTCATTAGTCGAGATCCTTTTTCGTCTTTGACTTCGGTAACAATGATTTTCTATTATTTTCGACTGTATGTAGACTTGTGGAGAATTTATACGCATTTAATCCTTATATTCTACGACACGACATCACGCACACTGCTCGCCTTTCCTTTTAAAAAGGTTTCATAAAATGGATGATGATCTCTAACAGCGACTCTCAATCTTTGAATGCAGCTTCAGCAATCATCAGGATGTTTGTGAAGAAGAAAAATATTAATAATTTTTGCTCCGCTTAAATATAATAATTTAAAAACAAGATCGAAATGTATTATATTAGATAAAGCGGAAAGAAATGTCATTTTTTTGGTTGCGTCCTTTGCCGTCAGTTTGCTCGGATTCCTGTCAAGTGAATACATCAAGGTTGGTGTAATTTTAAAGCTCCGTTGTTTGTCTTACTTTTTCAATTATTTTTATATTTTTTTAGCCATAGTAAAAATGTCCAAGCCAAAAATTAATGATTGATGATGAACTCATTTGCGATCTTGTTTACTTTTTTTATTCGATAAAGGATTAAAAGCAAAAGAAGCTACTCAGAGCATCGACAGTAAAAGACTCGGGGAAAAAACATAGACATGGAATTTGGGTACCGCACGAATTGTCATCAACGATCTTGGAACAACGGATAACCATTTGTTCATCGCTATTTTAAAAAGGATCGTTACTGAGGATAAGAAGTGGGTCCTCTACAAAAGACCGAGAAGGAAAAACAGTGGCTTTCTTCAAATCAAGTACCTGTTTCTACCTCTCGACCGTCATTATCCTTGAAAGAGGTCCTCCTTTGTGTTTGGTGGGATTTTTTTGACGTAATTAACTATGAATTATTAAAACCTGGCTAAACTATCACAGCAGAGCTATACTCTGCAAAATTAGATAGGTTAAAAGCGGAAATGCTCAAAAAGCGATCAGTGCTAGTTAACAACCAGAGAAGAATATTATAGCATGATAATGCAAGACCACACGCAGCAAGGATTACGCAGAACAAAATAAGGGAGCTGGATTTGGAAGTGCTGCAACATCCACCATATTCTCCTGACATTGCACCTTCAGACTATCATCTTTTCAAGTCATTAGAACATTCGATTCGCGATTAAAAAAAATCACTTCTGTGGAACAAGGGGAAAAATCATTTGGATTCTTACTTTAGTGGAAAACCGGCCGAATTTTACTAAATAGGCATTAAAAAGCTACTTAATTTGTGGATGACGATTACAAATAATAATGAAAATTATTTAATTAAGTAATATAGTACAGCTTTTATTAAAAAAAAAATTTCTCCAAATAACAAAAAAATGACATTTCTTTCCGCTTTACCTAATATTTTATTTATAAAAATGAATTTTAACTCCAGAAAGTTCTTCAATTCAATTGAAAGATTTATTTTGAATCTGATCTTCAAATATTTTTATATATATATTATGTTGTTCTGAAGGATCATACAGGGTGCGGCAGAGAATTTCCCTTATTTGAAAAGCGCGCCCTGAAGCGACAATTGTTCCAAGAATAATGCAGTGGCTCTCATTCGAAAGAGCAGGAACGAACGTTTTCTGATATATAAGTTTAGTAACTATTGAACAGTGGAAAAAGAAGGAACGCGCGTTCGCCTTAGAGGCTTATTTTTTGTGCTATTCATTTTTAAAATAAGGTAGTTTCCCTGCGGCACCACTTCAGTGAAACATTTCTTAAACTACAATCCGTGGATTTCTAAGAATACCTTAGGATATTGTATGCGATCTCTGAAACTTTTAGTTTGACTGTATTTAACATAAATGTTAATATTTCTATTTTAAGTAATATTTAGTATAAGTATTTTAAAAATGTTATTTTTTCCCTACTCCAAGAGAAGTGATTTATTTAAGAAATTACCTACTAATCAACCTATTAAATTTCAATAATAAAACATAGACTCATTCATCTTCAAAATTTGGTATTCGTTTTGAAAGTAGATTATATATATATAGGTCTTTAAGAAGTGGTCGTTCGACTGTCACTAAAATATCTTTGAATCCAAAATTATTCAAAGGATTCAACTAAACTTCTTAGTCGGGACATCGTCCAGTAGTTTAATCTGAAATAAATCCTCCCCGGAGTACTTCCGTATAACAATATTATCTATTTTGATTGAAAGACAATCTCACCTGTGGTGATGCATATTAAATTTGTAACAGGATTTTCACAAAATTCGTGCCAAGCTTCAGCAATTGCTATGGTTCTCTTCTGAACAGGCACTTGAATTTTGAGTCAATTCATTTGATATGAAGATTATAGTTGTGCTACCCTGGAAAATATTTTTCTTATATTCCACAAGGAACGTTTATGAATAATTTCTTTAACGAAGACCTTCTATTAATTCAGTTGACTTTTTTTCGAAATCAGACGTTATAGCCTCAGTTTGCTTGTCTTGAAGGTTTAATTGATAAGTTCTTGCAAATCAAAAAATGCTATTTTTTAATAAAATGTTAAGGTCAGCGGTTCCCAAGCTTATAATGTCCATGGACCCTATTTTATGGTAATAATATGACCATGAGCCCTCAAGTAAAATAAATACTATTCATACTGTGCACATCATTTAAACACGCAATAAATAGAAAGCTTCAGGGCTCAAATTCCATTTTTTTAATTAATCGATTATTAAATCGTCGGTAAAAATTGGCGGGTGCTAAAAATTAAAATTTGCTTCGATTCAATTTAGAAAAGACTGCCTCGGGCTATTCAGTCGACCTTTTTGTACAGTATTTTGCAGGCGAAGTTTTAATTGAATTCATTATCGGACACAATCTTAAGGACCCGCGTATAAAAAATATTAATTGTTTTCTAAAGGCCCCCAACAAAAAATATTAAATTTCACTCAAAGCAAAACGACGCCCGCCGAGATCTTAAATGATTTGTAAACCATATTTCGCCAATATCTCTAGGGCCTCATTTAATATCGCTATATCAAAATAAGAACAAGAGAAAAGATGCATCGTATTTTATATTTCGGCACAGTATATTGAGCAGGCATTTTGGATCCAATATCACTTTATGTAAATTTTTATATGTGGAAAATTTCACATTTCATCCGTGTCAGAACGATGGCAATAATGCAAAGGTAAATGTGATATAGCAGTGTGAACGTTTCGTTTTTATCGAAGTGCCATGATTTTTTGACATCTTGAGTTGAGTTAAAAATAATGTCGTATTTTATGAATTTTTCATTGCTCAACATATTTCTTCAAAGGCTTTAATTTAATCTAGAGCTTAAATATTTTAGGCAATTCCTATTAATTGATGAATTATATATAATAAGTTGTCTAATCCGTTTTTCTTTATTATCGCTTAAACATAACAAAAACAACAATATTTTCGACCGATTGTGATATTTAAACAACCCACCCGATCAGCCTTCTTCGGACAACTTCGTTTTGTAATGAGAGCTCATAATCGTTCTGTAAACATGTTTAGTTCGCGAGGCGCTCATTCATCATATCAGCGGTCCGAAAAAAGGACCGGTTGAACACGCAGACCTTGTGGCTACTCTGTTCTCTTGTAGGGCTGCACGATCACGGAAAAGACCCCGAAGGAGAAGGATCTCCTCAGACGACCAGCTCTTCTGCGATTCTGTGGGGGGGGGGGGTCCTGTCTTCGAGAAGAAGACCAACTTCGAGTTCGATAAAACTGTTTGACAAAGCATCTACCATCGGGTGGACTCTTGCCACATTTCGACCTTTATCACCGAGTCAATGAAATTATAAATGTGTTCCGTCGTTCATCGCAGCCGACTCGTGGGTCGGGACCATTGCAACGGATTACGCCGCGGTCGATCTCGATCGATCATGCATTGCATCAAGGCGCTTGTGGTGTTAAACGCTACACAATTGAATCCAAAACAGTTACGATCTGTGTTTCTCTAAATAATATCATTAAAATTTATTCAAACCACCGATACATGAAACCCTTGGATGACGACACACGAAATTTTCCTTATGATTACACTGCGTAATTTCTAGCATATTTGTTGTTTATAAATAAAATATTATATAAAGAATCAACAAATCAAAAAAAAATCATGAACGTTGATTTAAGTTTCTTCTTAATTTTTCTCGATAATATTTGCTTATAATTTTGAAATGATTTTATAAAGTGCGTTTATTTATTTATAAATGTGGTCGCTAGCCACATATAGTAAATAAGTGGTCTATATATCGAATGAAAGTATCATTTCGAAGAAAAATGAAGTAATGACATAAATCTGCCAAGCGAATGTTTCGTGGGTGGATATTTTTTTTGAAATAAATATTTTTGGGTTTAAATAAATTATGTTTGGACATCGAGGATGCTATTAAAATGGTAATTAATTGTGTTGAAATGACGTTGAATAATAATGTTAGGCCAATTAAAGAACGTCGTGATAGGTATAATCGCACAGTATGATTTATAATGGGGACCTGCTGAAAAAGTAGCCAGGACCAAAATGAAATATCGAACATTTGAAGTTCCTTCAGGATTTATCACGCTCGAATTATGTTTCGAAAGTTAACGCAAATTAAATGATTTATTCCCGTGATAAATTAATTCAAGCCAAAAACTTTCGGTGCTGAAAGTCGTGAGCGTTGCAACACTATCAATATACGTCATTTTCACGGACTAAAGGCTTCCGTTTTCAGGGGAACGTAATTCCACTATTTGAAGGCTGAATAAAATTTCTATCTCGGATAAAAGCAAAGGCAGAGATATTTGTTGTGGTTTATTTGCATCTCTTTACGACAATGGCCTGGCCTCGGTGCTTACACTGACACGACCCTTCACCGGCGAATACGTTATATAAAACGTACCCCTCCGCTGATTATACGCACAGGGCGTTTATTTTTCAATATTAAATATCCACGGACTCGGAGGCAACCCTACTTAATTCATGTCTGAGGATACAAACTTTTTAAATGCGAAGTTGTATTCAGGGAAAGTTCGACGACGAGAATTTATCCGATCTCTGGATGGACTGAATGGAATGGACGTGTTCATCTGTCACAGTAAATTCGAGCCATTCTCCAAATACATTTACAAGGACGTTTTATATTATTTTTTCTTATCTAAAAACCGATCCGATATAGCATAGCATCTCCATTGAAATCAGAATTTATACGATATTTTTACACGTCCTGTCATAGCGAATATAACGAGCTCCATACGATAGCTATCAAATCAAAAACACCCCTCTGAAATAATATCTTCATGTAACGCCATAAAAATAACACCGCCCAAAAGTTTCTGGATTATATTTATTAAATCATAAAATATTTTTTATATTACCTAAGCGATAAGTGCAATTATTTTTCCTCCCCCCCGTCAATATTTATAGTACGGATGATAGCGACCGAAATTTTGCTCCTATTTCTACAAAACCAAAGACATTAATATTGACATATTATGATGATTTTATTTAAATATTGTGTTTTTAGTTCGTAATAGTTCCTCAGTATAAGAGGGGTGACATTGTGACTAAATACTTTAGTCGTCTTTGGGTTCATTAGGGAGTAGGGTATTAAAATCTTTAGTGATCTAATGCGACTGTTGAAGTATTAAACTTGTGGAATACTATGGCGTTTGATGGATATAAATCCTCCACTTTCATTCTTGCCAAACATCCAAAGACGGCAGTATATTGAAGTCTTGAAGCATTCAAGACTGCATGATAATTATCACAGGAGACATCCGTGGAAGGATGAAAGATGCACTCAAAAACTAGAGGTCTAAAATGCTTTTTATACGTATTTTAAAGAAAGAATGGGAGCTATTAGCGTATATACAAAGGTGTTGAGCAGAAAAATCTTTACTTGAATACTTTAAAATCTAAATGTTGAAAGAAAAATCTGAATTTTATATATATGGTTTATCTCAATTTATCCTTTGATGAACGCTTCTATCTTGTTGGTTCAAAAAAATATTTATTTTCTTCATACATCGGAAAGAATCGATGTTTAAAAATGCGTTCGCAAATTTATAGGCCAACGAGGAGAAGTTGCGCTTCGCGAAACTGAGGAATGAAGAAACTTTAAACACGTTTTTCTCGAAACTACTTTTTCCAACCTCATGGAAGTTCTCCCACACGCTTGAGATGAGCATTCTTTATAAAATTTGGCAAGCACGCGTATAATAAACGTCTTCATCGTATAGACTGTAATTGTTTAAAAATATTCAAACGTGTTTATTTAATGAATAAAAAACTACATAAAATGTTGATAAAAACACAAACTTTTCTTCGATCACTCACTACTTTTTTATTTTCAAATATTTCTTCTTAATTATAGTCTAAGCTATAGACAATATTATAAAAAGTAAAAATATGTTTAATTTATTTGCTATAAATCATCTGTTCAGGACATAGGACTTCCATGGTGAAGAATGTTATCGCTCGCGCACCAACATATGCACATATACATGGTTCTCACTCCTACTACCATACTTTCCCAAACTTTAAAAAATATTTTTATATTCAACAAAGATCGCCTAGTCAACAGCCTAAATATCAATATTCTATATTTAATACTTTTCGCATAAAAAAATGTTAAAAAACCGATCACTTTTAGTCCCAACAAGGTAGAAAAGTCCCTTAAGTTCGGTTTTGATTATATATTATCAAAAACTTAAGCACACGATTAATAAAGAGAACGATCAATAGTTGGTAGATTTCATTCAACTTCTAATGTCGATTCGTAGATGGACAAAGAAACTTTTCTTCGTCTTTCTTTTCAGGTCTTTTCAGTATCATTCGTTATAAATAACAATAAAACAAATATATTGAGTCCCTAACTTGTGCGATTAATTGGTTTTGGAAGTTTTTGCGTGTTGCTAACATATGTTCTTTTAAAAACATGCTTAAAAATGTATACATCCTGAATGAAAAGAGAGTGTAAATTAAACTAACATTTTATAAACATAAACTATAATAATCGATTATTTGTGCGGAAATATTCGTAAATCATTTATTCATAGGCTTTTAAATCTTAAAGTCAACCAGTTTTCATGCTTTTGCGTGAACCTTCCCTAAATCTTTGCTTATCTGATCGGAATGCTCTATAAAAATGTCATTGATGATTTCCATTGAATATACGAGATCGAAGAAATAGTTTTGAACCTTCTTTTATATATTACTTGTGAATCTTTGCGTTAATGATATGTCATTTGATTTGTTATTAAATACAACAATAAATACATATCACAAGGTATAAATAAATAATTATTGATCTTTTATGCTTATTCAATGCTTTCTAAAGCCATTATGTCGATGGACACAACAAAACTATTAATATTTTTTATAGACAATCTCAGTCGTCAAACTATAATATTATTGCTAGGGGTTGCTTTGTATTTTGTGACCAATGTTATTGCAAAATTTTGTGGTTTCAAAGCTCAATCCAAGCAAAAAATCTGTCACGATCAACATTTTTCCTCATAAATGAGAATATGAAAATTTATATATAAATCATTTTTACTTAGACATATAAAACAGAATTGGAGCTGAATCGACAAAATAAATCACTTCGAAATTTAATGGTTAAAAAAATATCATTTATCATTTTCTTAATTTATGATCATTTTGATCAATAATTCAACCGACCAAATTTAAAATTGAAATTTATCTTTTGGAAAACGAGCTCTTCATACTATTTTTATATACTAAAATTACCTCATGAGAATTTCTTGATTCTTGATTTCTAAAACATATGACATTAATATATAATACAAAATAATAGCTATAATGACTATTAAAAAGCTTTTCTCATATAAACCAAACCACACAATGAATACTAATTAATTTTGACGATGTATTCGAAATATGAATGTTGTTTTATGTTGAAATCTGTGTAAGAATAAGACTCAATTTAATTCTAAATTACCGCTTAAAATGGGTAAAGATCGCACATAAATGACCTATTGTGCTTTAATCCCCTTCTTCTTATCGGAGGTAGGTGATCTCCATAGGGGAACTTACTAGAAATGGGATTTTATTAATACGATTGACATGATATTGACCACTATAATAAAACTTCGCGCATAAAGAGTACCATTATTAAATGAAGAAAAGTCAGTGATTAGTTTAAAATATTCAAATTCGATATAACTATACTATTATTAACATATGTTTACGATAACAAAATAGCATTAGATCCATTGTAATATGAAAAGTGAAGCTGAATGAAATCAATCCACGTGGGTGCAATTTTGCAATATGATCTAACAGCGACGAGTTTATTTTTGAAATCTCACTCCGAATGCAAAACAAATATATTTCCTACATACATCAGCAATCTATTACATCAGGGAAAATGCGGTTCGATTCGGAAGGATAAAAGAACGAATAGATAAAGAATGAAAGCGAAGCATCTTTCGTCCTGAGAACTTAGTTGCTTTTATTTTCGACGTTCGTAAAATTTATTTCGAAAAGTAATGTTTCAACGGAAATACTTATTTAAGCTCTACTGGACATAATAGCTATCTTCCTGAAATCCTCATAGATATATTTTGAAGATATCCGTTGTTTGTCTGTCACAAACGATGCATTCATTTGATTTTTTTATTGCTTTAATGTTTCATTGATTTGATTGAATTGTTTGATTTTATATTTGGAAACATCTCATTGCATTCAAACGTGGAAAAGTGTTGTATTCGTTTAGGAACCCAACCGATCAATCTTCCAAATGCTTTGGGCTTAATTGGTATGAATTATACATTTTTTCTTGAATACTACAGTTAGTCCCTAATTATTTATTAAAAAATAATATTGCAAATTAGTTAGTTTATCGCATTTCACAAAACAATCTATGTATCTCTTTTATCCAGATTTTAAAAAAAAACTGAACAATCCTGAGCCCAATTCAATGAAATTCTACGCCAAAAAGAAATAGCATTATTTACATCGAATACGTACCCTTAAATCATCTTTAACAATGAAAGAGTTCCTCGTCTTTGTATTGTGTGATATCACTGAAGTAATTCATTTCGAATGGCGAGACAATCACAACAGGGGTATACTGTAGACAATTAAAGCTAATGAAACAAGACCTTATAAAAAACGATAAGTTTACTCATTTAGCAAAAATAATGAGGTCCGGTTTAGAATTTCTACACCGTCTACCTTATTCGCGTGATATTGCAAAATAATTTTCTTTGACAAAGACCTGAATCCAATAAAATTTCAAGAAGACACCACACCAGATCACAAATGAACGCACGGGTTGCATAATACCATTAGAAGACATTAGGAGACTGGGACTATTTAAATTCTAGTTCGCGTGAGCCCCCATTTTCGTATAACGCCATCAATGTGACTGATAAAATTCCTTTCTGCTGAGACACGGACTAAAACTCGTAAAATTCCCGATTTACCGACAAATTATTTATTTCCGTCGCTGCAGATGAATACTTTTATACTATTATACTTTGATGTGATTCATAATTACATTACGGAGGAATAAAAAAAATCTGAACCCCGTATCTATTATATTTCATATCGATATTCCCATTATTAGAGTCGAGGTGTAGTAAATACATCACCGGTAGGGAGAGGTTAAAATAACAATTTGAAAAACATATATGTACTGTATATATGTATACATAGATTTGATAGTTACGGTCCCTAGGTGTCGCCTAAGCTCGCCAATTAGTAGTCACGCCACTGTTTCCAAGCGTCCAGATTTCGGCGGGAATTTCTCGATTTAGAAGCCTTCATCGTGCTGGTGAGGTGTACGATTTCTGTTAAATAAAATTTTCAAAATCTCAAATTTTTCGAGATTACATTTTCTAATCCCGGGATTCATGAGCACCTAAAACTGTAACTTTGGAAGCTCAGAAGTAATTTTCTTTAAGCCAATTGCATAAAATAATTTTCAAAATGTATGTGCTTTTACTTATCATCCTATAATATAACAATGTATTGATTCTATAGGATGTTCAATACTTTTTAGCCAGGATTGGACATGTAATAAAATCATCGTTTCTACTCTTTACTGCCATTATTCAATTAACATAAGCATTGTAAAAATATTGAAGGATTATTTTCTTAAAGCACAAGGACGCTTCCTTACAAAGCGTCAGATTTCTCCCCGAGGGCTTTGTCACCCAAACACGTTTGTTTACGGCTCAGCCCTTATAATTGGCTTAATCAATTTAGGTCTTCTCAAGATGCTATTTGAAGAGAGTGGTTACTGAGACTTGTCAGAAGTCTCCCGATAACTCCAGAATCGAGCTCAGAAGTAGCAAACTATATCAATTTTGATTATTAAAGCGCCCGTAAGTCCCGAACGGAGGAATATATGATTACATTCATAAGCGACAAATTATAATAAAGTCATGCTAAAATCACAGGAGTCATTATGGAGCCCCCGAATAAAGTGATTCAAAGTGACACCATGTCTTTATGGAAGTCGTCAACACTAAAATGTGAAGACGGGAGGCCGGCGTCGCGTTCCCGCCCTAAGAATTTTTTGGGGGTAGCGAAATTTAAAACGACGATCAATAGAGTAATGATTCGAGATGGGTAATGGATGCTCCCAATAAATAAATGTGATGGAGCCCATACAAAAAATATCACAATACATTTTGCTTAAAGCTACGATAGAAATATAAGTTTAATCATAATACGCAAATGAACATATTTTGGCCGTTGAGTACTGATAAAATAGTACTTAATTTTGCATACAGACATAGCATATTATAATTTACTTCCATGGTGATATTTTTATGTATGGGGCAAGTATATTTCAAGTAGTTTTTTCCCATTATCTTACACATATGATACAATTGAAACATGCATTTTTAGGCTAATACTCATATTTTATAATACTAGTACTTGTCTAGTAATGTCATTCTTATCCATGAATTACTCAATTGTGTTTAATTCAGCCCTAAATTCTACGACACATAAATAACAGCTACTCACTAGAATATCATAAATAAACTAATATAATCCATGGCGAAAGCTCAAACGTGACATATAAAAATCGAATAAACTTACCACATCGATTATATGATGCAAGGAGACTCCAAAAGTGACGGGCAGAGGACGTGAGTGGTCCTCCACAGGACGAACTCCTGGATCATACGACTCCAAAAGCTTCTTCGACAGCCGATATTCCTGATAATCGCACTTCAGTCCTGGAACTAATACAACATGTATTTCAGTCACGCAACGGAGATATCGAGGGTCGAAATGTTGCGAAAGCTGCAAACTTTCACGTACGTCAATATACACTAACGACATTCGCATTTTCTTCGAAAATTGATTGTATTGTCTTTTACAGCGATAGTAATAACACGATGCCAACATTCATTCGATATTTTCAAATATTCGACCATAATAAAAGTATAAAATCGAATGCGAAAGAATTTACATAAGGCTGTATTTCACGCAAAAATAGCAACGAGACTTGCGAAATCTTCTAAATGCGAAACCTTTTTAATACTAATATCATAATAAGCTTGTTTTTATCGGCAACGTTTTCGTGAGAATGATAATATCTATTGATGAACATTTTGAACATCAATAGATATATTTCAAATAAAAACTAATAGATCAAAATGATTGTAATTGGAATGTTGTAAAAGAATATGTTCAACTATTTTTTATTGGCGAAGAAAAGGTGTGATATGTGGGAAGATGATAATATTTTCCTTGGGATTCTAGAGTGCAATTGAGCGAAATTTGAAATGGATAGCATACAGTATAATACACATCTATATCAACAGGAGAAACAGGGCGGACAAGGATTAGGAAGGAGTAACCAGAATAAAGAGAGGATTTGTTTTCCATAAATTTCTCCTTGTGTTTTTCTATGATATCCTAAAGAGCGCTTAAATTGATTCAGATCAGTCAAATGATGCAAGATTGTGTATAGAACAGACAGACATACATTTAGTTTTGTATAAAAAAAAAATGCAATATTTTCGTTTCTCTAACATTTTGTATTTGAATGAAAAATTCTCAAAAACAATTTTAATAATGTAATAATTAAACTTTTCACCATCAGCGTGATCGTTGAAAATTAGTTTTTAAGCCTCAACGAAAAATTAGTGTTTCATAATTGCAACTTTAACTAATTTTGCACCGCGCTAATGATGCCTTAATTTGGTGAAGCTTTTAATTGCTTTTAAAGCCCACTGCTTTTTATCACTTCAAAAAATCCAACACAGTTCCAAATTAACGTTCAAAGTCCCATTACTTTGCGGCTCGTCTTTATATTGGCAATTTTTGTCGATTAGATTGCGTATTAAATCATTATCAAAGAGGAAATCCTATTAAAAATGCTTTTGAACCTTTGACGCATTAAATTTGCAAAGCACACAAATATGTCAAAAAATATAGTTAAAAGTCTCAATCATGAATATCAAGACGCTTACGAAGAACTTATTAACATTGAGCTTGTATATTATATATAGACTTCAAAAGCTCGCGTCCTCGTCTTCCTGAAACGAGTCTAATATGATGTTAAATTAATTCACTCAATCTCATGGGTTTGAAACATTTCTGTTTTTAAAAACGTATTAAGATATTTAATTTGTGCTCAAATGACACTTATGATTTTTAAATGTGATATATATTTAAACTCTTTCATTTGTGAAATCTACTATTTATTAATTAAATACATTCATATAGCTAACTTAAAGGTGTTCAATTGAATGGTTGTTTTAACGTCAATTTGTATCAATTTGTATGGTTTAAGAAATACTTGTGTTTTTTTACCTTTTGAATTTTATTGTGTTAGTTTTAAATTATTTTTATCGTTATGCAGATATTCTAAAAAAGGAAAAGCTTCATAAATTGGACGATAATGTGTTGATTTCATTAATGGAATCAGATCCTCATCCAACAGTCATCACATCAGTACTGAAATATAATCCCAAATGAAATGAGGTTTTCATCAAATCCACTATCTGTATCTATCTTTAAATCATCATTAACAGGGGAAGAAGATCTTCAGCAATTAATTGTGGGATATTATCGCAATAATTGATATTCAATTACTTGAACATGATACTATCAACATTCAAAGCAAATCAAAGAAAAAATTTAAGTCAAGATGATACAAAGCCTCATTCTGCAAAATTCACGCAATAAAAATAGTATTCGTGAAATATTTTTTTTTTAAAGAAGAAGCTTGAAAAATTAATTTTTGACTTTAATTTTTTTAAACATAGTTAAAAAAACATTTTTTGGCATAAATCTGGTAGGAGCGATAGAAAATTATATGGAAAATGTTGATATTAAATTTGAAGTAAATTGATTACTCAAAACTTGATATATCATGTCAACCGTGTTGAAAAAAGTAGTTACTTTGTAAATATGTTTAAAAAAACATTTTTTTAAATTCTAGACTAGAATACCCCTTTGACTGTGGCAAAAAGCAGTTTTCGTTCTGGTTCAGTTCCAAATATTCATAACGGTTCGGTTACGACTTTCAATGCGGTTTTGTTTTTGGTAAATGTTTTTATTTGTTTTCAAAACTCATTTTCTAGCATCATTTAGAATTCAATTATTGATAATTCGTTAGCTAACGTATTATTTTCAATTTCTGCTTCTACGTAGAAGTAATGAATTTGCGATAAATACACTTAGATCTGTTTTATGCGATAGAAACATTCCACGGGAAGTCGCATAAAAAAAACTTGAACTACATAAAAAACTGAGCGATAGGTTTCATTATTTTTAAAAACCGCATAACTTCAAATCAATGTGTTAGAATGTACCAAAAGTTACAGTAAAGGGGGGCAGGAATTTCTTCCATTTAATATCGTCTTCTGTTTCTTCGCTGTCGTATAACATCAAACCAATAATATCATCGTTATCCTCAAGTAATTCATCGACGTCATCTTGATAGGTTCCATTATTTTTGAAAATCGCATAACTTCAAAATCGCACAAAGAAGATCCGCATAAAAACAGACCCAAGTGTATAATAGAACTATAAGAATATAATATATTTTGATCCCAGATTTCAATCTGGGACAATTAATTCAATATAGCAAATATATAGGAAGAAATAACTTAAACAAAATACATTAGAATTGGGGTTGAACTGAAAAAAATCGATAAATTCAAATTTATATAATAATCAGAGAACACCCCCCCCCCCCTCAAAACGTTCTCACGATGATATTTTTGTATTCATATATAGAAAATAATAATACAATTACAAACAAAAATTAGTATTGTTGGAATATATTACGATTCTAGAGCACAAGATTTGAGAGCGTTCGAAATTACTTTGATTTGATTACTTTTTTTCTTCAGACAAAATAGACCCACCCCCCTATCGAAACTCAATTATTTATAACGTCTAGATTGTATTTATTTCCGAGAAGCAATAACGTCGAAAATTGATTTCATTCCTGATCAATGCTCGTTCGACATCAATGGTACACTGTGACAAAGATGAAAAGCTACAAGACGCCTGCGAAAATTATTCGTCAATATCCTTAAGCATGTTTCCCGACTGATTTTAGTCCTTTTGGTATTATAAACAATTTACATGCGTACCCAAAACGCCGTTTACAGGGACGCCATATGTTTCATAATGTAGGTAAAAGCGACACGTGCGAAGCAAGGATCATATTATTAAATGGGATAATTGTGGACGAAAAAATACAATTTATATAAATAAAAGCTATAGATTTGTAAATCTATTGGGTTGGTGCGAAAGTTATTGTCGTTTTCACTGGTAAATGCTTGTCTTTTGTACTGATTTTTTATGGTTGCTTTTAAATACATGTTTTTTTGTCTGATTTGGAAAGTTTCGTTTCAATTTCGGTCGTGAAAACCCAAAATACGAATGGTCATTGTATGTTTTATGGATTGAAAAATGGAGACAATGTCACTCTCGCCATTATTAATATTTTTTCAATGTAAGTTTTTTAATAAGTTTTGCTCTGGGAATTCATCCCTTGAAGATTAAATCCAAACTAGACGAACCAACCAAATTCATATGAATAACTTCATGATAAATTAGACCAGGAATTGTTTTTATTTTTGCAAATAGTAAAGAATATGTATTTTCGAACCAACCCGATACATGAGTTATTAAATCGAATGCAAAATAGTGCCATAAAATTGCATTCCTAGAACAGCTTCCCAAAATACTAATTTGATCCTATCAATTCAGATATGATGATGAGTCTTTAATGATTATAATCAACGTTCATATGCGCTCGGATGTCTTTATTGTGGATTAGATGACAATATGAAAGAACTTCTATCTTAAAAATGTCTTAATAAATCTTTGAATAAGAATAAAGTCGTTCATCAGGTCCATTAATCCTTCCAATGCGCGAAGTATCTATTCATTCGTTCTATTCAAATGCTCGTTTTATTCTCACATTTATAGCCAACCTTAAGGTATACGATTGTCTTGATTTTTGTCATGTAAATTTATATATATATATCGACAATGAATTTAGATTACGAAATATTGGCACATGTGAATTGAAAGGCATATTTGATATGAATATAAATGCCCACTACCAAAACCCATTTTTCAGATTCGATGGATCATCATCAGTTGTTTTAATATCAATGACGAATATTTTTTAAACAAAGACTCGTTGATCAAAATCATAATTTAAGATGCAGCCCTGCCCTCGAGCATTTAAAAGCGTTTAAAACAATATAGAACATAAATCTAGTGGACTGTATTAATTTAAATTACTATTGGCAGTCTATAATCATTAAATGGTAATGAAAAAGGCTCTAATTCTAAGATGATATTAGGAAAAAATGAAATGTTTCAGTCCATGTTACAATCATTCAATTGGATTTTGTTTGAAAATCGCTCATATATAATAGGTTTCTTATCTTGGATATTCAAATAAACTCACCGATCAAATCCTCCAATATTAATAGAATATGCAAGTATATACAATAAATAGGGAAGAGAAGCAAAAATAATCACCCTTCAGCAAAAACGAACATGACTTACGCAGCAACCTAATATACGCGTTTCGTTTTAAATGAAACATTTTGTTTTTATGCTTTTCCTTTGTAGGCTTTCTACTATGTGATTTTACCCCCTGGGCTCAGCTCATCCAAATATGTTGATACAATTTAATGGATTCCAATAAAATATTTACAAGACGCTACATTTGCTTGCGAGAATCTTGAATCTTTTTTTTTTTCTTCAGTTTTGAAACATTTCTTATTGTCAAGGATGAGTTTTTTCATAAAGGAACCAAGAAGATCTTTGAAAAGAAAAATCTCACCCTCATAGCATACTTACTAAATTTATAATCAAAACTATTGAAGTATAAAAACATATTTTATCAAACAAAAGACATTTTCTAAAATCGCATAAATGTGCAAAAAAAATGTTTCAAGTCTTATGCATCGATTTTTAGGGGGTCCAAATAAAATTAATTTATAGAATAAGTACTTCCACGTTTATATTGTTATATATGTGTAGCAATTAATATATTTTTACCTCTAGAGGCCAGGAAAAACATCAACAGTGCAGTACAAATATAGGTATTTTTTAAATACCTTCGCTCTAACACTTCACGAACAAATAGCAACATGGGATTATTGAATTTTACAACAGCTTAATTTAATTTGTTTCAATCGACAAACTAATTTCGAAAAGCGCGAAACACGTCCAGAGGCCGCGAGCACTTGAATACATTTGGAAACGGTCGAGAGAGTTTCCCCATTCCCGGTTTTCCGTTGCCGAGCTCGAGTACAACTTTAACACTGGAAGAAGAAAGAGATGAGAGTTCAAAAGCTCTGCTTATCTCTTTCTACTAAATCAGAACTGGAAATTCTCTATTAAATTACTTTTATTTAAAATATTACAAGTCGTCTTTCTTATCTCCCCTTTTAATATCTGCATTTAATAAATATTTATTACATACAAGATATATGTTACATATAAAAGGATAATATTTCCTTTTTATACATTTTCAATAAAATCAATTTTAAAATTATAAATAGCTTTTTTATAATATTTCAACCACCGAAAAGAAACACGATTTAAATTTTGGCTATTGGGTCTACCACATAAAAAGCGTGCGCCCCTTTTCGGACCCTTTTAATAGTGTGTACTCAATTTTAATCCCCCTTAATAGATCAACTCGACTAAAACGCCACTATTTTCTCGCTTCCTCTAATGGCTGCTATAACAAAGATCCATTGTGTAAACTTTCCACTGTCGAAAAGGATGCATCACAATAAATTAAGTCGCAACCTGAAAAAAATCCAAGGCGCCACATTTTTTTTTTTTTGCATTATAAGACATTCATTAAGATATCGATTATTGATTAAATGCTTTTTTTTTAATGAGAAACATTTATTTTTACAATATTATAATTTTATGATAAAAATGACATTTATGTCCTATTTTATTTCTGATATTCATTTGAATAAAATTATACTACGCAATGTCCATAAATAAAATCTAAAATAATTTTGAATAAATTAATATCATATAAAAATAAGCTTTAAATATCATACGACTATATATAAAATTAATAACATTAATATTTAATAGCTACTTTTTATTTTTTTATTTGGCCGCATAAAATAATCAACGAATTTGTGAAGGCCATTAAAAAAGCTGTTAAGACCTTATGGGCGATGTTTTTAGTCTGTTGCGGCCGGCGCTTTTAAATTTGACGTTTTGAGGTTAAGGTACATTCAAGCGAAGATGTCGCAAGACGTCCAGGGTACGTTTGTTTCGGAGAAAATCAATAAAGTCCGTTGGATCCCGGAAGAATATGAAGAAAGTAAATGCTTCCTGAGTGGCAGCTGGGATAACGATGTAAATTATGTACGATTGTGGTGTGAAGAAACGGAAGAAGAAGAGGAAGGCGAAGTAGTGAGATCCGTGGCTAGCGTCGCGACGGGTTCATCTGACGTCACCGGTCTGGAATTGGTTAGGTCAGATTTAGTAGCCTGTGCAACTACGCGCGGCCAGCTCACACTGTTCAAAGTCTCTGTTGATCAACACGCTCCTGCACTTCGCCAAACCCAATTTTGGGATAGCCTACATACGTTTGAGTGAGTTTAATTTTCATACAAATTATTTATCTACAAAAGATGCAGAATTAAAGCAGTGTTTTATTATAGAGGAATTTGTTTGATGAAATATAACACAAAACGCTTCTTAAATGAATCCTATTAAGACAGAAATAGTCACATTTTTGAACCCAAATGATTCATATAAGATAATTAATATTCATAAAAGGGGCATCGCATTATAATGATGCAATGTCTTGATGGGATTCGTTTAATAAATTGCAGACACGCAAAAAAAGTATTGAATGCAAGCATTGTTTTTTGATAAATGGCATTTAGTTATTAATACAAACTATATATATATATATATTCTTGACCATATCAAAAGAGGAATAATTTTAATTTATCTGTAAAATGCGATTGGATATTCGTTAAATTAATTCATTAAAAACATACATATATATATATATATGAAAAATATTTTTGATCAACGAGAAATGTCAATTATTTGCTTCCCAAGAATAATTACATACAAAATAATAATGAAATAAAAATTAAAGCAACTATCATTTCAACGATAAATACTGCATAAAAAAGATGCACAGAAATACTAAAAATATACGATTTGAAAAGGGTGAGATTAGGATAGATTTCAAAGTTATAAACCCTCTAAAATTTAATTCCGACATTAGAAACAACCCTTAGCATAAAAGCAAATCTATTTCAGCGAAATGAATGTATTTCTCAATGAACATGTGTTTTATTTTATCCAAGAGATGGTCTAGTGTCTCCGCTAATGCGAGATAAAGCCTTTAGGCACTGATAGCAAACGTTTTGACTTCAATGTTACAAAATTCAAGCTAAAAACATCCAAAATTTTGTGTTATTTGTAGCTTTAATATAAAAAGGTTATATATTTGACATAGTTGTTCATTAAAAAGCCAATAGGTTACAGAGAGGTGGCACTAATTAAATCCGAACACTAGTGAATCTTCTTTTTTGTTTTCATCATTTTATTTCAAGTAAAAAACGTTATCTTTTCAAACAAATTAAAAATGCTTTTTGTCTATGTTTTTTCAGTGATGGAACGCCGAGTTCCTGTACCGGGTTGGCTGTAATGGATGGAGATATAGTCACCATCGGAGAAGATGGAAAGATGAATTTTTTAAACTGTTATCAATCTCAAGTTGTTAGAACCATAGAAAATGCTGACAGTTGTACATTACACTGCGTCTGTTTTCTAAAACACAATGAGGTAATTAAATGCGAATTACAATTTTTAATTTTAATGAATCACCAAAATATTAAGTAAAAATTATTTTTAGATCATAACAGGAAATTTGAGAGGGCAAATGAAGATATGGGATTTGAGATCGTCCAGCAATAGTCCGACTTCAATATTTTTATTGAGCGGAGATCAAGTGGCTGCAACGTGCATTGTACACCATCCCACTCAACGGCACTTGGTATTAGCGGGCAGTGAAAATGGCTCTCTCGCAGTCTGGGATCTACGAGTGAATACCTATCCAGCTTCGTTATTGAATGCACATTCAGCGTCTGTTTCTGAAATTCAGTTTCATCCCGATCATCCACAGCGGTTGTTTACATGTTCTGCCAATGGTGAAATATGGCATTGGAATACGGCCACCATGTCTAAACAGATAACTACTACGGCATCTGCAATGTCGATGAATGAATCTACAATAAATCCTTGGCTGATGACTGACGAAGATAGATCTAATTTAGAAGTTATATCTCTCATGTCAGATTTACACAAGCCAATAAATTCTTTAGATTGCAATAAGAATAGAGTAGTGTGCGGGTGTGACAATGAAGCTATCTATTTAATTAATAACATTTTTACTTAGTATTATTGTTTAATTATTATCTTACTGTCTTTTTGTATATTTAAGTAATAAATTTAAAAAAATGATAAAAACCCTTTATTTAATAATGCATTTCTGACGAATCTTTGATCGATATTTAAAATTGAACTATTACAATAGTTTTTAGGATCAAATCAATCTAAATTGCATAGCCTATTGGACTTAAACCCCATAGGATTCGTTAATATGAATGTAATATGCGAAATAATACAAGTATTTTTATATGAAGTGTCTGTTTAGTCAGAGCCAGTTAAGTCTTAGGATCGGACCGATCATGTCAACTGCGAGACCTGATCTTCCTACAGCTAATTTCCAATCTCGTAATGGTGCTCTTTATCTTGGCCTAATAGCCAACAGTCATGTTTTCTTCGGCCCTGTCTCGCTCTTATGTGAACCTCTTCTATTAAAGGATACAGAGAGGCCATCCGTTATCCCCAAGTGGGGTGCAATTTCGGGGCTAATAAATTGTAAATTAAAAACAAATTTATTCACGACTCTGAATTTATTTATTCTTCATACATTTATAATTGTTGATCAATTTGCGTATTATATAATGCAATTGAATATCGACACTAATTTTAAACATGAAATTGAGATATTGATACATTGAGAATTTGATTAATACATTGAGAATATGAATGAGAAAAAATGGTTATTGAACGCGCTTAATTCCTAGATTCAATCGTCGGACGCAGCAATGATGTCCAGCACTTCGTTGATGTTCCCGTTGTGTCTCTCGATCATAGCTTCCAGAGCGCCATTTTTATTTTTGTAGCCCATGTTCCTGAAGTGCACCATGGCTGCAGCGACGTGCGGAGCTGCAAAAATAAATATTTTTAATTTATTCATATGTGTAAATCAAATTTACAAAGGCGATACAAATAATTTATGGGTATCGTGGGAAAAATAAAAAAACTTGCGCATCGGCTTCTTCAATGTCGACGGATCGACGACGCTCTCTGCAAAAAAAAAAAATGAATTGTTTTATTGTTGTAGTAAATATAAAAAAAATATATTTATTACGTGTTGTAATTTTATACCATTAATTCCAGTGCCCTTTTGTTCAGGGTTTGTCATAAGCTTCCATGGATCATAGGAGGCCATGATGGGATTTTGGACAGGGGATTTTTTGCGATATGTCGGCTTTGGTGATTCTTGTTGTTTGGGCGTTAAAGGTTGGGCGTTCAAAAGTATCGAGGCGTTGCGCTCATTTAGAGCAGCTAAGTAATTGATCACTCTCGAGTCCAGTATTCCCTCTTTGCCAACAGACCTTTTCTCTTTATCCGCCTTCATATCAATACAAATAAGAAATTCGTCAATAAATTGTTTTACTATGTGAATATATGAACTTGCACTTGAGCCTTCGGTGTACAGCAGAGTTACCATAATATCCTCAATGACGTCATCCAGCTTTTGTTTTGTTTGATTCAGGCTCACATTGCCACGGTCGTTCATTTCGGACGAGCCATAGACCGGGATGTCGGACTTTAGTTTATAAACAGTCCCATTCATAATGGTTGTTTTAAACACGTCGTCTCCGTTGGAAAGGAAGCTTTGTTTTATTTCATTGATCAAATCCTTGTCCTCTCTCTTCTGGCCAGCTTTGCAACCTTCAGAGTGAGTAAGTTGCCCGACGTTTTCATAATACTGCGAAGGTCTGTTAAACATTTTAATAATGAACAAATTAATTGTTTGTATTTAACAATATAATATTCTATCCCTGACTATGTTATGATACGACATTCTGCATGGTATTCCTATAAAATATGAATTTATTCCAGTTATTGAGCAATTTACAACACACAAAATGCAAATTATTCAATCAATTTACACAATGTTCTAAAATGATTTACTTTTTAGTACCTGCAGATACATTTACATTTACAAAATTTCAAAATTGTGTCATTGCTGAAATTTTGGAAATGATAAAAGCAGGGCTTCGAACCATTCAGTTCCTGTTCGAAACCCTGGATAAAAGTAAATATATATATAAATACTTCTACCTTTGCACGAAGGGCCTGGTTTGATAGACCTGTAGTAGTGGTTTATTGAAATACTTATTAACCCAATTACCGACGTGCTGTACGACGCAATCAAACTCCTAGCAAAATAATTTCATAACATTATTAATCAATATCAACAAGTCAAACAGGCATACATCAAAAAGATACTCACAACTGCCTCAATTGGCATAGGCAGACGCAGCATCAGATGATTAGGGTGAACATTATTCCCCTCGCAAGTCTGGCATAGATCATAATTGGGACATCCAATGCATTTGTAACGATATCCATATACCTTACCTTTGCAATTTGCACACACAATTTTCGAGTGAATGTACAATCCACCAGACTCACGCTCTGTAATGAAACGCAAATATTTCATATGTGTTTGAATTTTATAAAAAAAAAGGCTAATGAATGAAGCAAACTTACTGCTTGTCACAAATTTACCCTCTTTCAGACTTTTCTTATCGAGGATGACCGTCTCCATAACATAAAATTTCTTCAGAGCTCCCATTTTTGCCAAGGCAAAGACGAGCTCGTCGTTGGAAGAAATTTTGATTTTATCGTTTTCTGCATCTAAAATAAGCATTTTGATTTCATACCATATGTTTGATAATTTTTGAATTGTAAAAATTCATACAAAGCTTACCCATCCAATAGATGTCGAATGTCTTCTTGGACAGGATGGGAAAATTGCTCTCGATTTTCTTCTGAAGACATTTGAAGTCTTCCTTCGCATCGGGGTCGATGGCGATGTATCTGATTTCAGATTTTTCATCGCTGGAAGTGAGGAACACTTTGTACGACACGCTGTTCTCCGCCATCGCAACTGCGTCTTTTGAACGCCTACAACAACAAAAATGCTACATGTTATATTTCATTAATTACTCAATCTTTACAAAACCCCCACAATCTCTATCTAACGATCGTTGAGGCCAGGTGGCCCGCTGGGTGAGCGTTTTAAATGAATTCAAAAGATGGATATAAACCCTTCCTATAATTTGATATTGAAGAGGGTCCAGTTCTGTAGTGGACTTATTTAAAAAAAAAACGAAACGCAAAAATATTGTAGTTGAAAGCGAATGTTATCGATAACAATCAATGGTTAAAGCAAATTGGCTTGAACGTCACGAAAGGTGAAACTCCAAGCGACATTCAGAAAGAGATGGAAAATCGTTTGCAGTGTGTCCGTATCCGTCGCGTACAGCATTGAGATGATACGCGCATGCGCCGCGCCGCTTCTAATACATGTGCGCGGTGCCTATGCGCAGCATAAGGCGACCGCTACACCATCAGTACGCTTATTTTATTATATTAATATATTACACAGGGCGCTATCATTTAGCTGACGATTTCCGTCAACAAAAAATAAAATAAACCGCTCTATAACGAAGTGCTCAATCGGGTTAAACGCGCGAAAAATCGGATAAATCGGCATAAATTAAAATACAAAAATTTAGAAATATTTTGAATATGGAATTTATTAAAATATTTAAGCAATATGTGCAATGTGTAAACAATATTGCAATTGGACGGAGGAGCAATCCGGTTGGGGTGGGAGAGCGCATAAAGGGGGAAGTGGGGGACGATTGGGGGGTCGACTGAGAGCAGACTGGGGGGTGTAATGGGAGTGGCATGGTAGGAGGCGCCCACCCCACACAGCCTCCCCTCGGAGGAGGCGATTTTCAGGAGGGATGAAATTATTGTGCGAAAATAAACGCGCAATTTCGCATGATATATATAATACAGTTCGCATCAATGCAATATGGTAAGTGTAAAAATAATAAATATTAATGATAAAAAAACGTCGAAAATGCGCTTTTTTTACGCGGTAATGCATGAATGTGCGTAGCATATGGAGCGCTTTAAATGATTTCAATTGCGGAAAAAAGGATTTTTTCCAACTCCCAAATATTATCAAAGATGAAAATCGAGTAATATTTTCCGTTGGATGATTCCCGGATGCTTGAATTTCCCATTTGGTTCGTTGGATGATTTTTTTTTGTCATGCTGAAGTTTCAGACAAAGGCGCACCGTTTGAGCATGTGCAACGGGATGCATTTCCGCCGATCGATCCAGCTGCATCTATTAATAGCTCGTTCCGGGACCTCGCGAATTTATGCCCGAATACGCGGTTTTCGCGATTTCGAAAAACGCAAGCCTCGAATCGAAGATGATGTTAGACGGCGCGCGGAAATACCGATTTTAATGGCTGATGATTGACTACTTACCGACTCCTGGACCAGCACGAACCTCCGAGCCTGAAGACTCCGGCGGACTGCGAGGGCTCGTAGGAGCGAGAGGCTTTATATAGTGTCTGGTCGTCTGTCTCGCTCGCACTCGTTACGAGTCAGCTTCCCCTCTACAAGTGAAAATCTCTCTATGTTTATACAGCCTTCCTACCACGAGGTGCGTCAGATCAAGTGTTACCGATTTTACTCCATACCTGTCAGAATAATTTATTATTAGCCGACAATTCATATCTTTTATGAGCCTTACGAAGCTTTATATCTCGAATCAAAAGTAAAAATACTTATTGGCAATTAAATTCATTCCATATAATGGCCATATATTTAATTGGCAAATCCCAGATGGCAATTATTCGCATATGGACAAGAACATATTTTCGTGTCACATCATCGATCGTTTTAATGGTACATGCAGAATCGGCAAGCGCAATAATGGCGGACATAGATGACCAGCAATTTTCCCGGATCTTCAGCTCAAGCTTAACTATATTATGTGCTTAGATTCTGGATTACCAAATCAAAGACATTCGTCTGACATCTAATTGATATTAAAATGTACGTCATTAAAGTCATAGGTTTCCGCTTTTAAATGCCATTTTTATGTGCCCTACTCTAATTTCGTCTAAACAGTACTTCTTTTCAATCCCTTCGTATTGTCTGATGATTATCTCGTGTCATTTATATCGCTAGACAATATTCCGATACTCTCTTCGACTTCTACGCATTATTTGCATAAAATCCTTAATACCTGTATTCCAGATGTTCATTTCACTTCATTCCTTAACCCTAAACTGGATTCGCTATTTTTGGCCACACTACAAGCTTCATAGATCAAATTTAACGTTACAAGCATATTTTTGTTATGGATGAAGTTAAAATAACAGGGCCGTAACAAGGGGGTGGGAAAGCAGGCGCCAAACACGGGCGCAACTGGATTTGAGGTCAAAACACATTCTACTTTACATGAATCAACACTGATTAACTCTGTCCGTTTTTATAATATATACTAAGTTGTCTAATCCTTCTTGTATTTGTTATCGCTTAAACATAATAAAGACAACAATATCTTCGACCGATTTTAAAATTTGAACAACCCATCCGATCAGTATTCTTCGGACAGCTTCGTTTTGTAATGACAGTTCGTAATCGTTCTGTAGACATGTTCGAGTATGGTGTCCGATCGCGAGGCGTTCATTCGTCATAACAGCGGTCCGAAAAGCGGACCGGTTGGACATACACTCCTGGACTGGCCACTCCGTCCTCTTTCTGTGGCTTTTTGTGGCATAAGCAATAAGGCCGAGTTTTTGTGACAAAAACTCGGCCTTATTGCTGTGAAGCATCGCCAAACACTCGATTGAAACATCGTCGCGACACTGTTTTTGTTCCATTTTAAGCAAACACGACGTCCATCTTGCGCACAGCTTTCTCATGTCCAAATTTTCAGTCGATGTGCGATATACAGCATTTTTTGAAAGGTCTACCATTACCATTTTGTGGATTTTATTCACCGTTTCTGAGGTGCTTGCCTCATTTGGTCGACCACTGTGCTGTTCGTCTTGGCAGCTCATACGGCCTCGTCTAATCGTTCCTTGATCATGATTTATTTGTCACAATTCTACTATTATTATTGGAATATTGATATGAATTATAATAGATACGGGGTTCAGAATTTCATATGGTGTACCAAATACATATCATGGTAGCACGCGGGTGTTTTTATGCGGGTGGGGATTTCCGGGGGGGGGGGGTGGCGCAAGTTAGATAGAAAACGATAATACTTCTCATATCTTCTAAATAATAAAAATATGAATTTGACAATATCAAAAATTAAAATAATGACAATACCACAAGTTTTAGTATTTATACTTTTTGACGACCAGTACACATACTATTCGTGACGGAATGTATCTTATAATTAAAATTAGAACATTTATTACATTTTAGGGACTGTTTTCGATCATTTTTCCAATCGCATAAGTAGCATCTGGTCCTTTTACGATTTGGAGTAGCAACAAAGACAAAATACGATGCAACTGGTTCTTGATGCTGTAACTTATTTTCCGGCTTTTCACGTATTTCCTCTAAAACATTATTCATTTTTGTCTTTAGATCGACGGAAAAATTTGCATACTAAAAAATACCACCATTATTACCCCCCGCAGAATAACTGTTTTACCCCTGCAGGGGAAAAGAAGATCGTTTTCTAATGAATATCCGTTGATTTTTCATTTATATTCAGTATCTAATTCACAGAACTATAACTTATCTAATAAGTTATTCTATATTATATATAATACTATATTATGGGTAACAAATATTGTAGTACCCAAATAGAGAGCTTTGGCTTCGTTCTTATCACATGAAGATGCTTTAAAACGTTTGATTTATTAATATTCAATCTATCTTCAATTTCAATCGAGGGTATGCAATTGCCATGACCTGTAATAGTTCATCATCGATTACCGTGGGTCGTCCTGCGCAGAATGCCTCGTCAAGGGATGAATTCCCGGAACAGAATATATCAATGCATATACAATACATTAGAGCTCTTACACCCCTTCATCATACACTGAATAAATAAGTCTAGATAGTTGCACTGTTCCCTCTTCTGAGTCTTTACAATATCGCGAATTATTTTCTCTATTGACCATTTACATTTTTAAGCTTTAATACGACCAAAGATGAAGCGAAACTCAGATAAAATGCATACATTTTAAAAACGATGAACACAAAATTCAAGCATTTACATCATTTCTTAACATATTTTATACGAGCGAAATTGCACACCACGTATGAAAATATAATATTACGTACATGTCGTTATAACTTAAAAACTTTCTAATATTTTAAGGGAGATTTTAAAAACACTTTGCAAAATAATGCGTTACTTATGGATCGCACACATACGACATAGTCTTTAGATGAACTTTTTTTGTCATCACTTCTTAAAGAAATATATTTTATCCTAATACCGACATTGTGCTACTACACTACATTAAATTTATATGACTCTTAGTACTACTTTAACTCACATTACAGTTCTAATCACGAAGTAAAAAAATCCAAACCATCTTTTACTAGCGAAAAAAAAGTGGAATCGCTGTTCTTCAGATGATGGTTTTTCGACACTCTTTAGATCAAAAATTTTCTATCGTTGAGAGCAGAGCCGTAACTAGGGTACGAAGCGCCCGTGGCAAATATCTAACTTAACGCCCCCCCCCCCCCCCCCCTCCGGAAATCTAATTTATTTTCTAAAGTTAAGCAATACTATTATAAATGCAATACATTAAATACTATTATAATGTATGTTTTAAAATAATACACAAAGATAGTCCAGTATCCGACCTAACGTATAGATGGCGACTACTGTTGATAGAATGTATGATGGTGTCTAGAGGCTACGTCGCTTCCGTGATCGTACAGATCATAGAGAATGTCGCAAAATGCCCTGAAAGAGGACGAATTGGCCATAAGATTTGTATGCTCAATCGGTCCGCTTTTCGGACCGCTGAATGAACGACTCGCGATGGGATGCCATACCTGAATATAACGATAACGAAGAAAAGAGGGATTAGACAACTTAGTGTATATTATAAATACGGACAAAGTCAATCAGTGATGCAGTAAAGAAGAATGGTTGAGTAAAATAAAAACCATGAGTAACTCTCGATCGGGTTGGTATTCTGCGTTTTGCGCCCCAAACTCAGTTGCGCCCGTGGCGGGCGCCTGCTTTGCCACGCCCTTGTTACGACCCTGGTAGAGAGCTTTCTTAATTTTTTGTAATATTATTACCAATACCTTTATTCAAATTCGAATCTTTAACAATAGACAACAGTCTATCAAAAATTTTCGATGCAGAGATATGTTAAAATCTTATATGTAACATCTATATTTATTGAGCAATAAAATATTTATTGAGATATAAAGCAGTTTTATACAAATGTGTATCATAGTTGGTCGACCGTGTAAAATCGAAACCGTGGTATAGGAATAACATGTTATATGAGGGTTAACTGTTTATATATTTTTGGGATCATTCAAGTGGAGAAACTTCTTTCTGCAAAATCGGTGCGAGCATCAACAAAACACAGGGATACACAGGGTATGCGTGCATGCTTCTCACATGGACAGCTGTATGTGGGCTGCTCACGCACTTCTCATTTATTATTAGACGCTACGCACCACACGGAAAAATGCTGTGAATCCAAGAGCACTTCATTAGCACGACATGAGCTAGATCTTTGGGAATCGACGGGAAAACAAATAAGAAGTCTCCTGTCCAAAAAAAAAAAAAAAAAGTGAAAGACGAAAATCAGGGGGCTTACGAGACCGAAAGCGCAGCCTGCATCATGTCGTACATTGAACACAGGGTGAGAGAATATCAGAACGCAGTCTTGCAATTAGTATATGTAATTCTCGGAAAATGACGCCACTCCTGAACAGTACGCGAGGTGTTATATAAACACCGATCAAATTAAAGAAACAGCCTCAGAGCGATAAGGATGGTGTTTGTGCTTTAACTACCGAAACAAACGCCTGGTCTCTTGTCTTGATTACCTTGGTTCTCAGTATAACCGGACAATAGAGTTTAAGAAATCTTGTTACGCGAGGCATATATCACAACGAGTGTTAAGATTATGAAAAAGGACTAAGGGTGATAAGAGCGAAACACGTATCTTAATTACAAAAACTAAAAGACCAGCTAGCTAACAGATAAGAGATGCGGAGAGCCTATGGATAGCCAGTTTAAGAAAAAAATATTTTTTAATTATTATGTGTTAGGGGATACCTATTTATTTCAAAAAGTTTTTGATTTTCCGCGTAATTCAAGGGATTTTAGAAACTGGATACACAATATCATTTTTATGCAGCATGCAGAAATTGTGGTAAAATTTGCATTTTTTTGCAGCCCATGCATTTGTATTTGATGGTTCAGAAATAGGGCTTTGGTCTATTTTGTTGTTTTTATTAGTTCATACATAAAATCACTGTCGTCACTAATTTCTAACTCATTTGTATCAAGTCAATTTCGTCTAGAATCTTTGCTAGAAATTTCCGTCATAAGTGCGGCGTGACGATGCATAAACGTCGAACTGCAATCAGAAATTGTGTATATTTTGCTTTGTTCCTGCATATATTCTATTTTGTCTATAATAATTTCATATACGATTATTCCTTCCACAATCAAGACCAAAACCCATCGAAACTGAGAGAGTTAATATCTAAAAAGCAAAAATTCTGTACGATTCTTATAAGATATGTAACAATATATAAGATATATTAAAAAAATATTTGCTGGAAAAGTGATGGCTATGGTATTTTGAGACTCAAAAAGGTATTTTATTGATTGATTTTCTATATGACAGACATATAGTGAATGAGGCTTATTACTACCGGCTGCTAGGCGACGCTGAGGCTGCCTATGGTAACAAAAGACAAAGAAAATCGATTCGAGTTGTCCTTCTTCTGCTCAGGTGGGTGTTACACTCTACGATTCCCACACATAAAACCCCAAGGGGAGACAACCTTACGCCCGTGAGCAATAGTCGAGCCCCTGGGATAATGATGTAAAATAGACGTGGGCGAAAGCAGCCTCGTCAGTTGGCTAAGGCTAGCTGCTGGGGTAGTCCAGCCAACATAAGCTAGCTTACCCTGAGCTGCGTACTGAGTCCGTCATCTGGTACAGCCCCTTTCAATCTGAGGTTGGACTCGTGATGGCACTGACTTCGCGTAATTAGCTTCCTTTAATTTAGTATAACCTATTCCTTTCTCCTCCAACGCACCTTCAGTGGTCTGGAACTTTCGAGGGCGCAGAGTGAAAAGGGTGGGCATCTGGACGTTTTGCGTGTAGCGTTCCTCGTGGGGTCAAAAGGACGATGGAAGACATCCTTTGTGTGGCTAGTCCGGAGATACCCAGAACAGACCGTACAGCAGCGTAATGGGCAAGGACTCCGTCTTAAAAAGTAGTCTTAAAACGTAGGCGCTCACCACGGGCGCAGCTGGGCTTGGAACGCAAAACGTAGAAAACTGACCCGGTCGAAAGTTGCACATGGTTTTTGTTTTACTTGATCATTCTTCTTTACATGAATCAATACTAGGAAATCCAATCCCGAGATCCCGGACAGTTTAAGGTGCAATAGAATCCTGGGATTAATAAATGTAATCCTGAAAAATTCGGGATTGAAATTTTTATCTAACAGAAATCGTATGCCTCACCAGCACAATGAAGGCTACCAAATTGAGATATTCCCGCCGAAATCTGGACGCTTGGAAATAGTGGCGTAACTACTAATTGGCGAGCTTAGGCGACGCCTAGAGGCAGTAACTGTCCAATCACTATGTATACATATATACAGTACATATATGTTTTTCAAATTGTTATATTAACTTTTCCCATCCGGTGATGTATTTATTACACATCGTCTCTAATAATGAGAATATCGATATGAAATATAATAGATACGAGTTTCAATTTTTTTGTATTCCTACGTAGTATAATTACGAATCACATCAAAGTATTATAGTATATAAGTATTTATCTTTAGCGATGGAAATAAATAATTTGTCGGTAAATCGGGAATTTTGAGAGTTTTAGTCCGTGTCTCAGCAGAAAGGAATTTTATCAGTCACATTGATGGTGTTGAGAAATGGGGACTCACACGGTCATCATCTCGAATTAGTTAAATTATTGAAAATGATCATAGTCCCGGGATGCCGAGATCGTCTAATGCAATTCCGAAATTCCTAAATCGAAATTTTGGCTCAGGATTGGATTCAACACCCGATCATTTTTTTTTTAGGACAACTTCGTTTTGTAATAAGAGCTCGTAATCGTTCTGTAGACGTGTTCGGATATGGCGTTAGATCGCGAGGCGTTCATTCGTCATGTCAGCGATCCGAAAAGCGGACGAGTTGGACCCACAGACCTTGTGGCCACTCCATCCTCTTTTAGGGCTTTTTGTGGCATTTTCTATGATCACAAAAGCTCCCTCAAAGGCTAATTTACATAGGTGTTTAATGCCAAATGAGGTCGCGAACGAGTTTAGACTTCCCTCCACCTATAAAAACTATATATTTTTTCTATATTACTAATATATGCTGCTACTCAGAATTCACGTGGCTACACGAAGTTGAAAATGAGCGTGTCCTTGCGGACATGGATGTTTGATTTAGATTTTGCACCTTTTTAAACATAGTCTTTTTTTAAAAACATCAACCGGCGTATACAACGCATACAGCAACCGTAATTCCTGATAAACTCACCCAATTATGCTGGGAACTACCACCTTACAGTCCTTACTTGACCCCATATGACTACCATATGTTTGGTCAATTTAATGAGGCATTAGGAGGGCAACGATTTCAAGACAACCCTGTGGTTGAACAATACGCGCGCAAATGGTTTTAGGAGCGGCCGCTTTATTATTCGATTGCGGGATCGAGAAGCTTCTGATCTGATGTAAGCAAAATTCCGGATTATATTTGAATCGCCCTCGTAATTGCTTAATAACTCGGCGAAATAAAAAACTACTTTTTAAAACAGTTATAATCGACCAGTTCTGATACGCAAATCGTCATTATATTGAGACATTCAGTATTATGGGAGTATTGTGTTGTTAAAATGCGTCTCGTTATTTATACTCGTATTGACAGACCGATATTATATGCTTTTCAGCCTTCATGGATATGAGGCGTAAACAAGGCATTCCAGAATGATTTCACATCAACAGAAATATTGCACATCTAAAAATAAACCCGATATGGGTTTAACATTGTATGTACAACAAAGCCATTAACTGCGTATTTCCGGGGGGGAAGTTGATACTTATGGCAACACTGCACGCGCCTGTCAAAAGCGAGCTTAAAGCGATTTATTTTTATATTTTGAAATCATTCACAATCTTATTGAATACGCAATGGAATAATTTATACATAACAGAAATAATGATTTAAACAATTTTATTTGCATAATAACAAATCGAGCTTGGGATCTTCGATTAATTTAATAATGTTTTCCAATTGTTTTCGAATCTTCAATTGGTATAAATCATGCTATCGGAAACCAATTAAATTATGTTAATTTTATCGGCGATCATTCAGGCATGACAGTGTAATTTTTTAATATTTTTTCGTCATGATTCAAATATGATTGTATTGAAAGCTGTAAGGGAGATGTCATTTTTTTAAGTTGGCAGTGCTTAGAGGAGTCTGGGAATATCGATTGTTTTTCTTGTTGCAGACTAAGATGTCGGTGAACGTGGTATTGCCGCTGATACTGCCTACTTGTGAACCTCTGGATAGGTATTTATGTTCATTATTAAATACAATATTTATTGAGAATTCGTTCATTTTCATTTGTTTATAATGAAAACCCTTTTTTCATCTTTGTTTGCATCTTCAACACCCAAGCGAGACACAGATTTAAATTTAGATTACAAAACAGCTGTCATTCAAACTACAAAAACAAGATATTTATCTATCAATTATAAACATATTTTACCATAATGCGAAATTACACATATGTAAACTGTAACAAAATCAAATGTTTATGTTATGTGTGAAAAATGTGAACATATGTCTATTTAAATTGCACCCAATGGTCAAAATATAAATACAATATAAAACTATAAAGAATGCGGTACTAAAAATGAGCTATTTCCCATATTTTTTTATTGTATATTATTTTATTGTTTTGTATTATAAAACTATAAAACAATGTTCATGGTTTTTATAATTCTTAGAAATCATATTTATAAAAATATATTGTGTTAAATTTTACTTAATGATTGATATTAAATTTGTTCATTAGGTCCAAACTTAAACCCAATGAAGTGAGAGATTTGACGATCGTTGAAGCAGTGAAAAAGCATCGCTGCATTTGGGACTACAGCCATCCAGACAGACAAGACGATATCAAAGTGACTGAAGCATGGGAAATTGTACATTCTGATGTCAAATTTCGCAGTATGATTTTTTTTTTAACATAATATCAATAATATATGAATGTGTTTGTTCATAACAGATTTACAATAGCGACGACCAGCACTGAGTAAATATTTATTAATTTCCCTAGTAATTCAGACATGTAGGACCTAAAACCGGGATCTTGTGGTGGCGCCTATAGCCCCTATGAGAGAGCCCCAGCCACCAACAATGCTTGTCACTATTTTCGTCTGTCCTGGACCTCCTCCCTCTAATTGCCCAGGCCCAGATGTGTGGTGTTCTTTTCTACTTGACGAGCCTAGCGTAGTTGAGATCTTCCGGCGGGTCTACTGCCACTCAATTGAAAGTGTAAGACGGCTCTGGAGACTCAGTGATGGCAGTTTTCTGAAAAATTTCCTTTCGAACCTCTTGAGGCAAATTGCGTCCAGCGTTTGTTTCCTAATATATTTTTCAGGTCATGTTAGCACCGATTGTCATATTGAATCCTGGAGTTATTTCATTATACCTCAAGTTCTTCTCCGTGAGGATGGATCCTAGATATTTAAAATCCTGGACCCTTTCAATATTTTTGTTATTGACACACACGGAGGTACAACTTCCAGTATTCACTCTCGAAACCGTCATTAATTTAGACTTCTCATAATTGATTGACATACCTTACATTTGAAAAAGTAAGACAAACAACAAAGGTTCAAAATGACACCAACCTTGACGTATTCACTCAACAGCAACCCAAGGCAAACTGACGGCAAAGGACGCAACCAAAAAAATGATATTTCTTTCCACTTTATCCAATATTACACGCATTTTATCGCTACAAATTAATATGTCTTGATGTGAGGTTATTCTTATATTGAAATCGCATTTAATTCTAATTTTGGAATTGAAACTATTCGTCTATTTCTTTTTTCAGTTGCATATTGTAAACTACGATGGAAAAAAGTGCGCGATAGACTTCGTTTCCGAATGAAGCAAGGAATGTCTAAATCGACAGACGAAAATGAAATGTTGAAGTATGTATCGAGTGTATGGCCTCTCTATCCGGCTATCGAATTTCTATTTTCAGACAGAGGATCAAATGATATTTGCGCAATTTGGGATGATGTCTTTACAGAACTATGCTCGGTTGACGATTATGAAATGATTATGGCTAATCGTGGTCCAAATACAAATACTAATGCTGATTCACAGGTCGAAGACGACTTCGATTACTCGAGTTTGGTGCCTCCCCACGTTCGTGAAGATGAGGATTACTTGTTTCTTATGAGCCGCTTGAAAGAAATTAAATCTCTGCCCCCGAAAAAGAGAATGAATCTGAGAATTGCAATCCAACAGGTTATATGCAATTCGTTTGCTGAATTAGAGTAGAGCTTTTGTGATCAGGAATGATGTCATATTTTGTAATATCAATGTATCCTAAATGTAATAGATTTCATCACATCAATGCAAAATGTGAACGTTCAAGAGATTTTATGGAATGAAGTTTGTATTGATTTGATGCATAATCTAATCGATTGTTGGAGTCGAAGGATCTGATGGACGTTAAAATTATTTATGTTGAATATTTATGTTATTTTTACTAATTTGCTGTTATTTTAATATGAAATATGTATAACGATTGAATAACATTGGATGAACCGAAAGAAAGCCTGTTTACTATATTGTAGGCTTGGAAAGAGTTGCACAATGTCAATTCAAATACTATCCATTCAATATGGGATGAAAATGCAAGATTTCACACAGCATTTTAAAATCGACCAAAGCACAATTCTCCATAAACATATAGACTATGTTTTATTTAGCTTTATTTTGCTTGTGTTTTTATATAACTAACCTGTGTTATTAACACTCGATTTTATAGTTTTACAAATTGTTTTGTGATTGATGATCAGTATTTTCAATAACATTGGGCTTGTATGCTCTATTTTCTGTTATAACTAACTGACCATGATCTTTATTTTATTTATTTATTAGCATCTAACATAGGCTAAGAATATTATTGTTTTATTATAAGCTTCGATGTAGAATAATCATGTAACCAAAATGTAACATGTTAACATATTTAGCTAATCGTATTAAAATGTTATTTGGATTTGCAAATTTATTTTATGATTAATGACCGGTATTTTTTATTGCGTCAGACATGACCGCCTATTTAAAACTATATTGTTCCTCATAATGTCTGATGTTGATCCATAAAATGGAATACTCGGTCGGTAATCAGCAATTTCAATAGTCAAGATTTTTAGCTTTATTTTGTTTGTGTTTCTTTTTATCAATATCTAACCTATATTAAAAAAAAAACTCATACTATTCTTTAATTATAAGTATAGACATAGAGTAGGCTTGATTATTTTATAACTAAATGTCCAGTATTTTCACTATGTCTATTTAAAGACTATAATTTAATCTCAATGATCAAATTTTGGTTATTTAAAATATAATATAAGAATAACATTATGTGCTCCTATTTTTTGTATTATAGTTGAAGCTATTTTGATAAAGAAGATTATAATGGCTAGAAAGTGTCCATGTTTTTTACATTTATTTTGCTTTTGTGATTTTGTATCGATGTTTAATATGGGTTAAGAAAACTCAGTATTATATCATGATTATAAGATTTTGAGTAATTGTGTAATAAAAATTGGAAAATATTTTTTAGTTATTTTTCCTTCATATTTAAGTACCTGAAATTATAATCAAAATCTGAAATCACACTATTTCTTTATAAGAATTTTATTCAGCATCAACTAATTTTGATTTGGAACAGTACCAAAAGTTTTTTTTATTTAATCTGGCTTTTGCCATAACAATGGAAATAACAATAAGTGGAGTAATGTAATAAAATAATGTTAATATTAAAAAAAAAACGGAGATATTTAAAGAGGCTTAAATATTTATCTGAACCATCTCCTAAATAAAATAAAGGCTCAGGGTCAACATAACTCTCATGAGATCATTATCAGACGAGAAGACATGGTTGCAGCTGTACAAAGTAGCACCTCAAAGTGTGGTATCTGCTCATGGACAGCCAGAACAGTGCTCTATAACAATTATTATATTGCATGCTGCTTAGAAGGAAATTTGACTCTGATATCATTAGAAACACCGTAATGTAAGTGGGAATAAGTTGGCAATACATCAGACAGTGATAGAAAATAATAAGTTCTACAGAAACATGATGTTGATACTTACGTTAGAAAGATTAAACAAGATCATTATAGATTTGGAGATGGCACAAGCTTCTTTATGCCCTCCTAGAAGAACTCTCCCGCCAGCTTCTTCCCCCCACTTCAGAACCTCTTTTTACATCTGAACGTCAGTTGAAAATTTAATTCCACCCATGTGTTCTATCAGGCAGGGAAGAATATGATAATCTGAATTATTCCCTGCATTGGAATACAGGGAATAATTCAAAACATCACAACCAAATAATTCCAAGAGTGCTTTGGGGGCTAAAGCTGTTTGTGTGGCGATATAGATCTGTTTACATTTGACAGGATTTCTTACTGATAACTTTCACACAACTACAATGAGAATTTACATACTACCATATTCCTGCTATGCTTACTTTGTCAGGAGATCCCCCTGTATCCTTTATTAGTTTTTTCCTACCAACTCCTATTACCTATGAAAAATACTGTCTTACTGTTCGTTTGTCATCTAGAATGTATAAAAAAATTGGTTCAGAGGAATTGACTCGGTTGCTTGTGGTGGGTGCAGGTAAAGAGCATTAAATAATAGTCTGTGTCGAGTTGTGGTGAACATCTTGAAAATTATTTGTATCCACAACAGGCGAACCCAGGCATAAAAGGCTATCATATATTTACGGATAGGTTTTACACCAATCCAACCCTTAAAAGGAAATGTTTTCTCACTGGCACGATAATGCCCAACAGAAAGGGTTTACCTAATCATATAGAAAAACCAAGATAATTATGATTCTTTTAAATCATAATTTGCATTATGTTTTATGTAGATGGTCCCGCGTTAAGCAGTTGGACTCGTAACCCAATCATCTTGGGTTCGAATCCCACAGGAGACGTGGCTGGCAACCACATTTTTAAAAACATGTATATGCAATGAAAAACCATGTCAAAATGGTTGATAATGATACCATTAAAAAGGGATCGCTAAAAGCCACCTCAAAAATCAGCAATTCCAGCTTCATAAAAAATTTCTTCAGCTATCTTAGCCTCTTGTTTTTTGACTGATTTGGCGTATCTGTGAACTGTTCCTAGCGTATTTAGAAGATTCGGAGCCATGGCAGTTGGCAAGGCGAATATGTTCTTAGTTGCGCGTCTCCACGAATCTCAATGCATCTTTTTATCCAATATTTTCAAAATATCTTTCCAATAAATTATCAGATGTTAATTCTCATAAATGGCTCTTAAGATTTGTTGAACATCCTCTGAATGTTGAAGGGTATATGGCCCAAATAGCATTTCTCAAATTTTTTATTGAATCAAGATGTAGACAGATAGCTAAGCCATATTAGATATTTTTTTAATAATCTACTGGTAAGCGGTTTTCGAAGCACTTCATACAGAGTTCAGTTTCTTTTTTTGCCCTTAACAAAGATAAGAAAGGTTTTCAATAGGAATATTCTGGCTTGCAAACAAAAGCAGGTATAGGAGCAAGCCTGTGGCCGCAGCGATCTCAGAGCCGCTGCGGTGCAATCTGGATGGAGTGATTGCTTCGAGTGCATTACGCAAAGCATTGAAATAATCCGAATTCACCAAAATTATGGATCCTTAGAGACATGTCCTTTCGAAAAATGACGTAATAAAGTGAGATAATCCCTTATTTTCTGATGCTTGAGGATTTCTAATCAACATTAGCTTTTGAGAGAGAAAAAAAAACATTTTTTCAATTTATTATTCATTTTTTATTATACAGTTATTTCACATCTATACTCAAAACCTTATAATTAAAGATAATATTGAGTTTCCTTAGCCCACAAGGATAGGATGCTAACAATAACAAAAAAAAAAAAAAAAGATCTGGTCAGTTAATTGCCTATTTCTACTTATATTTTTGTCAAAGATACTAAAAAGCTGAAGAGCACATTTAAACAATTTGAACTCTATAAAGCTATCCTTCTCGTATTATATGATCACAGTTTAATGAATGAAATTCTAAATAACCGAGTCTAATCGTTCATCTCAACAGTGTGTAAATATAAACGATACTTTAAATTGATAAAGCACAATAAAAAACATTTTTGCGAATGTTTTACATTTTTTTTTTTAGATACTAATTAATTTTAATATAGCTAGAAACATTGTGATTGGTTATAATATTTTTTCCAAGTTTACAGATTACATTATATATTTATCAAGATTCACTATTCTATACTCCGGATGTTTCCTTGCTGATTGGGTAGAACATTATAAACATGAACATTGAAACCGTTATGTAATATAGTGCAAATATTATAAATACCAATTCCCACATCCTTAAATACTACAGTCTCTGGCCGAGATGTTACAAAGGTGGACGACATTATTTAATTTTTTCCATAGCCTGTGACGCGATAATAAAATGCAAATTAACTCATGATATAGTTTATGTCATAAGCATTTACTTGGAAACTAGCTCTTAAAAAATAAGATGTAATTATTATAAAAAAGGGATATTAGAAAATCCTATTCCTGCACATTAGAAATGACATCCAGCACTTTGTTTATATTTCCGTTATGTTCCTCGAGCAGTAGTTCTAAATATCCGTTCTCATTAACATAGCCCATACTCAGCATCTGTGCCATAGCACGGATGATGTGTGGTTCTGAAAAATAAATAATTATTCATTTAACCACTTCCCTGACGCATTATTTTCGATTATTTTTTTTTTGTTTTTTCTACTTATTATCATTAACTAATACTCAAAAACAAGTTTCACCTTGCCAGGAGCACTCAAAGTGTATTTTTTTTTATTTAAAAAAATTAAAAAGTTAAAAAAAAATAATTTCAAAAACCAAAATCTTACTTCTATATCTAAATAGTATTACATATAAAACAAGTCCCATATTTTTACAACCAGTGGAAGTATCAAATTTGTGACGCAAAATTATTTTTTTAACGATTCCAGTACATCCAGCTCTGATATGTGTTGGTAATAAATTATATAGTTTATTAATCAGGCTCATTTTTTCGGAACCCACTGATTTTCACATTTCGGTTTGTTAAAATATTATTTTGTTTATAAGATTTTAGTCTATTTCTGTCAATTGCAGAGCCGTATCGAGGGTATGAAGCGCCTGTGGCATGTATATAACTTGCATCGAAACTAAAACTTATAACTAAAAAAAACTAGTCAACACTTTCCAAATTTTTATACCTATATATTAATAACCCCCTTTCTTACACTTCGGGTAGGGGAGGGGGTATTAAAATATTATAACTTCAGCGCTCCTAGACTTTTATATTTAGCACTACACCACTGAGAAAAAACCCATGATACAACAGATCTATATATAGAAACCCTTTTGGGGACGTTACGAGACATGCTAATCTTCAATAAAATAAATAATTTATTGGACTAGTTAACTTGTGGATGCCGAAAATTAAATGTATATTTTTGGACGAGTATACTCGACCACGTCAGGGAAGTGGTTAAATCAGTTATGTATTCATATCGTTATTCTAATCTTAAAGCGAATATTCTATAAGATGGTCAAGTGATTTTTCTTACAATGATTTAAAAAAAAAGCATAATTTACTATTCTGATTTTGATAAAATGCATAAAATTGATATGAGCTAGTGACATTGTGCATTTGCGTTTTATGGGGTTTTCATGATTGTACAGATCGTAGAAGGCCCCAGATGCGTATTTTTCCCCGAAAATGTCACAAAAAGCCCTAAAAGAGGACGGAGTGGCCACAAGGTTTGTGGGTTCAACTGGTCCGTTTTTCGGACTGCTGACATGATGAATGAACGCCTCCCGATTGAACGCCATATCTGAACATATCTACAGAACAACTAACAACTCAAAATTGCCCGAAGAAGACTGATGAAGAGTTTGAAGGCCTGATTTAAACATCTCAATCTACAATATCACAGGATGACATGCATGGATTCAATTAAATAGAGCAAATTTAAGATGCTACAAGTGAGGTTTAGATATTTTTATACATAAGTATAAAAATACCTAAACATGTTGCTGTAAGCCCAGCCATCGAGAGTAAAATAGCGTCAAATGTATGAAAAGCATAAAAAATCATTTCTATTCAGCATATTTTAACAACTAATAAGATACTGGTGGTATTATGACATGCCTGAACGTTGGATATCAGTGATACAAATGTGCTATCATATTTCCACCAACTGTTTCAAACTGTAGGTACTTGATTTTAAAATAAGCTAATAGAAAAACCTGGGTTTTTGAACATACTCATAGTGAAAATTTTTATAAAATATAAATAAAACATTAACTAATAATAAACGATTTTTGATTATTTTCACTTACTAGTTGATCTCGGGGGTACCCTCATCGGCTGAACTGTTGCCGTTGATTGAGTATTATTAGTGACATTTTGTGAGACAGGAAGTGGTACTTGATAAATTGAACTATTTATACCATAATATGATACACGATTTAGCACTTCATCAGGTGCCGCCACAAATGTTCTCGGCAACACTTGAGGTTGAGGATATGAATTCATAGGAGGAGCAAAGTAAGTACGGTATGAATCGTGCAAACGGGAATTATTCACAAATTGTGAATAATTATGTGGAACGAGTGGGAGAGGCTTTGGGAGCTGTTCAGAATTTGATACATCAGGAGCATCGTACAATTGAAATACTGGTTTATCGAGAGTTATTAAAGTACCCTCGTCAGACTCATTCCTGAAGAATTGAGGAGGATTATAATTTAAGTATGGATTGTTGTGTTGTGGGCCGTATGCATTGATGGGCGCAGGCGGATCGAATTCAGCAGTCGCTTGTGTTTCTTCCACGACTTCGGTTGACGGTGAATCTACAACATTTTCGGAAACTTCCATATGCTTTTGAAACTCCTGCACGATATTTTCCATGTCCTTTCCCAAATCGTTCTCTTTTGGTGTTAGTGAATAATTGATAGCCTCTGTAAATTAAAATTCAAACAATATTAAATTAAATATTTTTTTAAATTATGTATTTAAAGTGACAATTTAAAAATAATCCTTCATCACCATCTCCGGGATCATCAGCTTCTGTATTCAATAAAGTCCATCCATAATTATGTTCATTGTCAGCGGGCAGTTTTATTATCATGCAATCGGATGAATCATCGCTGTCGATATCATCTGTTTGTGTGCACATTGGTACTTCATTTGAGTTTACGGTCGGTGTTGATGTGATCATAATTGTAGCAGATAAACATTTGGGCATCTGTTGTTGTTCAGGTTGCTCCGAATTCAAATTTTCTTCAGTGTTATTAGTTTTAGTCGTTGGTTCATTTTCAGCCTGGATATTTAAGTTGCATTCAGATTTATTTTCTTCTTCTGTTTTATCTGCACTTTTATGATATCCATCAAATATTTGTTTGACCACTGAACTTGAAGAGTTGACATTTTCAGCATTTGGGGCATTATTTTGACTTGTGCTTGCGCCATGAGGGTACAGTAGATTTCCCATAATGTCCCCAATTATCCCCTGAAATACTTTTTGTGTTTGGGCTACATTCGTATTAAAACGATCAGACGCACTAGGACCATCATCATTTTCGTTTTTAGTTTCTGGTTTATTGGAATTATCATTCTCCGAGTTGCAATTTTGTTCCGTATCAGTATTTAGCTTTATTTCACCAGCTAGATTTGTAAAGTCATCTATGCAAGCAGCGATTGTGTTAAAAATATCTTTGCGAAGTTCATGGTGTTTCTTCCAGGATCTTCCACTTCCCATTTTTCTACAATGTCTATCTTTGTGACCCTTATTTTCAGGGTGACTTTTACTAAAAATATTAATAACTATTAAAACACATCAATAACTTTCACATATGAATATTGTAATTGTATAACAGAATATTCCAATCCTAATTATTATTCTGAAATTGTGTGCCTGGTATAAGTTAACACGTTGACACATTTTTGCAAAAAAAAAACTCCCTCCATTCACAAATAAATATTATATGTACATAATTTAGTAAAATAAATTTATTCTACACTTATGTTAAAATATCAAAGTTTTTATTTTCTAGTTTTTATTATTTTATAGCAGGGATGTCCAACCGGTCGATCCCGATCGACCGGTCGATCTTTAAGCAAAATTTGGTCGATCCCGACGACTTCCGTGAATTTTGAAAAAAATATATTACTTTATATAAATATATTTACAGCCGACGATGAAAAATAAAATCCCGAAGATCGAACTCTTTAATTCGACTTGATTCGTGTTTATCTGCTAATTTGAGTTTTAAGTTTGAAGAAAGAAAAAATAAATTAATAATAATAAAAGAAAGAATCATATTAGAAGTCGATCCCGAGACAATTTTAAATTGAAAAGTAGCTCCCAAGACAAAAAAGGTTGGACAACCCTGTTTTATAGTATTACATTTCTGTCTTATAATTTCTAATGCTTGGCTCCAGAAGACTCAGAAAGATCAGCTTTCAAAATAAAATTCGCCTTAATTGTTTTATGAATTTTTGAAGTAATAATACGACTTATAAATACGTAGATAATACACGAATATATATAAATAAAATGTATCATTACCTTTCCTTGCAATGCTTTTTTCCATAGCACATTTCACCATCTGATTTCTTATTTTTTTTGTAATGGCCTTTAATCCACTCGCCGAGTTGAGATCCCACGACATCACAACTCTAATAAATTAGAAATATCAATATATTATTAGCTTTTACTTTTCAAATCAAATAAAAAATGACACAGATCATCGACTCTTCAGTTTCAATACTCACAAAAGCTCTGATCGGTATGGGTACACGAATCATAAAATGCTCCGAGTGAAGATTGTTTCCTTCACATGTTTGGCATAGGTCAAAATCTGGACATATGATGCATTTGTAGCGGAATCCAAATACTGGACCATTGCATGAATCACAAGCAATGTTAGGATGTTCAGATAGTCCATCAGAATTTCTCTCTATAATCGCATTTTTGACATTATTATTTATGTTTTGCATGTTTACTATTTTTAATGACAATGAATAAAATGAGTGAACTCACTGCGAGAATTAAGAAATTCACAAAAACCAATGTCCTTCATACACACGTCAGGTGGACCGTCGATCGTAACAAACAGTTTTTTTAAAGTTTCCATTCTTGACAGGGCAAAAATGAGTTCATCGTCGGTGGAAATGATGATTCTATCGCTTTCTGAATCTAAAACAAGCAATAATATAATTAAAATATTTTTTTGTGAAGTTAAAGAGCCCAAGGCTAAGAGCTCAATCGCTCACAACGACTCTTTAAACTCAAACTGATGAGACTGACTGAGAAAACACTATAAAACACTATTATGCCCAATAGAAAGAAAAATCCAAACAAAATTAAAAAGAGTAAATATAGAAAATATTTGCAATAAGTCCAAAAAACATATGTTTGTATATACAATTAAATATTTTTTGAATCATAAGTATTTTAAAAGATGTAGTCATCCGAATAGATTAATGTGTTGTCACCGATCATGTATATGAGCGAATTACAAAAATAAGGAACGCTCATTTTCATTTTTTGCAGAGTACCCAGTACAAAATCAAAAATAACACATTGCCAAGAAATTTAGTAGATTTATAAATTTCTCATGTGTATCAATAAAAGTATCAAAAATCAACAAAATTCTTTTTTTACAAAATAATTTCGATTTCATCTTTCATATGAATATTAAAAGCATTATGAAAAATAAAAAGGTAAATACCAAATAAAGTATCGAAAAGAATGCTTACCCATCCAATGAATGTCGAATTTCCTGTTGGATAGAATCGGGAAAACCCCACGTAGTTTTGCCTGGAGGTAAATAAAATTTGTTTCCACTCCATGATCGACTGCAATATATCTGATTTCAGTTTTTCCACCTTCTAAGGCAACGGTCACCTTAAAGGTTACAGTGTCGTCCGACATCATCGTTGCTGCTTTTTGACACCTACAAAAGAAAATACATAATATAGTAGGAATACTCTTGCAAAACTATAATATATGAAACGCAATAAACAACATTAGAGACGCATGGCGATTATGCCCACAAACGAGTGATTTTATAAATTCTGCTTCCGTCAAATGAATACTTAAATAAGAAATACGCAATGAGAAAGACAAATCGTCTGATAATATCGTCAGGAATTTGACAATCAAAAATATGAACGAAGCCCTCATGCACCTTGACGATGTTTTGATCATAGAATAATGCAATTCCAATGGAAAGATTAAGAAAGACGCAGCATGTTATCTCAACTCTTTATCAAGAAAACCTTGTTAACTTAACTATGCATCATATTGCAGTCATATTGCACAAATTTCGCGGACTTCTTCAATATTCATTCATAGGTAAGGACTATATCCATCTCGCCTGTATCATATATTCACTTTCTCGTTTGCTCAATATTGAAGATGGTGTAACGTACAAGGAAAAAATACAGGAAAATTGCAAGCAGTCTTGTGAAAATAGAATTTTGATGTGCAAGCGCTCGTGTCTTAATTACCAAATATAAAAAATGCCTGGTCTTAAGAAAGACAATAGGGCTTAAGAAAGTTCACTACACACGTCAGATAAGCAAAACATTAAGCCGGATTGTCTTTTCTTTGTCCTCATCTCCCTTCTGTTTGAACACTTTGAATTTCATTTAAAACACTCATCAGTGTATCACCTTGAGGAAAATATCGAATGACGCTTCCGTGACCATCTCAATTGAGAGCTTGGCGGACTTTGTATACTGAGCACATTTCCTCGAAAGACATTAAAAGACTACTTGCCCTTATTGATTTTACTGAAAAGAACTTTCCGGAGTACAAATAGTGCAATCCTTCCTTTTCTTGCTAGGGCTAGGGCGAAGACATAAATGACGCTTAACCATTTTCCCTCTCCAATATTGAGCGTTATTCGCCATTGGTTTTGTTCTACCAGCTCAAATGTCGAGCGACTTTACGGTGAATTTTATAATAAAAGTGATTTTTTATATCTTGTATTAATTACAAACGAAAGACAACGAATTGTCTCCTGAATGAATGTATTGATGAACGCTTTCGCGACCGTCTCGATAGGAAGTGTAGGAGGTTTGTAAAGATTGAGTAGTTTTCTTCTGAAGACAACGGAAAACTACTCTAGACGACCTTTTTGATTCTACTGGAAAGAGCTTTCCGGAATGCGAAGAGTCTAGTCCCTCTTTTCCTCGCTAGGATGTTGCCGGGCTAGGGTAAAGACAGACGTGACGCTTAAGTGCATCTCGGATTCGCTCCTACGTCAACTGAGGTTGTCTCCCCGTCCACGTGCAACTTACCCGAGCGAATTCGAGACCGAGTGCTTTCTTATTTCAGGATGACTCTCTCAGTTTGGCGATCAGCCTGGATAATCGAGGTTCTATTGTATCTATTGTAGTTTAAAAATGGAAATAGGGATCTCAAGAACGTCGTTTGAAAAGGACGACTCAAAGATGATGATATTCTGAAATTGATGGTGCAATCAGATCCTCGTCAAACAATCGAGAAATAATGCTCGAAGATTGGCAGATGACGCTCGATCTACGGCAGACCATTATTGTGAACAAATCGAAAAATGCACTGGATAAGTTTTTTAATGAAAAATAACCTTTTTACGCTGGACACAGGTAATAGAAAATTATTTTATTGATTAGTATTTAAGATTTTTTTTCTAATATAAAATATTTTTCACCAGCAAAAAAATGTTTAATTACCTTTGGCTTTACCTGATAATTGCAATCCTAGAAATTGAAATTGAGATTTTTTTTTAAAGCGATACTACAATGTGCTAAATAAACTTGTTTTTAATGACTCATGAACAGAATGCCATATGTTTTGTCTTAACAATGATTGGATAAGCAAACATGGCTGCCTGCAATACAGCAAGTCACTGGTGGTGCGGTCCTCAAATATTCATAAATAAGGCTTATTATTGATTTTTCTGACAATGTCGAACGTCTTCCGATAATTAATTCTATTTTCATTGGCTGTGAATCATAAAGCATGATGCAATGCACGCTTCATGACGAATTTCGGACTAAATAAAACTGGTTTGAATAGGCAGATCGAATTATACCGAACAATATTTTTGAGATACGGACGCTAATTATATAATAAAGAAAGCAGTTATTCCTCTTTTTTTTTTGGAGAGCTTCGCTCAATAGTCGAGAAAAAGCAAAATTTAGAATTGACGCAAAATCAATTTGGTACATTTAAATGATAGGAACTGCGTCAAATGTAAAGATTGACCCGCATTGTTGAAGTATATTCAAAAGGTCAAGGAGCTTTAGGGTTGTACCGAATGAGTATAAATCTTTAGAAAATTTTGCAATCTTATCTCGGCGCAAATGACTCAATGCTTCTCGAGATTAGTCACTGATTACATTGTTTATGTCCACGCAAAAATATCTCATGTTTAAAATATATATTTTTTTGTTTGTTTGCATGAGTAAAGGTACTCATGATACGATGAAAAATATTTACAGATAAAAATGACATTTAAATAAGGACTTATTTTATAAATTCAACCATTCTGATACATATGCTACGATCGTAATTAAAACTAAATAATACAGTGCAATAAAATCGAATGAAGACATCAAATATGTCAACATTTTATCATGACATGTCAATATGATTTATGAAAAAAAAACATGGACGCTCATTTTTGAAGGCTGTTTTTCCCGTTGGGTAAATCCGCTCGATTCGTATTCCACGATTACGTACACTTAAATCTTGGGCATTGATGGAATGCAATAGAATTTCCTGTATTGACTCAGTGGTGTGTATTTATAGCAAATTCTCCAGCATATAATTATCGGTAACTACGCCATTCCAGCGGAACAATGAAGTGTTGTGAAATATAAAATGTCGCCGGGAAACGAAATACTCGACCAATACCCCTACAAAAAGATCACCCCGAAGACGATCGTATCGCATATGCAAAAAAATTAGAGGATTGAAAAAATAAAAAATAATCACCAGCGCGTTTAAAATCAGCAACACAACCGCACAAGAACAACTCGACGACTGTGGAAATTTCAGGTGCGAGCAGTGTTATATACTCTCGGTGCTTTTATCTCGCTCGCACTCGCCACACAACTAAATGTCGACTTTCATCATATATAAACATACCGGGATTGCCAGTGCAAAAAAATAATTCCGCTTTTATTTTTTATGCCGATATTGCCATGATGTTTTGAATACGATTTAAAATTTAAAACAGTGCAATAAAAAAATATTAGGGCTACCGGATGAAAATTTCGTTTATTTACATCGTCCATTTTAAGCTGTCAGGGAGCTTCGACGTACATGTACGTCCTAATTCTTATGCCCCAGAAAGAGCACTCTTGCACATTGAAGCTCGGAGACAGACAGAGACAGAGAGAACTTAGCGCAGTTCGGGAGACTGAGACGGATAGTTCCTCGCATGATTGTATAGATCGTTAAGCCCAAATTTATCGACTTATAATGATTTCGATTTCAAGTGTGTTATTTGTTTACGCAAAGAAACGACCGAATATTGTGTGTTATCTATTTAACTGCTTGCCGTTCTTCGTTGCGTGTTGAATGAGTCTTTGTTCAATTATCATTTCCTTCTAAAGGAGGAGCAAATGAATCGATTTTTTGTGCATTGTTTATGTAAAGAAATGACGCGACCTTGTATGTTATCAAATGTTTATTTACAATTGACTCTGCCTCGAATTGAAGATTGTCTTAGGCTGATTAGGAGCTGACAGAAAGTAATCGGCGTAAAGCGATTATGACATCAACGACTTCATCGATTTTAAATTTGCTCGCTCCTCAACAGGTTAATGATCGATTGTATTTCAGCGCACATTTTATTATTATTGTGTGGATGCCGCATTATTTAAATATGAACAAGTGTTGGAATGCGTCAATGATTTAATAAGAGGAAAATTCAACATTTATACGACATATTGTGATAAAAAGTGTATTATATATTCAAATAACTTTGCTTAAAACAATAACTTTCTACAGATCATGTACCAAATTGAATTTAACATCCAAAAAGATCATGTTGTCTGTATGATGATATTGTAAAATAATTATTCATTTTGAATTAAATGTAATTATTCATCCACTATATTAAAACAATTTTCCTACAACTGATTGCTATTTAAGAATGTCTCAATGTCTAATTTCATTCAAGCCTTTTTATGCAAATGGCTAAATTAAAATTATTAAAAAGATGGAAGAACATTTTATCTATAGAATTGTAGCTGTTTCTTACATAGAAATATTGATTACAAATTACCCTGGGTTCAAATTTAATTTGAATTATCAACGTGTATTTACAGGCTATAAAAACAACCCCCGATCCTAAAACAAACATTTGTGGAGTATGAATAATGAAGCAGAAGAGCGCGAAAAAATGTATAGCGAAGATAAACAACCTCGTTTATTAGTTAACAAGATGCTAATAAAACGAAAAAAACTTGCTTTTCCAATCACGTTTATAAATCGACTCATAATTCAATTTAATATAGTGTTTTATCGATTTATTATTGGAAGCATCGATCAGTTTTTGATGCATTGTTTTAAAATTTGTAGAATTGGGTTGACTTGTGCAAATCCAATATTAGTAGCCTCACACTCTGCAAAATATTGGGGTCAACATTGACGTCATAGATGCAATATCCAGGAGTATGCAGAACCTTCTCGAATATACATACTTTTAGCCACAAACGTGACTCAGTTTTACACATTTGAAGACATCTTTTCGACATTTCAATCGTTGCTCTATTTTTGCGACCATCGAAACGAGATTAAACCAAAACAATCGAATCACCCAAAGCAACACATAAGTGAAGACTCATTTTTTGCGTTGTCCATTCCGAGGGCTCAATTGATGCATTTCATGCTTGCTGTGACGTCGCAACATTCGAACGTATTGCGAAACACATAATGATGATAGGACGAGCTGGTCGCATCCAGAGACTCGATCACTCATCGGCCAAAGGTCAATCGAAGACGATAATGACTGAACGAATTTTTCAGAACATTTCATGCGATAATTAAAAATAACGACATTGAAAACGATATCGAAATCAAAACAATCATTCTCGATCCTTCTAGAGCTCCAACATTAGATATTCGACATTTCAAGGCAATAAAAGCATGAATTATACAACGAATCCAAATCTTGAATTGTGATTAGTCACAAATTAAAAATCATTTCCTGATGCGATTTTTCCCCGTAGCAAACAACGTTTGAATCAAACTGGAATATCGATTTATTTAATATTTTCAAGTTCAATGTTGAATGCATACAACGTACTATTCCTGGATTCGTTCCAAATATCAGAAGGAAACCATGGAGAGCCATCTGCAAATAATTTGGCATCATGTGACGAAATAAACTCGTATAAAAAAGTTTACTTTTTTATACGATTACTTTTATACCTCGTTACGATTTACTTTTAATTTTATAAAAGAACCGTAACGAGGGTGTGAAGCGCTCGTGGCCAACCGGTCCGCTTTTCAGACCGCTGATACGACGAATAAGCGCCGACTGCAGCGAGAGTCGGGGTGTCCGAAGAAAACTAGTCTGGTGGGTTGTTTATAATTTACAATTCGTCGAACATACTTTTGTCATTATTTTATTGCGTGCTTATGCTGGCTAGGTTGGCCCAATGCTTAAGCGATGACGAAGAAAAGTGGGATTAGACAACTTAGTATATACACCCATCCCTCGCTTAACACGATACTCGATTAACACGGTTTCAGTTTCGGTGAAAAAAAGATCGAGCTTTGAAATCTCAACGGGAAATTAAATAATGCGTTGCCAGATATGAAGAGATTTACAAGAACATTAGAAAGATGAATAGTCCCAAGTCCCACCTACTTGTTTTTTCTTAATATCTCTATCCCCCCTATTTCATAAATTTGTTAGTCTCGCTTAACACGATTTCGCTTAGCACGGCGATCTAGCAGAATCTATCTTCCGTGTTAAGCAAGGGATGGGTGTATTATAAAAACGGATAGAGTTAATCAGTGTTGATTCATGTAAAGTAGAATGGTCAAGTAAAATAAAAAAGCATGTGCAACTCTTGACTGGGTCGGTATTTTGCGTTTTGCGCCCCAAGCCCAATTGCGCCCGTGGCGAGCGCCTTCTCTACTACCCACTTGTTACGGTCCTGATTGTATGTATAACTAAATTGTAAATGCATAACCCTTACGTAGAAGTAGAAATGGAAAATAGTACATTAGTTAATTAATAATTTTAAAAAAAAGTAAATTTAACAATATTAATAATTTAGAACGATTTATAAAAGAAGGAATAAAATATTTTAAATTGTGATAGAAAAATAGTTTTTAATAGAAATTAAAACATTTACAAAATTCAAACATGAATCACTCGGAGCTGAACCGAAAACTGCATTGAAAGTTGTAACCGAACCGATATAAATATTGAATCTGGACGAAAACCACATCGAAAGGAGATAATCATTCACTCACATATTTTAATTTAAATCTGCTATCTTTTTTAAAAAAATGAGTCACAAAAGTAAGAAACAGTGGTAAATAATGATAGTAAATCTATTTATAGAATTACTATCACTATTTGGTAGACATTGAGGATAATATAATCACCCACCTAAATTTTCAATTGTTTCGATCCACTTATCTTATAATCGATTCTATTCAATCTTAATTAGTTTGAAAGTCGATTGATATCTTCAAAATGTATTTTATTAAGTGACGCATTGAATTATCAAACTCCATAAAAAAAACTTTCATCGGTTCTACTTCTGTAAATTCGCCCCGACATATAACCTGTCTTGGAAAATTATTTTAATTGATAATAATTTTTTTGTATTCAATTTTCTAAGGTATTAATATACATTTTGAATGTTAAAACAAGGTCTTCGAATCGCTATTTTGTTCATATGGATTTTGGTTTCGAAGGCTGGAACGAAACCGATAAAACCGTTATTTTTGCCGGAACGAAAACAAATCTTGCAGTTGGCGTTGTATAAAAAGCCAAGGACTTGTAGAACTTCCATAAAAAGGCATTTATTAACGAATATGGACATAAAAAAAGTCAGAGGTTCGTTTCATGATTTAAGAAAATATGATGAAAGAAGTGAATCATCCATTTCATCATACATATGCAATATGTTTTCAAGTATATTCAATTTTCAAGGATAATTAGCTGCTGTATTTATGTAATTTTTTTAAATTTATAGAATCCCAGGAAAGGTTTTGCTTGAGCATTCGTTGATTTCAAATGCTGATAGAATGATATAGTTATAATTGGGAAGAGTAAGATATAAGAGTAGAGTAAGAAATTCGATAGTTCATCCGAAAAATAAATTCAATTGTTCAAATTATTGATCAACGTCTGAAGTGTATTGATTTTTCAGTCTTTTCTTGGGAGAAGACATAGTCATCACAGTTCAGATATTATTGTAAAATATGCATGATAGAAATAAGCAACCGGCTTAATTTAATTTCATCGATTACTAATTGTTTGTTTCTCAAAATAGAATTTCACAGTGAATAACTATTCTGAGAAACATGACTTTAAACCAATACACAAATAAAAATAGCACAAAACGTCTAATTAATTGTTAAATCGGGTTATTCCTGTGGTAAGATAGTCCTACCGTTATCAAAAATCAATTTTATATTGAAAGACAACGATTGAATATTAATGTTTTTCAATCAGCATATCATAAAATTGAATATATTATAAAGGGAATATTTTAATTAGCTTACATTTACAAGGATAACGAGCTTTAAGAATCTATATATAATATAGTATTATTAAAATGAATTTACACAAAACATTCATGTCTATATCTAATTGATTTTGTTCAAGCAGAGCTAGTACGATAAAGCTAATCAGCAGATCTTGAAAAATATTTTGCATACATGAAGCCTTGTATAAATTAAGGATCGTTAGTGTAGAAACCAGAACATAAATTAAATTTAAAAAATCTATTATTATAGAGTCAAGTGAAAAAAAATTGATTACTTCTATTCATAGTATGTAATGAATTTTTCAATAAAAGTATCTGTAAAAAAGTACTTTTGATGATATTAATATTTAAATATCATTTTATCCTAGTCTTAATTTATTTTCCCTGTAGTAATTCCTCAGAAATAGCTACACATACATTAGTCCAAAATAAAAATAGTAACAAAGAATGCTTCGATTTTATACATAATGTAAAATTTGACCTGAGCGAACAAGACCCCTACGGAAAGAGATATGTATAATGAGAGATTGTTATTTCGAGTCTAATAAGGAAAAAATATTGTTTTTCAGTTCATCGGGTTTATTAGGTTGTATCGGATTTGATGCCAATTCATTAGTAACTATGTCATAGGTCAATAAGACAAATACATACTAATTGCAGTATAAATATGGTCCATAATTAAAATTGCAGCAAGATAAGAAGCCAGTCATCTCATATAACATGGGTCAACGTAATGCCTGCTCAAATTTAAATTATTACTCGGAGGATTTGGTGCGTCAGCATCCGTGCTACACAATCTGCCCAATGGAGACGGCAGCGAAGGTCCTAGAGAGGTCCAAAAATTAAATCCCAAATGAAAATTCATATCCTAAAGATTTCTATAAAGCAACCAAAATTATAAACATTTTATTATACAATTGATTTGAAATTATAAAGCAAACGCCAACTTTAACAGTAAACAACGCTAATGACATTAATTAATAAAGTCTGATATCATTTTAATTATGTTTACTTGAAATAACATTTGTTTCAAGTATATATATATTCTCTCTTTGTGCATATTATTTTATTGCAGCGCCAAATACACTATTGATCTAACTTTAGACTTAGATCCGTACCATAGTGCATTTTTTTTGCCTTGCACCCTGTTATACCTGCTTTCATTTAATACATTTCGACGAATTTCGAGGGTTTCGGGGGCATAAAAATGTGTTTTCATAATTAAAATGTACGATATATTAGACACGTTTTAAATCACAAAGTCTCAAGTCCTGAGACTTTTTCGTTGAAAGTCCTGGGGACTCGATACAGCAAAAAAGCTCGAAAATCCCGGGGAAAAAGTACTGGGACATCAGGACAGAGTCTCTACTCCCTATCGAGATGGTCGCGGAAGCGTTCGTCAATACATTCATTCAGGAGACCCGCTGGCTGAGTGTTCTAAATAAGCCCAAAGATCATGGTTTGTATAACTGTTAAATGAGAAACAATAAAATAATAATATAAAAATGGATGATTTATTAAGAGAAAAGCACAATTCTTACATATATTATTAATACGTAATATAATAACCCAACTACCTGAAACTACACAAATTAAACAATGCAAATTTTTTAATGACGAAATGTAAATTGCTTAACTAAAAATTTAAGACAATATTTTGGACAATGAAGTGGCTTTAAATTGTCTACAATTGATAAAATGATAACGCACGAAGTTTCACTAAAAATAGAGAAAAATACATTTATAGATATAAAATACTCTTTATTCAAAGACATATAAAAGTTTTACATATAATTATTTATAATATGGCCTATAAAAATATATCCATGCATTTTGATCAACGAATATGACCGATGTCACTACCGCCTTCGAGTTTAGAACTTATTTCTTTATACGGGTATTTCATTAGTACCCTTACATTAAATCAGACTCACGCAGAGATATCACTTGTATCTTTATAAAGAAAAATATGGCGAAGTGCACAGCCATATTTATTTTAATTCTATACGTTAAAAGATGTATAAAATTGTTATTTTTCTACATTGACTAGTCGATATTTTAGAAAAAAATCAATACAATGAATAAATACGGGAAAAAATCTTTCATGGGATTTACCGTGAGCCGTTGTTTATCATAAAACTATAAGCTTGCCTGATTACTCTGTGATTGACCATGATAAAAAATGGAAGATGAGCTAAACAGCAGTCACAGTATATAAAAAAGGGTCTCGCGGACAGGTAAGGGTAGATGCAGATTTCAATTTAAATATATTGAATGAAGACGATTTAAAACATAGTTGAACAATGATTTTTTATTTATTTGGACGGTATATGTGTATGGTATGTTAATTGTACAAAAGCATAGTATTAAAAATGATATCTTGGTTATTTGGCTTCCCAAAATGCTCTTTATATATAAATGTTTGAATTTCCTACATTATTTATCAGTGATAAATAATGTAGGAAATTATTTTGCATAAGTTATTTTGAGTTGAATTGAAGAAAAACGACATTACTTCTGGGTACGAAAATTGCCAATTTGACAAGAGTGCCGCATGCGGTTCACAAGACATGTTTTACCGACTCATGGCTATAATTTAAAAAGAAAAACACAATCAAAATAGTATATAGCAAAAAATCTCAATTTAGTAGTAGATGGAAAGTGATCCGTTTAATTACAATATTTATAGAATACCATTTTTAACATATCGTAGTTCAAAATCGAAGCAAAGAATTGGCACAATCTAACGAGTAGTTGGTAAGTGGAGACTAAAAGTAAAATTTTCTCTATTTTATTAAATAAAAAATTAGTTAAATAAAGATTTTACTAAATTATATAAAAATTAATTTCAAATTTAATTGTTCTACCAATAAATATATTAAAAAGAATCATGTAATCTAAGGTACAATATATTTTGGAAAGATGTTTTTAACGATGATTTTAAACATTTTTAATTAAAAAAAAATCTCTAGGAGAAACAACTAGAATAAATTGCATTTATACAGCTAATAAAGTATTCCTTAACATGAACAATTGACACAAATTGTATACATACTTATATGGAACATAAACTATCATAGCCATAAACTAATTTTTAACACTTAATTAATAATGAACAAATTATAATTATTGTAATTTAGACGCAGGTTATTATATAAGCTTTTTGAGATCTATAATTAAAAAGATAATACACTTTAGAAAATTTATGACAAAGTAAGTTTCAAAACAATCTCAAAGAAATTATTTGACTTTAAATTGTAAATTAATTTCATAATAATTGAACAATTTAAAAATGATTTGCTTGATGAGTATTAATATAAGTTTGTACATAAACATATTCTTAAAGCACGTAAATTTTATATCAATAACCTATGTTTCATGTTTAGAACAAAAATCGTTGTGTGCAAATTTGGCATGAATCATTTTTAATAGGAACGGATCATCAATAAATGGACGAGGAAGACAGTACATAACTATGTGTTGATAAAAAAAAATGATCCAGTTATCAGAATTCCATTTATCAAATATATAAAAAGATGTTATAATGCTAAAACCTTAAATCGTTTAATAAGCTAAAAATTAGCAATGAACACGCTATGTTCTTCTCATTAAATTCACGTTTACCCAATTCTTGATACCATCATAACCAGAAATTGTAGTCTGAAAATAAAGATTTTATTAATCTATTAAAATTTAATATTTATGTGATATTCTTTGATGCAAAATATTTTTGCGGATATAACAGCGTATATAAATATTACAAATGAAATATACATAAATAACTTACTAAATTATTGACGTTTCTTGGTAATCTCAACATGAAATGATCAGCGTGATTTTTTCTACTTTCGCAATTTTCACACAGGTCATAATCTTCGCAAACAAGACATTTGTATCGAAAACCTCTTATTCTTGATTGACATGTATCACATGTTACACTACTATGAAAAACGGATCCTTAAAAAACACAATAAATAGATGTTAATGTTAAAACAAAGTCTTTTAAACCGTGTTTGTGTCTAGTGCGAAATAGTTTTTCATCTAAAATTATTAATAAACAAAGCCTATGACACAAAAAGTATACCTAAATACACATTGTAAGATGCTATTTTAAAAGCGTTAAAAATCGTGTATGTCCGAAGAAGATATAATAACGAATCCAACTAAAAATATTTGTGATTAATGATGAATATTGTTCACAATTAGAAAGTTTAAAAGTGGCGTTGAGTATGAAAATACCAGGCGTAGTCAACACGATTAAAGGAAGTTGATTAGCAAACAATTCCTAAAATCCACCTTACTTCCGACTATCACTTATTTAGATCGTTGCAGCATTTTTTATCAGGAAAAAAAAATCATAATTAGCAATCATTCGCATTGCATCGTATTTGCAGTAAGTTGATTGAATAATAGATTATAAAAATGTCGTCTACGTTGTGATAGATAGATATAAAAAGATGCCACACGTCTGAACTTGGACAACTAGAGGGAAGTCGGAAACGACGGTATGCACTGTCAGTGACTGGGGCTCTCATATAAAGCTAAGTCGGCTATTAAAATATATATTGTAAAATATTGCAACCCTTATTCAGTTTAGGGGTAAGGCATTCTGGTGCATTATAGAATGTGTCAAAATTAATACAGTGAAACCTCGATTTTACGTTTTCCAAGGGACCCTGAAAAAAAAACGGTAATTGCGGGAAACGGTGAATGCGGGAAAGCTTCAAATAATAATTGTTTGACGGGACTATAAAAAATGAACGGTCCATCCGGGAAAACGTATTATGCGGGAACGGTTTATCGAGGTTCCACTGTATTGTATCATATTTAATTTTATATAATGAAACCGTAACTCACCTTGGTCATTAGACGCGGTGGTCCCTATCAATCGCCGCAGATTGATTGAATCAGCTAATAAAAGTTAAAATCAATAAAATGCCAACAGTTTATTATTTTACGGATATAAAGAAACAAACTTACATTGTTCATTACTTTTTATATATAATTTTTTTACATCTCCCATATTCCTCAGTGCAAATGTAAATTCTTCATCGCTTGATATGATAATTCTTTCTTTGTCGTGATCTGAAAAACAATTAAAGCAATACATAATATAAATAAAAATACTGCCGCATAGTGTGATTAATAAAAATACATTATTTATTATCGTTATTATATATTGTTCTTACCCAACCAGAAAACTCGGAATGAACCGTGCGAAAGAGAGGGAAATGATTGAGTTAGCTTTGCTCGAAGATAGACATAACTGTTTTCAGTGCCACTTATCAGAGTTATGTATCTTTTTTCAGATTTTTTATTTTTATCGACTAAGAGATAGGCTTTCAGAACAAGACCACTGGATGCAGCCATCTTCAAATGATTTAATACTTTTATTATGTTTCAAACCTGAAAGTAAATACATTTTCAGTTAATTGATATATTTTTTGGTTTGGCATAATGATTAAGACAAATTATGCCATCGATTTATGACGAAGAGTTTATATACAAAGCTGATGAGACCGGCTTAAATTGAAAAAATTAGAATATACAAATCAATTCATACACTTTTATATCGTACGAATATTTTCAATCAAGAAGGATCGTCAAAGTGTTATTGAAGAATTATACCCAAAATATGATTAAATGATTCGATATAAATCTAATGTCGGTGAAATGCCAATATTGGCAACGTAAATAAAAAACAAGCCTATAAATTAATATCATTGTTGAACGTAAACATTAACAACAACAGAATTAAAATGTTCTTAGTGTGCCTAAATTCATGGAAAATATGTTTTTTAAATATTAGTCAAACGGGTCATATAATCACATTTAGAATGGCTCATGGTAGTGGAATGACTAATGGAAAAAAACATTTCAACATGACTCGGATTGATCTCAGACTCTACTTATGAAAAAATACGTGTATTTGTTTTTCAATTATCAATATCATAAGAAATGCGTATCCTTCTTTATAATATTTTTTTTAATATCACCGACTTATATGGCGACTTGCAAAATTAATATAGCATGTAAACGTATAAAAAATATATTAGGTGGATCAGAAAGTATGCGTAAATTTTGAGATCTTATGTTTTGCAATGGGTTTTTTGTATTGTTAAGCGTAAAATTTCCAGATCCGAAACTAACAAAGACCATATTCGGCATTTTATGCTGCTTTTTTTTTAAAGTCGGGTTGGAATGCCATAAAAGCCAGCAAGCAAGGGATGAAGCGATAATAGGAGGTTATTCAAATTTTGATAACGATGCACTAAAATACCTAATCGATTCAGATCCACGGCAAATAATCGAGGAGTTATGACAAACACCGGAATCCCATTGGGACCATTTAAAACTCATCGGCAAAATTAATAGGATGGATGTTATCGGATAGAATGGGTATCACATGCCTTGATCAAACACAACAAAAACGGGCGACAAACCACATGATACGCCTACTTGACAACCCAACAAAATTGTTTTTTGCTTCTACGTCAGAAAATTTTAGCAAAAAATAGATCAAAGGACTGATAAAGCGATGGGAAGATGTGTTGAATAATGAAGGGAATTACATTTTATAATGTTGTATATGAAGTTATTATTGTAAATAAATTTAAACTATTTCTACTAAATATTATCACATCCCCTAATATAGTGGAACCTCGGCTTAGGAGTGTTCCTGGATACAAGTTTAATAACAGATGAAAGACTGTCTTGACACTCCTCTTTTGTGCAAATGCGAGTCTCTTCTTGTTTACTCTTCGGAGAACCCACGAGCATTCAAGAGATGCAAAGTGCGAAAGGACAGCCTGCCTGTTATGTGAAGGTCAAACAGTAGGACATGGACCGATGAAAAGCTGTTTACCAAATGGATAGACCCTGCTGTTGGTACTGAGATAAAAAAATACCTGTCGGATAATAATCTTCCTCTTAAAGCCATGCTAATTATAGATAATGCTCCTGCCCACACCAAGAGAGTTCAGAATAATATTTTGGAGGAGTTTAGTTTTATAAAAAGTGTCTTCCTTCCACCCAACACAAGTCCAGCCCGTGGATCAGCAAGTTATCTCTAGCTTCAAGGAAAACATTTGGGATCGATCTTAACTAAGGACAATAAAGCTTGGAATGCAGCCGTGGCCAATTCGTGGAACCGGGGCTACTTAAATCCTGGACGGTTGATGGGTCTAACCCTGAGGATTACCACAAAAAAATAAGAAATCCTCGCCAAGACGTCTGATTGGTGCATTTTTGGACACCAAAGCGTCTAGGGGGTGCGGAAACATAGAGACGTCTGCTCCAGCATGAGCGGTCTTCAGAAATTCGTTACCTAGTCTCATGTGATCAACACCTCACGACTATCATCTCGAGGGTTTTCTTGGATCACTGGTATTATCAGAACATGCCATACGAAGAGTTTCTGTCGACTTAGCCTGATTAGCCATACTTTCCGCTTCTCTCTCATGGCCACTCATAAACGCCATCTGCTTCGCTTATTTTTACAATACATGCATTACGCCAGTGTTTTGTCCCTTGATTTAATCTCCCTGCTGAGCTCCTGTTCCTGAATCCTGTCACCGAAAGTTATAAAAAATCCTGACCTCTGTCATTAATCAGAGCCAGATCGACAATCGGAGCCGCCCTGTACATCACCGTACTGTGGTACAGTACCATGAATAAATAATTGTTGTTTTTTTTTATAGTGATATTTTTGGGGGTCCGGAACGAATTAATTGCATTTCCATTATTTCTTATGGGAAAACGAGTTTTTCAGCTTATGAGCTACCTTCCAGAACGTTCCACTGTATATCAAATGGTAACAATTTTGCGTGAACAAATGTACAATATATTTAGCATAGTATTTCTAAACAAACATCTCAATGCTTATGTCCATTTTAATTCCAACCAACCAGAAAATGCATGCGATTTAAAAATGAATCCATCAAAGATTAATAGTATCTAAATAAGATAATCATCATAGTGCACCCACAAGCAGTCCATTGCAGAACTAAGGCCTCTTCAATATTCATTCATAGGTAAGGGTTACATCCTTCTCGTCTGTATCATACATTCACTTCCTCGTTCACTCAATATTGAAAGTAGAATGACCTCTAGAGTATCATTTAGAACGCTTACCCAGCGGGTCATTTGAACGAACGCAAAAATGATAATAATTATAATATCTAGATTTTTTAATACAAATTTGACAGACAAAATTTACAAATTTAATATTGACATAAAAGGTTGGAATTTGAATGACGTTTTAGGCGTATTTTTAGTATGAGTTGACGCAGGGTCAATGTTGCATTTAAAATTGATTGTTCTATGCGCATGGGAATAGGTACCAAGATGATAGATGAAAAAAATATCACCTAAAGAAACAATTCAAATAATTGTGTCAATATATTATCCATTATTAATTGTGTTATGACATTCGAGATTGTCAAACTGTACATATTGTCAACATTGCACTGACGTTAGACCCTTGCAATAATGTGACGAACATGACACATGCAAAGAATGTTGACATTTAGTATCAGCAATTTTGTTTTTACAACGGTAATAATTATATACAAGAATAATTCAGTGTTAAATTGATTCTACAAAACATGAAAAGACTCACTACAGAGAGTGATGAGCCAATAACCACCCCGCAAGATCACCGACCCGCATATGACTAAGCCGTGCTCTTGTTTACATAACCTTAATATTATGGATGACGTCTGACATTAACTCATTCCGAGCCGCTCACTTAAAAATGCAAATATTATACAAATTCATAATTTTGTCGTATGTATTTGTAAAAAAAAAAAATTAGCTCTGATTATTATATGGCTGACCCCAAACCATCTATTTGATGATCCGTACAAGTACAAGTGTATCAAGTTTAATGATATTAATATTATTTCTGTTTTTAAAATATTAGATTAAAAACCTCTATTATATCTATGCATTAAGTCTTTGTGAAGGCATTCAGAAAATTTTGTTTCAATCTGTCTGCCGATTATATTGAATTATACTATGGAATCTTGCAAATTTTTCGAAATTAAGCAAAAATTTATGCAAAACACAACGCATTTGTTAAAAACAATCAATTTTTTCATTAACACATAAAAAAGACATAATTTTGCTATTTATAGAATATTTATAATTTTAAAAATAGACAATGTCGAGTGTTACGTCTGGATCTGATTTTGGTAGTCAGGCAACCTGCTTCTGAAAATTCACGCTCAGCCTCCACACTCGTTGGAGGTATCGTCATCAGATATTTAAATGCTAGTTTGAGTTGATGACCGCGTGAGCCCCCATTTTCGTATAACACCATCAATATGACTGATAAAATTCCTTTCTGCTGAGACACGGACTAAAACTCGCAAAATTCCCGATTTCCCGACAAATTAATTATTTCCGTCGCTGCAGATGAATGCTTATATACTATAATACTTTGATGTGATTCTTAATTATATTACGGAGGAATACAAACATTCTGAACCCCGTGTCTATTATATTTCATATCGATATTCCTATTATTAGAGTCGATGTGTAGTAAATACATCACCGGAAGGGAAAATTTAATATAACAATTTGAAAAACATATACATATGTACTGTATGTATTTTTCAGGATTAAATTTACTAATCTCGGGATTCATGAGCACCTAAAACTGTCTGGGATCCCGGGATTAGATTCCCTACTCAGGACAGATGTGCTGTCGGTGGCTATCGTATAGGACTGTGTGAGCCACCTATGTATATATGTAATCGAGCAAGAATTTATTTAAATATTTATTTATCACAGCAGCCATATCTAAAAGCGTTTCAATTTGTTGACGTTGTCTTGGCAAATTTGGAAAATGTATCACACTCTAAAATAATAGAAGGAAGAGTATCAACTAATCTAGACGTTCCTTTTTAAAATGTCGAAAATACAAACAAAAAATATTGATCGTCAATGTGAATTGAATATGGAGTTCGTTAATTTTGTTGAGATCCCGGACATTTGATTTCCTGAAAAGGTCTTTGACTCGGTTAGGATTTCAGTAGTAATTGAAACTCTAAACCAGAGACTGATTAAGGTGCGGTAGGTATGTAAAGATTACCATTAACATTTATGCTTACCGTTTGAGTCATCGTATTTTTCATGGTGTTAAATTTATATTGCTATTGATACTAAATTATAATAGTTTCATAGGAGTTATTGTATCCACGAGACTCCACCATTCCAAACAAATGGATCTAGTCCATTTCAGATCATTACGTGAACTTTGATTTCATTTTTATCTATTTATACATGTTATCGTTCAATTGCGATTATCACATTTCGATTGATTATGCATACATTAAAAATATAGGGTTTCTGCAAAAACATATCAATCAGATGCTAAGCCTATGATACACAAGACCCTCGTTGATTTTTGTTGAAATACCTTAGAAAATCAACACAATAAATGCAACTGTTATTGAATAATATATTCCGTGTTAGTTGAATCGACTAATATAGTATCGAATTCCATTGTAATATATTTTGCAAAAAAACACATTCTTTCAGTAAAATTTACTGGATTGATCTAGTATACAATATTAGAATTTAATATTTAATACAATATAGTCAAATTCGTTTCAATATCATTTTTTTAACGGGTGTTGTACGGTCCGTTTTAATAAACGACCAATTTGACATGATTTTCATATCATAAAAAAATGTGGTCATTAACCACACCTTTTATAAACTTGAACTCAATATCACGATACAGTTCATATAAAAATTGTCCCTAATCCATAAACTTCCACAAGTGCAACAGCCTACAAGACGTAAATGTAAAATGTCTAGCATAGAATTTTCCCATTTTCTTCAGCGAAATAAAATGAAATACAAGGTAAAGGGTACGCCGGTATAATATAACGCTTTTATTAAGCAGATATATTGGTGGATATTAATTAAAATCATACAAACGCATCAAATAAAATATTCACAAGCTTAAAAAACTAGTCGACAAATTTCAACGATGTCTAGAAAGATGAACATGATGTTTTTGAGAGAAATAAACTGAAGATATTCTAAATCCTAATTAGAGTATGAAAATTTATATTAACTCTCATTAATATACAATGTATGCTAATTATTTTCATTCATATTACTATGCATTGGAAATTTTGCTTGCGAAGGTTTGCTTGAATTACATTGATCAAAAATGTACAAAATATTAAAATCGACACTTGCTTATTCTGACTTTTTATCTTTTATGAATTTCAGCAAATGTTTGTTAATTACATTTTTTTCCTTGTAGAACCGATCAACTTTTTGCATCCCCATAGAGTATTATAATATGGGTCATCCGATTGTCTTTCCACATTTCATTTACTATATTTGTAACATAGTTTGACTGTTTGTTAAGATGCAATGGTTTATCACTGACGTGCAAACTTATCATGAGTGTAAATCATGTGGCTAATCAAAAACCACAAAAACATATTTTTAACATCGATGAGTTTTTTTATATTGAAAACATTTAACAATATTCTAATTAAGACTTATATACAATTTTTAATACAAATAGTTCTCACTAAAGTTATGTGGTCATTGCTAATAACATCACTCAATAAGTTCGTAGGATATTTTTCACTTTAAATTATTTTATTCTTCTTTGAGGTCTTTTTTATTGACCATCTCGTCCAAATAAAAATCCTACAAGCTTATTGAATGATGTGTTACATTCAAATTAATATTACAGTGGTATCTGGAGATTTGTTTTGATAAACAAGCAATCAGCTCTATGAATTGTAAATACGGATGATGCGTCGAGGTGTTTTTTTAATATGTAATTTTAAAGCTTTCAAAAGGTTTTCAAATATCGGAAAAATATTTCTATAAAGTATATTTCTATAACGTAATAATAGAAATATACTTCAGTCAGGCGTCACATTTGGATGTCCTTTAGAATGCATAAAAGGTGTAGAAATATAAAAAAAAATACATTAAGATTTACTTGTATAATTAAAGCTTTATTTACATGGAATATTTTTTTGTGAGTAATTTGAACAATGTAAAGAAAAAATCTCATTGGCCACACATATATTTTCAGAACTCCCGAGACAAATTTAAACATTTTTGAAACGTGCTTTTTTAAATTTATATATTACGACTTATCGAATCCACCAAAATACTGTTTTTCCTATGATAAAATTTTGAGCACGATTCTGTGGTTTCTTAGAGAGCTAAACAATTAGGATTTCATGTGTAAAATAATTAAAGTAATTATAAAAAAAACGTTAAATGCAGTTGGAAATGAAAACAATTTTATCACATAATTTACAATGTCATAACGGGGGGAAAATGAAAACACACAGATTATTCATTTGTAAGATAAATTAAGCCTAAAATTCTCTAATTATACTAAACAGATTAATATGATTCGATCGATAAAAAATAAGTTGCTTATGAGTATACGAATAAATAATTTAAATTCACTATAAACGATAATATCACTTATTTAATGTCATTTGACCATATCAATAAAATAAATTACTGCAATAAATAAAGCACACCGGTGATTAATCTAATAAGATGGCATGAACGTTTATTGGTCCTTTATAAGTCGTGAACTTTTCAAGCACGCACGCCTCTTTGTAAAAATAATTCATTAATAATTATATTATAATAAATATTTATATATATGCACTGTCCTGCAGCACATTCCGATATGTTTATGTGAGCAAATTTTATTATATTACTTCACATGTTTTCTATATAAAATAAAACTCACTGTCTTAAATAGATTACGAGAAATAAGTATTACATCCTATATTGTTCATTTAGTGGCATTATAATATCAAAATAAAATAACGTCACACCGAGTACTGGCACAATAAAACGTGTTCGTTTAATTTAAGCGATAAACTATGATAGGTGGCATGCGTCTAGAAACGAAGAAGAGGGACACTTCGATTTAGAATTCGTGGTAATTTCGTCGCACATGTTATTTTCTAGATTTCTATTTATCCAATCGCCGATTTCATCCCAGTGTTCAATATTCTCCTGAAAAAATTAAAAACAATTTAAAATCAATACAAATGCAATTAATGAATGAATGGATTCTTTTTACATACTCCATTATTGACATTTATTGGAAATCGCAGCATAAAATGATCCGAGTGACAATTCTTCCCCTCGCACGACTGACATAGATCATAATCTTGACACGTTACACATTTGTAACGATATCCAAATATGGAATTCTTACATTCGCTGCAATTGACGTTAATGTGCTGGACCGTATCTGTTTTGATGTACAAAATTTTTTTATGAACATTAATATGCCTTAAATAAAAGTAGCATTTTTAAAAATACTATTATTAACACATTCGTGTTCCCAGTTTCCCAGCGTAAATCACTGTTTTTTTTAATGCCCTATTCAATATAGTGTAAATAGTAGTGATGCGATTGCTTTGTGATTGAACAAGCTAACAAAAACAATGAGAAGATAAGCTTAATAGCAGCCACAATATAAAAAAGGATCCTGCAGATATACAAGGATAGACGTTAGTAAAATTAGCCCTTTGCGGTTGTTTGTCTATTCTCAGACATCAAAGCTTTTTTACTGTTCTGATCGTATGTCTGCTCTCAGTCACCACAACAAGGAACCGCAGGAATCTTAACTCTATTCATTCATGTATCAGATCAAAAGTCATTAAGTGGTCTTTGATTTCATTTTTATCTATTTAGCATAGTGCTCTTCATTGACTGTTTGATAAGATGCAATGGTTTATCACCAATGTGCAAAATTATCAAGAGTGTAAATCAAGTGGCTAGTAAAAAACCACAAAAACATATTTTTAACATTGATGAGTATTTTATCGAAAACATAATTTTGTGTGTTATGTATCCACTGCTCTTTCAAATTGGGCTTCTGATATTATTCCGGGTGAAGTTTTGTTTTTATAGATAAAAAAGTAATAAGCCTTCAACGTCGCGGAAACAATCAGTGGAAAACATAAAGTCGGATACAAATTGCTATTAAATTTACTTATTAATTTATTAATATTTATTTAAATCAAACTACGCATTTATAGCAAAAGTTAGTATCGGTAAAAATCAGTTTATTCCCCAGATTCTATTTAATAAATATTTTAATAATACAAGCATGCAATGTCTATGTTCGGTCTAAACAACAAATTAAATAATATCATGAATTTTTCCTCGTTTCATTCATAATTAATGAATGATGAAGATTGCATAAACGGACATTTTTGCGGTAAAGGATAATTACAAAGAATTTCGTTATAATATGATTTAAATGAATACCATTTTTTTAATCAATGTTTGATGACTTACTATCGTTGCCTTCTATTTTGATGTAAAGTTTTTTTACACTGCCCATTTTTGGTATCGCCAGATGTAATTCAGGTATACTAGATATTGAAATGATTTCGCCTTCCGGATCTGAAATAATAATATATAAAACGTATAAGAAACGTTAAACAATTTTTATATTTATAAAGAGAGCACATTTCTTACCCATCCAGTATACTTTATATTTTTTACTTTTAAGTGAAGGAAATAGGTTTTCCAGTTTGTGCTGCAGAAATCCAAACAATCGCACATCAGTATTTAGTGAAATGTATCGCTTTTCAGACTTTTTATTTTTGTCGATCAATAGATGAACCTTAAATGTAACGTTGCTATTTTGCATTTTAAATTTATTGATAGATCAGTCTTGATAAGGAATGCTGGAAAAAGGAAAAAGATGACGTTAGCTTTGTAAACGTAAGAATTTTAAGAAACATAATGGTATTCACACAATGTATATTTACAATAATGTCGCTATCTTTTGCTATTGTTTGTTCCAACGTTGATTAATATTCCCATTACAAAATATGTATGTTTATTAATCCGATGGCTTTGCATGAGTTGCTTTATTTAAAATTCTTCATGACTGAAACAAGACAAAACGTATGTAAACAAAAATACAAATTTAAGATTATTCATAATTATAGGTATGAGTCATATGAAAAACATTTAAATATTTATACGTCCATTTCAATGATTTAATTAATGCAAATATTCTTGACAATGTTTAATCGGCCTACGTCTAAGGAAAATTATATTATAAATTGTATTTATTTGATTTATATGCTAAATTAGATTCGGTTAATATATGTACGTATGAACAAATTTATCCAGTAAAGAACTACTTTCAAGTATTCGATAATATTTGAAAATATTCAATGGATGCTACTAGATTCTAGTAGCATCTAGTAACTAGAATCAATGTATTATAGCAGACTCACAGTAATCCAGCCCCAGTCTAATTCAGCACCCTCTGTAGTCCGACATCTCAATACAAGTATAGTCAATATAATATAAAAAATTCTATAATTCGGGGTCTGCTGTATTTATATAATATAAAAATACAACTGATTTCTTTTAGCTTCATCATGTAATCATATGAAACACTTCATGCATGTTGTATTTTATTAGATTCAATTAGATTTGTGTTCTATCCTTAACGGTGCTTACATTAGTATAACTTTGGGTAAATTTCTATGCATTTATGATAAATTTTCATCATTTAAAATAAATAGTGAATCCGGTTTTCATAATAAAATTTAAAACAAAGAGTTCTTATTGAATTGTCGATTATACCGAGGTCAAGGATTTTATTTCAGGTATCAGCGTCAAAATGTAAAGACATAAACAAATTTAATTAGACCGACTTACTGCAGAATAACAATATATTTCAAGTAATTCCTGTTAATTATTACTGAAGATGTCTTTAAATGATACATTGTCAAATTAAACATACACCATAATAAATTATGATTACACAAACGGCATTTCAACTTAGTAAACTATACGGTAAAGTTGTATCCGACCAAAAAATAATTTATGTATTGTTAAATATTGTCAATGAAAAGGTTGAAGGTTATTTTAATAAAGTTGTTCACCTTGAAAATTAAAAAAATATAGTTGGAAATATAAAATGTCATCGTTAAATTTTTATACAATATTTTACACATTTATTTCAAATACAAACAAGATGGAATATGCAGAACCGAAGATATAAAAATACGTTTAAATCATTATACCAATATATTAAGATCTGATACAAATTTGTACACGTTTCTATGCAATATAAACGTAGACTATTGACCTTTCTCTTCCAAATACATTAATAAATCTTCAATGAATACGAAACGATCAAACGGATAAAATGATGTCAGCATTCCCACAATTGAATTTATGGCATTTTAAAAAGTCTATATAATTGTACGAACGATTATTTTCGACGTGATTGGGATGTAAATAACATTATTCTTTCCTCTTTGAATTTCTACCGACGATAAAGCTTTTGTCGTTGTATCCTATTTAATTATATAATGAATGATATTGGAACTTTTCCAAAATATTGGATATAAAATGTTAATTAGATTTTTTTTGAACGCATTCACAACTGATTGTATTCATCCCACTCTGATCTGTTCAGCGAGTCTAATTTTGTTCGAGGAAACTATACAAAGAAACTCATGATAATTTTAAAAGCTCAATTTTGTTTGTCATAGAGATGCCGTCTGCGGGACAGGCGAGAGCATTTATAACCCGGAACGGTATCCAAAATAGAATGAAGATTTGTTGAGGTATTCAAGGAAAAGTTCCGATGCATTTAAAAGGTTGAAAATGTTATTTGAAAGGATTTCTATGCTATAAAAACGCGATGAACGATTAAGATTAGATCCTATGAACTTTTAGGCGGTATTGAAAATAAAGAGTGATTATAAGTCGCCTTAAAATTTAGAAATTGTTAAAATAATTGCACTATATCATATTTATCTTTGAAGTTTATTGTGTAATATTATAATTTTAACAAGTAATGATATTTTAATTTCTTGCAAAACGACTTGCTAATAATTAAATTCTTTCATCTTATATTTTTATCTGTACATTTGCTGGATAGCTATTACATTCAAACCTTTTTTTTTTACTTTTTTTGTGCGGTATGATGGATTTTAAAAACCGCATAACTTTGAAACTTCTATATAAAATATATCCAAAATCGCATAAAAAAAGTTGAACGAAATGCTAATTATTTTGATTACAAACTATCATCGCTGTATGATCATTTTCGTTGCGATTTTCGATACGACTCAAAATCGCTCTCTTCTTCGGAAGATAGTATACCCAGTGTCAATGTCATCATTGTTCTGTGTAGATTTTCTTTTTCCAACAATATAATTCATAATTAGTAAAGATGTCACTATAGTCCCAAAATAAATAAAAAAATATCACAAAATGGCGACTGTTTAAAAAAATTCAGTCAAGTAATTTTTTGGCCATATTTTGTCACAGTTTTTTTTTTAAAATAGTTAAAAAAATAAATTTTGACATAAATTTGGTAGGAATAATAGAGGGTTTGTTTTACAGAGTCCCAAGTTATATTTTTTTTCCAATTTTCGGTTAGTGCTGATGATTTATTTCCTATTTTATCCAAAATATCTCAATACGTACTCTTTATGAAATAAAAAACCGCATAACTTCAAAATCGCACAAAAAGAGGTTTGGGTGTTTTTTTTTTTTTTTTAATTTTCAGCTGCATCAGGAAATCATTTATCTCTGCTTCCTGTAAAATATATTCTGAAAATACTGAAATTTTCTCAGCCAATTATACAATGCTATAATAGGGTTTTGTTTGCTATCATCGCTAATTTCTGCGGGTGACGCATTCTTTTCAATTCTTTATCGATTCGACAATTTGAAGAGGGCACTTCAAACGAAAAAGTCGCCAAACAGAAGCCATATTAAATTTCATCAAGATGTATACCGAAAAATCAAGTGGTTCAATTTCCAATTTTATGCTGAAAATGAAAAAAATGGGGAACGTTGTAGTGCTGTATGTGCTGTTTTTGGAATACTAATTTCGGAAAAGAATTCTTCTTCAGTTTTATCAATCACTCCGTATATTTCGTTATCAGCAATTTTGCCGCCTCCAACTCAATTAACTCCTCATGTATGAATTGATACAGTAAGAATTTAACTTCACCAATTCTTCCACGACGTTCCCATCAACTTCAATTTGAAACTGTACGATTGTTTTTGTCACCTCCTCAAACGTCTTATCATTTATGAAGTTCGTGACCTCTAACTCTAGATGTGGTATAAATTATTTTAGTTTATGCACGTTGGTGTCCCTTTTACCACTCACTAACATCAAATCCGAGCTAGATTCTACCCTCGAGGAGTCTGCTCCTTCGTTTACAACAGATCATAGAAAATGCCGCGAAAATCCCCAAAAGGACGATGTGGCCACAAGGTGTGTGTGTCCAATCGGTCCGCTTTTCGGATTGCTGACATGACGAATGAGCGCCTCACGATCGGACGTTATACATGAACATGTCTATAGAACGATTACGAACTCTTATTACAGAACGAAGTTGTCCGAAGAAGACTGAATCTTCAAATTGGAATTATCGTGAGGGTCGTCGGATAGCCTTGGCTGCGGGAAGACGTGCTTCATATGGTCAGATCGCACGACCACAGGATGAATAAAGAAGTTATCTAAGACGAGAGTCTTTCTATTCGATTAAGAGATAGATCTCCATCCGACCGCTCGGTTAGATAACGATTCGAAAGCAGAACGAACCCGCGTACGAGCGCGCGATAATTCGCACTCGGATAATCGAGAGTACACTGTATTTATTAACTCAAACCAAAATTAATATAACACCATTCCGATAAAACATCCACATCTGTATCATTAGCAACTTTGTTTGATACAAACGTAAATGAGCTTATAGCCATTTTTATTTTTGTATAATTTCGACCAGACATGTCAATTTCCGTACAAATTTCACAATGAAAAGATATACAAGAAAGCGAATCAGCTGTCAACGAATATTTTACTTCACAGTTGCTAGACTTAACGCATACGGCATTGATAAGTTGCCAAAAATTAGCAAGGTGTTTTGGATAGTAATGATACATAGTCGAAAAACATTTTTATACTGTGTAAAAATATACTATTTTTTTGAACTGTGTTCCTTGGAACATTTCGTGCGATGGCGGAACACTTTGAATGAAATATTCATCAAGAAGCAAGATCGTCTGCATCATCAGCTTGATGGCATTCACTGATACTTTCGATCTAGTCACATTTTCTCCATATTTGTCTAATGTGTGTGCTTTTTGGGCTGTGATATTTTTGTTTTTTAATTTAAAATGGCAAAGTCGCCATAATTAAATATATAAAATTAAGGCTTTTTAATCAGGGAAATTACTAAAATAAAGAAGATTTCTATGAGTACATTATACCATTAGAAGACACTAGGTGACTGAGACTTTGAAGGACAGGAAAAGACCGGGCCGCCCAAAATCTATTATAGATGTCGAGAATAATACCATCGCGTTACTTTTCAATTTAAAGGTTTCTTGGGATCTACTTCTAATATGATTCTTGAAGGAAATTCTATTTGTATATAAATATGTTTATGGTTTCTTTGCAGCACTCATTTTCAAAGACAATTTCGTTTTGTAATGAGATTTCGTAATCAGTCTGTAGACATGTTCAGGTAAGGCGTCCGATCACAAGGCGCTCATTATTCATGCAACGGTCCGAAAAGCGGACCGATTTGACACATAGACTTTGTGGCTACTCCGTCTTCGTATATTATTTTAAAATATAAAAGTATTATTTAACTTTTTTATGCGTAAGGCGCATGTTAAATACTTACCACAGGCGCTTCATACCCTCATTACGGCTCTGGTGTCTACAGTTTAGTTTGAAATCATATGGAATTTATGGATTACAGTGCTGAAGAAAACTAAATTAAACAAATTGAATAACCAAAAAAGACTGATCCAAATGAAGAAGAAACAAAATCAACGAATGAGTATGAAGATATGTATAATACAAATAACTATTTTATTGTGTATGTGATATTGGTCGGGAGCTTTCTCTAAATTTCAGAACAGTTCGACATTAAACTGAGATCCTGGACAGTAACTTGCAGGCCAACGTCAGCCAATTTGAGACAGTTGGCGACCCTACTTTCTATACGCTCACAATGGTTGTCCACAGAGTGAATGCTTACAAAAGAAAACTCTGAGGTTAATGTTTGAGTCGGATGCAATCAATGGACTGTTTGTAGTTGTTATGTGATAATGATCATTATAAATAATGAGGAAACCACATTCCAATAAAAACTTGAATAGTGATAGCAAACAATAAATCTATCATAAATGATAAGAATAAGAAATTTCTAGATTATAACATTCAACAACGAGTTTCATTTTGAAGTATCGGCATACAAACACTTTTAGAGTTTCAGATCAATCAAATATTTAAACATTTAATTTGTGACCAATTAATAGGACAGGGAGAATGATAAAAAACGTTTTTTCATGGTGATAAAACGAGATAAATTTGTGGTTAAATATACAACTAGCAATGAAATAAGATGACAGCATAGCGTCGAATCTATTCAGCAAAGTTTCAAAAGAAGTCTTTGTCTGACTGAATTGGGATACAGCAAGAAAGTCTCATTCAGAATACGCAACAGAGCTGAAAAACATAACTAGAATTTTTTAAAAGCGCTGTATAAATATGGGTTTAAGGATAAATCCAATTTAAATAATAATTTTTAAAAAAATCGACGATTACGTTTGATGAATACTGTGTAAACAGAGACATTACTATTACCATAAATGGTGGTGAATTAATACAATGATCTAAAGTGGTCTACGTGTTTGGAAGTATGGTCTGCGAGATCAGGGCAAATAATTGAATCGTTATGAAGCTGAGATCATGAGGAAAGTGTTTAGTGTGCAGAATTAATGTTTAAATATGTCAAAAGCCTCTATGTTAAACACGCTTGTTCTAAATTTAACATCAGTTTACCACATTATTTAAGAGCAGGTAAATAGCATTCTGTTCTAACTTAAAAATAGGAAAAAAATACCTAGTGGTATTTAAACAATTGTATAAATCGTTTGTCGCATACTGGAAAAATCTGGGTTTACTTGAAGCCCCACAAGGACCAAAAAGCGCAATATCTCACGGACAAGCAGAAGAAAATATGATCTAAAAGAGCACAAAAGACACCGAAGCATTTGCACACAAGCAGATAAAAAAAGGGATAAGAAGATATCATGTTATGAGAAAATAAGGAAATGCCCAGATCATTTCGGCTAAATTGTGGACATTTTAAAGACAAGTTTCGCTCGTGCAGTATACAGTCGTCATCAGGTTCAACGCCATCGACAGGGTCAAATGTGGTTATATCCGATATATATAATATTGTTTGATGACATCAATTAAATTGAAAAATCTATGGCCCTCCAGTCTTTTCGCGATATAATAATGGCGATATCAAAGTAATATAATTTTTGAGACTTTTCACAATCAATTTCTATCGAGACGCGGTGCAGGAAACGCACCGCGTCTCGATAGAATTTTTGCCACCTTAAGACGATGAGATTTTTAACTTATTTTATGCCGTTTTTTTATAAACAATTCTAAAGCTAAAAATCGATGAAATATATTTACGGCATGCTATTTTTATTCGGCCAAAAAATGAAGTCATACGAGCAAGCAATTTGGGTTCCCTGTGAATTGTCGCTAAGCGCATAAGAACAGTCCGTTATTACGAGTATGAATTGTTGTAGCTTGTACATGAATAATTAGTCATATTATTAGTCGATAAATTTGGATTAGCAATCTATGCAATCGTGCGATGTATGCGGGGAAGCTCTCCGTCTCTGTCTCCCGAACTGCGCTACGTTCTCTCTCTATCTCTGTCTGTCTCCGAGCTCAATGTACAAGAGTGCTCTTTCTGAATAGTGGAGGGGGGGTCCCAGGCCCTGGGATAGTACTCCTTTAGGGATTAACGTGCAAGACACTCTCTGTCTTCGAGCACAACGTGTATGAATCACTGAAATTCGGACACAACACTGTGTCTTCAATATCATGAAGATACACATGTTTGCATGAAAGCTAAAAAAAAAAATTAAAATGGCGTTGAAAGATTACATGAACGATAACAAAACTGGTCAATGATCAATTGAATATGGACGACGATTTATTTTTATTTAATATCGTCAATGGAGCTTGAAGACGACTCAATTGAAGAGTTTGTTTATGCGGAAACCAAAAAAAAAACTAAGCAATTTAAGAATATCTGAAGCTGGAACATAGTTTCAAGATCGTCAGAAGATTTAAGCGTCAAATTAAAAAAAGCGCTTAAGTAAAATCAATGGATCAATAGCATTGCATTGTGGAGAATCTATACGAATATATTTCATCCGATATTTGGAAAAAATGGACAAAGATTTGAGATGATTTGCGAACTGTTGCTAACTGCGAAGATGAACAATATGCAACTCTCTATTGTCCAGATACAAAACTGGTCCATTATTTGAAAGAAATATACTTGAGACAATGAGTTATTTATAGTAGTTTATATAGAAGCGAATGGCTTTGTAGGTAGCATACACCTGTCACTAGCATTATTAAAAACGTCTCTTGCCCGCGTTAATTGGGTTATTATATAGGGTTTTTTGCAAAATTGATCAATATTTGCATTACAAAAATAATGCAAGGGGTTTATCTGGTAATGGGTTGTAAATTATTTTCAATGTTACACCTGTTAAAATAATAATTTGATAATAACACAATCCCACCCGTACATTTGTCGGCATATTTTGCTTGTGAAGCATTTCGTTGAAGAATTTGCATTGAAAAAAATTAGAATGCATTTTATTTAGATGGTGCAAAAATATCCGGTTGAAACATGTTTAAATATTAACACGTGTCGTCCGGGCAATTTTACACTGCACTTTAAACCTAAGCCGTTGCAGAAGTAATCAGAAAAATTGAATTTGTATAATTATATAATTGTAGCTTAATAAAAAGTAGATTTCATCACTTTATACGATTTTTACCAACGATTATACAATTTTTAGATGCATATCAATATATTTATAAAGTTTTTAATTTTTCGCTAGTAATGTATTACTCCTTGATGACATAGATTCTTAACACGTCATCAGATTTCAACGAAAGTATGAGAATCATTGCAGCAAATTTGAATGACTGCAATGTTAGACGGTTAAATAGAAAATAGTTCTGTTTGTGAAAAAATATATGAACAATTGTACTTTAATGTATAAATTTTCATTTGGGATTTTAAGTTTATTATATTTGCTTTAGTTTTATGCGGTTTTCGCATTGACTGTGGTTTTACAACAACAACAAAAAAAACACCATGGACATTAAGAATTCGATGATTAAATAGTTTTCATGTTAAAAATATTCTTGATTTTTCACTTGAATTCTTATTAAATGGAGTCAATACTTGCAATTGATATATTTGGCTCGCATAAAAAAAGTCAAGGGGATGAAATCAAGCATACACTTTAGATATAAATCGTCTCCCATTTCATTGAATACTTTTTAAGTTTTTAGTTTAATGATATAAAAATATATGAATTTATCAAAAATGTTAGCAATATTAACATATTAATTGCGGAAAGCATATGTCGGCTGATTTTTATGAATTATGCTGTCTTTTGGTTAGGATCGGGTATAATGTATATAACTATTTTATTAAAAATTGAGAACATTCTATCCATATTTATATTTTTTCCCCAGTATAATTCTTCTTATTGTTGTGTTCTAACATTAATTATTTAATGTGAATCAACAAGATGTATTTATAAAATACAAAATATCCCGAAAGTGGTGTCTAGGGAAAAACACTTTATCCCAAATAAACATATCTGGGTCATAAATTATAAAGTGGAAGAATACAAAAAGGATGCAGATCATTGTAATGCTCCATAAAAATATTTTTTTATGCGTGGCTCTATTAAAATCCTTTCAGAAAATGGTGTCAGCAAAAAAAAACTTCATCTATTAGCTAACAAGACGCTAATAAAGCAAAAAAATCACGCTTCTCTGGTGACAGTTTTGAATCGATAAACACTTTAATTCAAAAAGTTTCAATATACACTCAAACCTCTTTTTGTGTAATTTCGAAGTTATGCGTTTTTTTACTTCAAGCTGTGTAGGAACCTTTTACATATAATCCTCTATTATTCCAACCAGATTTATGCCAAAATTATTTTTTTAACTATTTAAAAAAATTAAAACTGACAAAATAAGAACAAAAAAATTACTCGACTGAATGTTTTTAAACAATCGCCATTTTGTGATTTTTTTGAATTAGGGACTATAGTGACATCTTCACTAATTATGAATTATATTTTTGAGAGAATCTACATAGAATAATGATGATTTTGACCCTGAGTATACTATTACTTCCGAAGAAGTTCTTCTACTGTTTCTTTTTTGAGTCATATCGAAAATTATCATACAGCGATGATAGTTTATAATTAATTAAGACGTCCTTTAAATGTTACCAAAAATGTTATTTTTTATTGCCTTATTGTTATCCTGTTTTTTTATTGACTTTTTTTATGCGATTTTGGATATATTTTATACAGCTATTTCAAAGTTATGCGGTTTTTTAAATCCATGGAACGCATCTTCACTTTTTCTATGCAAGTCAGCTTTTTTTGTGCGCTTTTCCGCGGAACGCATCTACCGCACAAAAAAATGGTTTAAGTATATAAATATTTTGGTTATTTTAAAAGTAATGGCGTTTTATGCATATATACTATTTTCACGCCTGACGTCTAATGATTGCCCGCGTCAGGGAGCAGACGCGGATGAAGTAGCCTCGCAGTTAATGTGTTAACTACGTTGTTTATTGTTGGTATTTTTATCGATTACCTCATAACGTCCACTGTCTCGCCCGTTTAAGATATCGATTTCGTTTCGATGGGTCGCCTGTCTCACTCGTTTGAGACATCAATTTTTCCGATGTTGTTTCGATGGGTTCTGGTTTTGTAATTTTTTTATATAGCTTTTTCCATTCATGGGACCCCATTACCAATCATTATTGATATGATTCTTCACGGCGTTTTTAAAAATATAGTCGCCAGTCACACCTCCTGTAGATTTGAACCTAAGATGATTGAGTTACGATTAGCGTTAATTGATGAAAGATGTTTCTATTGTATCGTTATAAACGTATCACAAGTGTTAGAATATGGAAAAGAGCTAGAGTAGAGTAGTTTGGCAGGGGCCGGGGTTGAAATCTAGTGAAAATTCAATATAATTAAGTCATATTGTCAAAGTAGTTTTTTAAAATTTCTATAAATTAATAAAATAAACAATCATTTATAAGTGTTGCCAGACTATTTACTGCTTGTTAAGATAGTACCAGACTGGTTCAAATTTGCTGAAACCAACCAGAAAATTATGTCATTTAGTTAAAGTTGGAATTCTTTTTTTAATAATCTGTACTTTATGCTAAAATGATAATGAAGTCAAGAATGGTGTTGGCAATAATATGCGACATATTGATATCAGGAAATTGCACCAACATCTAGGAGGTCCTTTATCAGCAGCGTTACCTGCGATTCTATTCGTTGACAGGCTGCGATTATAATGTAGGCAAAAAACGCCCTTTCAAAATGCTAAAAACGTCTCAAAATTATTAGGAAGCATTTGCAAGAGTAGGCGATTTAGTGACAACAGATACACGCACTGAATTGTTTTCGATATTGGAAAAGTTTGTCTGCCAGCTATATGGTGTTAGAAATATCATCGAAGTTGATAAAGCAAAATTTCAAATATTTTCAAACACTTACCGATCTAAAACCATAAATAAACCTTTCGAACTAAAATTGAAAAAATATGACGCGTCGAGTCTACCACCTTGCCAAACTGAACTACATCAGCATTTACTACGGGCACAGTACATTACCAGTGCGTGGCGAAATGCACATTTAAAAAAACCAACACCATTACACCCACATGATTGTGGTTGGACGAATAATAATGGAAATACGACTTCGTATGGCTTGCTGGACAACAGTTACCATTGGGTGAAATTGTACTACAGAAATTTTCTGATATCAATTTATCGCAAATCGCACCAACACCATTCTCGATCCCTATATTTGAGCAGCTATCTGCATGTTCGTGATTTTCCCAAGATAATGTGTCTTGTCGAGTTTTAACAACTTTATCTCTGTCAACCTCGAATCGGTAACAATGTTTATAAAAAGGTATTAAAAACAAATTCCAACTGACTTAATTATGTTGAATTTTCACTAGATTTCAACCCCGGCCCCTGCCAAACCCAACGGCACTCAGTCACCAGACTGTCATAATCATAGTCCAGAAACACGCCAAAACACAACAATTAACCCGTCTGTCAATAAGATGGTCTCTTCATTGAACATTGGATTTTATTAATTGATGGGTTTTACAGAATTTAGAGTTAAAAATTAATTAAAAAATGTTCGTTTTTATTTATGTTCCATAAGGATTTTTTTATTCTTTCGCTCTATAAGATATTTTATCATATTTCCCATGTTTGTCTGTATTTTTATCTTTGTAGTAAGAAAACATTTCTCGTCATGTTTGGAAAAACCCTTGTAAAAAGTATGATTTTTTTTACCTGTGTTACAGAAAATGTTTTTACACTAAATGTCTGTAAAATCCAGATGGTGTGTCTATGATTCAGGAAATGGATATCTTTGTAAAGGTATCCTGTTTAGAGGAAAATAAGAAGAAGACCAGGGAGCAGTCAACTTAGGTGAAAAAGTGCTACTGGAATTAACTGATAAGTACAAAGAAAGAAGGAAGACGGTTATTATTGACAAATATTTCATAATTTTTTATAACTTGGACAAACTACATCAGGTAGGATTGGCTTTTATTATGACTATCCGCCGGTATGTTAGAAATGCGAGAAGCCAGTTTATCAGGAGTAGGGAATCCAATCCCGAGCCAAAATTTCGATCTCGGGATTTCGGGATTGCATTAGACTACCCCGGGATCAGTCCCGAGATCCGGATTTTCAATAGTTTAGTCAAAATTATATTGATAAATTTGATCAAAAATTACTAATAAGTCCATTTGTTTAATATAAAAAATAACTTGAAGGTGAAAGAATTTTATTTATTTAAAGATTAAAAATACAATTCAAAAATAAATAAATAAAACACGAAAAAAAAATTCTATTTCATATCGATATTCCCATTATTAGAGTCGAAGTGTAGTAAATACATCACCGATAGGGAAAGGTTAATATAACAATTTGAAAAACATATATGTACTGTATACATAGATTAGACAGTTACTGCCCCTGGGCGTCATCTAAGCTCGTCAATTAGTAGTTACGCCACTGTTTCCAAGCGCCCAGATTTTGGTGAGAATTTTTCGGAATTACGTTTACTACTCATGAGCACCTAAAACTGTCCGGGACCCTAGCCATAATTGAATCATATTGATGTGTCTGATGTCTATTTCCAGCAAGACACTACACTACACAACATTACAAAATACAAAAATATTATTAAGCTCAGAATAACAAAAAAAACTCATTTCCATACAAAATGAATGAGGGTCCAGCCAGGTCACTTTCATTAACGGGAGATAATAGAAACATTCATTGACAGAAGGGTTAATATGATCCACATATGTTTGATGATCCTTAATTTATGCTGCCAGCTCTCAGTCTATTATTTTTTTTAACATAGCAACCGTCAAGTAACCTGCTGATTTTTGTTTGTTTTTATTTTTTAAAGACCGTTTACGAATAAATATAAGTGTATCTAATCTAAAAATAAAAATAAGATTTAAAATATCAACTGTAAAAGATTATTGTGGACGTTTGTACAAGTTTCCCGGACACAATGTGTTAAGATGAGTCATCATCAAGGGCGGCAACTTTCTCGCCGTGAATAAGTTCGAGATAAAAAATAACTTTCGTGGTCGAAAACAAAATTTTCTTCGGCCATGTACGATGCATACGAAATGCGCAATGTTTTCTCTAGTGAAATTATTTAGATTTTGACATCAATCTGTATATATATTTTTATAGTAGTGTTTTTCTTTCCAACTTAAATATTCCCGGCAGCAGATGAATCATCCTCACAGGTTATTTCAATATCCGATACTTTTCTCATATAAATACTCGCACGCGTCTGCACTGGATTCAAATATATATACATATATATAAAATTGTCAAAAATGAAATCGAAAGTAATTAATGACAGTCAGTTTTGTTGATTCACAGCTGATTTAAAATATCGCAATGAATCAAATTCGAAAGTCGAGAAAATAAGTCCGCTGGGATGAAGCGCGCCGCTCGAATGATGCTCGGGGCATCTCTCTTAATGTTTTAAAACAAAAATGTCAGAAGGAAACATTTGAACTCACCATACGAAACGAAAACAACCAAACCCACCCACGATACCGGCTCGACTAACAGACGAATTCGGTCAATTACCCGAAGTTTATCTGTCCTTATACGAGTGTGGCCACACCTACCGAAAAAATCCCGAAAACTGTTTTCGCGGCGCTGCCCGTAGAAAACAATGCGATGTGTTGCACGCAATAAAAAATAAACGTCTGCGTATTTAATTTCCAATACATTGATATAATTTAATTTATAACACTATAAATTAAATGAAAATAAAATTAAATGCCATTGAGCGAAACCAATAGAGGAAAAATATGAACATAGATTAAATATAATTTTAATCGAGAATATTCAACAAAACAATATAATTTGAAAAAATTAATTTCAATAAATTAATGATTACATTTAGTATTTAACATTTACATTCGGAAATCGAGTATGGAATGCTCTAGATATCGAGATTTGAATATTAATCAAAATACTTGAAATCATTATCAGTGACATACTTCGTTAAGATCAGAATGAAAACAATATAAAATTGAGCACAACTTAGATGTGTGTCACATCCATGTATATCGCTTTTAATTTGAGTACATTCATATTTAAAAAAATATCAACTATATTGCTGTATAAAACCAAAATTCGAAGCAATTTGTATGAATTGACTTTGTGAAAAATTAAACAATTTAAATATTTTCCATGAATGGAAAAAGTGATAGGTGAAAATATTTTTGACGTAACATTTAAAGAATTTTAAATATATATTGATGTAATCTTAAAATCAAACGGACTGCCTGAAAACATTTGGAATTTAGCTGATCATAAAAAGAGCATACATAAATATATACTATTTTTTAATACGTTTAAAATGAATGCAAATCTTTTTTTTTTCAAATACGGCCTGCTTCCGTCGTCACAATAAAGTTAAAAACATCTGATTTTTATCTTTTAAAAAACGTGAAAAACGAAATTCAGGTAGCTTATGTGATTTATTGCTTATCATATCGTACATTGAACAAACCATTAGATATATCACCCACGGGTTGACAGAGCATCAGAACGCAGTCTTGGAATTGGATCACAAATCCACAGTACTTGAAAATGTTATGAAGAATAATCATCATATCAATTTTGATGCTACAAAAACCATAGCAACCGTTGAAAATTTCGACATCAGAATTGCGATAGAAATGATGAAAATCGAAAAACGAAGAAACTCCGCATTCAATGAACGAGACCACGGCACTAGCATTCCCAGAACTTGACAAACAATTTTATTGGTACGTATATAAATTTGAATATACGGAGGATGCTCACAAGGAGCATCACCAAAGCGCCGACAGTTATTTTGCGTCCATGACTCGAAATATCGGGTAGATTTTTCAGTGTAATTAAAATATATAAAATCATTCCAATAAACTGAATTAAAATACATACACTTTATATCTTTAAGTATGGCATTGTAATGCATGCCGGATATTCGCTAGTAGGTAATAAAAGCGAAACGGCGCATGCGTGTAGCGTATCTATGATGTATGCAACGGATACGGACACACTATAAACGATTCTCTTTCCGACTAACTGCCGCTGGATATTAAATTTTTCATGACGCTCAGATCATTTTGCCCTATCGCGTCTATATAAGTTTCACTTTACAAATTACGCATTTACGATATATTTATATTATGAAACTTGGCTGTCTTGTTTTACTTTTTCATTAAAGTTGTTTTTAATTATGAATTGTTTTCATGATATTATTATACATTCGGGCGTTGTTGCATGCATGTGGGCAGAATTCGAATTGACGATAGTGCGGGAAAGTGGAATATATGTAAGTATTCGGGAATGAAGTAAAACTCCTCGGAAGCCTTTGAAATGGGGTGATTTTTTAACATTGGTCACACTGAGGAGTTTGACGCAGGTGAGTCTCGAATGTTCTCGAAGTTTAAATGTATATAGGGAAGTGGTGGCGCGCGGGGCCGCAGTCGCGCTCGCAGCGTCAGTCAGTGAGCGTCCGTAAGCGGAGAGTGTCGCGTGTGTGTGTGTGTCTTGTGCTTGCGTTCGCATACGTCTAGTGTCGTGTGGCGCGTCGCCTGTCGTCTGCCGCTCGTCGTTGTCTGCTCCCTGCTCGCGCCCCCCGCGCTTCCGCAGGTAACTCTTCGCCCCCGACTTAAAAATAGCCAGTGCGTACTTCTCTTTTGGCCTCTGACCAATTTCGATCCCGCCTAAAAATACCCGCCCCGTGCCCGCCTATACGTGACCCGTACGCGAACTCTCTGGAACCTCACCTCCGTGTCCCCATGGAAAGCTGATCCTTCACTCGCCACTCTTCAGCTGTCATCGGACAGGGTTAGCCCCTTCTCGAATCATATTCTCGAGAATATTCTTGTAGTAATCGATGTCAAAACGTACATGACATATAAGTGCTCCATTTACTTTCCATCAGAAGGAATAGTTTCTTCATATAGTGGTAAATTCTTGTATAACGACTAGTATGTTCCACAGCATGATAGAATTTGTAGACGTCAACCGTGTCAATTAACAGTCCTCCTTATAAGAAAAACTTTATAGACATCCTTAAAATCTGTCATTTTGTTCTCATTTTCCTATGACAATCAGCTGTCTCCACCACATTATAGTTTAATTTCGATTCTTATAGTGTAGCATGTGTATTTATATACAATTGTTGTTTATTATTGTGCCAAGTGGTCATAATAAGTGAGATCAGTGTCCAAAAAGTAAAATTTAAAACTTTTCAGACTCGATTATAAACCTCGTTCCTTTAAATCATTACATAACTTCATCATCATAATTTACTTGCAATTTAAAAATGTTTTTTTTTTTGTTCACAGTTAAATCATGGGAAAAGACTATTATCAAATTCTGGGCATATCCAAAAATGCCACAGACGACGACATCAAGAAAGCATACAGGAAGCTCGCCCTCAAATATCATCCGGACAAAAACAAGACCCCCGGTGCGGAGGAGCGATTTAAAGAAGTCGCCGAAGCCTATGAAATTCTATCAAATAAGAAAAAGAGAGAGATCTACGACACGCAAGGTGAAGAAGGACTGAAAGGTGGCTTCGGCGGCGGCGGAGGAGGCGGCCCCAACACCGAATTCTCCTACACGTTCCACGGAGACCCGCGAGCCACCTTCGCGCAGTTCTTCGGAAGCAGCAGTCCGTTTCAATCGTTCTTCAATCTAAACGGCGGCAATTCGGACCGCCTGTTCAGCGATTTCGACGACGATATGGACGTCGATATGGATCCGTTCGGCAATATGGGCCTCGGCGCCCGTCCCGGCGGCGCGTTCAGATCGCACTCGTTCAACGTCCACGGCCTGCCGAATCGCAAAGATAAGATGCAAGATCCGCCCATCGAACACGATCTGTACGTCTCGCTGGAGGAGATAGCGAAAGGCAGCGTCAAGAAGATGAAGATTTCCCGAAGAGTCGTGCAATCGGACGGAACGGCGAGCAAAGAGGACAAAGTGCTCACCATTCACATAAGGCCCGGTTGGAAGGCGGGCACTAAGATTACATTCCAAAAGGAAGGCGACCAAGGAAGGAACAAAATACCCGCAGACATTGTTTTCATAATAAGAGACAAACCGCATCAGACGTTCAAACGAGAGGGCAGCGACATCAGATACATTGCCAAAATCACACTCAGAGAGGTAATTTAATATTTCATATTAAATGCATTTATCTATCGAAAAAATTTAACAAAGTGGGTCAATGGCGTCCTATTTTTGAATTATTTTGGTCGCGGTATTTTCGGTCGGTAATATTTTGACACTGCCGGGTTTTTACCATTTTGTACATGTCAAAGCGGCGCAGTTGTCCTTGTTTTTTTACAGGTTTATCATAGGCGACGACATATGGTCGTCGGCGCCCAAATAGGGACGTACCGTGCTATTCATTATGTTTCTACTTTCAATGTCATATTTAATATGCGACGATATACAACGTGCTTCTTTTGACCTGGCCGTGCTAACTTTTCGTTTTGTTCTAGGCCCTCTGCGGGACGATACTGCAGGTTCCGACGATGGCGCAGGAGAAGTTGACCGTGTACTTATTGAACGAGATAATCAAACCGACTACGGTGAAGAGGTTTCCGGGACTCGGTCTGCCTTTCCCGAAGGAGACGTCGAAGAAGGGAGATCTCCTAGTATCGTTCGACATCAAGTTCCCCGAATCGTTAAGTGAAAGTGTAAAAGAAATCCTCAGCGACACGTTGAAGTAGCGATAGAATCGCCGTGATCAAACGTGAACTGGATGTTGAAGTTTATTACTTTGTACGTTTTAGTACAATGCTTTTTGTGACCGAAGTGTGACTGTTCTAGTATTATTATAAATTGTGCGAATTTATTTTCTAACTTTACTGTACATATTAAATTATAAGTTAGCGAGGATCTGAAGGAATTATGGTTTCTTCTTTTGCCGTTATCATCGACGGCGATCATCGAGCACATTTGATGTTGTGAAAGTGATATAAAAGCGGCTAAAATTAGAGTTTATAACGTTAGGACGATGCACATATTATTTTTTTGATCGTCGTCGGCTTATTTTTGAGAGTCTAATATGCATAATTGAATGGAATGTCTTTGAAGTCTACTGCTGTAAATTAATCTTTTTTTAACATGTATATATAAATAGTTCCTTCGTCTAGTCTGCTTATGTTTGAAATATTTCTTGTATGAAACTTGTGAAATATACATATGGAATAATGAAAGCGTTACCTTGCCATAATTCACGCGATTTTGAAACGTGAATGATTTACTTTGTTGATATTTCATTCGCGGTTTCGTCGATGCTCGTACATTATAGTTTTGCCAATAGCGGAACGATACGCATCTCATTCAGTCGAATTAATTATGTAATAATTCAATTTGTTAAGATAAAGCTTATTCTTAATAGTGGTATCGCTGTAATGAACGAGTAGCGTTGTTCTCGTCGTGGAAAGACGGCGAAAGAAAAATACGATTATTCCTCGTGGACGGGACAATTTGCCGTGTCGATCGAATACTTCAATGGACATTTGCAGTGCATAAAATTTAATTTATTTATATACAAATATAAAATATGTACCATAATACTGAAGCACAACGCATGTAAAATAATGTAAATGCAAATTTATATTAATTAAATAATTTCTATTTAAATATTAACAAGAGTTTCATTTGCTCGTTTGATTGTAGTTATGGGTTTTTAATCATTGTGGTGATATTTATTATTATGTATTATGGTTTACGTTGTACGCTTTTTTGTTTGAATATTTATGGACGCGTTATTACATCATTGGAGCGTTATGTTTAGGAACATAGTTAATGCAGGCAAATTGACGACCTTCAATTGATAATATTGAAGAGTTGAAAATAATTTTGGCTAGTTCTCAACGGTGTAAACATTCTGGTGTTGTAAATATAGATGGAAATTGTCCCGCTTTTGATGCACAGCATGAAAGGTACGAAATGGCGTGCTTTTATTTGTATTTTTTGCAAATGCTCGGAGTCTGTTCCGATGGTTTCAAGGTTGGACAATGTGTGCGTCTATTTATCATCGTTATTGTTGACCTCGTCTGTTCCGTCAAATTGTCATGCATTAACCTTTTAGTCATGATGTCTCGAGACAGTTCTCACTTAGGTGAAAACTCATTGTTGTGAAAATCATGTTCATCGATCAGCTGATTTTGTTGGTCGCTGAAGTTGGGCTCTGAGCTGAATGGCCTCACGTCTAGGGGATTTTTATTAATTTACGCCGCAGCTTAGGAATCGGTTGTATTATCCTGTGATTTCGAATCCAGGGAATGTTGACAAGTCAACATGGATGTAGTGGGAGAGGTGACGTCTGCTCTTGTAACGTGTGTGCGTCCATATGTATATATAGTCTCTTCCGTCTCGCTCTTTCATAGCGAGTTAGAGCAAGACGGCGCCAGCATCAGCTCGCACGCTACTATTTTTGGAGTTGTAGCTGAGATGCCTCTGCATATGCTCGCCAAACTGTCTGTTTGTCAGTGAGTGTAAACCCATTTTTTTTTTTACCAAATATCCATACAATAGCGTCCATTTAATAGGCGTATATGCTAGAGAATGCTGCCGAGTATAGATCTTCCAGCAGGAATAATTTCAAATTTTACTCTGGAATACCCAAAAAAAAAAAAAAACAAATTTAAAAATGGTCAAGACTTTTTTTCTATTTTTTTTTAAATGGAAATAGTTGTGTCATTGGTTTTGGAGACGTTATTTTTTTTGCTCTGAGCTAATGACCCAATTTTACTTGCAGTCCCTGACACACTAGCTCCTCGGCCAAAATTGCATTCGTAGAATGCTGACCAACTTTCTTCACTTCCTAGAATGGGGAGCATCGTTTAAAAGCATCGAAATATTTATGAATCCACGGACACGACTACTCCCGACATTTTTGCTTTCGAATGAAACAATAATGTCGCAATATGCAATGGAGCAAAGTATGCGCACGTATAAAAAAGACGCTGTTAAAACTAGCTGGCCGGAAAGGCGTAAAAATTCAAAAAAAAAGTAAATGGATCAATTAACACGTCAACAACGGGCAATATATTATATTTGAATTGTTTGTGTTTTATTTTTTGCAGAACTATTGTTGAACATTATTTTTGTGCAATAGCTTTTTTATATTAAGGGTAAAATGTCCAGATTCGAATTTAACGAAACTCACTCTCATCAGAAAAATGAATAGGATGGGTGTTATTGGATAGAATGGGTACCGCGCGTCTTGAGCGAATACAACATGAAAAAAAGTTAGCCTCTGAGGGAGCATTTATCCCCGAAAATGTCGCAAAAAGCCCTAAAAGAGACCGAGTGGCCACAAGGCCTGTATGTCCAACCGGTCCGCTTTTCAGACTGTTGATATGACGAATAAACGTCTCGCAATCGGACGCCATACCTGAACATGTCTACAGAATGATTACGAACTCTCATTACAAAACGAAGCTACCGGCTGGATCGGCCCAATGTTTAAGCGAAGACGAAGAAAAGAGGAATTAGACAACTCGGAATCAAAAAGTCAATCAGTGTTGATTCATGAATAGTGGAATGGTCAAGATAAATGAAAACCATGTGCAACTCTTGACTTTTTCGGTGTTTTACGTCCCAAGCCCAGTTGCGCCCGTGGCGGGCGCCTGCTTTGCCACCCCCTTGTTACGATCCTGTTCTTGATAACATAAAAAATAGTTCGGATTGATTATAAAAATGTTATTTTGTGCATATGGTGGAATAGCGTATTTATAAGCGAAAGTCATCAACATCTTCCTTATTTACCGGACCTTGTCTCAAGGAATCTTCACCTTTTGGGTTCATCGAGCACAACTTGAGAGTTTGAGTAAAGAAATTATGTTTGTGATGAGGAAGATTCTTCCTCGTTTGACGTTTTTTGGCGAATGAGTCGTTTTGTTGGATAGGTAGTTGTCGATAGCAAGACATTGGATCGATGACACTTCGTCTTGCCTTTGGTCTTCTATCAAAATTTAAATCATTTTGTATAAACTAATCCATAATTTCTGTTATAGTGGCTGTAATTCTTTTCAGAAAATCCTTTGAAAGTTCCTTGTTAGTTCTACAGAAACGCAAATCTTCGCGTGTATGTTGTCCTACTAATAATTCTATTTTATCCTGTGCTTTTATATTCAATCCTGTTTCATTAGTTAGCTTGACAATTTCGTCAACATCGTTACTCAAACTTGTCTACGGCATCCATGATGTTATAGTTTTTCCAAATATTACCCAATATCGCATAATAAGTGAAGCGTAGTTCCTCCGCAGTTAAAGTGTTAAGGATAATATGACAAACGGAATGCATCTTTGTCGCTACAGCATTGGTTATTTAAAGCTGATCAATGATTCAGAAATTGAAAAGAAAGGCATTGATATGCTGAAAGATTTTTCAGTTGGAACGTAATCCGCTGGCTGTGATCACTGCTCCTCTCAATATCAGTGAGATGCTAAAATTTTTGCGATGTATGAAATTAAATTGGCGTGGGAAGATAGGAAGTACCGCTAGACCAGGGGTCGGCAACCTGCGGCTCGCGAGCCACATGCGGCTCTTTGGATGTGAAGCTGCGGCTCTTTAGTTCCATACGCAAATAACGAAATTTTCTACTTGAATAACCATGCAAAACCATCGCTCCCATTGAATTAGTTTGCCCAATTATTTGTTATTGAAGTACAAGTTAGTGTTGTAAGTAAATTTGAAATTGTTTTAATTTTTTTCTTTTTTTCCGTGGGAGGGGAATCTTCGCAAGATACCCATTCTGGGTAGTGTGAGATTAACGATTAACTCGTTCCTGCTCACGAAACCTTGTCCTTCTCTGCCCCTCGGTATTATTTTACACATTGCTTCAGGAGGTCAGGTAGTCTGGCCTTAGATTGGCCCTATTCTAGTGTTGGAGAGGCGCTCTGCGTCTCCAGTTCCTCCTTCCAGTCTTCCAGTTCTTCTTGCTTCCTATCATACTGTGGACTGACGTTGAGTTTGGCTACTCCGAGTGCTTCTCCGAGACTCAACAGAGTCTTGGAGTTTGAGAGGCCCCTCTCACCGCGGCAGTATGGCTTCCGCCCGGGACGCTCGACAGTGGACGCCATTTATGACGTCCTTCAGGCGGCGAAACGGTCGGAAAGCAAGTACGTCGCGGTGATCTTTCTGGACGTCGCGGGAGCGTTCGATAACGCGTGGTGGGACATGATTCTCGTCAAGCTGCATGAGAAAAGGATTCCGTCCAACGTGTTGGCCCTGATACGGTCATACTTTTCAAACCGCTACGTCATCGCCGAAGCCGGGGATGAGATAATCGCCAGAAAGCTTAGCATGGGCTGCCCACAGGGCTCGGTCCTTGGACCGGTCCTGTGGAACGTCCTGCTCGACGACATCTTCGGGCTGATCCTCCCAGCGGGGTGTGAGTTGTTTGCGTACGCTGACGACCTCACGCTGCTGGTCGAGGCCGGCTCGAGATCGCAAATCGAGGCAAAAGCAAACTGCGCCCTTGAGATGATAAGCGACTAGAGTCGCATGAACAAATTAACGTTCTCGGCCTCCAAGTCGCAAGGACTCATGCTCAGGGGTCGGCTTAAGCGATCCCCTCGGCCTCGAATGGGCGGTGACGTGGTCAAGTTTGTGAACTCGGCCCCCTATCTGGGCATCACTCTGGATGACTCCTGCGGCTTCGTGATTCACGCCCGCCGCGCGGTAGAAAAAGCGGCGAATGCCTTTGGTAGACTGTCGAGGATTGCGGCGAGCGATTGGGGTATCAGAGGCCGCCCCCTGTTGACTGCGTACAAGGGTATCTTCCTTAGTATTTCAGCGTACGCAGCGGGAGCATGGGCGCACAGGGTCGGCATCCAGCTGGTGAAGCAGATTCTGCTACGAGGCCAGAGGTCGGCTTTGATACTTCTATCGAAGGCGTACCGTACGGCCTCGACTGACTGTCTGCCGGTGCTGGCGGGCGTCATGCCCCTGGATTTGGAAATCCAATGTCGAGCGGCGAGGTTCCTCGCAGAAAACGGTGAGACCCCGGAAATCGGTGGCAGAAGCATCCCGATCGACGCAGGTTCCTCTGACGCGCTCGGCGATCTTCGTCGACGCGCGAAAGAGGCTTCGTTAGTTAGCTGGCAGGAGAGGTGGTCCGAGTCTACTTCCGGCCGCCACCTCTCAAAGTTCTTCCCCTCGGTTAGAAACCGCCTGCGTTGCCGCTGGGTCGTTCCAGATTTCTGGACGTCCCAGTTCCTCACAGGGCACGGGCGCTTTAGGGCTTCGTTGTATAGGTTCAAACTATCCCCGGTTTCGGAGTGTCCATGCGGCGATCCGGACATGGACGCAGACCACGTTCTGTGGACATGTCCGGGCATGGCGTCCGATCGCGAGGCGCTCTTTCGTAGTGTCAGCGGCCCGAAAGTCGGGCCGGTTGGGCACACAGACCTGGTGGCCACTCCCTCCTCGTTCAGGGCTTTCAGGGTATTCTGTAGCATTTTTGGACAAAAATGCGTTCCTGGGGGCTACTATGATCCCATCGATCATGATAGCACCCCCAGCGGCTAGCTCAATCAGGTGGCTCGCGCCAAGAGCGTCGCGAGCGAGACTAGGCAACCCCCCCCCTCTCCCATAATGTATATATATATATATCTATTATACTTCTTTCTTTTATTTATTTATTTTTATTTTTTTAAATTTTATTTATTCATTTATTTATTTATTTTATTATTATTATCTTATTTTTTTCTTTTTCAATATCTATGTATATATTTTAGTTAGGTCTAATTGATAAATTCAAGTACCTAGCTAGCTTCCCCCCGCGCTTAGAGCGTAAGTGGCCATCGGTGTTGAGAAAGAGTGGGTCCTCGCAGACAGTATAATTTCAGGTTTTGCACCTTGGGTGCACTTTTGTTGAGCGGGCTGGCATGGTCCCGAATAGCGGGACCAATAAACAGCTCGGGTAAGAGGTGGGTCACTGTCTACCCCGAGTGCTTGTTTCAGTAGTTTTCTCTGGAGTGCCCAAGCCTCACAGCCAATGATGGTGTGCTCTACGTCGTCGACCTCCGCTTGGCAGTGGTGGCATGTTGCGGATGGTTCTTTGTCAATCCGCTTCAGGTACGCACCAAAGCATCCGTGCCCAGTGAGCACCTGAGTCAAGCGGTAGGTTGTTTCACCGTGTCCCCCGGCCCTCCACCGACGTATGACCGGGATAAGTCGATGGGTCCATCTTCTTTTGCTGAACTGATCCCATCACTGTTGCCAGGCTTCCCTCAGTTTCTGGTCATGTTCGTTGCGATTTTTAGGATATTCGTAGTCCAAGGTTCTCTTCTTTGCTTGAAGGTCCAGCGGGGGCATTCCAACAATCACAAGCACAGCGACACTGTCTCGGAGCTGCGGTGACTCGGAGCGCTCCTTGTCGCTGGTCCCTAGCGAGCTTCTTTCTATTGGTGTCGCGTCTGAGCGTCTCGTGCCATATCGGGGTTCCGTAAAAAAGGATCGAGTGTATTACCTCGTTTATGGTACGTCTTCTGCACGGCTTTGGCCTTCCAATGTTGGGCATGAGCCTTCCAAACTTTTGCACCTTCTCTGATGTTTCTTCCATGTGTTTGCTAAAGGTCAACTTGTTATCCATGAGGATCCCGAAGTATCTCAGCGTTTTGCTGTATTCCACCTCGTGTTCTCCAATAACAAGCTGCTCGACCCTCGGTCTTCTCCGTCTGCTGCATATCATTGCCTCCGTTTTCTCGGCCGCCAGCTGCAGGCGATTATCCCACATCCACGCTCGAATTCTGGCGAGGGCTTTGTTGCCCGTCGCCTCCACTTCCTATGGATATTGAGCCGTCACCAGTAGCGCGAAGTCGTCCGCGAAGGCAATGAGTTCTGCTCCTGCAGGTAGTGCCATGTTTAGAACACTGTTGTAGAGTACGTCCCAGAGGGTTGGTCCCAGAACGGACCCCTGCGGGACGCCCATCTCCAGTCTTCTCGTCAGGTCCGTTTCATTGTGATGGACATATCGGTCTTTGAAATAATCGCTTATGAGGTCGAGTGCATACTGTGGAATTTCATTTTTTTCCTCCAGGGCTCCAACGCTATTGAAAGTGTTTTTTTTGTTGGCAAGAATTTTTTTTGTGGCTCTTTAAACACTTTGAAATTTGTAAATTGTAATTTTTGGCTCTTCCGACTCAAAAGGTTGCCGACCCCTGCGCTAGACGAAAAAGGTGGAGGACTTTATGGAGCACGACTATGAACTCGCTCGTGGCCATGATGCCCACTATCACACATTATTAAAGCAGAACCATGAAGTGTCAACGATGTATGATTTTATTGTTCTTTTATGGCCATGGTCGGATGGGTGCCTGTGCATGATTTTCACAACCGGAACAATGCGAAATTAATTGGATATTCAAAGAACATTCGACTGTGCTTGACTGTCAAATACCATCGGAAGTTCATACCAAATTGGTTGCTAAAAAAATGGATTGAGTGTTTGCAGACAGCATTCATAGCCTGGCAAAGAAGTCCTCGAGCCATTTCAAAAAAGTAAGAAGCATTCAAAGCATGGTTGCTGTTGGAATTGCTCGGATGGACGAAGCCACGGCAAGAAAGAGAGCTATTGAAATTTTATACTCCTATAAAAAATACAAGGAAGACGCGGTGTTGGAAAAGACATATCGTATGGATGAAAAACTTGCATGACTGGTTTCACTGCAATACACAATCGTTGTTCAGAGCTGCCACCTTCAAGATCAAGGTACCACGGTTTCCAATCCCCGAAGAGGAGCTATTAGGGCATTCCAAATGAAAGGTCGGAATTTCAGTTATTCAAAGATCTACCATAATTGAGAAAGATTCTATCCGATATTTTACTGATTGGAATTTGACATTGATTTATTTAATAAAACGTCTATCATCATCTCGCTTCAATAGGAAATGTTTAAAAGGTGGATATCCTGATGAAAAATGGATTTTAAACGACAAAAAAATCACCAGGATACTCCACAAACATTTCAATGCTCCTGGTTGCTATATGTTCATGTCTCAATATTTATTGCTTTATTGAAATTCTTGCAGAATCAACGATACACGAAACCCTCGAGGATGACTCGCAAAACGTCTGCATTGCGCGAAGGGTTCAAACAATTAGATGCGATCGAATTCGGAATTCAACGCGCGTTTGAATTGTTCGAGTCAATTCGATAATATTCCATGACATTCGATGCATCATTCCAATGAACATGATGCAAATTAACCCATTAAATGACGCAATTCGACATGAGTAACGTCCCAAAGCCTCGTTTTAAAAAGACGATCGTGTACTTGATTCAATGGATTTTGTATTAAATACGTCTACGATAATTAAACCACAATAAATATTTGGAATGTTTTATGTCTCTACTTGGTCTTTATTCGTCCTTTATCATTTCGCATCCTTGTAAAACCACATATTTAAAAAAAGAATAATTTAGTCGTCATTGTGATCTATATAGTTGTTTGGGTAGATCACATATCGATCCAAGTTCGTCGTTCGCAATGATCATCCTATTTTTATAAGAACGACCTCCAAGAGCGTCGAAAAGTTCAACGTGATTCGGGAAGAATTGTTTTTGTGTTTCTATTCAGGGACATACAAGCGGGAAAGTATATATGAAGCCTTGACCCAAACAAGGATGGGATGCCAAACCCGAAAATGATGACAAAATAGAATTTATTTATATCCACGATTGAGCATAATAAGATTTGGCATTCGCGATTCAAAACTATTTACGTCTTTTGCATGAAATATTGGATCTAATCCATATTTTCGTGGACTTTTAAGATCAGGACGAGGATAATGTCTATGGATATCAGTAAATACGAATTGCTACATTGGTATAATCTTTTTTTCAGATGTATATGAAGATACATGTAAGAGCTATGGGTCCAAAATATTCGTAAAATCAATCAATCAAATAACGAATATGAAATATGGTTGTTTGGCATATTGACCGCCATAATTTTTTAGGGAATTTAGGGGGGTATTTGTCTAAATTTCACACATAGAAATAAATAGAGAAAATACCCAAAATTTCACCTTTGAATCATCATAACTTTTTAATATCTGGAAATAACTGTTTTTGTATTTTGCAATGTATTTTTGATCTAAATAAATCTTTATTTTATGCAATTGGTTTAAAGAAAATTATATCTGAGCTTCCAAAGTCACTTAAAATGTACAAACGAATGAGAAATGTCAAATTCTAAATTCTTTAAATAAAAAACTAGCAACTATTTTGAACTTAGTTTAGTTTTTGAATGTTCTCTAGTTTATACCCTTTGCCCCTTAAAAACCCCAGGAAAAAAATGCAATCGATAACCCGTAAGTAATTAAAATCACGTAAACGTGACTCGAGAAATATATATATATATATATTTAATTACATTAAAACGTTAGAAATTAAATATAAACTTCATCCGACATTTCGAACCTCCTGTCGAGTTCATGTCCGCGGATTGATTAGTCAAAGATCGACCGTGATTGAGAAAGGTTCAAGTTCAAATTGGAACACAATGCAGTGAAAGCAGGTGGAATATTAACTGAGCATTTGGGGAAGAATTCGAGAAAAGATAACAATGCTGGACAAGTGGGTGCCGCACGAACTGTCAGAAGGTTAAAATTAAGATGCTTGGAAGTGTTATCTTCATTGAAAAATTCAAATCCCGAATCTTCCGACAGCTAGTTTAAAAACAAAAATGCATCCAAGATTTCAAATAAGTTATATTTATTTGGTAAATATCTAACTTGCGCTCCCCCCCTCCCCCGGAAATTAAAAGTTAAATAATACTTTTATAAAAGCAATATGTTAAATACTATTATAATGAATATTTTAAAATAATATATGAAGAAAATCCCAAAAGTACATGACCTAAGGTGTAGAAAGAGGTATTTGTTTAAAAAAATACTAATAATATCATGATATGTATTTGGTACACCATATGAAATTCTTAACCCCGCATTTATTGTATTTCTTATCGATATTCCTATTATTAGAACGCAATTATCTCCGAAAATGTCGCAAAAAGCCCTAAAAGAGGACGTAGTGGCCATAAGGTATGTGTATCCAAACGGTCCACTTTTCAAACCGCTGACATGACGAATGAACGCTTCGCGATCGAACGCCATACCCGAACATGTCTACAGAATGATTACGAACTCTCGTTATAAAACGAAGTTACCGGCTGGAACTGCCCAATGTTTAACGAAGACGAAGAAAAGAGGGATTAGACAATTCGGAATTAAAAAAACAGATAGAGTCCATCAGTGTTGATTCATGAAAAGTAGAATGGTTAAGTAAAATAAAAACCATGTGCAACTTTCGACTGGGTCGGTAATCTGGAAGTATTATCATTCTGAGTTTCTCATCATACAATTCGCTCCGTAATTCCAACATATCTGTAAATTATCATGTGGCTTAAAATATTAATAACTATTTAAAACAGCCGCTTTGGCATACATTTGCTTTTTGGCGGCAATTCGCTTTTCTGACGGTCATCCGCTGCTTTAAGCAATATTTTATGGAAGAGAATATATTGCTCCAAAAATTTCTGGTTTTGCTATAATTCCATTTGATCTTTTTATTTTTGTTAACTAAAATTATTGCTTTAAGCATAAAAAAGATTGGCAGATTGATAAATTGGATCCTGTCGTTTATGCGTCCGAGGAGAACGTTCATGCAGTTAAAAACGATTTTATCTGAATATGAAGCGGAATATGTGTTCTGAATTATAATATGCAATTTAAAATCATTTATAATGATATTGAAATGGTTCCATTTTGGAGCTGTGACATTTTTTGACTGATCAAGCGTGGGTGTATCTTCATGGGGTACCGAATTGGATTGGTGAATTCTTTTAGAAAAAAATATTCAGGGTCATCATCATCGTTGAAATAAGTAAAATGCTTTTATGTAATTTGGAGATCTTTTTCCATCATTTTCAATAGGTGTTATTCTTCATGGAATTACTCTAAATAATATCTTATAGCAATAAAAATAATCACATCATATTGATATACACAACATAATAAAATTTTAAAAGGATAATAGCATAATCTAGGTCAATTGCAAACAATTGTTTCTTCAAGTAGCATTGTCGACTATTGCTGGAGATAATCCTTTGGAATCATTGTTGAAGAAACATTCAATAATAGAATTTGCTGTTAGTTGACTTAAGACAAAAATAAATCCATCAATATTCTAAGACAGAATCCATGCGGATTATCATCTTCATATTGTGATTTATCGGAATTGTCGTTTTTTTAGAAATCAGCTCGTTCACGAGCTCCCAAGATAGATATTTGACCTTGAATATGGAGAATAAAATTTGTTTTATCGGTTATACAAAAAAAAATCATAGCAGCTGTAGTCATTTATCAAGTATGCAATCTTGCTAAGCAAACGGATTCCATGAATTCATACATGAGATATATAATAAACGCTGTTGATAAAGATGGCAATTGATCCAAGCATGTCCGAGATCAATTGAAAAACTAGCTGGAAACCAATCACTAAATCAAAATTCCCAGTCACACATTCAATCCGTTTATTTCTATTACACAATTACAATTATGTAGTAAATAGGGTACAAAAATAATTTAAGACGTTTTGGTTGATCAACGTATGGATCAGAAGTGCAACATGTTGGGATTTAAATTTTTCCTGTAATCACCGCAACACTTGATCCTTTGGCTGATGACATCTTGATCCTCGTCAGAGGTTTATCATACCACTGACGCATGTCTGCTTCGGGATGGGAGTAACAATTGATCAGTGGATTATCATCGTCGATGCTCCTCATGACGAACCTTTGAGCTGCTTCCAAAGAATCGCCATTTTGACATATGATACCACCGAGGGTAGTCTTCCGGATCTCATCCAATTGTTCTTAAAAAGAAAAAAATATGTTCTTAAAAAGGAATCAATCTGACATAAACACATCAATCAATAAGTTCGCAGGGTTTTTTCCCTTTAAAATGTTTTCTTCATTTTTGGTCATTTTTTTTTGGAACAATTTATAAAAAAAACCTATGAACTTATTGAGTGATTTGTTAATATATCAAAATTTAAAAATAACACAAATCTTTACATTAGATCAGGGGTCGGCAGTTTTTCAAGTGAGAAGAGACAAATTCTCATGGAAACAGGATAACGAAGGTATCAGAGGTTGGATTTTTAGGAGGAAAAAGTTCGAGATGTTTTATTTAAACTCTATCTCACAAATTCATGTTTTAAGGCTGTTTGAGATGAAGTGCAATTGGAGTTTATATCCGAAGAGCCGCAAACGTCTATACAAAGAGCCGCATGCGGCTCGCGAGCTAGATAAATCATAAAAACTAACTAGTATCATAAATTATTTTAAAAAAACTGCAATATGAATAAAAAGGTTCTTAACTCTTTTAATGCCTAAGGAAAACGGCACTTAAACGAAGAATGCCGACCCAATTTGGTAAGATTTGAGGGGAAAAAAAATCATATAAAAGGGTAAAAATGATATTTATGCAATTCTAAAAGAAGCATATTACGAAATAAAGCGGGAATAAATTAATGTCTATGTATCATTAATTCCCTGACAAATTTGTTCTTACTTAGATTTTGGCTCACTGTTGCAATTGTGTATTAAATTACTCCTTCAAAGTATGCTTATCTATTATATAAGAGTTTAATATAACGTTTTCTATAGATAGAGTTTTCTCGCGATACAAATAGTAAGGCGCCATCGCATACGCAACGATATATCGTTTTTGGCCCTTTTCGCAAGTATTGGCAACGACGATATGCACTGTTACACGAAAGCTTTAAATCTAAAAGAAGATCATGAACATAAATCTCTCCAGTTATGTTAGTCTACAATGGCATGAAATCCAGTTTTTCATCAAAATTGCCCAAAATGATCAAAACCAAAAATGCTATTCGAGACGTATTTATTCGTCTGTGTGCCAAAATTAATCATTCGACTTTCTGATACAATACTTCAAAATATGCTTTCATATTAAGTGAGAGACTATTTTCAATTGACTCTCTTCTTTATTTAAACTGGATATTCTAAAACTTTATCCTGTAATATAAACGAAAAGACTTCCTATAAACCGCCATTACGCATTCCCATCTCGTCTTCCTCTAAATTAAACAGTTTTTCGGAATTCCCAGAAGACAGATTACTCAATTATGTGCTCCCCGAACTACAAGGAAGAAATTATTCTATGACGTTGATCAAATTCAAAAGCACCTAGAAACATCTATTTAAAGAAAAACCCACAGATTCACGAACGGCATTGAAAAAATGCTTGATTGTAATAATTTTGTTTCTGCACGCACTTAAATTTTTTGATTACTGTTTGATATATCTAAGCGTAGTAAGAAGCATTTTTGCATAATTTATGCTCTTTTCCGGGTCAGCGAAAACGATTGTGTCTCGTATTGAAAAAAAAAATAATGCAGATTTTTCAGTAGATTTATAGATAGAGAGTTTAAACCTGATAAATTATTGGGATACCCTAGGACTTTCATAAAGGAATTTAATAAGAAATTTCATCTTTAACTTTCATATCGTACAGTCTCAAAAGCATTATCTCCATTGAAACATAGCACAGTCAAGCCTTTTATAGCGTCGAGATAAGGACCATGCTATAGAAGCAAAATGACATGGAAAGTTAGGTACCCTTACAAGATGTGAACGTATATATTTTGTACTTTAGCCGTTGCTCATGTAAAAGACGCCGTAGACGAAGTGGACGCTATAGGAGTAGGGAATCCAATCCAGGGATCCCGGACAGATTTAGATGCTCATCAATCCCGGGATTAGTAAACGTAATCAAGCACGACGAATGCTACTAAATTGAGAAATTCTCACCGAAATCTGGCCGCATGGAAATAGTGGCGTAACTACTAATTGGCAAGCTTAGGCGACGCCCAGGGGCAGTAACTGTCTAATCTATGTATAAATATATGGAGTACATATATATATATTTCAAATTGTTATATTAACCTTTCCCTACCGGTGATGTATTTACTACACCTCGACTCTAATAATGGGAATATAGATATGAAATATAATAGATACGGGGTTCAGAATTTTTGTATTCCTCCGAAATATAATTACGAATCACATCAAAGCACCATAGTGTATAAGTATTCATCTGCAGCGACGGAATATAATAATAAATAATTTGTCGGGAAATCGGGAATTTTGCGAGTTCTAGTCCGTGTCTCAGCAGAAAAGAATTTTATCAGTCTGCTGAGGCTGAGCGTGCATTTTCAGCAGCAAGTTGCCTGGCTTCCAAAATCAGATCCAGACTAAATGATGAAACATGCGATGTTTTAATGTTACTTTGGGCATATTTTCAAAATAATATTTGAATTTTTCAGTGTTTTATTTATCTGAAGAAAATGCCGATCCTAGGATTCCGGGACTGATCCCGGGATACTCTAATGCAATCCCAAAATCCCGGGATCGAAATTTTGGCTCAGAGTTGGATTTCTTATATAGGAGGGTTGACTGAACTGTATTAATTAACTTTAGTTTATTTTAAGATCCTTATTCTGCAAATTTTATCATCGTTCTATTTTTATATATGTTGCTACAGTTGATGAAAGTCTTCCTCGACGAATAGTCCTAAATAATATATATAATAATAGATCATCGATTGTGTGCATTTGGACTTGGGGCGCAAAACACAGACTACCTTAAACATTGGGTCGACCCAACCGGCATAAACCCGCAATAAAATAAAGGCTTTGATTATTTTGGATTTACTAAAGCTATTGGCTACATGTTGCCTACTCTAAACAAATCAAATATCACAGTGTTAATAACGATTAAAAAGACACCTAGATAAAGCGTAAGATTTTTCTAGGCTTTATGTACTTCAAAAGGTCTTATAAAATCAGCATAGTTATCTCGAGAAGTTTTAATTAATTAGTATGTTCTGCAACGGAATGCATGTTGTTGAATTATGACGATAACTATAACAAATATCGCCCAAAACAAACTTCTTCAACAATTCGTGCTTATCTACAATAAATGGCAATGTTTCTTGGACTGTTTAACATGTTCCTAATAACGCAAATATTTATAAAACTATAAATATATGCGGAAATGTCACCTCAAACAAAAATGTGCTGTAATAAGAATCGAGCAAATCATTCATACATTTTTTCATAGTTTCGAACGAATGAAAATATCACGATTGGGAAACTCTTCTATTGACATTTTATCACATTATCAGCACACGAGCATGATTTTATCCGTCGGTCATAAATCTTGTAATTCAGACGATTGCCACTGTTATCGAAGCGAAATGCAATCGTGTGCTAAACGGTCATCATAATCTTCCCGTTTCCCGTTGTGTTGTAATTTTTAAATTCAATCTCATCCCGAACTTCTGCATCTGGTGCTATATCCAACTCGCCGGATTGCAAGATGTTTACTCTGCATTCAAAAAATAAACCCACTCGTTTATCTTGTATGCAGAGATGCCGAGTTACGGATTCATTTACGACTTTAATTGAACCTTTTATGGATATTCGTTTTTTAAACATGTATTAAAATATTAAATATTTTTCGAAACAGTTTAATGGCGAAAATTAGCGGGAAAATTTGCTATCCGATAGTAAATAGCAGGGTTCTCCAATCTTCCATCGCTTTCGGAACCTCTCTGACTTTTAAGTAATCCTCGTTATTTGACAGAGCTATAATAAGGGTATGAAACGCCCGTGGCAACGTGGAGAGAAAACTGGTTGGGAAATCATCAACATAAGAGACGGGGTTGCTGCACAAGCCTGTCGATTTCCCTTTTAAGGGAAGGATTTTTACAAGAGAGTAATGATACTCGGCTGAGTGACTCATTCCAAAATGTTCTCACGGTCAAAATCAAAAGCAAATTCCGATTCAACAATCCACGTCTTTTAACAACCGTAGTAATTTGTTTACCAAAGCATACGAATGGTGGAACTTTCTGGAAGCACGATTAGCATTCCGAAGCATCGATAAGAACGATGGACCATTAAAATAATGACTTGTTTTCTAAACAATACAAATTTGTTCGAACGTGCTAGAAGCGTGGCACAATAACATCAGACGGTGATAAGAGCGCCGTCAATTGCCTTAAAAATTCCATTAATTATCCATTAATCCATTAAAATTCCATTAATCAAGTACAATGGCCAAGTTATGTGCAACTCTCAACGTGTGTTCTGCGCCCCAAGCCCAGTTGCGCCCATGGCGGGCGCCTGCTTTTCCATCCCCCTTGTTACGGCTTAATTTCCTGGAACCCAGTTCGAAGAACCCTGACATATTTATACACACACAAGATATTTTTCACTAATTTAGGCCTTCTTGCTTTTTTTTCCAGGCATGAGTCTCTTTGATTTGTTTTGATGGTTCCATTTAACCTTTAACATCAAGAATGGTTTTATGACGATGCCTAATAATATTTGTATCTATCAAAGCAGTAGTTGACAACTTATTAATCACCGGGAATTCTTTTTACCCTATTGAGAGTTGACCATATTTAAGATTATAATTGCCTTTTACAAGTATTATTTTACACAGCATAAAATCTATATTGGATTTAGACTCAGATATGAAAATAAATGGGGAATTATTTGCTCACGTGTGTTCTTAGCACTTTTATTCAAGTCACATATGACTTTTATTGCTAATCATTAGATAATTTAAAATCAACCTTGATCGTAAATTATACAGAATTTGATTTTTTGATGATTCAAACTTCTTTTGAGCAAAAACCTGTCGATCAAAATTGTGGACAAAAGTAATATATACCATTAAGTATTAGCTAAAAATCGAAGCCTTGTTTTAAATACATGATTTGTATTTGAAGAAATTAATATATTTGTTATCGTATTGATGTTAATGATCAGTATTTCAAAGTTTGAATGGTAGCCCTGCCCTCAATAGGGTAATCGAAATGTGACGCCTAGATGTCAGCACTGTAAAATTTTAGCACGTGACGTCTTTTAAAATGATATAAGCCATATTGAATAACGAACTGTTTGGTGTGCATTTTGGGCAAATGGAATTATTGGACCACCATGGAAAATATACCCCAAGTAACATTAAAGCATTGAGTGTTTCGTCATTTAGTCTGGATCTGATTTTGGAAGCCAGGCAACTTGCTGCTGAAAATGCACGCTCAGCCTCCACACTCGTTGGAGGTATCATCAATAGATATTTAAATTCTAGTTCGTGTGAGCCCCCATTTTCATATAACACCATCAATGTGGCTGATAAAATTTCATTTCGCTGAGAAACAGACTAAAACTCGCAATATTCCCGATTTCCCGACAAATTATTTATTTCCGTCGCTGCAAATGAATACTTATATACTATAATGCTTTGATGTGATTCGTATATATATTACGGAGGAATACAAAAATTCTGAACCCCGTATCTATTATATTTCATATCGATATTCCCATTATTAGAGTCGAGGTGTAGTAAATACATCACCGGTGGGGAAAGCTTAATATAACAATTTGAAAAACATATATGTACTGTATACAGTGGCGTAGCTACCAAGGGGCTAGGCGGGGCAGTGCCCCGGGGCCCTCAAGCTCAGGGGGCCCTCGAATCCTTACCAGAAATCTCGATCGAACTGAACTTTTGGAAATTTCTCCCATTTTCAAAATAAATTTGACAGGTTGCAACCCCACTTTAATCATGACAACTCAGTTGAGAGAAATTCATAAGTTATGCCTAGGGAATTCCCCTAAATTCTTTCTATAGGTTGGCAGTGTCACAAAAAAGTGTAATCACAAAAAAGAGCTTAACGCTTTCGCGCGCGGCATCGTCATTTTAGCTCGTTTCCGTGAATCCGATTGCCGACGACATCCATGAATACGTATTAGTGCTTAAGCCATCGCCAAAACACACAATGAGTCAGTTATTCTCTCTCGTGTTTGCCTCTTCACTTCACTAATCGTTTTTGGTGATAACATTCCAGCGATAAGACCGAACTTTTATTGCCGTCGAAACATTTATCATCAAGTAAATCGATCTACACGTTTTTTTTAATGTATTCTTTACACTTTTCAGTGATTTTCAACCATTGTATTTTTTAAATAATAAAACTATTTAAACCATCGCTAATACACACAATGAAAGGTCGATCATTCTGTATTAGAGTAATGGGAGTCGAAAGCACTTGTTCTCAACATTTTTATTTTTTTAACAACAATTTTATAAGTTTATTAAAAAAAATACAAAAAAGTTAAAATTTTCAAAAGAAAAATTCACAAAAAATAGTATAACAAAAAAAAAAGTTCTCCCTTTTTAATTTTCTTCTTTGTTATTTCTACTGGATTTCCTTTTCTATTTGCACGTAATGTCCCTGTTGTATGCGTATTTTTTTCTAATAATTTAGTAGATAATGATATATTATTATAAAAATTGTCCATAAAAACATGATGACCTTTGGGGAGAATTTTGGTTCCTCTAGGTTCGTTGTCAAATAACCTTCCTCTATGTTTTGGATCCATGTTTTGTTTTTGTGTCCGGGAGTGCGGTAGGCATAGGACTAATCCGGCGCGAGGTTTAGGTTGAGTGAGGTTTATTTGCACTCATGTGCTGCAGCGACGAAGGGATTGACGATGTGCGCGCGCGAAAACGTTAAGTAGCTTAGCATTTTTAAAGTATTTGTATATTTCATATTTTTATTTGATAAAACCTAATCAGTTTACATAGCAGTGGGGCCCCATTTTTTAATTTGCCCCAGGGCCCTTGGTTACCTAGCTACGCCACAGTCTGTATACATAGATTAGACAGTTAATGCCCCTAGGCGTCATCTAAGCTCGTCAATTAGTAGTTACGCCACTGTTTCCAAGCACCCAGATTTTGGTGAGAATTTTTCGGGATTACGTTTACTACTCATGAGTACCTAAAATCCGGGACCCTAGCCATAATTGAATCATATTCATGTGTCTGATGTCTATTTCCAGCAAGACACTACACTACACAACATTACAAAAAAAACATTTAGGCTTTACATTTGGATGACCTTTATAATCTCATCCAGTATTTGATGTTCGCTTGACTATGTAAAAAAGTGTATCCAAGGATTACAATCTCAAAAAATATACGTTCAACTGCTTATGTTATTCTCTAGCAAATAGAAAGTGTCTACAATTTGCATCAACAAAAGGTATAAGTTTTTTTATCGGAATTCTGTTATCGCCATTGCCTAATTAAGTCATTGCAATCTAACAAGGAAATCGAAAAACAATACCAGATATTTTCATATCATTTTTTTAAAATTATTGTATGACCACATAAGGCCATATTCAGAATTTATGAATAATTCCGTACAAAATATATACATATAAAGACGAATGATATTATGTCAAATTAATGAGTCAAATTCTCTATTATTAAATTTGCTCACTCCTCAAAAGGTTACTTTGTGTGTATGTGCTTATACGTAGCATAAAACAACCACTACACCAGTAGCTAGCCTATTTTATTATATATTACACAATACACATCCTTATCTTTTGGCCAAACATTTTAACACATGGAAATTATTTTGGATTGCCTCGTGAACTATCGCTGATTACTCTATAACTATGTGTTATAAACAGCATTGAATTTTATTATTTAGTTAAAAATTATGTTTAAATTCGGTCTGCTTATTAATACGCGATGCTGTAAGAGTTTAAAGCACTCTTCTTTTGCGTTATGCAATATTCCAGATAATATCTGATTACATACCGTATAAGAACAACTTTCTATCTTTTTGGGCATAAGTAAGGTGACAACAAAATAGACATTTACACGACATTTATTATGGAATGTCTCAATAGTTTAAGTGGACTGTTGGTAACGAGTCTTCAGGTGTGCGTTAATTGTGTCAATGTTAACGGGTTCGCTTTGAAATTTTTTGATGATCGTTTTGAAGAATGAGGGAATGGGATTCCATTCAGCAGTCATTTGCCGAGTTTGCTTTAATTGAGCTGATCTGCTCTTCCCTTTATTTCTGTATTCTGTCCAGCCAAGTGGTCTGTGCTCGAATTTTTATATTGGTCATGGCTATTTTAAGGCTATACTTTTTAAGTGTGGTCTTTCCCGTCACAAGGAGTGTCATTGTGGATTCACATGACGAACTGGTCGGTGTGGGTCGTGGAATTTCGTTTCATTAAATAACATTTATCATTTACGTGATCAACTTTTCGAATAAGTTGCCAAACAAACGAAAAAGAAGCGCTATCTGGATTCGATCTAGAAGATGCTATTGAAATTTTCAGTCGATCAACCGGCATCGATCTGTATCTTCGTCTCATTGAAATGTCTTCGGAAATAGCATTTCGAGAAGTCGCCGTGTTTCGTAAATGTTCCTCTATAGAGTTTTGGTGCAGTTTAAAAAAAAACTTGATTTTGACCCACTTTTTGGCAGACTGATGACCCTGATTGAATTTTTAGGATACGATCCACTCTGATGTGTATCGGAGTACATTATAAAGTGGATGTTGAGTCTTTGCTTGTGCGAAAAAATTCTGGTACATAGGCGGGGTCAGATGCCAGACATTGTGTACAGTGTTGAGCAATGACTGGTCCAGTGAAAGTAAAAGTATATTGCGAATATAAACTGTTTTAGATCGTCAAATATCACACAGATTAGCGAACGATAGGTAAGTAAAGCCTGTATTTCAGATATACCTATTTAAAGGTTTGATCGGAAAATGAGTCGTCTTATATACAAATCCCGCCACCTTGAAAGTGTGGGTGATTGAAGCCTAGAATAGATGGAAATTGCAAGATGTCGATGGCCGGAGGTCCTATAAAGCTGTGGGAGTCATGTACGTATCTTAATATGAGTCAAAAAATAAAAAAATATCACAGAATTGCTCAATCATCTATTTTAAACCTGGAATGGAGGCATTCGATAGCGTCTAGAATAATAAAGCCAGAAGAAAGTTGGAGTTGCTCTATTTCCCTGATGATCGGTTAAATTATTACACTATGTATCACCCTTTGGTATCTGACAATATTTAGATAGAGGATGTTCAAAAATGAAAAATCAGTATTTTCATTTTTTTTCTTAATGGGTAGATTATGCATAGGAGTAGTGAAACTCGGATAATGACGCTACAGTACAGTACATGAGGCATCATTAGGTGCCAGTCAAGGTAATAAACAAAATTCCTCAGTGCGATAAAAGTGATGTTCGTGGCTTAATTGGTCTCAAAATAAAACTGAAGAATCTGGAAAATATTAACCTAGATCAATTTTTATTCTTCGTTTCAGTCACTTTAAGTTCCTGTTTAATTTGAGCCAAATTCGGATCAATCTAGTTTAATTTTAAGCCTTGAGATCCGACCGATCGTCTTGGCCGCGGAAGCGCTTGGTCTTTCCACGGTCGGTTTTTTTTTAATCTAATAACAGTGCTCTTTATCGTAGTATAATAATTAAGACCTGAAACCAAAACAGTCGTATTTTCTCATCATATTTTGGGTTTCATAAGAACTTATATAAAGAGACAAAGATTTCTATGAGCTTTGTCTAGAATTAGATCTAGATCATTTTTACGAAGAATTGTAAATGTGTATTGCAAAAAACATCAATAGTTCTTACCGAGACAATAATGCCTTTCTATCTCTTGACCCACATTAACAGTCAAAAAGAAATGGAAAAACTAGGCGATGACAAATTGTATAACTGTATTGCGAACATTCAGTATTGTGAATTTATGTAAAATTGTTATTTTTTTATTTTTTAAACAATCATGACAATGCAGTATTGTAAATGTAACCTAGGAAAAAATCAGAAATCGAAAAAAAGCTAGGACTTACATAGAAAAAATGAAGATGCGTTCCATGGATTTTAAAAACCGCATAACTTTGAAACAGCTATATAAAATATATCCAAAATCGCACAAAAAAAGTTTTCGATATATGTGACTCAGAATTGCTCTCTTCTTCGGAAGAAATAGTATGCCCAGTGTCAATGTCACCATTGTTCGGTGTAGATTTTCTCTTTCCAACAATTTTATTAATTAATATTTTGTCAGTTTTAATTTTTTTTTAAATAGTTATAAAAAATAAATTTTGACATAAATCTGGCAGGAATAATAGATGGTTGTATAGAAAAGATTTGTACCCTGTTTGAAGTAAATTATTTAATTAAAACTTGAGATATGATGTCAACCGTGTTGAAAAAAATAGTTGAGAATTTTCGAAATTCCTTTGAAGAATGTAATTTTAAAAGTCAATTTTTTTTCCAAATATCGGTTAGTGTTGATGATTTATTTTCTATTTTATCCAAAATATCTCGATACGTACTCTTTATGAAATAAAAAAAAAATGCTTTAAAAAACCCACATCACTTCGAAATCGCACAAAAAAAGTCGCATAAAAAGAGGTTTGAGTGTATATCAATATAGATAGTATATCGAGATTCAATGTAGTAGTGTTGTAAAAATTTCCATTATTACAACTTTTTTACAACTCGACTCAGTGTAGTAAATACACCATAGTAAAGGAAAGGCTAAAAACGTTAATGTTTTGATTGACGTTGCTTGGATGCGAGTATCCAAAGAGAAATAGTCTTTCTTTCATAACTGAGTTTCTCTTGGGTTTCTCAAGTTGTTTATTTTAGCATTCCCTCCAAAAAATAGTTTAAACACAATCGTCTCATGATCGATCAATCACTTTTTTTTGTCTCTTGTTCCAAAGCTCACTTGTATAACAGGATTTCTAATAATATGCTTCTAGGGTCTAGTATTGAAGTAATAGAGTTTTTTCCATGGCATATTATTGGCGCAATGGTCGAATAAAAGAACAAAGTAACAATGTAAAAAAGAAAAATTGATTGTCAACTTACTTTCGGTGAAAGCTTGAGGTTTTTCTGGAGTTTCGTACCAGTATCGATCGCCTCGTTTTAGTCTTACGAATTGATCAAGCAGCAAGCAAGTCACGGTAGAACCCAACACGCTACCTTCGAGAGGTATTTCGCTCAAGGAAGCCGTGTATAGATCGACGTCATCAATACTCCTAAGATCAAAAAAATATATATATTAAACGTGACTCAATGATTCTATTCGGTTCATAGTGAGTCATGGTGGACACAGGGACGGTTTTGTGGGTTTCCTGTATTTTGTATACCATTTGCACATCAATCAAATTTGATGGCCACGGTTTAATATTAGAAAGCGAGTAAGAGTGTTCGATTTGCGTAGACGTCTGATGTCATCTAAAATTGTAGCGATGAAGGAAATTCGTTACTTGTAGATTGTTGAAATTCTGTGCAGCGAGGCCGAGTCCATGACATCTTTGAGGTCGTCGAAGCTGGTGGGTCTCTTGAAGCCGCAGTGCTCTCGCCAGGCCGGGTACGACGGAAGGCCATGATCTCGGCCCCGCTGTATGTTCAAGGAGACCAGATCCAGACCACACGGAGAAATGGGAGCCCTACCAGTTACCGACTCCATGGGAGTGTCTCTCTCGAACAGATGACTCGTCAGCTGTCAAACAAAAACAAACAGCTTAGTACTTCAACTACTTCAGACGAGTTCGTCTGAATTTTGGCATTGACGGCTCAAGCGCCAACACGGCTCTCATTTGAAGCTAAAATGTGATTAAGCACAGACATAATGCTATCAATATCAATACAATTTAAAATTTAAAACATCCATTAACAAGCTACATGAAAAGTCGGTCGAAATTTCAGTTAGTCAAAGATCGATCGTGATTAGGAATGGTTCTATGCAAATTTTACAAGTTTGACTATTCAAAATTGAAAAACGTAGTCTTAACGAGATGGCATCAACAAAATGTATGAGTTCAAATTGGGTCAAAACGCAATGAAAGCAGGCAATAATATTAATAGAGCTTTCAGAGAAGGATCGATTTGTAAGAAAACAATTCAAAAATATTAAAAAAAAATTGTTTCGATTATATGACAATGAGCGTTGAAGAAGATCCAAAACCGTCGTTATTGATGAAGATTTAAAATTCACACTGGAAGCCAATCCATATATTAGGGTGTCCCATAAGTTTCTTTCGTTTTCATATTAAGACAAAAATAAACAATAATTTGTATTACATCAAAATTTATTGAATAATATATAATCAATTGATGAGGTAAAACATCCCAGTCAAATGATAATAATTTATTTCTGACGAGCAAAGACACATGAGACCTGACGTTATCGTTATGAAAAACAACACCTCGTCTGTTCACTAATTCTGGCCATTTTCTGGTAATTGCATCCTTTAGATCAGTGGTTCCCAACCTTTTTCAGGTGGCGACCCCTTTTTATAAAAGTCGTGTGACCCGCGACCCCCCCCCCCCAAAAAAAACAAATGCAAAACCAGGCAATTTATAAATATATATAAAATACTCGCCACATCAGGCCTCAACTCAAGAACTAAGGTGTTGTGTCATTGGACCAGATTGCAGTGAAAGAGAGAGACGCAGAGCGCAACAGCCTCTCCAACAATAGAATAGGGCCAATCACCTAAGGCCAGACTACCTGTCCTCCTGAAGCAATGTGGAAAACAATAGCAGGGGGGCAGAGAAGGACAAGGGGGAGGTTTAGTGGGTAGGCACGACCGAAAAATCGTGAATCCTACACTACCCAGATTCTCTGAGAGTCTTGTGAAGATTCCTCGCCCATAGAAAAAAAAAGATCCTTCAGCAAAAAAAAAAAAAACCACAAGAAGAGTTAAAAATCCACTTTCGCAAAGATATGTAGGTACAAACGGAACTAAAACTCGAAAGGCAAGCATTGTCACATTTGGGTATGAATGATAAATACCACACGAAAATTGTGTGAGCAGTTTTTCATTAAACAAGTTACGTGCCGAGGAATCATTCCGCAAATCCCAGAATTCATCTTATAATTGATCGGGAATACTGGCTAAATCAAGAGAAGCAGAGAATGGATTTTAATATCGTTTCTTGTTTTTTTCAGTTCAGGGAAACAACGTTGAAGTTCATTTTTAAAAGATTTGAGATGCCCAGTAATCTCCTCTTTCAAATTTTCACCTATTTCACCTTCAGATTCATCTAGCACACTGCAGAGTTTTTCAAACATAGCAATGTTTCCAAGATTTATTTTTCTTCGCCAGTTTTGCAGCTCGGAAAATAAATGCCTTGAGATTGTCGTTATATGTGATAATATTCGTTTCCTTCCCTGAAGTTTCAAGCTAACCCTATTCTGTTGTTCTAATATATCTGCTAGATATGCTACTCTTTTCAACCAAGTTCTGTCATTAAATTATACCAAAAGGTCATGTTTCTCTTTCAATTCAAAGACATGATTCACAATATTTCCTTTTGACAACCAGCGTACTGCAGTGTAGAAAAGAAGAAACTCGTTATCAGAATCTATGACATTACACAGTTCTTTAAACAGACGGGTTTGATGTAATTCACGATTTTTATCAGCGAATCAAATATGTCTTGGAGAGGTTTTAGAAGAGTTTTATTGGAAAGGACATACCGGTGAATCATGCAGTGGATTCTCCTTGCTTGGGGAGCTAGTTCTTTAAGCTTTTTTTTTCTGAAAACCCGATTTTGACCCAAGCATAGATTTTCAGGGAGGCATTTCCAATGGGAGTGTTAGGCATTGAGGTCATCCGATACCTGAATTCTCTCTTCCATTCCAAATAATTGGGCAGTTCTTCTTGGGACTATACTTATATATGTATCATAATTTTAAACAAATACCTTTGTGAAATTATTCAAACTTCAACACACCATTAAAAATCAAATTTGCATTATAGTTAATAATTTTTAGTTGACTGTATAAGTTGGCGACCCCCCAGAAAACCCGTCGCGACCCCCTTGGGGGTCGCGACCCCCAGGTTGGGAATCGCTGCTTTAGATCGTCTAGTTAAAAACAATATTTTGTTGAATTGATCGTTTCACCTTGCTGAAGTAGTTCATAATAAACTACCCCCTTCCAGTCCCACCAAATGCAAAGCAAAACTTGTTTTGGATGTAGGCTAGGTTTAGCTACAGTTAAAGCTTTTGTACCCTTGGTCCAAGACCATTTACGTTGGATATTCTCATATAGTATCCAATTTTTATCTCCAGTGACAAATCTCTTCAAAAAAGGTTGGCTATTATGTCGAAATAAGCTAAAGTTTATATGAATCAGTCAATTCATGAGGAAGCCACACATCTGAACGATTGATGTAGCCCAATTTTGTCAGATGATTATAGACGGATGCTCGTGGATTTTCTAACTTGTTAGCTATTTCGCGAACAGTATATCGCGGGTTTTCTTCAACCATGGCTATGATTAGATCTGTGTTCATTTGCGAAAGACACTTATGGGACAACCTAATACAACAGTACATGCTTGTAAGTTAGGTGTTGTCTTGTATCAAGTGTCATGTCTATTTATTGTCATCTCACGCCAATAGAAAAGGTATAAATGCTAGATAATTGGATGCCGCACGAATTGTCAGACCGCCAAAAACGGAGGCGCTTGAAAGTGTATACTTCGCTGATGATTCGTAATGATGAAACCCCATTTTATGGGCAGTGGTTGAATGTAAATCTTTCAATATATCAAATAAAATCTCATGATTATTGTGCACTAGACAAAGAAGGATAAAAGTCATTACAACTAAATCGTATTGTCGTAATTCAACACATCCAATTTACAGGACCATAATAAAGACGTGGCAAAGCAGGCGCCCGCCACGGGCGCAACAGGGATCCAAAACGCAGAATACCGACCCAGTCGAGAATTGCACATGGTTTTTATTTTACTCAACCATTCCACTTTACATGAACCAACATTGATTGACTTTGTCCGTTTTTATAATAAATACTAAGTTGTTTAATTTTGATTTGTTTCGTTATCGCTTAAACATTGTAAAATAAAAACAACCCACCCAATCAGTCTTCTTCGGATAACTTCGTTTCATAATGAAAGATTTTAATCGTTCTGTAGACATATTCAGGTATGGAATCCGATCGCGAGGCGTTCATTCGTCATATCAGTGGTCTGAAAAGCGGACCGATTGGACACACAAACTTTGCGGCATTTTCTATGATCTTTACTGTATTTTTTTAAAAATCAGTAACCGCCATCTATATGTAAAGTCAGGTACTTTTGGGACTATATTTGTATATCATTATAAAATATACATTATAATAGTATTAAATATATTGCATTTATTAGTTTTAGTTTTATATTTTTATGTAATTTTGCCACTTGGATTACTTTTAAAGGAATAAAAAGTTCCATAACCGAAACAAGGTTATTTGAGGCTTCGAAGATTTCATTAGTTTTTTAAGGGTGGATTTTTATAAAAGTGGAATAAATAATTTTGTTTATCGTCGAAAAAGAAAATTTAAGCTAATGAAGATTATTTTGATTGAATAAGTTATGTACTGTATAAATTATGGCATTTAATTCTAACCTACGAATTCCGAACGTTCATCTGGCATGCCCTAATATAAGCGTATACATTTAATCCTTTCAATGTCCGAGGTATTTATTATTACATTATGTCCGGACACGTTGTTTATGATGCAACAAATCCAATTTTTTTATGTTCAATCATTCATGGTGATGTGGTGATACGTGACTTACTTTAGTGGAAATTATTTTACCTGTTTTTTTTGCAAATATTAAGTTTAAAAAAACAGCTTTCTTAAATAAATTAAAATTATATGGAATTTTGATTACTTTTCGGTTTCATTAATATTTTTCAATTGACGCTGTATCTTGATGTTAATTTGAATAAAAATGATTTCTGTTTGTATCATTTTCATCATGTATATATAACAGTGACATAATAACGCTTAAGCATGATAAATGGAACAATCAAGAGCACATTTAGTGATACATTTCACCCACCCATCGTGGGTATCTTGGGGTCAGTAAAAAGGTTGAAAAATTATCAAGACATATTTATTTTCAAATATATAAATAGAAAACGTTACTCATACCCAAACGATCTTTCAAATGCCTAAGAACGTGTAATGTGTAAGATTTATAAGCCTAAATTTGCGTGTGGCAAAGCCGAACCTCCATGTATGGGAGTCGTATGGCCGACGTAACATTTATGCAAGGTTCGTGAATAAAATATAAGCAACAATCATCGACGTCACCGGGCAAAATTATTTTCTGTACGACGATCCTGTATCAATGCATACCTGTATCCAAAGATACTATGCTAAATATAAATGTGACCGAATACGCCGCAAAGTGTTTCCGATAAAAAAGGCTTGCAAAAATGCACGCGAATCACGTGCAAGGATCAGCTCGTATCGTTTACGTCCTTCCTTTTAAAGGCAATAGCAGGACTTGTCAATGCGGTCATTCAATATGCAAGATCGATGATTGAATACCTCGGGAGTGAAGAATGGGTCGACTTTTTGCATGTCGGTCTGTAGTGCTCCTCTCATGGCTTTGTCCAATCCGCCGTCTGCGTAGAGAGAATAAGGATTGAAGAGCATCTTGTGAAGATGGACGTATTCCGGCGTCTGCGATAGGCTGTTGGCGACTTTCATCAGCGTCTGTGGGAAAAAATCCATTGATAATAAAAGTTTGTAAATAAAACAAAAAACATATTATTGGGTGCTGCACGAACTAAGACTTTCAGCTCATGGCGCATCTATCGATATATACGCATAGTATTCGTGCATAGATCGCATAAATATGACGAAGTCTTTCAACCGATACGCTAAACAATACCATGGCTTCTTGATTCTTTTATTCCAATCATATATCATCGGGTATTTTAACACCACCAATTATAAGTCAGAAGTTAGAGAACGTGATTTTTTATGACTTGAATGTCATTCAAATAAAGACCTGCTGATCAAAATTGAATATAAGAGCAACAGAAACCATAAGCAGTATTTAAAAATCGGAACCTTCCTTCAAGAATGATTCGAATTATTTAATTTTGTTACAACAGATTCAAGATTCGTTTCTGAAAATCATACATTATTTCGTATTATAATGTTCTGCATCTGGTCACAAACACATTCTGGTCGGCTCATTGAAAATACGTGTTTTGTAGTTTGAGCTTTTGATGTATAAAATTAATATATTAATGCCGTATATTTTTTCAGTTTCGTCAAAATATGATTTTTTACATATTAATTTTTTTGTTAAAATACAGTAGAACCTCGATTATCTGGATTTTTGAACCAAAAAAATATTATTTGCTGATATGCACTTGGAGAATTTTGCTCACGTACGTGATGGATTACATATTACGAAGTTTATTCATTGTAAAATATCAGAAGATGAAAGCTCACAGCGAAAAGTTATGAAAAAATCAGGAAATACAGAAGTTGAAGAGTTAATTTTGATGTGGTTCATACAAAGACGCTCAACTGGACAGCCAATATCTGGTCCATTATTGTCTGAAAAGGAATAATTTTCAGTACAAAATTAAATGGAGACTCCATCTTCAAAGCAAACTCGGGCTGGCATGAAAAATTTACACGAAGACACGGTATCAGGGAGCTTGGAATTTATGGGGAAAAGCTTTCTGCTGACGTACCATCAGTAAATACATTCATTGACACATTAAAACTATTTGTGGAGAAGGAAGGATTCGATGAAGAATTTATATGCAATGCTGATAAGACCGACTTAAATTGGAAAACTCTATGGTTTGAACTTTCAAAACACCATAGATAAAAGAGGAAAACCATTATTATTAGTAGACAATACACCTATCTATAGAAAGCTTAAACCAGATCGATGAAATGCTTACGGTAAAGTTTCTTCCACCAAATGGCACGTCGGTAATACAACTGATGGATCAGGGTGTAATTATTGCTAGCAAATGAAAATAATGAAGAAACAGTTATCAACTTCCACAAGAATATAAATGTAAAAGATCGTTGCTATCATGAAACAAAATTTACCTTTAGTAAGAAAAAACCTTTAGTAAATTCCAAAGACGCGATAGAACCTGATATAGGAAGCATCGCGGAAGCAATAGCATACATTTCTATACATGCTGAATGCGACAAAGAAGACGTAACCAAGTGGTTAAATTGCGATGCAAATGATCCTGGATTTCAAGTTTTGAACGATGAGGAAATAGTGAAAGAAATATCTGCCTCAGAAGAACAAGATCGAGAAGACAAAGAAGAGATTTACGAAGGGGGAGATATTGATATTACACATTCTGAAGCTTTTCAGTATTTCGATGTCGCCATGAAGAATGTAATTCAGGACAACTTATATTTCTTAAGAGTATTCGCGATTTGGCAGCTTCTAAAAGAAGAGCTAACTTAAAGCCAAAATCGATCATTGATCTTTTAAATAAAAAGTAATTTATTATATTTGTATGTATATGTAAAACTGGACAAATAAAAATTATTCATACTTTCCCTGTCAATTATGATTATTTTTGATTATCCGGATTAACTTCATCCCCAATTAGTTCGGATAATCGAGGTTTTACTGTATTAAAATTAAGAGAAAAATCACTATTTTCCAAATTCAATCCAATATTTTCGACTTTTGCTGTTTTTATTTTTAGCTATAATTATTTTTGACTTACCCCTAAATATCTATTTTATGATATACATAGGTATCAATTACAAAAATGTCAATTATATTGTTCATATTTAGTTTTTATAACATTGGGCTTATCACTTTTTAATTTTATTACGCTTATTTTAGATTGAAAACTTCTTTTATAATCATGTTGTACATCACTCAATAAGTTCGTAGGATTTTTTTTGAAGAAATTAAATGAAGAAACGTCGCCTAAATGAAGAAAAAAAGTTTAAAGTGAAAAAGAAATCCTACGAATTTATATCTATGCATTTCGTTTTTTAAAGGCACGCAGAAAATTTCGTTTCAACCAGTTTGCTGACTTAGGAATTATATCAATTTTTACAGAGCAGATGTTAGTTTGTGGACTTGAATGTGTTAAAATAATCTCTGAACGCTTAAAAGAATGCAGACGCCGCACATTGAAGATCGTGATGTTTAAAAGGACACCATGACTAACAAGGAGAAATAATCTAGATTGCAACCTTCATAATTATACTGTAATTGTGCTTCATAGGTGTTTATCACTATCTAAGTATGTAAAAATCTAATTAATTTAATCAAGAATCGACTGGAACTGGATATTGGTGAAAGTTATAAATACGGCAGTATAGTTATGAAGGCGATTGTTCTTTGTATAGTTTACAAAGCAATCTGACGCGGAAGTGACATTAGCACCACTCTAGAAGGTTTTCTTTCTAGAAGCAGTTGCCTTATTTTCAACGAGTTCTTTAACACTTCATTGGATATGACATGCAACTTAAAACCATCTTAAATACATAGACACCAACACAAAAGTTTCTTACCGGTAGTAATGTGTGTGCGAATCGAAATGCAGATGCAGCAAAGTTGTTGGCAATATTTGGATCCACGGAAGAATTGTATCCATGGTAATAGCCACGAGATTTGGGCCATAGTTCCAGTTTATCCATAACTTCTGGTCCTGTAAATGATCAAAATAGCTTCAATTATGCTATTTTTAAAAGGGTTTGTTGACGATCTGATGACCTTTGAGTATAGATTTTCATTGTTGAAATGGGTAATCTTAAAATTCGCTAAAAATAATCCTCATTAATATACTACACATTTCAGTTCAGGTATTATCATAGCTCTCATGCAACAAATTTGACTTATTTGGATACTATATGTTACATTGTTGTACAAGATATGAAGATTTTTATGAAATTACTACGTTAAAATGTGTTGCCTGTGTGTCCGTGGCGGGTACAACTAGGCTTGGGGTGCAAAACGCAGAATACCGTCCCGATCGAGAATTGCACATGGTTTTTATTTTTCTTGATCATTCTACTTTGCATAAATCAACACTGATTGACTCTGCCCGTTATTGCATAAATATTGGGCTGTTTCCAGCCGGCATAAGCTGGCAAGAGAGGTGGTCTGCGTCAACTGTCGGTTGCCACATTTATCGATTTTTCCGCTTGTTTAGGAACCACCTGCAATTATACGTTCAGGCATGGAGTTCGATTGCGAGGCGTTCATTCGTCGTGTCAGCGGTCCGAAAAGCGGACCAGTTGGACACACAGCCTTGTGGCTATTCTGTCCTCTTTTAAGACTTTTTGCGGTATTTTCGGTGATAAATGCGTATCCGAGGCATTATATGATCTGTACGATCACGGAAGCCTCCTCAGAAGCTAATCGTGAGTGCGACTAGACTTCCCCCCCCCCCTCCATAAAACCTATATATTTATTTATCTTACTAATTTGAGTAGCTATTTAGCTAGTTTTAAGTTACAAAATCTAGCTAGTTTCTCCCCTGCGAACATGGATACTAAATTCAGGTTTTGCATCGTGCTGTGCACTTTTGTTGAGCGGGCTGACATGGTCTCGATTAAGCGGGACCAATAAACAGCTCGAGTCAGTGGAGAGTCATAATGTTCCTTTGTCTCAGGTTCGAAGTAACGGACCCATGTTTCATCCATGGTTATGAACATGGGGACCCTCCACTGACACGAGCTGTATGTTGATCCCGCTATTGGGGATCATGCCAGCCCGCTCAAAAAAAGTGCACAGCAAGGTGCAAAAACTGAATTTAATTTCCATGTCCGTGAGAACACACTCATTCTCAACTTCGAGTGGCCATTTGCACTCTGAGCGCGGGGGGGGGGGGGGGGGGGGGGGGGGGGGGGGGGGGAAATAGCTAGATTTTGTAAATTAAAACAACAAAAAAGACTAGCTTAGATATATTCATATATATTATAAATTAAAACTAGATAAAATAAATAATTATATACGTTTCTTGGATGAGGGAAAGTTCAGTCTCGCTCGCGACCTCATTTGGTGCGAGCCACCAATGTAAATTAGCCTTTGGCGGGGTTTTCGTCAACATGGAGATTTCGTGCATTTCTCCCCATAGCTTACACAAAAAGCCCTAAATGCTCTAAAATATGAGGGAGTGGCCACAAGGTTTGTGTGTCCAACCGGTCCGCCTTTCAAACCGCTGAGAAGGAATGTACCATGTACCAAATACATATCATGGTAGCGCGCGGGTGTTTTTTTATTTAGTTTTTTTTTTAACAACAACCGTCATCTATACTATTAGGTCGGGTACTTCTAAAAAACCGATATTATGAGACGGTTTATTTTCGGTTTTTGTTACAGCAAAAATAATTGTTTTACCGGTTTTCGGTTCAGTTCTGGTTCGAAGCCTGAATTGAGATATCGGTGAAATAATTAAAACGGGCTGCCGATAAAGACGACGTTTGGTTCATGAAGCCTTACAAGGAGAGAAGGCCATGCCAAATATGATTATTGTGTCTTTCTAAACATTTAGATCAGCTCTCACATATTTTTACATCAGGGGCAATTAGCACTCATCTACATACAACAGATGCTTAGCTCCTCCATTACAGCTGTTTTGTTTACAGCTCGACACGAAGGCCAGACAAATCGACGAATTCGAAAATTATCTAATGATTTTGTATAAATACATTCTTTTTTGCGCAAAAAGGTCACTTGTTCCATACGGTGGGTGTTGATGAATCCATTTATATGGATCGCTTGAGGGTCTCGGTATCTATTCGCGGATTGGAAATCCTTGTCGTGCGTATTGGGTTTCGAATTTACGATCCAAGCTGAGAAAATATTTAAAGAAGTTTAACGATTTTTTTATTATTTTGGAAGTGGTACTTCTGAATGCAAAATTATTCTGATGGATTCAGATCGCTCAAGTAGGCGGTGCGTCTGTTCCTTTTATCTTTACGGTATGACTCATTTGAGCCTACGCATTTTTCTTGTTTCGTTTGCATACGAACGACCCATATCGGTAAATTTGGTATTTAGCTCGTTAAATTGTATCGTGATTCAGTGTTTTATGTTTGTCAGGTGAGATCGATGATAGATCATTCGGTTTGGATTTATTTGGGTCCGGTCGTTTGTCTGGTGGGAAATTCCCACGGGGGCTTGCGTCACTCAACGCGAACGGAGCCTTTGCAGTTTTCCAGCATCGAATCCCGCACCGTTTCTCGTTTGAAATTATGGACTAAATGTTGATGGTTCATTGAAATAAATATGTCGTCATAAGTGACGTTGAATGTTACTACAATAGACGTTGGCCGATGTAAAACCATCTGTTAAAACTAAGCGCGTTCATGAACTCGTCGTTAAAATTAAACAATGTGATCATAATTTCAAAAAACATTCAATCGAATTTAACCAAAATTAAAGATTATGCTCTTTGTGATAAAGATGAAATGAGTTACAATGAATGAGAATAAATTCAGTAGGAAAGAAATGGTGTTTACTTACACAAAATATATATTTAATGTAAGTAAACACACGTAAATATGGACATTCTTAATTCATTATAGAATGATATCCATTACTTTAATGGATTCGGCGTGATTAAATCTACAAATGATTTAGAACTACAAAGTGAATAGAGTTTTAACGTAAAAGACATTTGATAGAATAAACACACATTTTCGATAGAAATTTAAGTATTTTGTATCAAAAAAGCGATTAAATATAATACTATATATTTCTGAAACAGTATTTCATTTCGTTCGAGAGCTGTACAGATGTTGATAGCATCGGATTGAACGTTCGAAGAATCTATTTAGATTCCACTGGAAAATTCTTTCCCTGAATCTGTTTACTCACGTTCTGACGTTGTTTTCTTCAAAAGTATTGTTACTATAACTCCCATTATAAAATGAATGTTCTATTTTAGAAGTGGTGTGAACGTCTTTTGAACGTCCATAACCGCGATATCACAAGGAATTCAAGGATCATTATCGAATTGCGAAATGCTAAAAGTTTGGGAATCGCCGGTTGAAATATGTGACAAACACAGCTTGCACCAATTGACCTAAAGGCGCACACATTTTCATATGACCTTAAAACCGGTTCGAATATTGGCTAAAAAAACTTAATTTAAATTCATGTCTATACGCTCGATTGTATTGGTTGTATTCTTTTTAAGTTATAATAATGTAAATTCGCGCAAATGCGGTCTTGTTTAACGCGATTTTGTTGGAAGTCTAATAAGTTGATTCGGGTTTATTACAGCATATTAATTTGTAAAGTACATTATCTCTTCGCATATTTCAGACTATTGCGAATGACTTGAATGCTTAAAAATAATTACTGATAAATTAGGGTGACCAGAAAGAAATCACGCATTTTATAGCTTCTTAGAGTGCAGTTTGCATCCAGACACGGTTAAATAAGCACACGTGAAAGAAATTAAAGTCATCAATTAAAGTTACAGTTAAGTACCAATAACACGTAGATGTCGCCACTGAGATCCTTGGTCGAGTCAGTTCTTTGTTTAGCCATTGAGAAATTATTCCAAAGACTATGGTTTATAAAACCAACATTAAGGTAATTTGGACACAGCATGGACTATCCGAAAATAACAGAGAGCGAATAAAGTGGGCAATTATTTAGTATTGAGACAAAGAATTCGTTCCTTTTTACATCAAATTTTAACTGGGGATGAATGAATTTAAGATCGAAAAAGACAAGGACTTTCTCCGAATTAAGCTCCCATTCGCTCGGTTTAACGCGTTAAAAAGTTATTTTATGCATTTGGTGGGACGAATGTGAATTATTTCGCAATTATTGCAGATTTCTGTCTATAATTAGTTAGATAAAATGAGAATCAAATTTTCATCACGACAATGCGCGTCCTCATGAAGCTATTCCACAGAAAAATTCAGAAGTTAAAATGGAAGGTTTTGTACACCCTCCTTGCTCCCCAGATTTTGCTCCTTTCGATTACTTTCTTTGTAGATTCATGGAGCATATTCTAAGATAAAATTGTTATAGAAATATATTATAATGTGCACAAAAAACAGGAAAGAAATACATCTTTTAAAAAATCATGATTTCTAATGTACCACGGACAAAGAAATCCAGTGGTGTCAGGTCTGGAGATCGTGCGAGCGACGGAATAAGGCCACAAAAAATAAATCTTAATTGAAGTTATATGCGCTACCATTGCAAAAATCAAAGAGGAAATACTAGTTTAATAAAAACTTCTTAAGGGACGTATCTACTTTGTTGGGCCTAAAAGAGATCTTTATTGAATATAAAATTATTCTTTAGTTTGAAAAAGTATAGTAGTAGGAGTGGAGGGAGCCACGTATATCAATGTGCGAGCGATTACATTATTCACCATGGAAGTCCTAAGTCCTGAACAGTTGATTTTCAGCAATAAAATTAAACATATTTTTACTTTATATAATATTATCTATAGCTTAGACTACAATTAAGAAGAAATATTGGAAAATAAAAAAATAGTGAGCGATCGAAGAAAAATGTGTGTTTTTACTAATATTTTTTGTAGTTTTTTGTTCTTAAAATAAACACTTTTGAATATTTTTAGATAATTGTAGTCTATACGATGAAGACGTTTATTATACACGTTTATTCAAAAATTCATAAAGAATTCTCATCTAGGATGTATAGGAGCACTTCCATGATCTTGGAAAAAGTAGTTTCGAGAAAAACGCGTTTAAAGTTTCTCCTCTTCTCTCTTCGTCTGCCTATAACTTTGCGAACTTCATTTATATCGACTTGAAATTTACTGAATGTATTCTTAAATATTGGTTCTTTCTGATACATGAAGAAAAAAAAAATTCTGAACCAACAAGGTAGAAATGTCCCTTAATGACATGTAACTCTGTCCCTTAATGACGGGGCATATTTTTACCTAAATTCAAAAAAGCTGTTTTTTTTAAGCTTACTATTTGGTATAATTTACAAAACTTTTTAAAACTAAGCTAAATTCAAAATAATTACTACTTTTTCTTTAGAGAATTTACAAATTGACATTTCTCGTTCGTTTGCATATTTTCTGTGATTTTGGAAGCCCCGAAGTAATTTTCTTTAAGCCGATTGTATAAAATAATGATTTATTTAGATTAAAAATATATTGCAAAATACAAAAATAATTATTTTGAACTATTAATAGTTATTATGACTACACAGTAAAAAGTTACGACCATGACATGACCCTTGGAACATAGGGCCTATGTGTGAAACGTAGCAAATGACCTCCTTATGTGCAAAACATCCTGTATATGAGAAAATATAGAAGTTTTTCAACGGGAACAAAATGTATAATTAACCTTATCCCTTGTAAAGAAATGAGGTTCACAAATAAAAGTCGATAATATGCTAGTGTTGCTGGAAAATGCTGGAAAAGTGCTAGTGAAACTCAAATAATTATGCCACTCTAAAACGTTGTAGACATTCTGACCCAAGGACGCCAGTTCCGGGATGTCTGGTTCCCAGAACAATCGAAATATTCCTACGAATATGCGCCATGGCCGGAAACAAAGGTCCGGATCCGGAACGGATATCAGTCTGCGAGACCAGTAGGGAAAATATCAAGAAAGACCGGGTATAAAATAGGTGCGGATTGCCACAGTGAGTAAGTCTTTAGCCCTAAAGGAGTACTATCCCAGGGCCTGGGGCCCCCTTCCACTTATTCGAAAGAGCACTCTTGTACATTGAGCTCGGAGACAGACAGAGATAGACGTAGCGTAGTTCGGGAGATAGAGACGGAGAGCTTCCCCGCATACATCGCACTATTGTTTAGATCGTTAACTCAAATTTATTGATTAATAATGATTTCGATTTCAAGTTTGTTATTTGTTTACGCAAAGAAATTACCGAATATTTTGTGCTATCGACAGTGTTTATTTATTTAATGGCTTCCTGTTTGTGACGAGCCTTTTTCCAAGTATCATTTCCTTCTAAAGCAGGAGCAAATCAATCGATTTTTTGAGTATTTATATTTTTATTTTTATATTTATTTACGCTGATAGGAGTTGACAGAAAGTAATCGTTGTAAAGCGATTATGGCATCAACGACTTCATCGATTTTAAATTTGCTCATTCCTCAAAATGCTGAAGAGTTTCGGTTAAGTCTCGGGGTCCGACCGATCGTCTTGGCCGCGAGAAGCGGTCTTCAGCCGCCAGCTTCTCCGATCTCGTAATTATAGTTTTTCTTTCAATATAACTGTGAATATGTATGCATTGCGCTATTAAATATTTCTAAAAAAATAATACCTTACCCATTATGATTGGTAAGAATTCATTATAAGTAATGTGTTGCATTTGAGCTGCAATTATTCTTCTCGATTCTTGGAATAGGATCTCGTCCGTCCAATGAGGGTTGATTTTGTGCAGTTTTCTTGCAATTCTATTATGTTGACGAGCCCAAATCAGATGCATCGATGTCAGATGTAGATTTTCATTCGCTCTGACATCACCTTAACAATAAAAATAAAATGAATATTCCATATCATATGGAATATAATTTTAAACTCAAACTATTTAAAGGTAACTAGGTGTTTTTTAAAATTAAAACAAGTAGACAGTAGATAATACTTTTGGACAATATAGAATATCAAGCTTCCTCTTGATTTTCACAAGATAATTTGTCTTTATTATAAGGTATTCAAACTTTAAAAAAATAACATAATTTTCTGGTTAGCTTCAGCAAGTTTGAACCAGTCTGGCACTATCTTAACAAGCAGTAAATAGTCTGGTAATACTTATAAATGATTGTTTATCTTACTAATTTATAGAAAATAAAAATAAAAACTACTTTGAGTGTATGACTTAATTATGTTTAATTTTCACTAGATTTCAACCCCTGCTCCTGCCAAACCCAACGGCATTCAGTCACAAGACTGTAAATATGATAGTCCAGAAACACTGATATAATGAAAAATATAGCATTAGTTTATAGAAATAAATAAGGATAAATTTATCTTTTGGATTCCTTAAGCAAAACCTGATTGTGATTAATGTTTGATGGTTCAATGCATGAAAAATCCATTTTCTTATTTGGAAAGCGAGCGAATCTAAATCGATAGATTCATATTGCGGCAAAATTGATGGCATGCATCAAAAATTAATTGAAATACGGCCAATATTGATCATCAGACATAAATTATGTCGCATGTCGATTCTCGATTGCTAAATAATTGAGTCAGAAAATTTTGCTATGTTTTCATTTAAAGCTCACCTGAAACGAAACAATATTTTCCTTCCTTGTTGAGTTTGGCTTCGTTACAACCGTCATCCGGATTGTGCGATACCGGAAGTAACTCTCTTCCACTGGAAGTGATCAACATTTTAAGTTCTCCATTAGTGAAGTTTCTCAGCGATAATGTTAAGGCATCATATGGACCATAAACAGTCGAACCATCTATATATGCCGTGGCTTGATTGAATTGTTCCCGAGGTCCTGTAAAATAACATCAAGAACAAAGACCTTAGTAGCAATTAATTCAAATATATGTAATAATGTTATATTATTTCTTACCAAGACTACAATAAGGCGCAGGAGCAGATCTAACAAACTCCATACAGGATATGTTGTACTTATCAAAATTTGAATCTCCCTGTTCCAATTTGACAGGAAAGCATTCTGGATGAGGTACAAGCCCTGGTGTTATAAAAGCATTACAGCATGATATACTGGTACCGTTCACTCCTGAAATTTCAAATATTAAGCTTTTTCTGCATCTTGAACATATAATATGCTATGTTTTAATCCGATTGAGTCATTTACCTTTGCTTAATGCAGTGGCTGTAATATCGTGATCCAAAAATTGTCCCCATACTGCCAGAACGACGGTGAATTTTGGATCTGCTACATAAAATGGTCGATGGATTTGCAAACTGACTTGTCTTGCTGATGGAAGCTCGCTACCATCATGTGCTTTTCTGGGTGAAGATATACCTATCATCAAACAATTATGTAAATATTAAGGTTGGAATAATTCGCTTGGCATAATTAGACTGTTCTGCAGAGAGTCGTCCATATATATTTGTTAGTAACTGTTTACGTACGTAACATTCGCTTATTATTATATTGCTAAAAAATGGTTTTGAAGTACATAATCTATTTCAGGTATGTCGAGAAGGAATCCCCTGATAGGAATTGATCGCAAAGAAAAACCAAATTGGCTTATTCAATTTTTAAAAAGAAGAATAGAACCAGATGATTCCTATCTTATGACATACCGGAGAATTAGCATATATAAGCATTGCTTGTCATTCTAAGTGATTATCATCAATTATATCTTAAAATTTATAACTTTGCTATGTTTGATGTTCGGATACAAGCGATCGGTATAAGAGATTTTTTGAGGATGGAAATACTTTTAACATTTGATCTTATTGATATGGACCTTACTAGTTGATATTACCTGATACCTGACTTTCACCTATTTGTTCCAGATATGTCCATTTTTTCCAGTTTGCTCCCAGTCTGATCAATTAAATATCGTTTGATTGCGCCTGATTGGCACTAAACGTCGAAGTTCGAATATATTTGACTATTCCTAACTACTATGCTTATACGATGTTATGTATTTTAACGATTGGCCACTTGCCTAGTACTTATTTACAGATTGAATACTTAAATACCCTTTTAACAGCAAGCTGATACTCAGTTTATCTACTACTCATTGCTACTTTTACAAATCATGACTTGCTTGTCACTTGCTATCTCTAGTCGACCCTACCCAACAATATGGAGCATGATGAACCTTACCGGAACCTTATCGGAGCCAAGAAGCTTTAGGAACAGATAACAAACGAAAGATAGCGACTAACTGGATTGGGGGATCATAATGTGCGATCCCATTTCCTGCGCTGCTGTAGAGTCTATTCCGGGTTACCCGGATTAGCTACACAGGGAAGGTCTTACGCTGATCTTTTAGCCCTGCTCCTGCTTAGTCCAGGCGCCCACCCCTTTTACTTCGCGCCCTTCAGAGTAGGCGAGGTTTCTGCAGGAAAACCAGCTTCAGGCTATTGCACCCGAGAGTTCGGTGGTAGAGGGTTGGTTCCCCCCCCCCTGGGTAGGTACAACAGAAAAAGGACAAGAAGAACACAAAATATACGGCCTTGAGGAAAGGCATATGAAGAACTTTACTTTGCAGCGTTCACAGCATTGTCTTCCGTCAATGCCGAACTGAGAGGGTCAACCTGAAATGGGAAACCACTCAGTCTCAAATTCGTTCGGGTAAGTTGTACGAGGACGGGGAGACACCCTCAGTATGTATAGGAACGAGTCTGAGATGCACTTAAGCATCATGTATGTTTTAACTCTAGCCCGGCAACGCCCTAGCGAGGAAAGTAGGGATTGGACTCTTTACACTCCAGAAAGCCCTTTCCAGTAGAATCAAAAAAGGTAGTCTAGAGTAGTTTTCCACTGTCTTCAGAAGAAAACTACTCAGTCTTGACAAACCTCCTACACTTCCTATCGAGACGGTCGCGAAAGCGTTCGTCAATACGTGCATTCAGGATACCCTCAACATCGAGCAAATGAGGAGGTGAATGACACAGACTTGATGGATGTAACCCCTTCCTGTGATTGATATTTGAAGAGGCCCATAGTTCTGTAGTGGACTGTTTGTGGCTGCATTATGATGATGATATAATAAGGGCAACAAAGGGAACGTTAAGAAATTATTTGTTGCTTAATTTTACCCGAGAGCTATCACCAAACCATCGTTACACGAGACCCCCAAGGACGACTCGCAAAGTATCTTTTGATAATTCCACTTCTATATCGAACGTATTAAGACTAACATATGATTTGTGATATATTAAGCCTACAAATATGCACATTTTTATTCCAGATATTATACAATCTTACCATATAATGTAAATATAATGAAAACAATTATTAGAATATACTTGAATAACCATGTAAGGAAACGAAAATAAATATAAAACTATTGTTTCTTATCGCATGTAGCGTATTTCGGTTGTAAAATTATCGTTCTTGTATAGAGCAACAGTAATTTGAGTATTTAAAAGATAAGTAGCTATCAACGAAGATCGTACGTGAAAATATTTACATACATTTTATCACTCTCTTATGTGACCAGAACAATATTTATTACTACAGCATCCAACATTTTAAGCATAATTGTGATTCATATGAATTTCGTGTCAAATTGAATGAAGGCTAGTTTTCTTACCATCTCCATAATCCGGTGGCAAAACTCTCCTAAACGGTATGAATGACACTCCCCAGTCTTGAGGATATTCCAAACTATTACAGGTACCATTTATGGTCCGATACTTCGACGGAGGACACGAAATGTTCGGCTTTTGTGTACATATTGGAAGTGACCATGTAGCGTTGATCGATGGACCACTCAAGCACGTTCGCGTCATGCATTGCCTGCTAAATAGAACATCACATATTTTAGTCCAAATTCACCTAGATTTCTGCCTAAATATAATGTCGTTAATACCTCTTGAAGAAGTGTTTAGACGCGTGATCCTTGGCGTATCCAGATCTGGCGAGCTGGGTGGAGGGTGGCGTTGTTCCCAAAGCCAGCTGGGCCCTAAAAGCCGGAGAACCGGGTTGCAGAGTAGAACTGCTCTTTTCGAATTTGTCTCGATAGTCGAGGGCTTTCTTTCCTGCGTCATCGGCCTCCTTTAAATCGTTTTCGAAAACAATGTCATCCCATGGTTTCATAATAAGATCTAAAACACATAAAAGCAGTTCAATTCAAGATGGAATTCGAGTCAGAATTTGGGAGGGTTTGAGCCAGAATTTGCTTGTAAATCATTTCGGTCTGAAGTCCCTCGGAAGAGCCGTCTACGCCTCTTAACCGCCGCCAATGCAAAGTAAATAAAATAAACGTGGTCATGAAGATCTTCGAAATTTGCTCCCTATTGAAGCTTTCTCGCCAACGTCACGGATGACGCTATAGTCATCTGTCTAGGAAATCTCTCCTTGAGGATACCATCGCCTGATGAGCTGTGAGAGTGCAGCCCACGACAGTAACAACTGAGCGCCGAGAATTCGATGAGGATTCTACGTTACAGCTTTTATTAACCCCTAAAGGAGTACTATCCCAGGGCATGAGACCCTCCCTCCACTATTTAGATTGGATCATGTTTGATAATAGGATAAATGAAGTACATGCATTCAAACCCTCACAAAAGAACTTATGGTTGCTTCGTGGTAGATAAATGTACGAAATAATCCATTTTTATGATTATTTATGAAAAACTTAAAACAAATCAGCCAACGCAAGAAAATACAAGTGTATTGTTTATGCTTGCTTGAAGAAATGACCGAATGTTGTGTGCTATCGACAGTGTTTTTTATTTATGTACAAGATTTATACACGTTGCGACTGTCCTGATAGATAAGTGGACATAAAAATATATCATCTAAGATTATGATGATTTTAAATTAGATCAATACTCAAAGGGTTAAGATGTACATGTCGCCAATAAAGACGAGCGTGACAACATGGTTGTAAAGATGCTAATGCATATTTTTAAATACTGTCATGGTATACTAAAAAAATTAGCACATTTTGATTGAATAAATAATGCTGAAATTTATTGACGAAAGAACTCAATGGGTGGATATGAAGAAGTCAAAGGCATCCTTAATATTATAATATTTTTGAATATGCACCTGTCCGTGGCCATGTTAGAGCTAGTAGGGTTGTTAGAGATATGTTGCTGTCGATATTATCACTGGTTGTGTCGTTGCTGAAGTCATCTGGATGATCTATCCTATAGGATATCGTTATGACGAGAGCTATGGTGAAGATCAATCTGAAACACGTTGAAATACAATTTTAATCGATGTTAAGACTTGTTTTTTGCTGTAGAACATTCCGTGGACGAATGCGTGGTACTGGATCGTTTGGTTGGGAATCCCAATTTATATTTAAGTTATAAATATCGTCCATTGCACATTCAAGTTGAAGAAGACGTGTACTCGGTCAGAATAAACGACCTTGACCTATTTTCAGAAAATCACCTGAATGCTTATCCACTTGTATTTCAGAAGCGAAGACTTCTTGGATGCTTGAACTTTAAGCTTTGAAGACAATTTGAGAAAGCATCAACGTCGTGCAGGAAAACATTCTGAGGTAATTTAATCTTGCGTGTGGACGTTGTATGAAAAATGACTGTTAAAGTATATATTTTCAAACCGCAGCAGAAATCTTTCTAGGATCGAATTTCATCAACTTCTCTAGAAATCAGTCAGCTTGGATTATTGATTGAAATTATGACAAATTATAATGTTAATTGACAGGTCAAGTAAACTTCAAAGGCATTCAGTTGAGAGCTTTAACGAAATTTTTGATTGACCCTAAGCAGTAGAAGGTCGGAAAGAGAGGGAGAATCGTTTATAGTATTTCCGTGTCCGTTGCATACATTAAAGAGACGCTATGCGCATGCGTCGCGTTGCCTCTACCGTCTTTGTATGTGTGTGCGTCTATACGTAGCATAATGCAACCACTAGCAGTAGCTAGCATATTTTATTATATACTACACAAACTCATCTTTTACTTAACAATTTTCGTTAAAAAATAAAAACAAGAGCAACATATAAAAGCGGCGTTATTCAATAGAACTCTATGTTTTCTGCGTATATTTTATAAAGTTTAAATCAAATTAAAAAAAAACAACATCGAACTACATATAAATATTTCTTATATTAAAGCTTATACTCACATCATCACAGAACAGATGCAGCATTGGAAGTTTCTAACGCGGTTTCTTCTTTGGCGGATAGCAGCCGAATTAAATACATAGGTCGGTGTTATGGGGGGCCGCATAAGCGGGGTATGCTCTGATGTTGAAGGTTCATCCATCTTAATAATATGATTATGCTAGCAGCTCATTACTCTGAAAATAATGGGTTAATCAATTTAAATTCAAGTTACCACGACCATGAGTATGCATTGCAATGCTTTGAAAATCAAGTTCCTGCGCTACATCTTTAGCCACGTCTACCGAAGCTTTAGCCACTTTGCATCGAAAGCAGACGACGTTTATTTAACAATAATTAACATAAACTACTTATAGATAAAATAACAGCTTTGCAGATTTTTATTTAATGTCCGCAACGTTGAAAGCTTGGTAGACTGTAATTTTCCTGATTTACATTTATACCGAGAGCTGGCAGCATTAATTGAAGGTCATCTAACACATGTGAATAATTTGATAGTTGTATTCTAGCGTGTTTCCGGACTATCATTATGACAGTCTGGCAATTGAATGCCATTGGATTTGGGAAGGGAGGGGGTTGAAATCTACTGAAAATTCAACATTTATAAATGAGTAAAATAAACAATAATTTATAAGAGTTGTTAAGGCAACGCGACAACCATATATATTTGATTATATAACAATTGCAACAACTATTTATTATATTAAGGTACTAAAAATAGTTTATTCCATTTTTTTAAAATTGACATTTTTTCTGGTTAGTTTCAGCAAATTTGAACCAGTCTGGAAATATCTTAAGAGCTGGTAGTAGTCTGGCAACCCTCTCTCCCCAAACCCAACGGCACTCAGTCGCCAGACTGTCATAATGATAGTCTAGAATCACGCCAGAATACAACTATCAAATTATTTACGTGTGTTAGATGACGTGTTGTGTTATTTAAGTGTATACTATCGGAAAAAAGAGAAAAATGGGAATATGAAATATTTAAGAATTTATAGCGTTCTTAAAAATATTTTAAGCAAAATTATCGTTATATTGCACTCATATATCTCTAACTGTAGGTGTGCGAAATCAAAGTTGCTCGAGGTCAGCTCGAAGTTGCTCGAAGTCAAGTTTCGCTTTGATAGTTTGTTGTGTGTGGCGGAATTTTCGAAGCAAAAATGTCAAAATATCTTAATAAAGAAACGAAAGGTAGAGAAGTCCGAGGAATTTAAAAAAAACATTATCATGAGAATCTGACTGGAGTCAAAAGCTGATGCGAATGGCATAAAACCAATGCTTTAAAAAATATCCAAAGCTTGAAGACCTGACTCCATATCTTGGCCAAGAGATAAAACAGCATCTCTTACCAATTTATAAAGATTTGTCCAGGGATGAATTACTTCAGAGATGCTTGGGTGGCCATACCCAAAATGCTAATGAATGTTTTATCTTTGGCGACTGACTCCAAAGCACCAGCATTCTGGTGTAAAAATCATTGAAATATTAACATAAATTGCTGCCGGGATATTCAATAACGACTACAGCTTCATTTTGAAGATGATGAATACATTAAATATAATTATTGGCACCACAGTGTAAAGTCTTTGCTGAAAATACCGATGAAGCGCTGGTAGCATCGTAAGTCTTTCTGAGATAAAAGCAGCTCGTATAGCCCGAAAACAACAGTTAGTCGAAGATAATCAACTTTTTGAGAAAGCTGAAGATCTATTATATGCACCTGGAATCTTTAGTTGATCGATAAGTCACTATAATTGATAGTTTCATCGCATTAAAACTTTAAACGAGATTATCTCAAAACTGCATTTTCAAAATGTTCGCCAGTTGTAGCTTAAAAAGTTATTGATCGATCTGACTGAAATTTTGGGATGTTTGTCACTATAATATTATCTAGCCAACTAAGCTAAAGTTTTAAGGTTTTTGCGTAAATAAATGATTTTTTTGCGGTAAAAATGATCAAGAAAATGCTAAAAAATATGAAAGTTTAACTAAAAGCCTACTAAATCTTTAATTTTATACTTTTTTTTTAAATTTTTATAGCTTGGTTGACTGCCTGCATATATTAAAAATCGAAAAAATATTTCCATTATCGATTTCAGTTCAACAGGAAACCTTCGATAAGTGGCGAGCCGTTTGATATCACGAGAAAAGGCGCCTAATGGAATAACTTATAACTCCGCCATTTTGTTTTTTGTTTTTAAGAAAATTAAATAAATTAGCACTTTAAGGTTGTAGTAAATTAATGTCAAAAAATTAAAATGATACGATTATTTATTACCATTAAAAAAATCATGAAAAACAACGACTCGTTTTCGAGCATCTAAAGGAATTGCCCCCCTTAAGTTCGCATCCAGCATTTGATGCTAAAATTTTTTTACATGGTTACATGCATACAATGTATTGATTGCACATTTCCAACCTGTTCGATCTTTAAAATGAATAAAACAAAAGTATCAAGTCGATCTGGCAAGCTTCTTTAGAATCATATTAATTTATCAGTCGCCATTAATTGAATAGTAATTGATGCGTATCACATGTGGCATGTGTCAATAAAATCTTCTATGTAAATTTTCATTATTGCCTTGAATTTTGCAGCTTCGATATGGTTGCCATCATTCAATTTTAAAAGGTTGAATCTTATGTGCTCATCAAATTGTTCCTATATATAAACTGGTTTCTATGATCAAAACATCTTTGTTATATAAGAAATTTAAGACTATTTTTATAAAAATAAAAAAAATGCTATGAAAATACCAAACTTACTCTTTTAACTGGTTTGCTGTTACACAATTGTGGATGTTTGATATTTCGAATGTATTCACAAAAATATAATTTTACTACCGACACGTGTCTTGGGGATCATTGAGCTATTCTTAATCGCCTGGCAATATTTTGTTCATAAAAATGTGTGTAACGATCAGTATCAACTTTTGGAGATCCGTTAGATTTAGCGTTACTAATGCACTTCCATTGTAGTTCTCAAATTGCTGATAAAAGAGTGTTAAATTTAAATTTCACAATGAAATTCAAAATTGGCAGGTCGTAATAAGTGTAAGAAAATTAATGTTCAAATACAACGTCGAAAGATATAGTAAATAAAAAAAAAAAGGTTCAAACTGAGACGGGAGCAAAAAGTATAAGAAGAACCGGAAAGTAATACATTTTTTGAATCTCAGTGGTGTTTATAGAGCCGAAAAGCATCATAAATTGGATAGTTTGAATCTTATATATTACATTAAATGATATCGATTCATATTTAGACTGGAAATTTGTCAAAGAGTGTGTAAGTCTCAATAGGTATGTCACGCATTTAAAGGGTTAATATCAGTAAAGAGCTGAGAAAATATTTATCTTTGATAGATTATCGACTTTTCTAGAAATATAGTCAATGAAATCAAACGAAGAATTCGACTGGATCATATTTAAACATTGTGCTGATGTTGCACGTATTGATCATCAAAATTTAATCGTATTTGAAATATGAAATAAGATGTTAATTAAGTAGTAAGATCGAATATTTAATACAATAGATCGAATGATGAACGTTTAGCTTCAATACAATGTTAAAGCAATGAATGAATTGCAATATTTTAAGCAAATGTCAGCCATAAACATTGAATAAAATTTACATCTTATGAAGACGTCTCGAGTTTGTGACATTTGCAAATTAATATGCGCTTGGATACCATAAATTTTTATGGGAATATCTTGTGTTTAAAGTAAAAATCGAAGAATGCATTATTAAAATCGCGCATGATTTGCAGATTTAAGTATAATTTCAAAAAGTTCAGTAAATATATAAAAAAGGACATAACTAAACGAGCCGAAATGTTAATGCATTTAGCATGAGAATGCATTTATTGCGTGCAAATATTATGGAATAAAGACCCAAAAGGCTTGTAAAATCAAAATAAAATCATAGAAATTTAATGGATGAATCAAATTAACTTTGGATAGGGATGCATGTAAAATAGATGCTAAGATTTATCATAAAATACAATGTTTCAATTCAACAGAAATTACCACCACATTGCATCATTTATTCAACTTTAATATATATATACAGATCACATCACTATTGACTATCGTTTTGCGAATTAAGGTATATAATTGAATGTCTTTTACCTAATGCACTCGTGTGTTGGCTATGCAGATTAGGGTTATGAAACGAGTCGGCCCAGTGGAAAGATAAAAATGACAAAAAATTTGGACATGAGAGGTTGTTTACATTATGATAATTCTTTCGAGACTAACGAAGAAGCCACTCAAAAGCTGTGTCTGCCGTCCTAGGAAGCAAACTAGTTCGACACCAGTGCTTCTCAAAAATTGGCGCTGCAAAAGGCTTTTAATTATTCAAGGGTAGGTGTAGGAATATTAAAGGAATGTATACGTACTGTGTGGCTGTTGATTTTTTGGTTAATAAAAGTATATCCAGCTAATATCGAATGCTGAATGCAAACTGGTCATGTGCAGCATTTCGTTTGCACGCCTTTATCTATTTAAGGGCAGGGTTATCATTTATGCGTATCAACATCGCTATGGTAATGAATTAATGCATTTCTTCGATCAAAGTCAGGTGGATCATTTTTGAGCTACGTGTCAAAATTTAGAGATCATAAACTCATAGACAAAAAAAGTAATTGTGTTCCAATTATAGGAGGGTGAATCGACAACTGAGTATTTGGATACCGTCTAGATTTTGAAATTTCCAGAACTGCGAAATGTGGGTGTTCCTCATCTACACCAATTGTGATCCACAGTAATGCATTTTCCACCCTAAAGAGCGCTGGTGTGATCGAAAAACAGCTGCTAACCCCTGATCGGTCTTTCAAGGTGACATCTTAATTTTTTCGAAGGTTGCTAGATACAGGCGGGAGGACGACTGGATCAAAAATATAGGCTTTAATCAATGAAAAACGGATATTTCTCAGTTGACTCCAGGTAGTGTTATAACCTCCCCAAAAAGAACAAATGGTGAGATCCAATCATCCAAAATATTAGATCAATTACTGTATTGATTGAAGAAAAGTAAAGATGTAATCTGCTTAAGATCCCAATAGTTTTGATAAATAAATAAATGGATGGACAAATGCTGAATCGTTTTTTATAATCCTACGTTAGATACTTGGGGCATTGAGAATAGAGTTTTGCCCTTAAAGCATTACATTTATTTTTTGGGCTCATGTTGTCTAATTTGTCTATTGATATTGATTATTTTCTGGTTTAGAAATCTATATATATATCATTTGAAAGACAACGAAGAACTGCTTGCGGGAGCAGTTTTGGGTGTTCATGAATCCCGGGATTAGTAAACGTAATCCCGAAAAATTCGGGATTGAAATTTTTATCTAACAGAAATCGTACACCACACCAGTACGATGAAGGCTACTACAATAAATCGAGATATTCCCGCCGAAATCTGCACGCTTGGAAACGGTAGCGTAACTACTAATTGGCGAGCTTTGACGACGTCTAGTGGCAGTAAATGTTTAATCTATATATACAGTATACATATTTTTTTCAAATTGTTATATTAACCTTTGCCTACCGGTGATGTATTCACTACACTTCGACTCTAATAATGGGAATATCGATATGAAATATAGTAGATACGGAGTTCAGAATTTTTGTATTCCTCCGTAATATAATTACGAATCACATCAAAGTATTATAGTATATAAGTTTTTATTTGCAGCGACGGAAATAAATAATTTATCGGGAAATCGGGAATTTTGCGGGTTCTAGTCCGTGTCTCAGCAGAAAGAAATTTTATCAGTCTGCTGAGGCTGAGCGTGCATTTTCAGCGGCAAGTACCTGGCTTCCAAAATCAGATCCAGACTAAATGACGAAACACTCGATGCTTTAATGTTACTTCGGGCATATTTTCAAAATAATATTTGATTTTTTTAATGTTTTATTTATCTATTTTGGAATTGTATTTTTATCTTTTCTTAAATAAATAAAATTCTTTGACCTTCAGCTATTTTTTATATTAAACAAATGGACATATTAGTAATTTTTGATCAAATTTATCAATGTAATTTCTTAAGCTATTGAAAATCTCAATCCCGGGATCCCAGGACTGATCCCGGGATGGTCTAATGCAATCCCAGGATCGAAATTTTGGTTCGGGATTGGATTCCCTAGTTGGATCCATATTCGCTATATTATGTTCTATCACTTTTATAATATTGGAATGCACCACAATCATTTCGTAATCTCAACTAATTTTCGTCATCGAATCATGGTCATTCCACTAATAACAAATCCCGTTTAAGATGATTTCCCAGTGGATAATTCCGCTTCTGTTCCACTCAATACATTGCTTTATCTGGTTTTTTTTAAAGAGATGCCACGATTTTTCCCCAGTGATGAGATTCTTCAGGAACGGAATTTATTCGTTTCGCTACAGTAAATCGATAAAAATTTAAATACTTGTTTGAATCTCTTCCTTCTTCATCTGCGAGGTTTGTTTTTCTCAATTTGATTTTCTTAGTCCGTCTTTTAGCCTGGTTTTTGCTGATCCATTGCTACAAATTCCATTGCTCATTAGTTCCGATTTTTATCGAAATTATAGAGCATAATATGGTGAATGTGGATATGATTTTCGATACGCATCTTCACTAACTGAAAATGGGGAATTATTTTCATGAAAAAGGGTTTAAAAAAAGCACCGGCTCAATATTAATTGGAATGTCAGTTTTAATGTTTAAATAATTTTCCTTGCACTTATATCTTGGTACTTTATTTCAAAACGAGACTCAAATATATCATGTTTAGCTTGATAATTTCAAAAATATGTAATTGATTACGCCCATTGTTGGATATTGACGATCTCCACTGGAGATTTTTTAAGGGAAAGAATTTTTGCATGTGGTTTTTTCTAATTGTCTTCCACATGGGGTTAAATTAGGATATGGTTGTACGAATGAGAAGTTGAGATAAGAATGGATTTATAGTAGCGAAATTATGATACAGTGTATCCAGTTTGCAGGTTATCCGTGCCGGAAAAATACTAATTTTCTCGGATAATAAGGCTATTCCTGAATAGTACTTGGGTGTTATATACAAAGATCAAGATTAAAGAAACAAAACTCTTTAAAGCGATAGGGATGATGCTTGTATCTTATCTACCAAAACAAACGCCTGTTCTCATGTTTTAATTACCTTGGTTTTCAAAAAAATCGAGCAAGAGCTTAAGAAATCTTGTTATACGAGGTAGTGATCACAACGAGAAGATAATGGACCCGGGGTGATAAGAGCGACACACATGACTTGATTACTAAAACGTGTATGGTAGGATGACCGCGTATTTGCGAGCGAATTCCAGTCATTCAGAAAGTTCATTTTTGTAAACAGAAGGAATAGCGATCCGATATTATAACGCACGGGGTTGTTTTATGTTAGATCGTTAAGTTTATATAATTATTAACAAATAGTGAAGATAAGCAAGTGCGAATAGGCAAAGGTAGGAATGCAAGTTTCGAGGGCGATCTCGAAAGATATTTAGACAGTTGTCACCTGGAAGACATTATAGAAACGTTCATAAAGTTAACATTTGCAAGTCGTTATAGAAATACGTAACAATGAGACGCTGAATTCACTTTTGGGACATTCGGACTTCGGAGACGCGCATATCTGGTGGATGCAGCGACGAATGAGTTAAATAAATAAACCCTGTCGATAGCACAAAATATTCGGTCATTTCTTCAAGTAAACATAAACAATACACTTAAAATCTGGGTTAATATACAATCGTGTGATATACGCAAGAAGTTGTTTTTCTCTGAGTTCAACGTACAAGAGTATTCTTTCTGAATCATTGGAATTCGCTCGCAAATGCGCGATCATCCTACCATACAGGTTACATTGTAAATATGATAGTATACCTCCCTGAATAATTGAGAGTCTACTGTAGTTATTAAATGATATTTCAATGATCATTGCAAATTTAGTCATTTTATCAGATCCAGGCAATCAGGTTAACCTAATTAGCCTTATTAAGCTTATTGTTTTTAAAATTGGAGGTTGCATTATGCTATTTTAAAAAGCGAGCTTGGAATACGACCAAGACGATTAAAATTATTGAGAAGCTCATTTGTTATTGCCGCGGGCAGATCATGTGACAAGGCGAACGAATGAAAAATAGACACAGACAACTATTGATGCTTGACAAAATGGCTCATGTTGATGATTATAATGATGATCACTTTTTAAACATTGTTTTTGACTTCACAGCAATAAAGTTTAATGGTACTTTCCAGCAACTATACGAGGTATCAATGTCGCTCGTGGAAATGTTATATGTCGTATGACTCACGTGTATCATATTACAAATTATATGAAAGTAGTTCGTATACCAACTACAAATTAAATATTTTATATTTAAATGCCATTTTTGAGTTCATGGAAGGAGTTAAAATTTTCTATTGGAATATATTCGATTAAGTATAAAAAAAGCATCATCAATTAGCATATTTCTTATGACACAAACGGATAGGATTGTGACAAAATTACATAAGACGTGTCTTTGAAATTTTATCTAGACATCTTAATGCATATAAATGTTTTCATCACTGCTTTATCGGTTATTTAGTCGTTGAAAATTGGGGAAAAAATATTAAAAACTACCAACAGACAATAAATATTCTTAATTAATTACAAGTTATGTGAAAAAATGCGTATGTTGCTTAAATGGACAGATCGATTCGATTTTGGATCAGAGTAGCCACAAGATTATACTTTTAGGGTATCATATTCAATCGACGAGGGTGTTGAGTAATAGATCCTGTTCATTTGTCTGTAAAATTACTGAGACATACACGAAAACGAAGCCCAACAATATATATTGATGTTATATAAGCGAGTTTTCATATGAAATGTCCGATTTTTGGTCAGTCTCAAATAAAACCCCAAGTCTCAGGGCCATGACTCGTTTTAGTATTTAGATAACAAGCATTAATTTTATCTTAAATTTGTTTCTTGGATGATTTCAATACGAGAATGTGCGATTTCCTTTCTATCAGGTCAATCCAAAAGTTCGTGCGCATTTTTGGCCAATTTTTAAATAGTATAAATAAAATACAATTTAACATTTTAATCAATGATATATTTACAAATCAAAATTTTATTTCATAATTTTAATACTCATAATTTATTAAGAAAAACGTTCATAGTTAATCTGTATGGTAGGATGATCGCGTATTTGCGAGCGAATTCCAATGATTCAGAAAGAGCACTCTTGTACGTTGAACTCAGAGAAAAACAACTTCTTGCATATATCACACGATTGTATATTAACCCAGATTTTAAGTGTATTGTTTATGTTTACTTGAAGAAATGACCGAATATTGTGTGCTATCGGCAGTGTTTATTTATTTATATACGAGCTTCATACACGTTGCGACGGTTCTGACAGATAAGTGGATTAGTGCGGATGATAAGTGGCGGACAAGCAAGTATTGAATCTAAGACTATGAAGATTTTAAATTTGTTCGCTACTCAAAGGTTTAAGCCGGATAGACAAGCGTTGCGGAGGATCTATGAACAATCAGTTTAACACTCTCGTCGCCCAACATGTCGCTCACAACATTTCTGTCTCTCTTCGAGTTCAACATATAAGAGTGCACATTCTGAATTATTGGAATTCGCTCGCAAATACGCGGCCATCCTACCATACACGTTTTAGTAATCAAACCATGTGTGTCGCTCTTATCAACCCGGGTTCATTTTCACAATATTACTCTTGCTCGGTTGTTTTGAAAACCAAAGTAATTAAAATATGAGAACATGCGTTTGTTTTGGTAAATAAGATACGAGCATCACCATCAAAATGTCAATGTCTGATTTTTTTTAATTTGAAAGCGAATTAAAATTTCAAAAATGTAATAATGTTTATTATAAAAATGGTTAAATGTATAATTATTTGGAAATATACTGGAAATTCAAAAATCTTTTATTTTAAATTATTATTTAAATTGGGATCAACAATTCTAATAATTAAAGTTTCCTACATCTAAAAATAATAATAATAAGCATTTTAAAAATAGTAAATCTTCAAGATATGTTTAAAAATTGTTTGATGCAATTTCGTCGCTTGGTCGTATTAATGGTTGTTTAGACTGGGAACTATTTATAAGTGAAAGGTTAACTGTCAAACGTTGCTGTCGTGTCTGGGTCCATACGTTAATGAAAAACATACGGTTTCATTAAACAGTGTTATAGATTTGATAAAGCAGCTAAAATGGCAACCGTTGAAGAACTTCTTGCCAAATTAAAGGACCTGGAGGGTCAATTGCTTCGCGAGAAGCAAAGAAAAGGTCCTGTGCGTGAAAAGATCACCGAAATATCATCTGAAGTGGTCGATTCAAATCCGTATAGGTTTGTGAAATCGCACAATTTTTGATCTGAAGTTTCATATTCCATTCAATATATCATTTTTTAATATTTTCAGTCGTTTAATGGCTTTGAAGCGCATGGGAATTGTAGACAATTATGAAAAAATAAGGGACTTTTCCATTGCAATTGTTGGTGTGGGTGGAGTAGGAAGCGTTACAGCGGAAATGCTGACGAGGTGCGGAATAGGAAAGGTATTTTTTTATTATTTACTTGTCCGATAAAGATTAATTATACGGAAACTATATTGATGTCAACTCCTAATATCATTACAGCTGATTTTATTTGATTATGATAAAGTTGAATTAGCCAATATGAACAGGCTCTTTTTTCAACCCCATCAAGCTGGTATGAATAAAGTAGAAGCAGCCGCTAGTACTCTACAAGATATTAATCCGGACGTTACGATAGAAGCACACAATTATAACATAACTACGGTTGATAATTTTGACAAATTCATGGAGACTATTAAGTAATTATACTCCGACAAAAATAATAAGTTTAATTTAATCGCATATTGAGCTGCTTGTCATGTGTAATTTGTTTTTTAAAGGACTGGTGGTAAGATCAATGGAGCCGTTGACTTAGTGCTTAGTTGCGTCGATAACTTTGAAGCGAGAATGGCCATAAATACTGCCTGCAATGAGTTAAATCAAAAATGGTTTGAGTCGGGAGTTTCAGAAAACGCCGTTTCAGGACATATACAATTCATATCACCCGGAGAAACTGCTTGTTTTGCTGTATGTCATATTGTATCAAAATTTTATGTTAATCAATCATTTATTATTGTATTAATGTTTGTTTTCCTTCAGTGCGCTCCTCCACTAGTTGTTGCGTCTAACATTGATGAAAAAACCCTAAAAAGAGATGGCGTCTGTGCTGCAAGCTTGCCAACTACAATGGGAATTGTAGCAGGATTTTTAGGTTTTTATTTTACTAATTTTAAAAAATATGTTGATTTAAATCTTAAACTATGCTAAATTGACTACACATAGCTAGTCAGAGTAGAGTGTTTGGGAAGTTGCTGACTAATACAGAAAGATTTATTTAATTTGAATTGATTTATAATATTTTGGAAGCATAAATTCAATATTCCTAATAAAACTTGTTATATTTTTGATGAATTATGATGATCTATTGGTGGCAACACATTACGTACAGCAGTTCTCCGCAACCAGTGTGCCGCGGTCAAATAATCCAATATGATAAATAGTTTTTCAACGGTCCTCCAGCACCTGTCTCAACTGATAGCCAAGGACCCTTCTTTTTCATATTTCTTCCCTTTATGAGGATTTGTAGAAACTATTTTTTTTAAATTGTGGCATTGTGTTTCTGAGTGTTAACACAATTGTATAATGTACTTATGAAAGTCGGAAATGGCTGAATCGAATAATTTTATTTAGTTTATAATATAACCTAAGATTACGTTACAAAATATATGATGAATACAGTTTTTCTATGTTGATAATTCTATTAATTACAGTTCAGAACACTTTGAAATATTTACTCAAATTTGGAAATGTATCGTATTATCTGGGATATAGCGCTTTAACAGACTTTTTCCCTACGATGATGCTGAAAGTTAGTTTAATTTATTAAATACTCAAATATATTATCATTTTTGTATGTAAAAAAACATAAATATTTATTCGATAACAATTATAGCCTAATACTGGATGCGACGACAGCTATTGCAGAAAACGCCAGGAAGAATTTAAAGCAAAGCCTGTTGTAATAGTGAAAGAAGAAATTAAAGATGAAGGTCCACTTCACGAAGAAAATGAATGGGGTTTATATGATTATTCAATATTACATTTCATATGCAATTAAAATTATATGCCTTTTAATATAATTACGTTCTGAATATTAAGGAATATCTCTCATTGATGAGACTCCCACAGACGAAGGAAAGGATAAAAACTCCTTAAATTTGGCGGAAGGCATTCAGGTTGAAAAAATAGTCTTTCATTTGTCCCAATGTGTAAATCATATTTGGCTATAATTATTATTTTATATTTTAGGCGGCATATTCATTGCCAGTTGATGATGGATCACCTGAATCGAGTACTGGAGGCGCAGTAGCAGCTAGTGAGTTATCGTTGGATGAATTAATGGCACAAATGAAATCAATTTAAATGTTTAAAATATCGAGTACGTATGGATGTTATAAAATGTCATGGAAAAATCTTGGATATTATTTTGCTATGTATTTTTTTATCTGGTATTAAGAAATATTCTTATATAATTTTTTATTTATAAATGTGAATATGTTTTTTGTTGACTATGTACAATTTGATAGATTAAAAAAGTATTAGAAGTAATTGATTTTTTTGCTTGATCAAGATTGGATTGGTTAAAATATGATAGTATTTAATTCTGTTCTCTCGATGTCAGTTGTTCGTTCATGTTGAATACAAAATTAAGCAGAAAAGAAACACATTTAATTGAAGCTCGCTTTGCAGATACATTGTAACTAGTCGTACAAAAAATATATTCTGTTAAAGCAGTCAAAGCTTGTACTTACATTCCAAATCAAGCAAAGTATTTGTTAATGTGTATTTATGTATTTTAATTGAAATATAATGTACAATATATTTCTGTTTTATAATTAAAAATGTTATTCAATTAAATAGTTTTATAAGCAAGCTATTTAGAGCTCTGATAATGGTCATTATTATATTGATGAAAAAGGTTCTATACCGTTCATTAGTACTTTTATTGTGTCTTTAGTTACTTTGTTGTCAGTGCATAGAATATTTTTCATATTGTGAATCAACATTCTTTGAACAAAACTCCTTGTGAGCGTTTCATCAACGGAAGGATAGCATTTCTGGAAAATGAAAATAATACTGAAATACCTCTTCAAGTGGTCAAATGTATATAGAAAATTTCCTCAAACATAAATCAGCCTTTCTCAAGCATACTATCAGAAGACTTGATAAATTGATTGAGGACCCCAAAATATAATCTGTTTGCTTAACTCTATCAGGGCTGGCCAGGGTCCGATGGCAGGGAGCGCTCTGAATCACCACAGCATATAGAACAGTATCCAAAGATGAGGTGCTCGTGATCGCTAAAATACCCCCGCTGAACCTCCAGGCAAAAGAGGGCCTTGGACTACAAAGATCCCAAAAATCTCAGTGAACACAACCAGGAACTGAGGGAAGCCTGGCAACAGAGATGGGATCAGTCCAGCAACTTATCTCGGTCGTAAATCAGCAGAGGGCCCGAAAACATGGAGAAATGACCTACCGATTGACGCAAGTGCACACAGGACATGGATGTTTCAGTGCGTACTTGAAGAGAATCGGCAAGGAAACATCCACGACAATGATGCGAAACATACCATCAATGATTGTGAGGCTTGAGTATCCCAGAAGAACACGCTGAAACAAGCACTCGAGGTAGCCGAACTCAACGTCGAGAATATGGTCCACAGCATGATGGTGAGCGAAAAGAACTGGGACCTTTGGCGAGATTACGTTGAAGAAATCATGAGTGTCAAAGAGGGCAGTGAGAGTGGGCGGCTCCAATACTAGAATAAGGTCAAACACAGGATCAGACTACCTGTCTCCCCGAAGCAATGTGATAAACAATACCGGGGGAACAGAGAAGGGCAAAGGAGGGGTTTAGTCAGTAGGAATCTGACACTATGCGAGATTCCCCTTCCACAGTGAGAAAATAAAACATTCTAAAAATATTTTTAATTTTATACTATTCAACAAAAAATCATATTCTAAAGAATCTTTTAAATCCGTCATAAAATTTAGGTATAATTAACTAAAATCGCTATCGTCGGAAACACTATTAAGCTCTTTCAACAAAGATAAGACGATTTTTGTTTGTGTTGTCTTGAGAGTAGGCGTTTGTTTTGATAATTAAGATACTCGCATCATTCTTATCGTTGAACAATTTTGTTATTCCCCCTTGACTATTCTGGAGTGGCGTTATTAGCCGAGTATCACCACTCCTTTGCAAAATCTACTCCAGAAGTAAACTGGCAAGCTTGCACGATAACCCTATCCTTTTATTTAGCAAAACACCGATAGGCAAAAATAGCTGGGAGAAAAGTGGATTTACATTAGAGCGCAGCGTGTATATTAAAATAACTAGTATTAGCAAAACGATAATGAGATTTTAAAGTTCTAATTCCATTGAATCGAATTTTTGTGGTTGAAAGTAGTTTGAGAAATGTTGATCTTGTTGAATATAATTTCTGATACTAGTTAATATTTTAATACGTTTATGTTTTCGAAAATATGCTTTGCTCGCATACAAATATCTTCATCGATTCCAACATTTTGGGCAACTTGGTGAGCAAAGCTATTATTTTTTCCATCATTTTCGACTAGTTTATATAAAAATATTAGTTTATCCTCTTGAAATAAATACTCCATCGACTAAAAGTAAAATAACATACATCAATAAAAGAGATTTAAACTCACTATATTTAGTTAAAATAGGATTATACCATGTTTTTCAATAGTTGAGACTGAATAAGGTATTCTTTTAAATGGTGAAAATGTGTAGAGACAAACACATGGGGAGATTCTTGTTTACGAAATAAAAAATGATTTACACTAGCTGCTAAGAGTCCGAGTCCATCTACATCGGTAGTGCCTTTACCAAATTCGTCAACGATGATCAGGGATGCATTCGTGGAATGATTTATTGCATGTGACATCTATGTTTTAATTATTTAAGTATTTATTTAATTAATAAAACATAAACAAACAAAATAATAAATTATACTTGTCGCAGATCAATCAAAAAAGCTGACATCCTCGTTGATATATCTTCGACAGTTTGGATCCTCGTGAATAGATTATCGACGAAGCCAATCGTTGCTGATTCGGCAGGGACAAAACTTCCGATATGAGCCATATACACTATCAATGCGATTTGTTTCAAATATATAGATTTACCGCATGAATTGGGCCCTGTCAAAACTGTCACTAAATGATCCGACGACGAAGATAAAGTATCATTGGGTACAAAATTTTCGACACACAATTCTTGCAGTGGATGTCTTCCTTGTTTTATATCAATCACTTTTTGAAACGTCAATTTCGGACGTTTGTAATCATTATCTTTGCACACTTTAGCTATGCTGATTAAACTGCAATTTAAGAAAACGTCAATATAAAACCGGATAAATAAACGATTGTCGTGGTTTTTATTACCAGTCTAATTCAGCACACATTTTAACAACAGACGATAGAGACTGAAGATGCTGCATGATGAATTGGGTGAGACGCATCATTATTCTCATTTCGTGAGCTAATATTTCTGGATACGTATCACCTATGCGTTCGTCAAGCTCTGAAAACATATTATTTAGAGGTTTTAAGATTTACGTGAGTCTGTATATTGCATTCAAGATAAACATATTTTGTATAACGTTAATCAATAAACACCTTCGCATCCTTCAGTTTTATAGTAAATATATTCCCCATTCTGAAACTATAAAATATAAAAAATAGTAATTAAATATTTGTTTATGTTATGATATATAAATATGATAATGAAAAAATATTAATTTATGCCATGTATCGAAGATTGGGAATATTTTTTTCTTCCTGATTAAGCTTTGTTTTCCATGCTTTAATGCCTAATAGGTATCCTAAGTTTGGTAAATAGACCATGGTGCATTCTTCAACGTACGAGGGAAGTTTCTCCAATTCATATTTGGCCGTCAATGACATTAATCCATGCAAACCGGTCATCATTTGTCGTTCTGCAAAGAATATCATATTATTTTTATTTATATAAAAGTATTTGTATGAGCATATCATTTATTTACTTTGATCGAGCTGCGGGTCAACGCCTAATTTCACTGTGAATTTTCCTTCAACGTTGGAAAGCTCAAAATCAATAACGCGGTTCATATGATGAGCAACCTGGAATGTTTAATTTAATGATGTTTAACAAACTATTTCGGCTTAATTTAAATGTATTTATATGAATATTATGTTTATGATACTTGAAATAAGTCCTCGTTATTTCTCGAGCCAAGTGCGTTAATAAGTAGTGAATCGGTTTCAAAATTTTCACATATTTCACAAATTGATACAGCATTGTATAATGTCTGAAAAAATATTTGAATACTTATATTATATTTAAAAAAATTAAAATGTCTCATATGTAAGATTATCATTCTGTTCCGTCATCATAGTGCAGCCACAAACAGTCCACTGCAGAATTAGGGCCTCTTCAATATCTATTCATAGAAGGGCTAGTAATAGTGAATGTTTTTTACTTTAAAGGGCTATTTATTTTAATTTGTAATAATAAAATTGATCAGCAAACATATTCATATGACCACTTACTTCAAAGAGTGCGCTCCATTCAGCGGGAGTAGCGCGGAGAGCTTTAATTCTCGTCATAATTCCCTATAATTACATATACTCATTTATCATAATGTAATATAAATCTATCATTGCAAAGGAATATTAATTCATACATTTAACGTACGTTTACATTTTTTATTTTTCTTAAACACGAGCAAATACTTTTTACTACTTCTTCATTGCCTGGCTTATTGCAAAATTCAATTGTGTTAAGACGACATTCCAAAACTTTTATATCGTTTGTGGGATGTTGAAGCATCAGTCTGAAAAGTATTATATGTTTTAAATTACGCTTGAAACATTCAAAATTGAGTATTCATGCGCAATCGATTCACCTTAAATACTGCATACCAATTTTAGAGCAGCATCTATTAAATATGCCAAAGATACTGAGACGCTCTTTTGCGCTCTGTGGTGTTCCTTTTTTAAAATTACTCGGATGTGAAAATCTATCGAATATTTGCAAAGCTTTGTAACTTTCGTTATCCATGGTCAAGATTTTATCGCTTCAAAGAGTAAAATATGATTGAGATTAGAAATATTTGGAATCGACGATGGCAATTATTTGTGTGGAAATTTAATCACTGACAGTGAAATGATGTTGATTCCTAGGATGCTCGGCGTCGCGCTGCTGTCTTTGGCTAAGAAAACCCAATTTTTATCCAAGTATTTTAACAGAGCGCCTGTCGCATGTGTTGTTTGAAGGTATCGAAAATTAATGATGGAGTTCAAAAATAGCTCACGATCGTGCTCAGATGCATTAGCCGGTTCGTTTGGTAAATTCAAATGTAGGACTCTACGTTTGCATGACTCGGAGCCTATAATCAATTGAATATAATGAGTTTTTATTATTATTTATAAGTAGTATATAGTTTTGTATACAAGTGTTTTCTAGGGACAGTTGATTGTTGGCCCGTCAGCCAGTAAAGCATTTTCCATTGCGGGGGAAAATAGCCCATTTTTAGTACCGCATTGAATGAAGTAGTAAATTTGAACATTTATTGACAAATAAAATTTGAAAGTAAATAAAATACCTACTGTATTCTTTTAGAGAGACAAAATTTAGACCATAACGTAGTTTGGAGTCTTCGTTAATATTCGATACTACGGAATAATCACTAGTCTTATCCAATATTAAGGTCTTCAAACAGGCAACTAATGATTGTGATGCACGCGAATCAGTTACGACTATAATTGGCTGTACTTGTCTGTATAGATTTTTTAGCATGTTATGTTCTGGTGTAGAGTCATTTATTTCATTTAAAATCGAAATCTTCACGTTTAAAAAAAATAGAAATTTGTAATAAACATACAGAATTACTGGTATTAATTTATAACATTGAAATATTTATTTTCATACAACTAACCTCAGATGTTTTTAAATTATAATATGCAGCAGCAAATTTTCCACATTTCCATATAACAAACATGATTGTCTAAAATAAAAATGCAATTTTTGAATAACAACATTAATACACAAACAGAAAATGTCCAAGCTGAAGTAAGAACAATATAATAATTACTCCTTAACTGTAAACTTTTCTAAAAATGCTACTTATCAACATGGTATATCTTTAAAAGTATTGATATATAAATTTGAAATATGAATGATATACTTCTTCATTTTCAGAATCGATATCACTAGAATCTTTATCATCATGTTCGTTACTATTGACAGTCATCAATTGAGCTTTTGAATGAGCCGTTTCAATTTGCACAGAATTTGTATTTTCACCAGAAGCAATATCTGCAAAAAATGAGCGTTAATATTATATCTCATTTCAGAGGAACGTGAATTTGATATATAATAAAACAATAAAGATTATGTACAACCTTTCATTAGTTGAAAAGTTTTAGTGCTTTCCACTGCTTCCGTTTCGCTGCTGGGAGAGTTTGAGCTGCTCAAAATCAAACTAAGTTCTAAACTACTATTAGGGGTGAACTCATTGTGCATTTCGGTGGACTTTGTCGAAAAATTACTTTGAGACTGGAATGATTCCATCTTTTCTATAATAATTAACGAATATTAAATAAAAGAATTTGAAATGTAGCGCTCTACACTGCACTGACGTTCAATCTATGTTAACATAACACCATAATTTACGACCATGTTGAGAAAACCTTTATTTGAAATCTTACGATTCATAAAAATATGATTAATATAGTTTAAGGGACGATCAAATTTTATTCTACGAATCTATTTGTTTTTTTTATCGTTTATATAAAAATGAATCTACTAACTTAATTTTTTTTAAATTTAACTGCCCAAAACGTATAAATGCGTCAAAATTTTCCATGGGATGGGGGGGAAATGTAATTATTATTAAATTGCCATCATGCAATTTATTTTAAATATTATAAATTGTTGTAAAATATTATATACTGTTCGCGGTCCGAACAGTTTATTAAAATTCAAGAAATTTAGTCAGTTTCCTTCTTAAGTAAAGATTTCGCAAAGAAGTGATGATGTTCGGCTAAATGACTCACTCCAAAAAGGTTCCACGGTTCAATTCGGCCATATTTATTTTGAACAAGGAGAGTGAACTCGCATAGTGGCGGACATATTTAGTCTACTTAATGACTAACTTTTCTCTCTAGGGGTTTTGTACAAATATTTTTGACCCATTGTAAAATTTGAACAACCTACCCGATCAGTCTTCTTCAGACACTTCGTTTTGTAATGAGAGTTCGTAATCGTTCTGTAGACATGTTCAGGTATATGGTTTCGAATAGTGAGACTAATAAACAGCTCGGGTCAGTTGAGTGTCCCCACGTTCTTTTGTCTCAGATGTAAACTGATGAACGTATGCTTTACATCTTGGATTGATGCAAAAACTCGGCCTTATTGCTGTGAAACATCGCCAAACACTCGATTGAAACATCATCACGACGCTGTTTTTGTTTCATTATGAGCAAACGCGGCACCCAACTTGCGCACAGCTTTCTCATGTTCAATTTTTCAGTCAATATGCCATGTACAGCATTTTTTATAAGGCCTACCATATCTGTTAGCTTCTGCATTTACAGTCGACGGTCATCCAGTACCATTTTGTGGATTTTCTTCAACATATGGGGTGGTTATCTCATTTGATGTTTACCATGATGCATTTACTATAACTCGACTCTAATCATAAGAATATCGATGGATACATAGTTCAGGATTTTTCAAAATTTCATATGGTGTACCAAATACATATCATAGTAGTACACGGGTGTTTTTTTAATTTGGTATTCTTTTTAAAATAACAATCGACAGCTCTCGGTATATAATATTAATAGAAATCATTACAATATACTATATTATTCATATTCATAAAAATGTTAATAAATATAAATTAATATCGTTAGTTTTCTAAATGTAATGAATGTTGATCTTATCACAGTAATAATTTATAATTATAAAGTTGCGTTCATTTCCTTGAGAGAAATGAGCAAGAAAGTATTTAAAAAAATGCAAAGTTAAACATAGAAAGGAAGATTATTATTACATTGTATAATATTTATTTATTAGTTATAATTTTAATGCACTTTTTAAATATAGAATTTGATTTAATATGAAACCAGAGTTTAAATAATTATGTATTTTCACAGCGTCTAAAATATTAGACGCGATCAAAGCCTTTCAATCTACCACAAGAACGTTACCTTTTGTTGTTTCAATATCTACAAATATGTATCAATATTATGGAGTATTAAAAAATAAGCATTAATTTATATGTATTAACTATCTCTATATGATAAGCTAAAGATCATTTGGGACATTGCGATTCCACTAGGTGCTTAATACTACTGCTTATGTGCATTCAAATTCTAAAATTTATGCACCAATTCATCATCACGTTTAAATTAATTAGATGCAATATAGTTTTGAAACTTATTTATATAAATATGCTACTTTTAACAGTATATAAGAAAAAATAATAATAGCCGTCAAGTATTTGCATATAGACTTAGTTTTGGGATTTGACTCCTAAGGCAAACTATGGAAACATGTTTCATTTGACTTTTGGGACTTTTTAGGAATGATTGTAAAATATTTATGAACTAAATTACGCTGTACTCACTTGCCAACTTATTAAAAGATTCATTATGATTTAGAAATATTTTTATTTAAGAAAATGCTTGACGCATCCAAAGTAATTTGTTTACAGAATTTAATGAACGATACAAATTATTTATTTAAATATGAGTGCTTGACAAAATGGTGTATTTAATAAATATTTCTTACATCCAGAAAATCCTTAGATTAGACTAGTTCAATTTTATTTACTTTAAATTGGGTTGTATTCATATAGAAAACATGCCGATCAATCAATAGCTTATTTAAAATATTGATCAAACGGCTATGTACGTAACATTATTAGAAGTTAATCGCATTAAATGTAAATCATTCTTTTGAAATGTATGTGTGTATGCTCGGATAAAACGTGATTCCAATAATTGAAATATCGTAACAAGCAAAATTTCGTAATAACTGAGATTTTTGTCATGCATTTTGGAGGTATATGTAACGTAAAACGTCTGATTTTAATGATTGAATCATGGATATAATTGTAATTTACATATTTAGCTTATTATATTTATTTTATATATATGGAACATAGATATGTTGTTAAACATACAGTATTATTACGGCCATACAGTTTGTTCTATCCATTCGATGTAATTTAAAATACTAATATATGTAGTTGTACTTTGTTTGTTATTACACAAAGTGTTTTTAAGTTTAAATCCAATAATATTATATGTACAATGAACATCATTGTTATATATTTGGAGAGGCGCTCCTTTAGCAATCTAAAATAACAATAGCAATGAGTCGATGAAAATTTAAATGTAATACAATTCTATTTATTGCACAGTTTTTATTATTTACCTCACACGAAGCATCTTTTTTCTGAATCCCTGCTGAAATAGTATTGTTGTTTGAACTTGGATATAACTCGACAACGGCCTTAAATAAAAATGGCAACGTTAACTTTTGCTATGCATTTATTTTTATAACGGTATGTTACTAAAATGTTACCTTTGAAAGAGAATCTCTTCGTGTTGTATTAAGATGCCAACCTACAACTATTGCCTTTTCTATGTTATCGGGTTTTTTTGTGTATAGGCAAGCTGGGAGAAATTCATCATAACTGATTCTAAAATATTTAAAAGCGTTATAATAGTTTAGCGATGACTGTATATCCCAAAAGTAATAACATCAATATTTCATACTCTTTGCTTAATTCAATCAACCCAATGTTGAACGTGTTGTCAGGTTTGAATTCAGGGTGAATAACCGTTTTGGATACTGTGTATAATGAATCTATAACTGGTAGAATATCTGCATCATCCTCACCCAGTCTTACATATCCATTATTGCTGAAAAACATATAATATTTTTATAGTTCCACATAAAATTATATTATAGTATGATAAAAGTAGAAACTACCTAGCACGTTTAGCACAATTCGCAGTCGTTATAATCCATTTTTCACTAATGATCGAACCCATACAATGCCACTTAATATACCCATCTGACTTTTTCTTTCCTACAATAGCCTAAGAATTAATTAAATGTTTTTTATCAATTAAAATTTATCTTTAGATATGTTTTTAAACTTATGAACATTGTATAAATTGAAAGTTCATACCATATGGGGGAATTCATTAATGCTCGGAAAATCTGAGCCGAGCTCTAACGGTGCGGGTATGTGTTTGCATTTATTTTCACGGACCATAGGAGCGTTTAATAATAGAGATCCATCAAATTCGCACTTATGAACATAGTCTATGAGGTCTATACATTCTGAAAAATTGCATTAATTCACATTATTAGTAAAAAGATACACAAAAGTTAAGCAATAAAAATATTGATTCATTCAATAAAATGAACGCCAAATGTAACATTGCAGATGATATCATAGTTGTTTATCAAAAATGTATGCAATTGCAATAAGTAAATGCTATTTCGGTATATCAAATTAAATAATATAGAGATGTATGACATTATTTAATTTTTTAAATGTATATTTAATGAATAACGTTGTTTAAACGCGCACGTATTAGGATCCATATAATGTTATGTTTATGTGCAAAACAACCAAATATGCAAATTTACATAAAGCAATCACTTCACATGAGTTAAATATCGCAGATGGAAACTCACTATCCCATGTTTTTTGTCCCCTTTTCTCTACTCGTAGAAATTCATCCCTCACCGGGGGACATCTTCTCGGTGATGTTTTTGGTGGATCGTGACAGCATACAATTGGAGTATCTTGATCAAATCCACATGTTTTTATCTGAAATCGACAATGTTGATTAAAAACAATTAACATACGCACAAAACGCTTGTTGAAAATGTATAATTGCGAATGAAAATATTGTTAATGCTTACGTTTTTCCTGTTTTCGATATTTTTCAGAGATTCACATTTACTAAATTGTGTGCATATTCCAGAATCATCACATTTATCGCCTGAAATTACAATTATGAATTATAAGAGTAAAATTATTTATATTTAATGTTTGTTATTCATTACAGCGCTACGTCGAGATTGATAGTTTCTACGTTTGCCGTTGTTGCATTAACAATACAGTATTAATAATGTATAGAAGAATATCATTGATTTTATGAAAAATATAATACACAATAATATATAGCAATATAAACTTCTGTTTCTTTATTTGCTGAATAAGTTTAAACGAATAACCATGTTTAGCAATATAATAACGCTTCAAATTTTCATAGATATAACATTGATTTTATATGAATGTAATGTTGATAACAAGCATATAATGTATATGTTTTTAATATTCAGACATGATTAAGGCTTTCAAATATGTATTTTGTAAATTGAATTAAATTTAGCTATTGGTTTTGTTAAACATAAATTATGCGTGTACATTGCTCTTATCAAAATAGCACCCCGTGGGATTTTTTCTACATGTTTCATTTAATTTGCTTAATTAATTAATTAAAAAGACCCTTTATGCTGAATAATTATGATTATGTATAAATTCATGTCATTATGTCATATTTTTTGTACATAAACGTGGGTTCGTCAAATGTTTTAGTTTGAATAATTACATTCAATTCCGTATGAACTTCTTAAATTCACAGCGCTTACTATAATTGAATATACTGTGTGTGTTTTTATACATTTATTTATCAAAGATATTTTAATACAGCGCAAATAATATGATTATTCGATTGAATACTATTATATTAAGTGTTTGATTGCTGCGGATATGGCATGAAGAGCTTAATACGGCATAAAAAACAAGAGTTTTTGTATAAGAATCGGAAGCATGATAAGACTTAAGTGCAAATATTGATTATTAAATCATAAAATATCAATATTACATCATGAAAATATAAAAACTAACGTCGCTGAGCATTCATAGAACGTATTGAGATAAATTTGAATAATGTTTTGAGAGGAAAAAAAAAACCAGCAGAATTATAGACAGATTGCAATGCATGTTATTTCAATATGAATTTTGCATGCAAATATAAAATTATGTATTTACTTCTGACCCAATCGATTTATCATCGTTATGTTTTGGAAAAAAACATACTCAATAATTTGGCTGTTATTTATAATGTTTGCCTCTGGACATTATGACAAACAAGTTATTCGGATTGAATTATCTTGATTCGAAAGGTTGACTTTATTCTACTGAGTTGACTGGATGCTTACCTTCTTCGCCTTTAGCTTCAACACGTATTGAAATTAAAATGAATGAAAGTATAACAAACAACAAATGGATGTGATCCATCTTGTTAAATACGTTCGTGTTCGTCTCCGGTGCAGAATATACTAGTTTGAAAAGCGGGTAAAAGGTCATTCCGTTATCATAGTGAGTACACAACGAAAAATGTATTTTGCACAATCTGTAAAATATTTTTTTCTTCAATGATATTATGCATATGTACATGTGTAAATTTTATTTGATAAACATTGGGAGTTATTGTAGTATTTTTTTAAAACATTTATCCCTCCATAGATTTCTGTTAACCCATTAAATACCGCTAAGAATTAGAGAATTTGGGCAAAAAACTCGAATTTTCGAGTAAATGTTCATACTTACAATTCAATAAAGAATCGTATTCTAAAGAATCTTTTAACCGTCATAAAATTTAGGTATAATTAACTGAAATCGCTATCGTTCGTGTTGTCTTGAGAGCAGGCGTTTGTTTTGATAATTAAGATACTTACATAATTCTTATTGTTGATCAATTTTATTATTCCACCTTGACTGTTTTGGAGTGGCGTCATTAGCCAAGTATCGCTACTAGGGAATCCAATCCCGAGCTAAAATTTCGATCCTGGGATTTCGGGATTCCATTATATTGCCACCCCAGAATCAGTCTCGGGATCCCGGGACTGATCTTGGGATCCTGATTACATAATAATAAATTTGATCAAAAGTTACTAATAAGTCCATTTGTTTCATATAAAAATTAGCTTGAAGGCGAAAGAATTTTATTTATTTAACAAATGATAAAAATACAATTCAAAAATAGAAAAATAAAACACTACAAAAATTAAAATATTATTTTGAAAATATGCCTGAAGTAACATTAAAGTCCAAGTCCATATTCGTACAACACCATCAATGTGACTGATAAAATTCCTTTCTGCTGAGACACGGACTAAAACTCGCAAAATTCCCGATTTCCCGACCAATTATTTATTTCCGTCGCTGCAGATGAATACTTTTATAATATAATACTTTGATGTAATTCGTAATTATATTACGGAGAAATACAAAAATTCTGAACCCCATATCTATTATATTTCATATTGATATTCCCATTATTAGAGACGAGTTGTAGTAAATACATCACCGGTAGGCCTAAGCTCGCCCATTAGTAGTTAAGCCATGGATTCCAAGCGTCCAGATTTCGGCAGGAATGTCTCGATTTAGTAGCCTTTATTGTGCTGGTGAGGTGTACGATTTCTGTTAGATTTTTAAAAATTTCAATCCCGAATATTTTGAGATTACGTTTACTAATCCCAGGATTCATGAGCATTTAAAACTATCCGGGATTTCCTAATCACCACTCCTTTGCAAAATCTTCTCCTTCAAAATCTACAACAGAAAGTAGATGCCATGCAAGTTGAATATTAAGAAATATTCCGAAGAAATTAACGAATATTTTGTATGAATATCAACAGTGTTAAGGTTAATTTATTGAGCCTCGATTTATTATCAAGTTTGTTACACACTGCGGCAGAGTTGACAGAAAAGTGAATTTACATTAGAGCATAGCATGTATGTTCTCCGTTTTTGAAAGGATTTAAAAAGCAATGGCTTATTTCAGCTCAGGCCGTTGTTTCTATTCTTAAACCATCATTATCAATGAAAAACATCATTTTTGTGTATGATTGGATATCAATCACAGCAGTAATATATTGTCGACGACAAGACCAATTGAATGAGTGAGATAAAAATAAAAAAAAATTTTTTTTATAAGGCCTCATTCTGCAAAACCCAAGAGAACCTCATTTACCAGAAATCACACCCCCTGATTACCATTTTGTTAGGTCTTTTACATAATATTGAATCAATATCACAGAAAATTTCCTCCTAGTTATTTTTGCCATAGCTGATCATATTTTATATAAATTATTCCCAGTCTTCCATATCATGTCGCTCGTTATAACCGAGATCGATTGCATTTTTTTTAATAAACGATATAGCTTTTGATGTATGTGTAAACCAAAATTTTATATTTTTTTTATTAAATATATAAAATAATGTATAAATTTGCTGTATTATAAGTCACACGGCAGAAAACGGGTTCAAGATGCTAGTCCAGCGAAACCTGTTTTTCTTGTTGGCTTTAATACACAGTGTGGTTATTATACCTTGTTCTCGACGAGTTTTCATGTAATGTCCTTCAAGTTATTTTTGACAAAATTGAGAAATAAATCCCATGATTTTCAAAATGAATATCGATTGAATTGATTGAACGTGTTTTTGAATATCGAATTATTGCATTTCTTATTATATGTGATACTATGGAAATTCGCATGAACAAATGCAGATCTTTGCTCGTCAGAAAAAAGGGAATCATTTTTGGATCGGATCGTGAAGACAATTTGACATCCTCCTTATTCTCCAGACATCGCTCCATCGGGTTTTCATCTTTTTAGATCTATGCAGCATTTTTTGGATAGGAAAACGAACTATAAGTTCAAATATGGACTTTTAGAGTATTTTCGTTCAAAGCCCGTAATGATTTATGACAGAGGCATCAAAACGTTATCAGATAGGTGGAGAGAGGTTAACATCCCTTAATGAGTTATTCGTCCTAAAACGAGATGATGTTTATAGTGGTGGGATACATATAAGTTGGCCAATATGAGGGAAAGAGTTCTAAACAATAATCGATTGAATAAATATTGTTTCTTACAAAATATGGATATTACTCAATGCATTCATTTGATGCAATCGTTTTTATGTATTTTTATCATGTCCTCTAAAACAAGTTTTATTTAGCATAGGCCTACTCAGCGAACAGCAGATGGACCTTGGAATTTTTTAAAAATATTTGTGATAAAATAATGTTTACATAATTGCTTTTTTTTTAATTTCATAGAGATAATAACGATATCATGACAATAAAAAATGTTCTATTTGTGCTACAGTACGAAAACCTGATCAAAGACGGGTTCCAAATTTATAATTAAAAAAATCTATTGCTGATACACAACAAGCTAGATAAACTCTGGAAGTTTGAATATTTATCAACGAAGGTCATAATTGACGTTGATCAAAATACTAGGAACATCATACTGAAGGTGGGAGTCGACGAATTATCCTTCTTGGTGATGCATTTGTATCGTATGACCATGGTTTCAAATTACGACATATATTCATGGCCAGCTGCTAATGTAATGTTGTTTTGAGAGCAAGACATGCACGTTGACGTCTTTGGAATTGATTGATTATAATTGATGTTAAATAAAATCACAATATACAAAAAAATATTAATCTACATCTGGATAAGTCTTTTGTCAGTGGGTTTTAGCCACACTCACAAAAAACGGTAATTCTTCGTCCTCGGCTTGATGTAAAGGTCTATTTATTATATTGAAAAGTCTTTGCCTGAAATGAAAGAATTAATACATTTTTATTTACAAAATCTTACAAAACTTTTCAAAACTTCACAAAACAAAAAAAAACAAAAAAAGGTTTTCATCATTACTTTTCATATTTTTTCCCACAGGTTTTTGAGTTTTTCAATCCCTCTTTTGAAAAAATCATAAAGTCGAAAGAGTCGAAATATGCGTAAATACTATTTTTGGATTCAGTTACGTTTCGAAAGTTTTTGTCTTTTGAAAAAGATGATCTATGATGATGATGATGATTTTTTCAGACGTCTTCTTTGCCTTATACCCCATAAATTTCTGACAATACATATCTGTCAGAAATCATCATACATCTAATATTATGAGCGATAAAAATGCTAAGAAAATTTAATACTCACTATATATTGTAGTATTAGTCTCAAGCGAGTAAACAGCATCTATATGTGATCACTGGCGTCCAAATTATGACCTGAGTAGGTATTAGCCTTCTCATAGTCACTTGCTGTTTCAAATTTAAAAAAAATCTATTATTTTATTAAGCATGGTTAATTTGAATATAGACTGTTGGACCGTGATCACTGTGGCCTAAAAATGAAACGATTAACCAAATATCAGAGTTTTCTATTTTCAGTATAATTTGATAATAATATCAGTTAGCTATTAAAAATATAATCTCTTTTTGTTGTTTATGAAGACACTGTAGTATTTATAGTTTTTATATTATATATATTCAAATCTCTTTTTGTGCGACTTTTTTTTGTGCAATTTCGAAGTTATGCGGTTTTTTTAAGATTTCGTTTTTTTTGCATTTTTCCAATGTTTTGACTTTTAAAAATACATCCTCCAAAAGAATTTCCAAAATTCCAACTACTTATGGAGTTATAGCTATTTTAGTGACGTGGCAACTTGGCCGGTCCTACCATAATGAAATCTTTTAATGCGTTTTTCTCGAAACTACTTTTTTCAATACAGTTGACATGATGTCTCAAATTCCAATCAACTAATTTACTTCAAATTGGGTATGAACATTTTCCATATAATCCTCTATTGTTTCTACCAGATTTATGTCAAAATTTAATTTTCAACTATTTAAAAAACATTAAAACTGTGACAAAATAAGGCCAAAAAAATGACTTGACTCAATTTTTTTAAACAGCCGCCACTTTGAAACTTTTTTTTTTGAGTTAGGGACTATAGTGACATCTTTGCTAATTATGAATTATATTGTTGGAGAGAGAAAGAGAATTTTAAAAATAATGCAAGACGTCCTTTAAATATTACCAAAAATGCTATTTTTAAATTGCCTTGTTGTTTTCCTATTTTTTTAAAAACTTTTTTTATGCGATTTTGGATATATTTTATAAAGCTGTTTCAAAGTTATGCGGTTTTTAAAGTCCATGGAACGCATCTTCACTTTTTCTATATTAGTCATAGCTTATTTGTGCGATTTACCGCAAAAAAGGTTCAAGTATATTTTAATTTTGCTTAACCAAAACATGGATTTCATATGTGATGTTACAATCTTTTATCATTTATTTTTAAATTTCAATTACAGTTCTATGGCTTTTTTTTTGATAAGGTGTGGATATCAAATTCCGAGACAAAACATATGTGGATCGAACAATGATCTTATACAAGTTCTGCAAGATTCAATTACATCGTGTTATTGGTTCGTGGTTATGGATTGTCTTGAATATGAAGCACCGTTAAAGTGATCAGTTAAACGAAACGTTCATTGCACCTTTTCATTTGGAACTTCCAGTGCGATTTTTAAATTAAGTAATAATCAATGCATACAAAAACATCATCGTCAACAAGGCTTAATATTATGAAAATATTGCAAGAAAAGGTCAGAAAAAAGTGGTCACAATTGTGAGAAAATGTTTTTTTTCTTTATCATAATGCTACACCAAATCATATCACAGTAATTTATACATCCTCTATAATCATCAGACTTAACTGGATGAAAGGCTGATGAATCAGCCTTTCATCTTATGACAGTCAATTCATTGATTTCAAACGAAACTGTTGGAGTTTGAGGGTATGTAAAATAGCCATCATTCATATTTTATATATTTTAAAAACAGTCCTGTTTTTACTCGAGGCTTTTATATAAGTTGCAATGTTAAAACTGCGTAGACATTCTCATAAATAGGGAATTTTATTGAAGGAGGGAATAGCTATTTTCAAAGAATCAACGACGTGTAAATGTCTTGTCATTTATCTTTAAATGTCGGCTGCAATATTTTGAAGTCCTAAATGAGTTAATACAAAATACCGTATAAATGTCCAAGAAATCGGTCACAGGAAATGGAAACGAGGACAGTCGTAACGGTAAAGTATTATGCCCGCTGAGGAAACACGCCATGTCATTTTCGGGACGACTTAACAAAATAGGGGACTCGCCCTAATTTGTACGGTGATAAAAGACGTCAATTATACTAATGCACTTTGTCCAGCATAATACTATGGGAGTGGCTCTGGAAAAACCTGTGATTTGAATATTCAGGAAAATACTGATCTGTTGGGAAACCTATATTGATAATCAACTGCAAAATATATCTTTGGCCACATTCTATCTGTGGCCGGAAAATGATTCAGATTCACGTGAATATGCCGTTTGATAGAGTGTCATTCACGATAGAACTTAAAATGAGCGTGATTGCATATTAAGTTACATTCAATTAATTTTAAGCTCTCTTAAATTAATCCTTATGCGCATCTTGAATTTTGGTGGAGTTGAAGTTGAACACAATAAATTGAAATGGTAAAATCTGCAATGCCGTGAGTAGGGAATCCAACCCCCGGATCCCGGACAGTTTTAAGTGCACATGAATCCCGGGATTAGTAAACGTAGTCCCGAAAAATTCGGGATTGAAATTTTTATGTAATAGGAATCTGGACGCTTGGAAACAGTGGCGTAACTACTAATTGGCGACCTTAGGGCGACACCTAAGGGCAGTAACTATCTAATCTAATGTATACATATATACAGTACATATATGCTTTTCAAATTGTTATATTAACCTTTCCCTACCGGTGATGTATTTACTACACCTCGACTCTAATAATGGAAATATCGATATGAAATATAATAAATACGGGGTTCAAAATTTTTGTATTCTTCCGTAATATAATTACGAATCACATCAAAGTATTATATTATAAAAGTATTCATCTGCAGCGACGGAAATAAATAATTTGTCGGGAAATCGGGAATTTTTCGAGTTTTATTCTGTCTCAACAGAAACGAATTTTATCAGTCACATTGATGGTGTTATACGAAAATGGGGGCTCACGCGGTCATAAACTCGAACTAGCATTTAAATATCTGATGACGATACCTCCAACGAGTGTGGAGGCTGAGCGTGCATTTTCAGCAGCAAGTTGCCCGGCTTCCAAAATCAGATCCAGACTAAATGACGAAACACGCGATGTTTTAATGTTACTTACGATACGTCTTAGACAATAATTTTTATAATATAATATTTGTAGTGGATTGATTGTAACTTGATGAAGTGAAACTTGTATAGGCCCGATAGGGCAAATTATCTTGAACGTCACGAAAAGTGAAACTCCAACCGGTGGCTGGGAAAAAGAAGGAAAATTGTTCGTAGTGTGTCCGTCGCATGCATCATAGAGACGCTACGCGTATGCCCCACGCCTTATTTGCTGTGTATAAAGACTAGATCAATAGCAACCCTATTTTATTATATATTACACAGAGTGCAATATTTTAGCTAACGATTTTCGCTAACAAATGGAAAAAAAAACAAAGCTTAAAATCGACTATTCCTATGAGATACGAAATTTCACTTCTACTGCGCGATTAGCATCATTCAATAAGTCGTTAAACTTGAAAAGGTACCAGTTGGAAAGGTCAGGGTTAAGAAAATATTTTTTATGCTTATGATGTTTTGTATGACATGTAGCATATCGTTGGAATGGGTATAATTTAGACGACTTTTTAAAACTAAACTAAGTTCAAAATAGTTATTAGTTTTTTGTTGTTTAAAAGATTTAGAAGTTAACAGTTCTCATTTGTTTGCATATTTTATGTGACTTTGGAAGCTCAGAAGTAGTTTTCTTTAAACTAATGGCATAAAATAATGATTTATTTAGATCAAAAAACATTGCAAAATACAAAAACATTATTATTTCGCGCTATTATGATCACATATTAACAAGCTATGACGATGATGATCTACAAATGAAATTTTGGGTATTTTTTTAAAATGTTGAAAAAAAATCTATTTTGATAACTCTGACATTTAGAATATTTTTTTTGGTTCATGTGCAAAACGACCTTTATAATAGTTTTGATTAATTGCAATTTTTACATTGAACAGTATTATTTTGTTTTGAATATGATTTATTATGAATTATGTGGTACAAAATTGGAAATATGATGCTTCAATTTGGAAATATGATGTACTCAGAAAATAATTTTTTTTTGGGGCCCAAGATGATATTTGAGTCCGCGAAAAATAGTCGATTGGAATTGTCAGCCAATATAAGGCAATCATATTATTAAATTTTAAATCACAGTCGATAATCTGATATACCTTCTGTTTTTATTATACGTGGTGGTCTTATTATATTACCAGATCGGGCCCAAAATGTCCCACCAATCTGGCGGAAGAAAGGGCTAATCACACATATTGATTTGAAAATAGGTTATATCATCAGAAAGTGTTATGCATGTATTATACCTTGTTTTGACAAACATTTCCATCGAAAGAATATATTGATCGTGCATTTAAAATGAGTATTTGTGGGAGTGTTGAGTAATGAGAATGGGGAGGGAGGCGGTGGTACTGACCTCATCGTTGACCTCATGAGGACTCAATGGAATTGCGAGCTCTTTGTACTTCCCATTTAACTATTGTTATCTAACTATCATCGAAAATTTAAATGAGCAATTTATCTAAACTAATTTAGAATTAAAAAGCGAATTTAAATACTATTGTTTTTTGTATTTATTACAACAAAAATGTGTATAAATTGGCGTGTTTACTCGGGACAAAGAAAAAGACAAAGATCTATTTGGTTATTTATTTGTAGGAATGATCCAAAATCGTGAACAAAGGCACAAATATTCCATTAAATAGTTAAATATCAATTTGTATAGCTTGGCATTTAATCCATACATCTAAAGAATTGTACTTAATATATTATGAAGAAAATTTGGAAGATTCCATAAACACTTCGAATCGTATGAAGAATTACAAACCAGATATGTTGATTTGGAAACTAATAATTCCAGACTTATACAGTGCATTATACACAGATCTTAGAATTTTAATCATACACTCTTTTATATCATACCTTTGGCTTGCAATTCTCAAAATGTGATTTAATTCAAGTTCACTAACAAAGAAAATACAAGCAATTATTTTTTTGGCATTTCTTCCTAAATATTGGTATTTATATTACATCATACAATTGTACACATTGAGATAACACATATAAGTTCTCCAAAAGTTCGACGATCGTCTTATTGAAATTTACTTTTTTGACATAAAAAATTGGCTTAAAAATTGACATTCCCTTCGGAATTTATATCAGAAGAATATCCTTTCTTCTATCTGGCGGTTCCATCATGGTATGGTGTTGTAGTCTCATACCACCCCAAAATGCACCCAGTGCTTCAGCACAGGGTACGACTATTGCCTCCGAACATGATCTGGTACAAGTTCGACATGCTGCACAGCTGATCTTGAGGACTCGCAGCATTGGGGCGACGCACCATATATGCTGAAAAATTTTTAAAAAATCGACAATCAAAAATCTTTTCGCATTTACGTCTGAAAAAGAACTATTATGAAAGCATAGCGTTTATCCGTATTTTTTAAATACTATGCTAAATATGACGTTAATTGTGATTTACGATAGTGGACCAACTTATGTAAATACTAATATAACGGCTTATTAGCACATTCCGGACCGCTATGTTTCGCATAAAGTGTCGCCTTTAAGTCCGCACGATTTTTAATGTAATTAAAAATATATAGACTCGCCTTAATCTTAAAAACATCATTATATAATATGTATATATATATGATTTTAATTTTCAAAATGTTTGAAAAAACCGCTTCGAAATATCGGACAAAGGTAAAAATTCGTTTATAATTTTTGCCTTTAAAAAACTTAAGCGCGATCGAATACCCGGTTTTTTTCAAACATTTTGATAATTAAAATCATATAAATATGAATCGCGTAAATCTAAAAAACTTCACACATATATATATATATATATATTAAACACAGTGATTTTTTTGTTTATATTGCACGTACCAGCGTGATAAAATACAAAAAGCGATAAACCCAAAGTTATAAAACAGAAATTATACGAACAAGAATATTTATATCTTTGAGCTTGATATCAGTGTAAATTATATAATAGATGCTTCGGGGTCTATCATAAAAAATAAAGCTAAAAATAAAAAAAGGAAGAATTTATACTTGCAAGTGTCATATGGAATAATAAGTATAGAGCTACTATTTACATTTTTTTTATGCGCTGAAAGTTCAAATTATAAAACACGCATTTTCAAGCGGAAGGACATACAAAAGCTCCACGCGAAAGGTGCATTTTCAAGTAAGCGGACCGAAATGAGTTGCTCACGTGAATTTTTGTTTTCAAAGCCTTTGTACAATTTACATAAGAATATAGATAGTCTAAAAATACTTATGATTGATGAATAAATCTTCGAATAGCGGATGTGGTTTTGAAGAAAAGCAAAAAATGGTCCATAATTTTGAGAATGATACGTGATGTGATTTTTTTTCGCCGAGTTTTCGAGGGATTTGGATTTTGTTTTTCATGGTCTATTAAACTTATTCATAGAATGGTCGGTGTTATATGCAAATATAAAGAGCGGGGTCACGAAACAAAGCCACGGGTGGCTAAAATTCTAAGTAAATAATAATAAAGAAAAAAGGGGTCAATACAACAACTTTTTTTTAGATTTAGAACTAACATTTCGAAGGATAAAAATAAGAATTACCTCAAATGCAAGGCAAGCAAATGATAAACCAAGACATAGGGCAGCCAATGGAGCGATTATCACCGAGAGAAGGATGTAGCAACAGTTCTTTGAATAATGAAAACATATGTTACTCAGCCTCCATGCACATTCGGGACTTCTGATTCCTTCCGGCTCTCCGATTACGTCATCCCAGAGGACCTAAAAATCAGACAAAATGTTTTGAAAGTCCATTACATGTCGAAGAAATTACTTTTTGTCATACAGTATATTATACAGGTATTAAAGATAAATTCAATGATAAAAATGAACGATCAAGATTATGATGGATAAATTTAATATTAAAAAATCTCATCATTACCATTGCCACATAGGAAGCACAATAATCATATTCACTGTAGTGCAATATTTAAATGTAGTTTTGGAATTTGAAAATATGAGTGGCGACAATGGTGTTAAAGGTGCTTATTTAAATATTTTAAGACGATTCATATATATGAGTTACGCTATCGATATCACCAAATCAAATGAAATAATAAATTAAACTGAAATTTCAAAATTAAGGCAAACAAAGGGGTGGGTAATGGAATCCCTTTCCAGTTAATTAAATATAATGTTTGTATTGAACGTTACTTGATCAATGAGAATTTCGATGTTAAATTGAATGATTAAAGTCGCAAAGTGTTCAAATACAAACACTACTGACAATAAGTTTGGAAACGGTAAGCAAATGCTCGAGTTTGGTGTAAAAACAACAATTAACCATTATAAATAATTTCTTTATTCCTTATTCTCAATGATAAAATCCTTCTCATTAATGATACATTATAATAGGCACTTGAACGCCGATACTGACCCGAACCTCCTGCTAACAGTATACAACACCTGCCTAGCGGGAGGGGTCTTCTCAGCATCATGGAAAAGGCAGAAGCTGGTTTTCATTCCAAAAGGGAAAGCACATCCGGGTCTGCTGGAGAGACTTATCCTCCAGCGACTTCAGCAGCATATTGAAACGGGACTTTCCCCACAGCAGTATGGCTTCCGTGTAGGCCGCTCCACAATCGACGCCATCACTCAAGTTGTAGACACGGTGAAATTAGGCGTGGTGTGGCAGTGTAAAAGCCAGAAGACATACTATAATGATTGCACTAGACGTCAAGAATGCCTTCAACTCGGCGAGATAGCACCTGATCATCAGGGCCTTGAAGAAAATTGACACCCCATCATACCTCACCAGAATGGTAGAGAGCTACCTGCATGGGAGAACCCTCATCTACGAAGACGCTGACGGGGACAGAAGAGAAAAACCAGTGACGGCAGGCGTTGCACAAGGGCTGGTGCTTGGACCCGCCCTGTGAAACATAATTTACGACGGACTGCTGAGGACGCCACTAATGGACGGAGCCAAAATGGTCGAATTCACTGATGACATTGCCATCCTAATCACCACCAAATCCACGAAGATCCTGCGAGGACGCGCTTAGAAAGGCCAAGAAGTGGCTGACAGGAGCTGGTCTGGAGTTCGCTGTTCAAAAAATGGAGGCCCACACATGAGGATCGGGGGTTGTGAGATTAAATACTCAAGATCCATTCGGTATTTGGGGATGGAGATTGATGACAAGCTCCGACTCGTCACCCACACGGAGAAGGCGGCCAGCATCACGGAGAATCTGGCCAGGTTGACGCCCAACATTGATGGCCCAAAAACAAGCAGGAGGCGACTCTACAACGAGGTAGTGAACTCGGTACTGTTGTACAGTGCGTCGATATGGGCTGAGGTACTACAAATTAAAAGGGCCAGGCTTAATATGGTCAGAGTCCACAGAAAGAGCGCGATCAGGGTGGCTGCTACATAGTGTCGGAAAACACAGTACTGGTACTAGCTGCTATATCACCAATCGATCTAATCGCCTTTGAGAGGAAGGCAACATGGTCAAATGAACTACCACCTAACTCAGGTCCTCACCGGGCATGGATGCTTCGGGAGCTACCTGAAGAGAATAGGCACGGACACAGGTCCGGAGTGCCATCACTGCGAAGAAAATAGTGATGATGCCAAACATACGACTTTCGGCTGTCCGGCATGGCATATTAAAAGGGACAATTTCCGCGATGAGCTGGGATCCGACTGCGATCCGCTCTCGCCGAACAATATGATCTTTTCAATGCTCAAGGATGCCAGAGCATGGAATGCGTGGAGCAGGTATTTCAAGTGCGTTATGCAGCAAAAAGAAGACGCTGAACGAATAAGGAGAAGAAGGCAAGTTGAAATATCAATTGCTGATTTGATTTCGACCTGACAGAATGATAGGGATAGAAGGAGAGTCCGATAGGGACACATCGCTGGCACTTTTGAGCAATACTTAATTAGTAGCCGGGTGGCAGCCGAAGAAGAGGAGGGTTTTAGTGAGGCACTTGAATGTTAATATTAGCCTAAAACAGAATTTTCGAGGGTCGTCTAAAATATATTACGAAAGCCGAGGACAATTTCATTTTATTGTCCAATTCGTCATCAATTGTCGTCAAAATTGAATTCATATGGACGTTATGGGTGTGTAGTGCTGAGAGACCCAAATTAAATAAACAGAATAGATTTGGACAGCATAAAAATGTCCCATAGACGGATTCATTATTATTTTTTGGCTAAGAGGATTGTTTTTGTTGGCCGAATCAAATCGGAATTTTCTTCATACATATATACAATGCCTTCAATTAAATATGGAGGTGATGGTGTGGGGTTGCTTTGGATGTAAATTACTGGAGATTAAATAAAAGTATAAAAATTTAATAAGGAGGGTTTTTAAAGATACTTTAAAATGTAGTTTCTTCAGGTCATTGAGTATTAGGGCGAAATTTCACATTCAAAAACACACACACAAAAATGAATTGGCCCCCACAATTCTCAGATTTATCTCCAAGAAACGAAATTGTGTAGATTATTATGTGTCAAAGGAAAAAAATATTAAATGGAAGCCATAGTTGTTGACAGATGATCATATTTGTGTAGGTGATAATTTAAATTAATACTAATTTTTCCATAACGCAGATTATTTGGCAAGAATAACGGATGATAAGTTGGATTTGGGTATTAGTTCTGTGAGATATGAGGATGTAATTGAACCCAAATACGAGACAGTATTGATTAATTAGATTGAATTATTTATTAATATCCTTGTAAAATACCTGCAAATGCTGATTCAGGCTATTCGGATCTCGGTCTTCGTCGACAACAACAGCACTTCCCGGTTTCGACATTTCCATATTCAAACCAACCTAATTTTATTACACATAGAAATCGAGCTTCAATGCAATGTTACAATATAAATTTTATTAATACAAGAGCTTTCCGATCGTATATTGGGGTATAAGCAAATCTTTCATCGCCCTGAGTTTCCGTCCAATACGGAGTGGTGGAAAAACGCGACTGAGCTTTTCCGAAAGCAACAATTGCGTGACCACCATGGCGCTATGGGGTGGCACGGAGTCCACCCCTGTGGGTGTTTGTACGCTTTTTTAATGGAAGCAATTTTCCATGCAAAACTTATGGTGCTTTTCACTCTAGCGATTGGTCACTCTGAGATTTTCTCGAGTTTTCTTCATTTTGCGTGAGGTCACGTTAATCGAAAGCGATGTAAACCGGGTCAAAAAGCAAAATCACTAGTTGGTGTAACAAAAGCGCATTAAAATGAAATTGAAAAACTAGCTCACTTTGGAATAGCACACTTTCATTTATTTTGATTTTATGCTGTGATGTGCATCCTAACGACTATTACCAAAAATAACCCGATCGAATTGAGCTCGTTCTTATATTGCAGAGTATTGACAATGATGGCCTTTGTGCTATTTCAACAATTCAGTAACATTTGTATAGTCGGACATTGACAGATAAATTAGTTGGGTGTTGGTACAATTGAGATTAAATTTTTATGGGTTTAACTCATTTAGATTTTCAATTCCGGAGGAGTTACGAAGAGCAGTTCGTCAAGAATAACAAGGTATAATCTTCAAAGGAATGGAATGAGTAAGCTCACATTTTGTATTTATTTGGCTCACAAAGCCCTATGAGAGAGCTACGACCATCTACAACGCATTCAACAATTTCAGTCTGAGCTGAACCACCAGGCCCTTTGTCTATCTGATCATTCCAGCGTAGATGAAGTCTTCCGACTGGTCTTCTGCTACTCGGATTAGAATTTAAGACGGCTGTGTGTGCTACTTTTCTTTGTTTCCTATGGAAACAGAGGAAGCTGATATTTTACACTTTCCTTCGACGCCTTAGGTTTAATCGCGGAGCATGCTGTCATAGCGGTGTCCGGTCCAGTTTTGCTAAAGTAAAAGAAGCCTTTAGTCAGCTATGTCAAGAAGGGTAATGTCATGCAAAAAATCGATCATTCATGTATTCTAAAAGTACCAAAGATTTCATAAGAAATTCATGAAACTCTACTTCTTTCGTAAAATTGATATAATTCTTAAACCAGCACATGCCGGACATTTGCTAGTACATGATAAAAAAACGACTTGCTTAAATACGTACATAAAAAATTGAAACATTGATATTTTATTTCTATAAGATTTATTGGTTCTACATTTATATATATAGTGGTTTTAAGATTCACCTAAATCATGTTTTTTATATGATTCCAATTACTTAAAACGTTAAACTTAAAAGAACAAAAACATCAATATATGTATATATGCAATAAGCTACAAATAGATTTATTTTTAAAAAATCCAATGGCATTCACAGCAAGTAATGCATAGGAAAATACTGTAGTCAATAATATTATTTTAAGTATCTTTATCAATTTAACCCATAAAGATCTTAATGAGGAGTTATTTACGGCCAAACTATTTTTTCAATCCAAGGAATAAAATTGGATACTTTGGTGTATATTCCTGGAACACCTATAGAACCACAACCTATTCCGAGTGATGTAACTCCAATTACAGTATAAGTACAGTAGACCTCTGTGTTATAGATCTGCAAAGGACCGCCGGAATCACCCTGGAAAAAGAAGTTTATTTATATGCTGGTTCATTAATAGTTTAACACAAATTGATGCATTATCAATCTACATACACCACAAGCATCTTTAGCTTCTGTATGATGACCGATGCAAAGTTGAGATGTAAAGTTGACACCTCTCGGGAATTTTTTCTTGTTCGATTTGTATGCTTCGCTACACGTATCATCTTGGAATTTTTGCAGTGTGACCTTTTTGGTATAAAATTAATTATTAATCTTCGACTTTATTTATAAGATGTTGCTAAGAAGTATTCAAATGTATACCCTAAGTAGATTCTTGCTCTGTTTTCCGTGATTCGATGTTAAACCCCATCCAGTAGCTATAGATTTTTCATAATTTATTTCATTGCCAGTATGTAAGCAGGCTGGTATTACTGCTTCGGAAAATTTCACCCTAGACATTTTTTTTATAATTTCAGTATTTTATTTTAAAAGTTAAAACTAAATATATCAGGAGAGTGCATACAGTCTGTCCGTTTGAAGCAATGCTATGTCATTATAGCTGACTCCAGGTTTATAATCTGGATGTATTATAATTTTTTCCACAGTGTATTCCAATTCAGGTGGAAGTGATGCATCAGCATTTCCTCCACCGAGTCTTATGTGTTTTACGTCACTACTGTTAATTACAAACAAATAAATAAATAAGTAAATGCGGTCAAATAATCTTTCAATCATCTTTTAAATGCATTTAGTTATACTATAAAGTATCAACTTACTCCGTCACTCTGTTGTAAGTACAATGAGCAGCAGTCATAATCCATCGTTCGCTGATGAGAGTACCACCACAATCCCATTTAATCAAATTGTTTGTGGGACTTTCAAATCCTAGGAGAACCTTAACATAAAAATCCCAAAATCTTGAAAAACAGTAATAGATATAATTTCAATTAAAAAAAAAACAAAGAAAGGAGCTGTAGCGTGGGGATAATTTGCGATTGTTTTTATTGATTATAAAAATAAATTAATTAATTTCGTCGTTTAATATCGATTTTTTGGTCGTCAAAGCGGGTCGTTTAATTTGGCGTTTGGACCTCAACCGTTACTAAGGGTAGGCCGAGCGACTTCTTTCTGTTCTTTTCTGGGCGCCTTGGGGACCAGTCGTGTTAATTTCGCGCTACGTTCCCATCATCAAGCCTCTGCGTCGTGATCGTCTGCCGTATCACAAAATGGTAAATAAAATTTATTAAACGAAGTTCATCATGTTTTAATTGTTTCCCTCTCGTTTTTGAGGTTTCCTCCTTTTTGGTGTCGTCATATGAGCGGTCGAAGTTAAAGAATCGCCCCCTCGGCGGAGGTATACGCATATTCCGTCGCGGATGCTTCGAGTTTGTCTCGGTGTCGCGGGGTTCCTTCGCCCCTGAGGGCGGAGCCCCTTCGCTTCTCGTCGAGGCCCTTCGGGTCGAGATGAGAGGCGCAAGGGTGCGTCCGGCCTCCGGAGCGCCCCGCGATTCGAGACGCCCCTCGTGGCGGGCTGTTTGAGGCAGCCGCGACGAAGATTGCGGGCCCCCGAAGACGGCAAGGGGCCTTAAACGCAACAGAGCAAATCTAATTTATGCGTATAGAAAAACATAACAGAACCGATATAAATTAAAAATGTTTTTTTGTTGTGTCTACGTACGTTTTTAAATCGTTTAATAAAGTACGACATACAAGACTATGATTTAAATTTCTCTGATATCGAACATCAGTACTAGGGATTCTGTGTCGAGACGTCCCGGGACATTCGGGCTTTTTTGCTGTATCGAGTCCCGGGACTTTCAACGAAAAAATCCCGGGACTCATTGTCGCTGGAGATGAAAGTTGGATACTCTATGAGAATATCCAACGTAAACGGTCTTGGACCAAGGGTACAGAAGCTTTAATTGTAGCTAAACCTGGTCTACATCCAAAATAAGTTTTGCTATGCATTTGGTGGGACTGTAATGGGGTAGTTTATTATGAGCTACTTCAGCAAGGTGAAACGATCAATTCAACAAAATATTGTTTCCAACTAGAAAATCTAAAGGATGCAATTGCCATAAAACTGCCAGAATTAGCGAACAGACGAGGCGATGTTTTCATCACGACAACGCCAGGCCTCATGTGTCTTTGCTCGTCAGAAATAAATTATTATCATTTGACTGGGATATTTTACCTCATCCTCCATACTCTCCGGATATTGCCCCTTCAGATTATTATTTATTTCTTTAATTGAAAAATTATTTACGTGGTAAAAATTTTAATTCTAAAAATGACATAAAAATGTACTTTGATTAATATTTTGCCAAAAAACCTGGCAAATTTTGGCAAGAAGGCATTATGAGGCTTCCGGAGAGATGGAGAAATTAGGAAATTACGCTCAATTGTCTTCAATTATCCTCAATTTATTTTTTAAGACTAAAATAACAGAGTAGAAAAAGTTTTGAGATAACAAGATTTAGAATTCATACCATATGAGGAAATTCGTTTTTTTTGGTTGGAGTGCCACCGATGATATAAGTGGCTCCCGAGTGAGAACATTTATCATTGCGAATTTTTTTTCTTTCCAAACTTAAACTGGCAGGATATTCACAAACGTGTATTAAATCGATGTTGTCAATGCACTCTGAAATAAAAATAATTAATTTTAAAATTTACTCTCATAGGCAAATTCCTTAAAAAAAGCGAAATTCACAATCTTTAGTAACTATTAGATATCGACATTATTGAATAAATATACCATCAATATAAATTATCGTAGATGCGTACCCTTTCATAACGTAAAATGGTGGCTATTCATAGACACAAAGGGCAATACGTCTATGAAACTAGTTGTTTTCGGACAAAATTGCTTCATCACCACGAAAAATGGCTACGCTATTTACCAAACACAAATACAATAAGCTCGCATACACTTGAAGCAAATTGGAGGCAAAAAATATCCGAGAGGTTCGAAGATCTTCAACGAGAATGAAAGAAACATTGGGTATCGCATTTATTGCATTGACCATTAACATATCCACATATCGCTTATGTTTCCTTTAGTCGTTTATAAAATTAGTATTTATTTAATTTGTGACGACTTACTATCCCATGCTTTTTGGCCAGTTTTCTTAATTTTCACGCTGTTTTCCGGAACTGGAGGGCAGGCGTCCGGGGCAATTGTGGATGTTGTTGGAGCCTCAATGCAGCAAACAATTGCCGCATAGCCAACATAAGAACATATCTAGAAAATAGGAATATCATACAGTTATCAAAATATCAAGTATCAAATAAATGCATAAAATAAAGAAATAAAAATACTTGTGGTCGTTTTCGTCGTTTTAAATCAAGCACAGCTTGTGTGCAACCATCAAAGGGCATGCATTTTCCCGGAATACCATCTTTTACGCACGCGTCTCCTGAAATATATTGCATTTAGAAAATATAACCATTAATAGTTTTTTTTGTGAAATGTTTCCGTGTTGGTATAGTGGTTTAGATCCTGGATTCTTATTATAAAAAAGTTCGGGTTCAAATCAACCGATGGATCATGGTGTAATAGAAACATTCAAACGTTTACATATAAATCGGATGCTTCGACGATTATTGATAGCAGACGAAAATAATAAAGAAATAGATATCATCTTCCATACGAAAATAAATAAAAAATATGGTTGCTATATCGCAGCAGATAGTTGGATTTATTTAGATATGTCAAGTTCATGAATATGGTAAGCTGAAAAGACCATTTGAATGTTCCAGTATTGCGGTAGAATCTGATATAGAAGATATTGCTGAAGCAATAGCACAAATTTCTATATGTGCTGAATGCGACGAAGATGTAACCGAGTGGTTAAATTGCGATGCAAACAATCTTGGATTTCATGAACGTTGAGGAAATCACTAGAGAAATATCTGTTAAGGTCGAGAAGACGAAGAAGAGATTTGCGAGAAGAGAGATATTGGTCGTACATATTCTGAAGCTTTTCAGTGTTTAGATGTCGATATAAAATGGTTTGGGAACCTAGAAGAGTCTTCAAGAGTTCCAGAAGAGATTAAGGTAAATTTGTATATTTTAAGGGTATTCGCAATTTGGCAGCTTCTAAAAGAAAGCTAGCTCAAAGCCAAAATCGACTATTGATTATTTAATAAAAAATAATTTATAATATGTATATGTGTATGTAAATCCAGGCAAATAAAAATAATTCATAATTTTTCTGTTAATTATGATTATTTTCGATTATTCTGATTTTCGTTAGACGCTGAACAGAAATACTATCTCGTTTTAGATAACTTCTTTATTAACCACGAGAGAGATCTGGCTGCGGGGAGAACGTCTTCCCGCAGTCAAGGCTAACCGACGACCCACCACCCAACCGGCAACGGTGCTCGCACAAAAAGCGATCGATATTGTTCCTTTAAACGCAATGTTTCCACAAAGCCACAAAAGATGGCGCCACAGAAGATTAACGCATTACGCATAAAGAGAGACGGAAGATGTCGCCGTTAATCTGTCAAATTAAAAATGCTCAGATTAACAACGCCATTGCACGAGGAAGATAATTCATCCATGCTACAGTATATTACCTATAAAAGATTAAACTGCTTCAATAAGTCTGTTATTTGTTTTAGGGAACGCAATTAAATTTAAAATAAGGCTATAGCTGAATTTAAAGTGAGTGCCCATGCGCTATTATTCTGAGCAGCATGAGTTATTCAGTGCTGTCTAATTGGATAAAATGCGATTGTAGCTAAATTTTTACCCATTTAAAAGATGTAATTAAACCCAAAAAGATACGATCTTTGACAAAATAAAAAAAAATGTATAAATCTCTCATAAAAAAATCTACGGAAGCTCATACGCTCATATATTATTATTGAAAGTAAAGCAAATATGTGACATATAAGGAAAATGTTTATGTATATTGAATCTATCTCAGGTCTGAATCATGTTACTTGGAAAACTGGTTTGGATCGTTTATTTGTAAGATTCATAGGGATAAAAGAAGATTTATTTTTATAACACAAACTTATTACTAATAAATTGGTATATTGTTTTCTATATTCGAGGTAAAATGTCAAGCCAATAGGCGACCACAAGTGGTACTAGAAAACAAATATCTCTTATGGATTTATGAGTACCAAATTAAGACGAGTGTTTTGGTTAGATCATATATTTATTTAAAATATTGTTCTTAAATTTCATGAATTTTTTTACAGAATTGATGATTTTTGAAGTAAATATTTCTGAGAAAGATCGCCTGAGAATTAAATCGATTGATTGTGATTCAAAATCAATAATTTTGAGGAAAATTATCACATTTAATCGTATTGTAAAGTGTTTTTATTGCAACATTCATACTTGTTTTACAGCTATTTCAACGAAATAGCTGTATATTTCAATCATTATTACCATGAAATTACAATGGCACAATTTAATTGAAGATGAACGTCACAATGATTAGAATATTATACGTTTACCTTCAAGTCCTTGACAAATAGCTTCATTCAGGACACAGACAATTAATAGAGTCGTTATTAAAATTTGTTTTGATGGTATCATGATTGAACTTCTTTTAATGTTGGTTAAGCGAAAGACACGTCCAGCAGCATCGGTGCTGTTGATTTGACTAATGCTTCGTAGCGTGTGTTCAAGAAAGCAATTCAAAAGGTGATGCATCTGGACTTGTTCTTAATCCCAACTAGAATATTATCATCAATTTTCCCATTAAAATCCATTGACATGTTTGTTTGAATAACATTAAATTTCCACGAAAAGAGGCAGGATAAAATTAATGTCGAAGAATGAAATCGTATAATTTACTAAATAAATATATGTAAAATAGCTCTAGGTTCATAACAAGCATGCACATTCTATTCATGCACATTGTGACTGTATTATATGACTTTCTGTTTGAATTTTTCCTACATAATTATAGATATATATTTTTATAAATATGCTACTTTTGCTTTGTAATCTCATCAATTTATGCAACAATAATTTGTTCATGTTGATCAATAAAAAGATCAAGTATAGTGGATTAATATTTCTGATCGATCTTACTCGAATCATATTATCCTGAATCAAAGATCTTAAAGAATGTAAATACTGAAATAATTATTAAAGATTGACTTGGTCACCTATCAGAGATTAATTTGTAATAATCTTCAGAAATCATTGAAAAATAATGATCATTTCAAAAGGGAACTGGAGTAATCTGTGGGAACTGGAATTGATGAATGTATTGGACGTCGACGTTCTGATGACATTACTTTCAGAAAACATTTTTTATTCTAGAGGATAATTTCAGCAATAGAAAACCTTGCATGGTGAAATACTTTGACCCCATAGAAAGTTGTGAAATAGTTGTCAGCATTCCTTCCAGCATTAATTCCAGTAGCAGCTTTTCTCCTAAGTTGATTCCTCTCTGGCCTCCTTATTTTATAGTATACAGGATACCTTTACAAAGATATCCATTCTATTATAAAGGTATCATGGTTTCCACCATCCGGTTTTTACAGATATATGGCACAATAAGATTCTCTGCAGTACAGGTAAAAGAAAAATATCATACCAAATATAGATTTTTCCAAACATATGATGCGAAAAGATTTCTTACTATATAGCTAAACATACAGGTCAATATGAGTAATATGATGATATATTTTATGGAGCGAAAGGATTAAAATTTCCTTACGGAACATGAAGAAAAACGTGATTTCTCATACAAATTTTATGGAAAAAAATCTGGATCTGGCCAGACCACTTTTATTGATTCTATGCGTATAAACAGAAACATTCTTTTTTCTCGAAACACAATGAACGCAATCTTTTTATTATAAATTTTGTAAAATTCTTTAATGGACAAAGTCAGGGAGATTTGGTAAGATTTATACATATCACTATTAAAAAAACTCATCACAAAAGCTGAATGATTTGGCCTGACCATCTTAACAACAGAAGGGTTAATTATTTAACTTTAAAACAAAAATTTAGGGGTGGGGGACGCCAATTAGATACTTGCCACGGGCGCTTCATAACTTCGATACGGCTCTGTTCAGAATATATATTTGATATACGTATCAAAATGTATTCAGGAATCGATGATCGAAAGCTCAAATTATAATGAGGTACAAATACAGTACAATATATTTATTTAAAAAAAAAATACAATGATATTCACGAAAGGTGATGTATAGAAAATCACTTTAGTAAATAATGAGGGATTATTTATGGCCAAACTATTTTTTCTATCCAAGGAATAAAATTGGATACTTTGGTGTATATTCCTGGAACACCCTTAGTGCCACAACCTATTCCGAGTGATGTGATTCCAATCACAGTATATGTACAGTAGACGTCTGTGTTATAAATCTGTAATGGACCGCCCGAGTCACCCTGGAAAAATAATTTCATTTACATGCTGATTTATTAGTAATTTATCATAAATTTATGTATTATCAATCTACATACACCACAAGTATCTTTAGCTTCTGTATGATGACCGATGCATAGTTGAGATGTAAAGTTGATGCCATTTGGGAATCTTTTGTCACTTGATTTGTATATTTTACTACAAGTATCGTCTTGGAACTTTTGCAGTGTGACCTTTTTGGGATGAAATTGATTATCGATCCTCGAATTTATTTGTTGCTAAAAAGTATTTAATTGTATACCTTAAGTAGATTCTTGCTCTGTTTTCCATGGTGCGATGTTAAACCCCATCCTGTAGCTACAGATTGTTCATAATTTATTTCATTGCCGGTATGCAAGCAGGCTGGTATTACCGCTTCGGAAAATTTCACTCTGGACAAATTTTATGATTTCAATATGTTCTAATAAAAATAAAAATTAAATATATCAGGATAGTGCATACGGTCTGTCCGTTTGAAGCAATGCTATGTCATTGTAGCTGACTCCAGGTTTATAATCTGGATGTATTATAATTTTTTCCACAGTGTATTCCAATTCAGGTGGAAGTGATGCATCAGCATCTCCTCCACCGAGTCTTATGTATTTTACGTCACTACTGGTTATTACAAACAAATAAATAAATAAGTAAATGTGGTCAAATAATCTTTCAATCATCTTATAATTGCATTTAGTTATACTATAAAGTATCAACTTACTCCGTCACTTTGTTGTAAGTACAATGAGCAGCAGTCATAATCCATCGTTCGCTGATGAGAGTACCACCACAATCCCATTTAATCAAATTGTTTGTGGGACTTTCAAATCCTAGGAGAACCTTAAAATAAAAATCCCAAAATCTTAAAAAACAGTAATAGATATAATTTCAATTTAAAAAAAAACAAAGAAAGGAGCAAATCTAATTTATGCGTATAGAAAAACATAACAAAACCGATATAAATTAAAAATGTTTTTCTGTTATATTTATGAACATTTTAAAAGCGTTCAATAAAGTACGGTATATAAGAATATAGTATATAATTAAATACAGATATGTTATGAACTTACTATGGTAATATAATGTATATATACGAGGATCATCTAGAAAGTAAGGTTACTAGGACCCCTGAAACAGGGTGGATTTTTTCGTTTCGAAGTTGGCGCACCTTGCATTTAGGGGAATCCTAACGGGTAGCACTTTGACGCACATAACCGTCAGATCTCGTCATGCGTTATTAGATAATACTTGCTTATTGAACTAGATAAATCTATGCGTACCTTCTTCGCGGACACTTCTTCAAATCTCATCTCACATCGACGAAACTCATCAAAACGAAAACAAATTTGAAAGAAGTGGGTGAGTAAATTTGATGATTGTTTACAAAATAAGCTACTAAACAATTAATAGCTATATATTTTAATTGAACCCCATAATAATGGAATTTTGAAAACCAGAAGATGGTTAAATGGACTACAAAAAGACACCAAGATTTAGAATTCATACCATATGAGGAAACTCGTTTTTGGTAGCTGCTGTGCCACCGACGACATAAGTGGCTCCCGAGTGAGAACATTTGTCGTTTCGAATTTTTTTCTTAAACAAACTTAAACTGTTAGGATATTCACAAACGTGTATTAAATCGATGTTGTCAATGCACTCTGAAATGAAAATAGTTCATTTTAAAATCTGCTGTAAACTACTCATTGATTTGAGACTTGGGACTAGCCCCAATTAAAAATTACATTTTCTTAAAATCACGCCCTTTGAAGTTTAAAAATGTTTGACTATAAAACTATCTAAATAGCGTTTGTGTTTCTTTTAGACGTTTGTAAAATTAATATTTGTTTAAATTGTAATGACTTACTATCCCATGCTTTTTGGCCATTTTTTTTGATTTTAACGCTATTTTCCGAAACTGGAGGGCAAGCGTCGGGGGCAATTGTGGGTGTTGTTGGAGCCTTAACGCAGCAAACAATTTTTGTAAAGCCAACAGAAGAACATATCTAGAAAATATGAATAACATATAGTTTTTAAAATATAAAGTATCAAATAAGTGTAAAAAAATGAATAAAATTACTTGTGGTTTTTTTCGTCGATTTAAATCGAGCACAGCCTGTGTGCAGTTATCAAAGGGCATACATATTCCTGGAATACCATCCTTTACACATGCGTCTCCTGGAATGGATATTTACAAAATAAAACGTAATATTTCTGTGGAAACGGTAATGGAATTTAAAATAATGGTAAATACTTTTGCCTCTAAATCTCTATGGAAGACCTGAGTAAGATATTTCATGTAGTCGTAACTCATTTGCCTTCCACTTCCACAATCTGTATTTTAACCCAAACATTTATAGTAAGAGTCAAAGATTTAAATCACCGTACTAATATATCAAAAATATTTATTTAGTGCTTCATAATTTAATAAAATGCTATTGTATTATAGTTAAACTTTTACTCATCTTAAAGATATATTGTAATTATACCTAAAAAAAATACGGTTGTATATTTGATGAAATTAAAAAATATGCTAATGGATTTTTTAAATCGACTTTGCAATTTTTAATTAATTTCTCATTAAAAAATGCTATTGAAGGTTAAATGCCCATATATTTCTACTTGTGAAAATTAATCTCAGGTCGGAAACATGTTAATTGCGAAACAGGTTTGCATCGTACATTCGTAATATGCATGAGCATAAAAGAAGATTATATAAAAGTATTTTTAAAAATTTCAAGAAATATTTTACACAATTGTTTAACGATAAATAAAATTCAATGAAATAGCTGTATATTTCAATGTTTGTCATGAAATCATTATTAACATGAAATTACAATGACACAATTTAGATGAAGATGAATGTCACAATCATAAGAATATTATACGTTTACCTTCAAGTCCTTGACAAATAGCTTCATTCTGAACATAGAAAATCAATAGAGTGGTTATCAAAATATGTTTTGATGGTATCATGATTGAACTTCTTCAATAGACACAAATTGGTTAAGCGAAAGATACGTCCAACAGCATCGGTGTAGTTGATTTGACTAAAGATTCGTAGCGTGTATTTAAATAAGCATTTCAAAAGGTGATGCATCTGGTTTTGTTCTTCATCCGAAGCAGAATATCATTATCATTTTTTATATTAAAAAACATTGATATTGAAGCGTTGAAGACCCCAGCTTTTCCATCAAATGCGAGACCTTTCGAGTGGAAAAGCCACTCCTAAGATTTTTGTCTCTCATCGTAGTCCCGTGGGACCTTGCCGAGGAGAAGGGCGGGGGATTCTGCTCCTTCAGTAACATAGGAGTCTATCATCGAAAGAAAAGAGTCCTCAAAAGAAAGAAACACAATAAAAATATTATGATATTTTAATAATGTAATTTATTTACTATTTAAAATGACACAGAAACCCCCCCCCTTTCCCCAAGTCTCACCAAAAATGAATAGATAAGCACATTGTCCTACAACTCCCAGATTTTACCCACGAATCCCTAACAGCATTAATACATTTTAGAGCTGTTTGCGATTCTTCCAAGTAAGAACTCATATTTAAAAATACAAATTATAATTTATATTAATTTTTTTTTTCAACATACAGTCAGGAGTTCCCAAGCTTTTTTGTCTTTGGAGCTACTATTCAATTTAAAATTATCTCGGGATCGACTTCTAGCATGGTTCTCATAGGAAATCTGGCTGATAACTGCTTGTTCCAAAGCGCACGCAGTCATCGAGGTGGTTATTTGTCAAATTAGTCCAAAGTTTGGATTTTATATAATTCATATGAGGAAATAAAGATTCGCGTAAATATGTACTTCCAAAGCATGATGAAATTCGGAGATAGACGTCTTTCAAATTTGAATATTCCTCTGGATCCAAAGAGTTGAATTATGATAACGTGATATCATTTTGCAATTCGAATAATTGCAATTCAACGTCACACTTGTCCAATGAAAATAGCATCGCTATATCTTGAGCGAGACTTTGGACATTTTCCTGGTTCATATTCAACGGTGATGATATGAAGCTGTAAACTGTATTAAGCTTTTTAAAATCTGCGAATTTTTTTTCGAATTGATCTAACATTTTCTCAAATACAGCAATGTATTCTTCGTAATTATATAAATCATTATAAAATTATGAAAATGGGCGAAATCTTTCTTTCGCAGTTTCGGCATTCCATAGTTTTAATTTCATCTTGAAAGAATTTACTGATGAAACCATATCAATCGTTACATCGTCAAAATTTAAAAGTTTAACGCATAACGCATGTAAATGTATTAGATTGTCTCATAAGTTTCTTTCGCAAATGAACACAGATCTAATCATAGCCGTGGTTGAAGAAAACTATTGATATACTGTTGGCGAAATAGCTAACAAGTTAGAAATTCCACGAACATCCGTCCATAAACATCTGACAAAATTGTGCTCCATAAATCTTTCAGATACTCTATGAAAATATCCAATGTAAACGGTCTTGGAACAAGGGTACAGAAGCTTTAACTATAGCTAAATCCAAAAAAAGTTTGGCTATGCATTTGGTGGAACTGGAAGGAGGTAGTTTATCATGAGCTACTTCAGCAAGGTGAAACGACCAATTCAACAAAATATTGTTTCGAACTAGACAATCCATGCAAATATTGTACATGTGTGAAATATATAGAATTAGCAATTAAAGATATTAAAAAGTCAACATTTAATGCTTTTTGGAGAGCAGTATGGCCAGAAGTAGTTGAACGTAATCATGTAATTCCAGCAAGAAATTAAGCATTTTAAATATAACAAAAGCTTTGGGGCAAGGGTTGGAGAATTTAGAATTCAGTGACATCGATGAATTGTTTGTTGATCAGGAAATAGACGAAGAAGAATCGATTTATATGGTGTCAACCAACGAAAAAGAAAATATTAAAAGTAGCGATGGTAGTGATTATGTCATTACTAATAGATCAAATAAATTTACGTCTAAAGACAGTTCATAAATTTTACAATTGGCTAATCACTTTTGGTCACTGATCCTGCTATTGAACTTATATGATATTATTTGGGCCAATTATTTCACAATAATAATCTGCTAAACGTTGGAACTAAGCGTTAGAAAATATGAGGAGCTCCAAGTACTCATGACAGCTAACATTTTAGAAGTCATCAATTTTAGATGAATTTTCGGGAATGATATACAAACCACATTCAAACTTCTTTTTGCGCGATTAAGTACATAAAGGAATTTGTACAGATGGTGCGCCTTCAATGGTATGCTCAATCAATGGGTTTGTTACTCTTTCAAAGACAAGAAACCCTAATATTATAAATATGCACAGTTTTTTCCTTAGAGAATCTTTAGTTTCAAAAACATTACCAGCAGCATTTAAATCTGTACTAGATCAAGTTGTAAATATGATGAATTTCATAAAATCAAGACCTTTAAAAACACGCATATTTAAAAATCTTTTCATTTCTATGGAAGCTAAGTGCGAGTGTTTGCTTTTCCATACTGAATTCAGGTGGTTATCTAGGGGTAAAGTTTTATGTCGATCCATAGAACTTAAGAATGAATTGTTAATCTTTTTTTGAAATTAAGGTATGGATGGTTTTTTAAAACCTCTTCAGAATAATGATTAGTGGGCTAAAGTGGCATATTTAACAGATATTTTTAATTACGCGACATTTACTTTATCAGAATCATTAGTTTTAATAATATGAGAAAATCATAGGTCAGTTGTTCAAAGATTGCGTTAAAAACAAAAATTTATTTATCGCTAAATTATTCAATAACAAACAGTAAATTTCTTGGAAAAATTGCAAATAACAGGAAAATAATTTCAAAATATATTCTTATCTTCTTAATTATTAAATTGGTCTTTTTTTGCTTTGGAAATATAAAAACACAAAACTCGCTTTAGTTTATTTCAAATACTATTGATAAATATTGATCTCATTCTACTTGGATACCATTGGTTACTAAATAGAGTGGACAATAATCATGATTGAATTCTTATTTCGATGATATATGTTTTTCAAAAGGTCGAACTGCGTGTTGTAAATAAGCTATCATCTGAAAATATTTAAACGGTTAAATTAAAAAGTCAATCAGTTGTTATGATGTTTTATTCTCAATTAAACTGTTTGAAATATATATTAAGGTTGTCCAAAGAATAATTGGGAGAATTCAAAGGTATTATGGCCAAACTATGCTTTCAATCCATGGAATATAGTGTGAGATCCTCGTATATATTCCTGGTATTCCAATGGAACCACATCCCTTCCCGACCGACGTCAGGCCGACGATTAAATACGAGCAAGCTACAGCGTCTTCATTTTTTATCTGAAGAGGTCCACCTGAATCACCCTGAATAATTCATCCAATTTAAGCCAAACCAAAATTTAGTAAGCTGCAAACGAGCAATGATTATAACTTACCTGACACGTATCTTTTTTTTCTGTGTGATGTCCAGCACAATATTGAGATTCACTTTTAATACCAACCGGAAATTCTCTGCCCGCTGGATGTTTTGCACTGCATTCTTCGAATGTGAATTTTTCCAGAGTCACCTGAGAGGGAAAAAATCAGTTCGATTTCTTTCTTCATATACGCTTAAATTCAAATGAATCTTACTTTCATCAAATTGTTGCTTGTAGATCCGCGGGTTTTATTTACGCCATAACCACAAGCTAAGAGTTTATTATCAATAATGTCATTTCCAGTGTGCAGGCAAGCAGGAATAACTGCAGCTGAGGTTTCCACACTACAAAATGAAGATTAAACTTAATTGTCGCAATGCCCATACATAGAGAAATTATATATTTTTGTAAGAACAATCCATTAAATATTTTTAAATTAAGGTTTTCTTACTCTTTATTCAATTTTAAAAGAGCAATGTCGTTGTATTTTGCCGGAATTTTATAATCTGGATGAATTTCCACTTTTTCAACATCGAAAAGTAACTTGTCGTCGACACTATCGGTTAGACTTGTACCGCCTAAGCGCACTTTTGTCACTTCAGACCTTATTAGAAATAAATCAAACATTAAATTAAGGAATCAAAACATTATTGTTTGGTGTTGACTAGTTGGTACCCGGCGCATTGCTGCCGCAGAAGAAATTATTCTAGAAATATCATTTGAAATTTGGAAGAGTTATCTTATTTAATATGGAATGGTAGAAAGAATGACTTTTTTTTTTCATTCTTTTTTTTTGTCTTTTTTATTTTTATAATTTGGTTGACTTTATTTTTCAAGTGCTTCATGGTGAATAATAGTTCTTGTTTGTCTGTCTTTAGCAAAAACAAATAGGTTTCTTAAAAAACAAGCAAAAACAAGAATATTTCATTAGGGTTGGCACAAACAGAAATTGCCAAAAATATCTAATTTATTCAAAAATATAAATTATTATTTTTTAACAAATAAAAAGTAAACAATAATTCAGAATATCAATAGCGTGAATAATCATAACTGGTAGGGAAAATTCCAAAATATTTTTTTTTAAAAACATATGTCAGGAGATATTATGGAGTTCATCATTGAAGAAACTAATTAAGCAATACTGATCAAACTGCCAGCGGAATCAAATTCTTATAGAATGGACAAATGGTACGGTAGAAATATCGACGAAATGTACATATTTTTAGCCGTTTGTTTGCTGATGTCAAGAAATTCGAGAAATCGCCAAAAATAATTTTGGTCCAGTGATATTTTATTGCAATCGTCTATTTATTCTAATACGATGTAACGCAATAGGTTTAAAATACTTATCCTTTCAAATCGAAAAAAAACTAATTGGTATGCCCAAATTTAATAGAAGATTGGCCAAAGGATAAATGGAAATTTACCACACAAAAAATAATAAAATGCTCGCACAAATGTGGGAAGACAAGCGAGAAGTGATGATACAATCCACAATGTACCCGAGAATATAATCGCATCAAACAAAATAAATTGAAAAAGTGGTGAGTCCACAATGAAACCTGAATCAGTTATATGCTATACGAGAGATATATGTATCGCTGACAGAAGTATGATATCTTTCGTAAATTCTATCAGAAAAACCATCAAATGATACAAAAAAGTTTTTTCCATCTCGCAGATTTATGTATACGAAATTCAAACATTGCATTTCGAGAGAAAACAGGGAAGCATATCACACTTGATGATTTTCAGCTGGCAGTGATTCGACAGATGATTCAAATACATTGTCAAAACGATCAAAAAACTACAAGGAAATAGTGTGGCGATTTACCTTTTCACTTAGGAAGACAAAACAGCATTTCTTATCTGATGTGGAAAAAGTTTTCGATGTAAAAAGGAAGAAATACGTTGTGTGCTTTGCTTCAAAAAAAGGCAGGAAACAAAATTCGCGTGCGAAAATTGTAAAATCCCACTCTGCCCAACGACTTGCTTCAAAGCATATCACACCCAAAATGATTATTGTTTATAATATATATATATGTGTGTATTTTTGAGACTATAAAATTATAACATTTCAAATATCACAAACGTGTATATAACTTTTTAAATTTATTTAATATTTGTGTGGCAACCCTAGTCAAAAACAAGTGTCATTTTTTCATGCAAATTATATCCTGATTGATTGTGTGCAAGTAAAAAATATTTATTTATTAGTAAAAGTAGTAAAAAATACTTTTTTTCGCATTGAAAACACGCGGCAATGGGAGTTACCTTTTTATTAAAACGGCGGCAACCAAGAGGTTAAGAATACTATAAGTCTCAATAATATTCGGTATCAGTTTCTTCACAGCGAATCTTGTTCGTGAAAGGGACGAAAGCCAAGTATGGTATCAAAATTTATGAAATGTGTTCCTCAAATGGATAGATCCATAATCTAGAGATCTATATAGGATGGCTATTTGATAACGAACTTAGAGGAACCAAAATCGATCACGGTGTAGTAAGATTGATGAATCCATTTCTCTACAGAGGTCACCATGTTTTTTGGATTTCTTTGTAATTATATTTCATTATTTAATAAATTATTAGGAAAAATAACGCACACAACTCTTTTTGTGTAATTTTGTATTCGATTTGACAGTGGGTAAATGGGGGTGCATCTACAATGATTTAACAAAATTAACCAACTCCACTTACCTGGTTTTCGGACTGTAAGTGCAATGGGCAGCAGTTAAAACCCATCTCTCGCTTATTAAAGATCCACCGCAATCCCAGGAAATTCCTTGATCGCTTTCAAATCCCAAAGAAGCCTAAAATTAGATGAATATGGATTGATTAGCAAATATAGATGGCATGTATTGTGTATCTAACAATTTTACCATATGAGGAAATTCATTGGGGTCGGCTGCAGTTCCACCAACTATAAATGGTTTTGAGTCATGACTGCATCTGTTGACTCGGGTTTTTGTACGCTTTTCATTGAGAGAGGTGATAGGTGCATTTTCACAATGATAAATATCTTCAGCAAAATCAATACATTCTGAAACGAAATTGTAGTAGAAAATGTTTATCAAATACACATTCTTATCTATAAGTTCAAATAAAGTACACTACAATGACTTTGGATAAATTTTCTAAATAAGCTAAATATATATATATATATATATATAGACTACTGCGAGGCGTGAGATGAACGATATAATCGAACATTTTTAATCTTTGTTTGAAAATATTTCGATGTAATTTCTCATCATCATCTCTCTTCATTAAAGCATTTAGAGTGGAATGGTCAAGTAAAACAAAAACCTATATCCTGCGTTTTGCGCCCCAAGCCCAGTTGCGCCCGTGGTAGACGCCTGCTTTGCCACGTTCTAGCTACGGACCTGGATATCAGTGTTCAACTTTGTACACTGATACAGCTTTCTACACTAACACAACTTTGTAGTGCACTTAATACAATCAAATAAGAGAAAAGAAGATAGCAAATAAAAGTTTATCAAAATACACTGTAGCAGCCCAAGGACTTTAAAAAATAAAAAAAATCTTGAACAAAAATGTATCTTTTTTGATATGACATACGGAACACAATTCGATTTCGTTTTCTTCGGAACTTATACCAGAGTAGTTGTGAGATGGCAGGTTGATAATTTGATACATTGAAAAGAAAACTTCCGTAGAAAAATGGTGGATTTAGTGTAAAATTAGTTACATATAAATCATTCATAACTTCTAAATTACAAAGCTGAGAGATACATCATTTTGAGTTTTATGAATAATAACCAGTAAAAATACTAGGAAATAATATCAAGGATTTTTGTAATTTCCCTCATGAAATTACAACTCCGTCAAATTAATGCGTTTGGTAAACCTAATGTTTGATTATTTCTTCCATCGTTTTGTAATTTGCTCAGCTTTTTTGACTTAATATTAACCGAATTAAAAGTGATTTAAATATTCTCACTGTTCCAGGCTTTGCTGTTTGTTTTAGTAGCTTTAACTTGTCCTCTTTCAAAAGGTGGGCATGCTGATCCGTCTGATGAGCTCTGTATGGCAGCATTCTCGATGCAGCAAGCCAATCTAATTGGTTTGTCACAATACTATCAATGAAACATTAAAACATACTCTCACTTATAAAATAAAAATTAAAAAAAATAAAAATAAAACACAGGATAACTCACGTCTACTGTTTCACGATTTCTGAGCGCAGCTATCGCATATTTACACTTTACAAGTGGCGTACAAATGCCACTTTTGCTTCCCACTGTACACGGGTCACCTATTTTTAGATTAATTTTATGTAATTAAAAAAATCATAAATTTGTATGCACATTATTAGGATAATCGTGTACGTTACCATTTTTCAAAGCATGGGAAATAGCGCAAAAAGATGAAAAGATCAGGAGAATTTTCGCATTGACATTTTTAAGTCTCATACTTTGTTTGATTGAGACACAACTACTTAATTGAAGCACTGGGAGCAAAATGATCGCCGGGTCAAGTTTATGACGAGGTCTGTCTTATCGCGACTTTATGCAAACCGCGCATGATAATATATGGACTCAGGGCGTCAAATTGGTAGTTTATTCTTATATTCTTATAGTGTAACTAATTTACAAATTAACTTGAAAGTAGGTCGGTAAACATATGATCTATGATGGTGATGAATAACTGTAGCACAAGGATTTTAATCATGTGTATTTTTGTACAGATTCGGGCTCATCGGTTGCATATACCGGATGAACATTTATTTCTCAAATTGATCAAAAACCATATGCATATAGAATTACAAGGAAGGCGTATTTGAATGCAGTGCTAAGGTCCTAGGTAGAAAAAATTGTAAAGATATATAATATGTGGAAGAATATAGTTCAGCGGCCAAAAGAGCGGTTACGGTACCCAATTAAGTTGATAGATCCATTAGGATGGTAAAAGAAGATGTAAAGGTATATCGTTAAAACACAGATATGTTGATTATTTACCATAAAGTTCACAATTTGTTTAACAATATTTTTATCAATTGCTCCAAGTGCGTCTTATTAATTTTATCTCAATAGATAAATTATACATAAATTTTACAATAATTTTAAAATGAGAAGGTCAACTGTTCAAAGATTGCGCTAATAAGAAAAAATGTTCGTCGCTGTATTTTTTAATAAGAAACATACTTGAAAAAACTGTGATAAAAAACAGAAATGTTTTATATATTTTCTTGTCGCGAATTTTGGCAATTCAATTCACCATTTACTTTTTAAATTTATCGATAAATATTAAAATAGCGCCAAAAAAACCCGTTTTTTCTGAAATGTTTATTGATTTTTAATTTCATAAAAAAATGTAAACAATAATAAACTTTCAAATAATTTCGGTTTAAATCAGCAGATATATGCTAATATAAATGTGTGTCATCTCCAACCTCAGTTCATATCAAATATAGTGAACACATTTAGTGTACTCCTCGTTTATGATACGCTTGTACTAAGTCAATTAAGTCTACAATTGAACAATTTAATAATAAGTGATATTAGATCATTACTACATCTTGTACCGGCTAACAGCTACTCTCAATATTTATCCTGAATTTATATTAACAAAACAACCTAACCAACTATGCTGTGAGCCCGCTGCAAAACTGCTATTGATGATAGAGCGCAATGATAGTGCAAGAATATATAGTGATAAAAAACAGAAATGTTTGATATATTTGGTTATCGCGAATTGTGGTAATTCAATTCACCATTTACTTTTTAAATTTATCGATAAACATTGATCCGATTCTGTATGGAGTCTTCTGATTGCTATTATTATATTGTATTCTAAAAAATATATATGTGTGGGTGGGCGAAGAAAAATACCACAATTAAGAGATGGGAGAAGGAACGGGAAGACAAAGTCTTCCCGCAGCCAAGATGATCGGTTGGACCCCAAGACTTAACTGGAAACTAGCTTACGATTAGATTCTTGTTTTGAGACCAGGGGTTTGTTTAAAAAATAAATCCACGATCATCACTCTTATCGCTCTGAGGAATTTTGTTTATAATTTGGAATGGCGCCTATTCGACGCCTCATATACTATTCTGATGTGGTCTATATTCAGAATTATCCGAGTTTCACTATTGCAAAGTCCACTCCCTAAAATGAGAACCAGAAAACAGACAAGTTTGTACAGTTGCCTCATTCTCTTATTTTCGCAAGATCGCTTGCGCTTTTCCCGTAAAATTTCCTCTACGTTACATAGGCGTTACAAAAAATAAATCTGAAAGTAAAAAAAATATCGCTTAAAAAAATGAAATGTTTATATTTTGATATTTTATATTTGATCATAAATATACAGGGTGTTTTGCACATGGACTAACAAAAATTATACAAGAAATTATACTTCAGACAACTACAGTTCAGACTACAACAGTTGAAGTAAATAAAATTTGTTGTGCCAATTCGAACAAATTTTGTAAATACATTTAATAAAAACATCATTTACATAAAAAGTATTTTCGTAATCCTGCCTCATCCATCTGGTACCTCTTGAAATTTAACGACTTATTGAATGATTTGTAAGACATGTAGCATATCATTGGAAAGGGTATAAACTGTATGTACATAATCTACAATAATTTTATGATATTATGGCCAAACGATGTCTTCTATCCATTGAATGTAGTGTGAGACCTTCGTATATACTCCTGGTAGTCCAATAGTACCACACTCCTTTCCAGCTGCAGTCACAGCGACGATTAAATAAGAGCAAGCTACAGCGTCGTTATTTTTTATTTGAATTGGCCCTCCTGAATCCCCCTGAAAATTGTGATTAGCTTAACCGAAATGTAAGAAGATAAAAATAACTAAAATATAACTTACAAGACAAGTATCTTTGCTTTCATTGCGATGACCGGCACAAAATTGAGATTCGCTATTAATGCCATTAGGTAATGTTTTACGTTGTCTGTTATACTTCCGATTGCATTCATCATGTGAAAATTTTTCTAGAGTAACCTGAAAATATTGCATACGCTTTATTTACGTTTAAATATTTATATACGTGTAATAGTTAAATAAATAGATGTAATGATCGGAATCCTGATCAATAATTAAAAATTCAATATCACTACGTTAACCTCATCCATCAATTTGACGAAAATGGAATTTCATAAGCAAAATTACGGAAACTCTTACTATTATTTTTCAGTATATTTTGCTATTAATAGAATGAAATTTGCTAGATTATTATTAATAGAATGAAACAATTATATATTTAAAAGCATTTTCTTCCCAGTTCTCTAACTTTAAAGTGTACATGTTATATTCTAATTTCTATGGATATCTGTCTATTTGATAAGTCAACAAATTTTATATTTAAACATAACAAACTGTTTTATTAACGAATTATCTGATATTGAATGTAAGTCGATGAGGAATCCAAATGTATAATAAAAATCAGTATTCTTCAAATTTCATCTTGTTACTGTGTGAAAAGGAAAATTTCCAAAATGTATGTCGTGTCTGAAAATTGATGCATTTTAACCAACAAATGGGTTTACCATTTTTTTTCAAACTCAATGCCAAAGAGCTTTAAGAAGTTTATGAAAACTCTTAAATTTTCCATTCAGATTTTCACACTGTTTTGGCAGATATATATTGCGGGATATTATAGAAATAATGCACGAGTTTTAAAACCAGTAGAAAAATTGATATTTCAATGCATTGAAGAGCTTACTGACGAACACAATCGATCGAGGATTCTTTTTCTATCAGCTAGCAATTCATAAAAGCACAATTGTCAAATTGGTTATTGTAATAAAAACAGAAGTAATAATATTTATTTGAAGTAAAAGAAGCACGTTTGGGAAAGATTTGCGCCGAATGCGCCGAATAACTGTAAAGAGTTGTTAATTATTGGAAGGGTTGATGTTTAGGGCAGGGGTGGTGACATATCTATAAGGCTTTTTTCGTATAGTCTTTTAAATAGGCTTTGACAGAATTAAATGATATCCAACTTCCATTTTATTCCAAAACCGTTCTATTTTATAAACCTAGTGTTAAACTTACCTTCATCAGCACATCGCTTCTTTCTCTACTGCGTGAATATTCGCCATAACCAATAGCGATGACTTTATCATCATTTATATGATTTCCAATGTGAAGGCAAGCTGGTATTATTTCCTCTGATGTCACTACACTATGGAATTTAAAAAATCAGTTTCTTAAATGCTCGTGCGGGTGACATTTATATGCAATATGATGTTTTCTTACGGCCTATCCAATTTAAGCAGTGCAATATCGTTATATCTTACTACACCATCATACTCGGGTTGAATTTGAATTTCAATAATGTTGTAAAGGAGATGTTTTTTGACAGGTTCATTTAAACTTTTACTGCCGAAACGTGCTTTTGTTACATTATTCCTTAAAAAATATATTCATTAAGTTGATGATTTAATAAGCAGTATGACTTTATGGCTAACGCCTGTTTCGTAACATTGAATTATGGTTTTAAATTTGTATTTTTAATTTTAAATTAACAACATTCATGGTATTAAAAATTAATTGTTTTAATTTATATTTTGGTAAAGTCTAAAATTAAATCAATATATAATTTATTAGCGAATGGATATGGAAATTATATGCTATTGATATAAAACAATAATTCCTACCGGGTTCTCCTACTAAAAGTGCAATGAGCAGCAGTTAAAACCCATCTCTCACTTATTAAAGACCCACCACAATCCCAGAAAATTCCTTCTTCGCTTTCAAATCCCAAAGAAGCCTAAAATTAGATGAATATTGATTTATTGGAAAATATAGATGGCATGTATTATGTATCGAGCAAATTTACCATATGAGGAAATTCATTGGGATCGGATCTAGCTCCACCAAATATAAATGGTTTTGAGTCATGACTGCATCTGTTGATTCGAACTTTTTGAGGATTTATAAGTACAGGTGAATTTTCACAATGATAAATATGTTCAGCAAAATCAATACAATCTGAAATAAAATGTATGTCAAGTGTATTGCTGTTAAGGTATGATACAAAATATTATAATAAATCTAGTGTTTGATTCATTCTTCGATCGTTTTTTAATTTGCCCAGCTTTTTTTGACTTAATATTAACCGAATTAAAAGTAATTTAAATTTTCTCACTGTTCCAGGCTTTGCTGTTTGTCTTAGTCGCTTTAACTTGTCCTCTTTCAAAAGGTGGACATGAGGATCTGTTTGATGAGCCCTGTGTGCCAGCATCCTCGATGCAGCAAGTTAATTCATTTTTTTCGTCACAATACTATCAATGAAACATAAAAATATACTGTCGCACATAAAATATTTAAATAAAATAAAAAAAAAAACACAGTATTACTCACGGTTACTGTTTCACGATTTCTGAGCGCATTTATTGCATATTTGCACTTTACAAGTGGTGTACAAATGCCACTTTTGCTTCCCACTGTACACGGGTCACCTATTTTCAGATTCATTTTATGTAATTAAAAAAATCACAAATTTTTATGCACATTATTAGGATAATTGTGTATGTTACCATTTTTCAATGCATGGGAAATAGCGTAAAAAGATGAAAGGATCAGAAAAAATTGTAGATTGAAATCTCTGAATATCATACTTTGTTTGATTGAGACACAACTACTCAATTGAAGCACAGGGAACAAAGTGATCGTCGGATCAAGCTTATGGCGAGGTCTATCTTATTGCGACTTTGTGCAAACTGCACATGATGATATATGGACGGAGGGCGTCAAATTGGTGGTTTATTCTTCTAATGAAACTAATTTACAGATTAACTTGAAAAAGGTCAGTAAACATATGATCTATGATGGTGATAATCAACTGTAGCATCAGAACTTTAAACGTGTATTTTTGTATAGATTTGGTCTCGTCAGGTGCAAATATTAGGTTATCGATGGTCAGTTGTCGATCTATTGATACATATTTCTTTTGTATATGTCTCCTGAAGGTTTGAACTCCGTTCGTGGGCCTAAAGAAAATTTCTTTCCCAAGTTCGCAATTAAATCCCCCCATTATTTTCTTTGCCTCATAAAAAGAATTCTTGAGTTGTATTTACAGCAAAAAATATTCTTGTTCTTAATTACTGGTTTATTATGATTTTCTGAGTCACATAGGCATTACATTTTTATAACTTGGTCCGGCAGAACCAAGTTACCGAACCGACGATACTCGCTCATGCTACTCGTAATCCGAAATTTTACTCGTAAGCCGAGTCAAAAATGTCTGTCTTAGCTCGTAACCCGAAAAACTCTAAGATTATATAAACAATTATATTACAAAAAAATAGGAGGGGGATAAATATTCGATACACTAATTTTACAATAATAAGGACCTCAGGGGCCTTGGACGATATTGACGCTCCACTATACCTTATTAGAATGGTGAAGAGCTATCTTCACGAACAAACACTGGTGTGCAACGACGTCGACGAGAGTTACGGCGGGTAGTACAAAGGGGTTCGTACTTGGACTCTATGACTTGAACTTGAAAGCGAAGAAATGGTTAACAGAAGCTAGACTGGGGCTCACTGTCCAAATGGTGAAATGCGTTGTTCTTCACAAGATGCAGGAAACTTGCACCTCCACTCCTGATGATCGATAGATGTGAGATGGAATTCTCAAGATCCATGCGATACTTGGGGGTGGAAATCGACGATAATCTCCGCTTCACCGTGCGTACGGAGAGGGTGACAGCGAAGTCGGCCAATATAGCGGAGAATCTGGCAAGGTTGATGTCTAATATTGGAGGCCCAAAAGTTAGAAGAAGAAGACTCTACAACGAAGTAGTGCATTCGGTGTTGTTGTACGGTGTGCAAATTTGGACCGTGAGCCGAGGCACTGCAAGTTGAAAGGGCCAGACTCAACATATCCAGACTCCAGAGAAGAAATGCGATCGGGGTGGTTGCTGCATACCGCACAATGTCAGAAGATGCTATCCTGGCACCTAACTGTCATACCACCAATTGAACTTTTTTTCCTGTGGGAGGGGAATCTTCACATCCACGGTATTCCACGGATGGGCTCTTACAAGCCAAGACACCCTTCGCAGGTAGTGTAGGACTATATCCACTAAACCCCTCCCTTGTCCTTCTCTGTCCCCTGGTATTGTTTTCCACATTATTTCAGGAGAACAGGTAGTCTGGCCTTAGATGATTGGCCCTATTCTATTGTTGGAGAGGCGCTCTGCGTCTCTCTCTTTCATTGCCCTCTTTGGCACTCAGAATCTCTTCTACGTATTCGCGCCAAAGGTCCCAGTTCTTCTTGCTTTACATCATACTGTAGACCATGTTGTCGACGTTGAGCTCGGCTACCCCGAGTGCTTGTTTCACCAGTTTTCTCTGGGGTGCCCAAGTCTCACAGCCAATGAAGGTGTGCTCTGCGTCGTCGACCTCCGCTTGGCAGTGGTGGCACGTTGCGGATGGTTCTTTGCCAATCCGCTTCAGTAAAGTTGTTCAAAAATAGAAAGCAAAACAATGATGAGACCTAGTTGCAGTTATAATTGTGAAAATTTTATTAATAATATACTATTAAAGTATTATACTTATATAAATAAATAAAATTTGCAGAGGTGCGCCAAAAAACCCGTTTTTTCTGAAATGTTTATTGATTTTTAATTTTATAAAAAAATGTAAACAATAATAAACTTTCAAATAATTTCGGTTTAAATCAGCAGATATATGCTAATATAAATGTGTGTCATCTCCAACCTCAGTTCATATAAAATATAGTGAACACATTTAGTGTACTCCTCGTTTATGATACGCTTGTACTAAGTCTACAATTGAACAATTTAATAATAAGTGATATTAGATCATTACTACATCTTGTACCGGCTAACAGCTACTCCCAATATTCATCCTGAATTTATATTAACAAAACAACCTAACCAACTATGCTGTGAGCCCGTTGCAAAACTGCTATTAATGATAGAGCGCAATGCTAGTGCAAGAATATATAGTGATAAAAAACAGAAATGTTTTATATATTTGGTTATCGCGAATTGTGGTAATTCAATTCACCATTTACTTTTTAAATTTATCGATAAACATTGATCCGATTCTGTATGGAGTCTTCTGATTGCTATTATTGTATTGTATTCTAAAAAATATATATGTGTGGGTGGGCGAAGAAAAATACCACAATTAAGAGATGGGAGAAGGAACGGGAAGACAAAGTCTTCCCGCAGCCAAGATGATCGGTTGGACCCCAAGACTTAACTGGAAACTAGCTTACGATTAGATTCTTGTTTTGAGACCAGGGGTTTGTTTAAAAAATAAATCCACGATCATCACTCTTATCGCTCTGAGGAATTTTGTTTATAATTTGGAATGGCGCCTATTCGACGCCTCATATACTATTCTGATGTGGTCTATATTCAGAATTATCCGAGTTTCACTATTGCAAAGTCCACTCCCTAAAATGAGAACCAGAAAACAGACAAGTTTGTACAGTTGCCTCATTCTCTTATTTTCGCAAGATCGCTTGCGCTTTTCCCGTAAAATTTCCTCTACGTTACATAGGCGTTACAAAAAATAAATCTGAAAGTAAAAAAAATATCGCTTAAAAAAATGAAATGTTTATATTTTGATATTTTATATTTGATCATAAATATACAGGGTGTTTTGCACATGGACTAACAAAAATTATACAAGAAATTATACTTCATTATACAGACAACTACAGTTCAGACTACAACAGTTGAAGTAAATAAAATTTGTTGTGCCAATTCGAACAAATTTTGTAAATACATTTAATAAAAACATCATTTACATAAAAAGTATTTTCGTAATCCTGCCTCATCCATCTGGTACCTCTTGAAATTTAACGACTTATTGAATGATTTGTAAGACATGTAGCATATCATTGGAAAGGGTATAAACTGTATGTACATAATCTACAATAATTTTATGATATTATGGCCAAACGATGTCTTCTATCCATTGAATGTAGTGTGAGACCTTCGTATATACTCCTGGTAGTCCAATAGTACCACACATCTTTCCAGTTGATATCACACCGACGATTAAATAAGAGCAAGCTACAGCGTCCTCATTTTTTATTTGAATTGGCCCTCCTGAATCCCCCTGAAAATTGTGATTAATTAAATCGAAATGTAAGAAGATAAAAATAATTAAAAAATGACTTACAAAACAAGTATCTTTGCTTTCATTGCGATGACCGGCACAAAATTGTGATTCGCTATTAATACCATTAGGCAGTGTTTTACGTTGTCTTCTATACTTCCAATTGCATTCATTATGTGAAAATTTTTCTAGAGTAACCTGAAAATATTGCATACGTTTTATTTACGTATAAATATTTATATACGTGTAAAAGTTAAATAAATAGACGTAATGATCGGAATCCTGATTAATAATTAAAAATTCAATATCACTACGTTAACCGCATCCATCAATTTGATGAAAATTGAATTTCATTAGCAAAATTACGAAAACTCTTACTATTATTTTTCAGTATTTTTTGCTGATTATCATTAATAGAATGAAACAATTATACATTCAAAAGCATTTTCTTCCCAGTTCTCTAACTTTAAAGTGTACATGATATACGCTAATTTCTAAGGATATCTGTCTATTTGATAAGTCAACAAATTTTATATTTAAACATAACAAACTGTTTTATTAACGAATTATCTGATAATAAATGTAAGCCGATGAGGAATCCAAATGTATAATAAAAATCAGTATTCTTCAAATTTCATCTTGTTACTGTGTGAAAAGGAAAATTTCCAAAATGTATGTCGTGTCTGAAAATTGATGCATTTTTAACCAACAAATGGGTTTACCATTTTTTTTCAAACTCAATGCCAAAGAGCTTTAAGAAGTTTATGAAAACTCTTAAATTTTCCATTCAGATTTTCACACTATTTTGGCAGATATATATTGCGGGATATTATAGAAATAATACACGAGTTTTTAAACCAGTAGAAAAATTGATATTTTAATGCATTGAAGAGCTTACAGACGAATACAATCGATCGAGGATTCTTCGTTCATCAGCTAGCAATTTACAAAAACACAATTGCCAAATTAGTTATTATAATAAAAACAGAAGTAATAATATTTATTTGAAGTAAAAGAAAAACGTTTGGGAAAGATTTGCGCCGAATGCGCCGAACTGTAAAGAGTTGTTATTTATTGGAAGGGTCGATGTTTAGGGCAGGGGTGGTGACACATTTAGAAGGCTTTTTTCGTATAGTCTTTTAAATTAGTTTTGCCGGAATTAAATGATATCCAACTTCCATCTTCTTCCAAAACCGTTCTATTTTATAAACCTAGTGTTAAACTTACCTTCATCAGCACATCGCTTCTTTCTCTACTGCGTGAATATTCGCCATAACCAATAGCGATGACTTTATCATCATTTATATGATTTCCAATGTGAAGGCAAGCTGGTATTATTTCCTCTGACGTCACTACACTATGGAATTAAAAAATCAGTTTCTTAAATGCTCGTGCGGGTGACATTTATATGCAATATGATGTTTTCTTACGATCTATCCAATTTAAGCAGTGCAATATCATTGTATTTTACTACGCCATTGTAATTAGGGTGTAATTCTCTCTCTACAATTTTGTAAAGGAGATGTTCTTCGGCAGGTTCACTTAAACTTTTACTGCCAAAACGTGCTTTTGTTACATTAGTCCTTAAAAAACATATTCATTAAGTTGATGATCTAATAAGCAGTATGACTTTATGGCTAACGCCTGTTTCGTAACATTGAATTATGGTTTTAAATTTGTATTTTTAATTTTAAATTAACAACATTCATGCTATTAAAAATTAATAGTTTTAATATATATTTTGGTAAAGTCTATAATTAAATCAATACATTATTATTTTAGCAAATTGGGCTAGAGAAATTATATGCTATTGATATAAAACAATAATTCCTACCGGGTTTTCCTACTATAAGTGCAATGAGCAGCAGTTAAAACCCATGTCTCACTTATTAATGATCCACCACAATCCCAGAAAATTCCTTCTTCACTTTCAAATCCCAAAGAAGCCTAAAATTACACGAATATTGATTTATTGGTAAATATAGATGGCATGTATTATGTATCGAGCAAATTTACCATATGAGGAAATTCATTGAGATCGGCTACAATTCCACCAACTATAAATGGTTTTGAGTCATGACTGCATCTGTTGACTCGAGTTTTTGTACGCTTTTCATAGAGAGAGGTGACAGGTGCATTTTCACAATGATAAATATGTTCAGCAAAATCAATACACTCTGAAATAAAATTTATATCAAATATATTGCTGTTTTAAGGAAAGAGATATATTTTTTAAAAATTAAAATAAATGTGAAATATAAATTTGGACAGTATTGTACGAAACGGAAATGATATCAGATCTTAAATCAATTTAATTTGATTGGAAAACAAATTACTGTCATTTTGATGGGTTTGGTAAACCTAGTGTTTGATTCATTCTTCGATCGTTTTGCAATTTGCTCAGCTTTTTTGACTTAATATTAATCGAATTAAAAGTGATTTAAATTTTCTCACTGTTCCAGGCTTTGCTGTTTGTCTTAGTTGCTATAACTTGTTCTCTTTCAAAAGGTGGACACGAGGATCCGTCTGATAAGACCTGTGTGCCAGCATCCTCGATGCAGCAAGCCAATCTAATTGGTTTGTCACAATACTGTCAATGAAATAGTAAAACATATTGTCACTTGTAAAATATTGAAAAAAAAAGCACACACACACGCAGGATAACTCACGGTTACTGTTTTACGATTTTTGAGCGCATTTATTGCATAATTGCACTTTACAAGTGGTGTGCAAATGCCAATTTTGTCTCCCACTGCACATGGGTCGCCTATTTTTGATTAATTTTATGTAATTAAAAAAAAACTTAAATTTATTCGTATGTAAAACTCTAGAATTAGGATAATTGTGTACGTTACCAGTTTTCAAAGCATAAGAAATAGCGCCAAAATATAAAAGGATCAGAAGAATTTGCAGATTGAAATCTTTGTGTATCATACTTTGTTTGATTGAGACACAACCACTTAATTGAAGCACTGGGAGCAAAATGATCGTCGGAACAAACTTATGGCGAGGTCTATCTTATCGCGACTTTGTGCAAACTGCGCATGATGATATATGGACGGAGGGCGTCAAATTGGTGATTTATTACTGGTTTTCAGATTAAATTGAAAGTAGGCATGCAACCAGTAAATGTGTGATCACATAGATGGCGATAATCAACTGTAGCACCCGAAATGTTTCAGTTGTCGATCTGGTAACATCTGGTAAGTCTCCTGAATGTTTGAACTTCGATCGTATCAAGTTCGCGATTAAATTCCCCCATTATTTTCTTTGCGTCATAAAAAGGATTTTTATTACTGGACTATTATGATTTAATATGATTTCCTGGTTCATATCAGCATCACATTTTTATATCATCTTTTTGGATGACTATATTTAAGAGCCAGTATCCTCTTCATTTTTATCTTTTATTCAATTAATTTATCAGCAAAAATATTTAATATTTATTTTATTTGTTGTTGCGACTGCCGCGGTTATATCCCACTTTAATGTTAATTTCAACTTATTTAGGTTTAAAAAAAAAAAATATTTACCGGTGGCTCTTAACCTTTTAAGTGGGCCATCGAATCTGAAAGTAGATCCCAATTGAAATTGAAATTTTAATTTAATAAATATTTTTTTTATCTGAATGTAACGCTTTTATTTTAAAAAACGACATTTTCATTCGGATTATGTTAAATTTGAAGAATAACGAAAAATATTTTAGACTTGCCATAAATGATTTATACGATTTTCAAACATGCAAGCAGTCAATTTTCAGTTTTATATTGGTAATCCTATTAAAATTATTGAACATGAAATCGTTTGGGTATTTATTAGGTTGGTCCTTGTTTGGGTAAAAAAAATTTTTTTTTCAATTTTTTAAAATAATATTTAGGGGTTGCTACCAAGATTTGAATTTAAATTTAAAAAAATTAAAACACTGTATTAATCACTAACTTGTATTTATTAATAGAAAATACTAGCGAATACCCGGTATGCGTTGCAATCCCACACTTAAAGATAAAAAGTTTATGTATTTTAATTCAGTTTATTGGAATTATTTTATATATTTTTAATTACACTGAAAAACGGGCATACGATTGCACTTAGTAATTATTTGAGAGGTACATTAAGATTTCAAATATATATCTTTCCGATACTTCGAGTCTCCGGTCAGACTCATGGACGCGGCATAACTGCCGGCGCCTTGGTGATGCTCCTTGTGAGTAGGAAATCCAATCCCGGGATCCCGGATCCGGGGATCCCGGGATCCCGGACAGTTTTAGGTACTTAAGAATCCCGGGATTAGAAAACGTAATCCCGAAAATCCCGGGATTGAAATGACCATGACCATTGACCATGTCCTATGGACATTATCGGGCATGGCGTCCGATCGCGAGGCGTTCCTTCGTTATATCAATGATCGGAAATTTGGTCCGGTTGAACATGGAAACCTTGTGGCACTCTACTCCCTCTAATTTTAGGCCATTTAGGGCTTTTTGCAAAAGTTTTGGGGGAAAATACATCCCCGGGGCTTTCTACGATCTCCATCGGGTCGTAGAGGCCCTTCTTTTCGATCGGACGTGGAAAGATCCGATATTTCGGATAAGGTAAAAAATTCGTTTTTAACTTTTTACCTAAAAACCTTAACGCGATCGAACACCCGGCTATTTTTCAATATTTCGATAATTAAAATAATTTATATATATATATATATATATATAATATAAGATATTAATTCAGAAAAAAATCGGGTATTCGATCGCGTTTAAGCTATTTTTTATTCCGATACTTCGGACCACCCATCGGGTCCATTTTCCTGGTAACCATCGGAAGATGGTTACCAGGAGCGTAATCAAAACAACAACGGCAGTTATTCCTTGAAAATGGACCCGATGGGTGGTCCGAAATGTCGGAATAAAAAATAGCTTAAACGCGATCGAATACCCGATTTTTTCTGAATTAATATCTTATATATATCACTGCTTTCACTTCCCTTTCCGTTTAAATAAGAAAATCTTCAAGCAATCTATAGCTTTAGCCATCCATTTAACATGGTTAAAATCAACACGCTTCCTAAATGAAATTCTTATTTCAGAAATTCCTCCCAAGCAAATGTCTACAGCAACATTTTCTATTATTTTTGAGGACGTGTTATCATAAATTACTGTTTTATAATCACTTTGATCAATTTTGTTTCAATTCTTCTTAAACCTTCAGGAGCACTAGACGGACCGAGTAACTTTGGCTGATGCAGATTTGGTGTTGATTGGCCGATAAGCCAAATATTGGTTTTATTTCTAGTTAGTAAACTTCTGCCACTGCTTGTGGATGTCATGATAAGTTAAAACAAGCACGTATAATTGGAGAAACAAAAGGCGCATGCTCTTGTTAATGACTGAATTTGAAGTGAGGAGCAGGGCAGGGCTCAATCTCAATACGTACCCGCAGGGAAGAATTAAGAAAGGCGCAAAGGGAAGGACGGTTGATTGTAGTGAAGTAGTGAGTCTTTCTGAACGCTATTCCACTTCAAAATAGACTAATAAATGTACCAGAATCAATAAGTCAGATTGTATATAGTTAAGTGGCCATATAACGTTATTTTCTGAAACTTTGACTTATGGTAGCGACCTCTAAAATCTTTTTTTTTTAATAAAAACACGTATTCATTTTTTTAGAGCAGACAATCGAAAAATAAGGACCACCCTAATATATATATATATATATGTATATAAATGAAATTCTGTTTGTGGTCTGAGGTTTATAAGTAAGTTTGCTTGTTGAGTATACATTCCTATATTTGATTGCGATGAAACTTTGATAGTTATTGGGTGTGTATCCAAGAAGTTTTTTAAATTAGCACAACCATTGTTTGTGTGCGGAATTTGTTTTGCGAGACGTTTAACTGATGCACCAAGTTGGCGCATATCGGTCTGGTGGTTGCTAAGGCAAACAAAGCACAGCAACCGTCGATGTGTTCTGTATTACGCTTTGGATTACCAATTCAAGCTCATAGTTTCGATATCTCGCGACCACAACACCAGAAGCAACACATCGAAAACGTATTCGAGTCACTTTTAAATTTTATGTCATTTATGAGTGTTTGTAGTTGTACACGCATACTTCAAAGTCATATCAATAAATGCTATATTTTGTTTTTTTTTTTAAATTCAATCTGTAATAGTCGCCAAGCATTATGTTCGATGTTAATTATGCCACCCAAGCTATTAGCAATGTGTCAATTTTCCAAAATATCGCATAGAATTACAAAAACTTCCAGAGGTCCGGGCGAACATATGTGTACATGTTCATACAAAAAAGCACTTTGCGTGACGATTTTCTCTAATCGCATTTAGCATAGATGATGCTAGGGATATTAAAATTGATAATATCAAACAAATATATAAAAATAAAAAATAAATTAAATCGATTTTTTTCATTAATTTAATTATTAATTTACGAACACAATATATTTCGAACGAAAGTCCTCATGATTCCAGTTTGAATATAATATAATCTTTATTGAAAAAAATAAAATAATAATAATTACAACAAATTTACGTTTTACAAGACTTATTCTAAAATTAAAAATATATTTTATTACAACTTTGCCATATAACATTACAAAATTATTTTGTACATTTTTCTTTTCTTTTTTTTTTCTTTGGAGCAGGCATGTACGAAATTCGACCTATACCAGCATTCGATAATATTACCAAGCTCAACTTAGGAAAAAAACCCGATATCAATCAGAGGATCTAGCGCAGCGGTTCTTAAACAGGGGTCAAAGAAAGCTGGTAACCTCATTAGACCTATCTGAGATTTCTTTGCGAGTTTTTCCTCAACCCGGGGCGAGGTCGTCAGCATGCGTCACAGCCGGTTGGCAACTTAGATTGGAGAACGTCATCTAACACTATGCTCCAGAGTAGTGATCCCAAGACTGGTCCTTGCCGGCATCCCATTGAAAGCTTTCGTTGTATTAGATCCCCTCCTGAATTTCGGAAAATTTTATTTTTAGAGTACGATCAGTCGACAATGAGACTAATTCTTCTTCTTCAAAATTCACAATACGATTTATCAGTCGTAACAAATAGATTTCGAATCCAGTCATAATTTTCTCTATTTAACGAAGGAAAATAACGTGCAATATTTTCTTCCAATAAAGTTAAATGTTCTATTATTACAGAAACAATTCCCTCGGGAATGTTTTCGTTAAGTGAAGTTAACATATATAATTTTTTTCTATTTTCGAGTTATTTTTTTCAAAAATCCTGTAATTTTGTCAATGAATGTTAAAAAAATCGTTTTTCCCTAGAACGCTTGTGTTAACTTTATAAAGGTAATTGAAAATATCTGTTAAATATGCCACTTTAGCACACCAATCATTATTCTGAAGACGTTTTACAAAAATCATCCATACCTTCATTGGTTGTTGAAAATGAATACACTTATCTGGGACAAGTAATACAACTAGGACGACAGAATTTCTCAACAGAAATTGACAGACGAATACCACTGGGATGGCAGCATTTAACCAACGCATCATCCCAGTGTTAACCCACGAAGACGTGGAATCTAATATCAGGCATTTTACACAGAATAAAGTTTTCCCAGCGTGCCATAGAGAGATCTATGCTCGGAGTGTCTTTATAATATAGAATCAGAAAGAGGATATCCGAAGAAGAACTCGAGTAGTAGACGCTACTAAAAGAATTGACACACTCAAGTGGCAATGGGGGAGACAAATGTGTCGAAGAAACGACGGTCGATGGGGAAGAAAAGTGTTGGAGTGGAGACCCCTGTAAGACTGACGACATCGAAAGAATAGCAGGATGAAGCTGGATGCGGAAAGCGGAGGATCGAGAGGGATGAAGACTCATGCGTTCAACGGTGGACGAACACAGACTGATGATGATGATGATGATTATGAATCTTTCCTCAGCGGTCAGACTGCATGACGATTTGAAGATTCCGCCACGATCAGGCGCACAGCTCATTAGATACCCATTGAAACCATCCTACTGTATTCAACCATCGACATCTTATTCCGCACTCTATGTAAGAGTCTATTGTGACAATAAAATCAAAAGTTTATCGTGGCTTTAAAAAAAACATAATTTATCGGCTTTAAATCCTACATCTTAAAATAGACATCAAGGACCTCCAATTTACTATAAGTCGCAGAACAAAACACTTAAAAAACTAAGAACACTTGCCTGAGTATCGACGCTGCATGACGTTCAGGATAGATCCTGGAGTACGGGACGCATTCTGGAACAACACTGCACTTTATTTATTAAGATATATCCCTCTGACGATTAAGCCAAACCGTATAACCTAAGAACCGAACACGCACTGATTGTCGCCTAGCTTAATTCGACGGCTCAACTGAGCGTACGAATATAAATGTATTAATACTAAATGTAAATTATTATGAAAAACTATTGAAAGAATGCATGAGATTATCTCTGAGATGAGCTCTTTTGATATATTCCCAAAAATATTTTTATCAAATTTGAAATTCATTAAAAAATAATATATTTATGCAACGAAAAGGATGGTGATTTTTTTTGAAAAATAATATTTTTGGGAATATATCGCAGCAGCTTATTTAATCCCATGATTTTTAAAAAATAGTTTTTCTTATAAATATTAATAATTTGTCATAAATGCGTTTCAATTTGTCCGTCCAGTTTAGGCGTCGAGTTTATGCTATGCAACAATATTCGGTGCAAAGCTATATTTTATTTTCACAGGTTAGGATGTGCATGTGCGTATGTTAAGTGATATTTTTTAATACACAGAGTGTTGTGCCGTTCCGGAATGTGATCCGTGTTCCAGACTGTATCCTGATCGTCATGCAGCTAAAATATTGAGGCATGTAGTCATAGTTTTTAAGTATATTGTAATACGATTATTAGGCTTATTATCGAAATGTTTAATGTTGAACAATTGCATTGAGATTTCAAGAACACAGATCGGAAATAATACTCATAGTGGATTGGAAAATCAAGATGTAGGATTTAGGTCCGATTTTTGTATCATTTTTTTAAAGTCACGACTAACATTCAAATGTATATGTAAAATACGATATTCGGAAGTGATTCATTTAGCATTTCATAGCTAAAAGCTTCATTAAGCATCAATTTTTCCTTAGATTAAAGAAAATACATCATATATCATTTTAAAAATATATCATCAGCTAAATAATTGGACTAAAATGTGTCAAATATTTAATTTCAGGTATGAAATCGTGTTTAATATAAAAGCAATCCGCAATTGTTTGATTACGAAATCGACCAGCCTTGATCAATCAATAGTCTTAAGTTTAGATGGACGTTGTGAAAAATTGTACAGTGTGGTTCAAAAGAACTGCTGGTGAGCCAAATTCCAAAGGTGTCCAGGACTTCAAAATTTATGCAGAAAGAGCTCTCAGGTAAGGATAATAAGATTTACAAGATAAATTTGAGCTATCATTTAATTTGTCATCTAAAATATACACACAAAATATTTGGTCTAATGGATGTTTAAATTCTTTGTTTTAGGTAAGTCTTTCGAATAGCGCAATATCAATCCGAAATACCGAAGTTTTCAAATATACTCATACTTTGAGTTAAATACATAATGCGTAAAAATACGTAAAACCGAAACATAAATATTCTTCAGAATATTGTCGATTATTTTTTCTGATTTTACTGGATACATTTTCTTTTGTATGAGACATATGATGTCCAGTAATATCGTCACTACTTCTTTCACTTGTACTCCCTGTGTCATTTAATATTTTGGTCTGATTCACGATTTCGTTTGGTAATAAATGTATCCATTGTAAGGTAGGCGAGAACTCTCAGCTGAATACCGGGGCCCAGTTATGTTCATCTTGCTTCTGTCGACCAGACCCAGTTACCTCCGTTCATAGAGCTTCTGACGGCCAGCATGTTTATTTACTCCACTTTGAACAGACTGTGGCTGCGAGGCGTAGAATACCCAAAGTCTACGTTAAACGGTTAACATACGCGCAATTGATTTGGCTAATTCAAAATTACATTAACTCTTTCGTTGACTTTCATAATTTCGCCAACGACTTTTTCGGTTTTCACTGTTTTGCAGAATTTTTCGTTTTTACCATTTTTTTCGCGGTGCACCGGTTGAGAAACACTGCTATATATCATAAGCAGCTTCAACATAATTTCAGTTTTGTTTTGTATTGTTTCAGTATAGTCATTTATTGATCTCTAAAATAATTATTAATTTTAGCAACACCATCATCACGGTAGACTGTTGTTTTGTTAATTTACAATATCAAAACAAGAAAATGAGAAAGAATCAGCTTTGTAGGAATAATTACACAAACAATATTGCTGCCTGCCTTAATATTATTTTAATACACCGTCAAAAGTTATCTGGGCAAAACTTGAATCCATTTACATATATTTTATGAATATTAATTGACCGATGATTACTCGTCTTGAATTGAAAAGAAATTAACACTATAGGACAGAAATAAAAATAATAAAGTTTACTAATGATACAAATCGATTGATTCAAATCAAAATATATTTAAATCTATATATATAATATAAGAATTATGGCCAAACAATGCTTTCTATCCAGGGTATATATTTAGCCACTGTTGTATATACTCCTGGAACTCCTGAATCACTACATTTATATCCAAATGACGTCACTCCTACCAGCAAATACGTGCAATGTACGACGTCATTATTTAAAATTTGAATAGGACCACCAGAATCCCCCTGAAAAACAACGCAATTTTTAAATGCATACTAATATTTTAAATATTAGTCGAGCAATAAAAATGAGATCAATAGTAAGAACTTAATGAGATGTAGGCATACTTGCTTTAAATTGAGCGAATTACACGAATCAATGGGCGACAACAGGATTAATATTATTATGTAGTCGATGTTATTATAATTTTAGAAAGTTAAGTCTAGTTGGTAACTTAATAGGGATGTTTTAAATTATAACCAAGATATTTTTTCCAAGAGTTCTCTGATGATGGAAATTTACAACCGATATCGAAAAAGAATAAAACATATAGAATTATAAGTGATATAGCGATGATCAATGAATGGAAATAAAGTTTTATTAAAATTATTATATTATATATTATTATAATATAAGAAAAATATACATATTATTAAAGTTTTTTCCACACTTGCATAAACTATCTTCGATGTTTTTTGAAACGCAAACCCTAATTTTGTATGAACTTCAAACCTTGTATAACACGGATTTGTATTACACGACGTTTTTGTGGAACCATATAGCCGTGTTATACAAGATCCGAGTATTTTTATATTATTTTTTTATAAACAAGTTAAATAAAAATTGATATGTATCTAAGAATTCACTTACATGACAAGTGTTTTTTATTTCTGTTCTTCCACCCGCACATATTAGAGAATCTGGTAATATTCCTTTTGGTAATTTTCTGCTTATTGAATAATGTTGAGCACATTCACTGTCATCGAATTTGTCTAATGTTACCTGTTGATAATAATTTAATATGGATCTATAATAGAAAAACATAAAACGCATACTCAAATTATCTGGACGATTACAACAAATAGAATAGTTCGTCAAATAATATAAACCTTTCAAAATAACCAAAATTTATCACTGAATACAGAAAATTGACATTACAAAGCTGAAACAATTTCGCTCATAGAAGTCATGACATTAAACTACAAGTTTCCATTTTTGTCCCCATTTCAATATTTTTTAACCTCAATTTAGTATGAAAAGTGAAATATTTTATGTTTTTTAAACTTCTTACTGAAAATAATGGGCTGTGGACTTTTGATATATGTTTTATTAAATGTAATTATAACTGAAATTTTATTAAAAGAGGGGTGCTATTTTCATCATACCAAAACATACCTTCATCAATTTAATATTTGTAGATTCGTGCGAATCTGTTCCACCGTAGCCCGAGGCTATGAGTTTTGCGTCGCGTATTTGGTTGCCAATATGAAGACAGATAGGTATCACTGACTGAGATATAACCACACTATAAAAAAAAGCACACAATTTTGAAGAACATTAATAATACGCATAATTTTGACAATTGTTTTAAATTCTTTTATAATGTATGAAGCTTATTCAGAAAGTAAGTGTACTAGATTTTTTTTTAGAAAAAGTATATTTGAAAAAAAATTTACAGACCAAGCGTGGATTGAGCCACCCAGATTTCATCTCCAGCCACAATAGAGCTCAGAAAATCCTCACCTTCAAATTCAAGTCGTTAGTTAAGTTTACATACTATCGTGTTCTTGAGATGCTTGAATATTTTGCTGATTTGAATATTTTACCAATTTCATATACGTTATTCGAATAATTGATTTTACGAATATTTGGGACCCCTAGTCATAGTACACTTACTTTATGAACATCCCTCGTGATTATAAATATCAGAGGGAAGTTATCAAAATTTGATATTAATCCTTTTACAGTTTGTTTATTTGAAGTGAAACTTGTATAGGCGCGGTAGGACAAATTGAACTGAACGAGACAAAAGAGAGGGAGCATCGTTTCTGTCTACTTATTTCTTTTTTGCATCCACATGTACATAAAGATGTCACGCGCCGCCTCTATACGTAGCATAAAGCCACTACTAGCTCTTTTTATATACACTCAAACCTCTTTTTGTGCGACTTTTTTCGTGCGATTTTGAAGTTATGCGGATTTTTTAAATTTCGCAAAGAGTACATATAGAGATATTTTGGATAAAATAGAAAATAAATCATTAATACTAACAGAACTTTGGAAAAAAAGGTGAACATCTCGTTTTTATTTATGTTCTGTAGGAAAATATTTATCTTTTTGCTTCATAAAATATTTTATCACATTTCTCTTGTTGATCTGTATTTTTATCCTTCTAGTAAGAGATCATTTCGCATCATATGTTTGGAATAACCCATATTTAGTATGATATTTTTCTTTTAGCTGCGCTGCAGCAAATGTTTTTACACCAAATGTTTGTAAAATCCAGATGGCGAGTCTATGATTCAGGAAATGGATACCCTTGTAAAGGTATCCTGTATACTGGAAAAGAAGAAGGTCAGAGAGTAGTTAACTTAGGTGAAAAAGTGCTACTGTAATTAACTGACAAGTACAAAGTAGTGGGAAGACGGTTATAATTGACAACTATTTCATAGCCTTCGATATCGTGGACAAACTACAGTAGGCAGGACTTACTTTTGTTATGACTATCCGCCAGAATCCGAAGAAACAATAAAACCCCATGGGGGAGGGGAGAACCAACCCTACGCCCGTGGGTAACGGTTGAACCCTAGGGGTAATGATATGGAGTAGAGGCGTGCGAAAGTAACCTCGTCGGTTTGCTCATTAAACCCTGCCGAGGTAGACCAGCAAACATCATTTGGGTGCGCAGGTCACCCTGTGCTGCGTACCCATAAAGGGGTGTGTGGAACAGCCGATTACAGTAGTTCAGCACTATCCTCAACAGCCCAGGCTTAGGCAATTAGCAATAAATACATATTATTTATTGCTATACATATTTCTTATTCAGGAGTAAACCAATACGTTTTTGGAGCGAATTGTGATGAAAAATATGACACACGGTTTTTTTGCCAGGACATATGGTATAAATGCTTTGTCATGCGTTATTATTTTAACTACAATGATCAAGAAACTTTGAATTGTTATGATTTTTACTCACGTTCTTTTCAATTTTACCAATGCTATGTCGTTGTAATGTGAAGGCAGAATATAGTCAGGATGTAATATGCTCTCAGAAACATCATATAAGAATTGCGGTGAAGATGTCTCGTTTAAATCTATTGCACCTAAGCGTGCAAGTTTTACATCACTGTCGAAGAAATTAACAAGTATATCCTTTATTAACATCAATCAAATATATAATAAATATAATTAAAGATATTTCTATTTCAAGAATCAGAAGTCCTTAGATCTGCACTATAAGAATAGTTTAATATTTTTCCTAGCTTGATGGATATCTTCTTTATTTAGTCCCTATTCTGGGACATCTTAGATATTACTAAATAGTATTTATATACTGGGGGAAAAAATGTCAATTTTGTTTATACCCATGTTGTCTGTGAAAAGTACAGTGTGCAGAAGTTAGAATCCATTGTTCACTTATTAAGGAGCCTCCACATCCCCATATGATCTTCCCATTTGAATCATTTACATAGTAACCTAAAGCAGCCTACGACAGAAATCATTGTTTTATCTCTTCTATTTTATATTATATATTCTATTATATATCTCCTTAATATCAATCCAATAATAGACACGGATTGATTATTTATTATTTTTATTTTCCATATCAAGGAAAAACAAAATGAAATTTAGCCTGAAGCTGTTGGGATCAACTTTCGATAGATAAGAAAAAAATAATAACCATATGAGGAAATTCATCCCGTGCTGCTTCCTGTCCACCAATGATGAGTGCTTTGGAATCATGCTTGCATATACTTCCGCGAAATTTTTGTCTAGTTGGTGAAGGTGAAGTTTGACAAAGGTTGATATATTCAGCATAATCAATACATTCTAAAAAATATGTTTGCATTTAGATAAATCTCTCCACAAACTCTACAATAAACTGAAGCTACATCTCAATACTTAATCTATCCAAGCCAGTGGTTCTCAACCGGTGCACTACGATGCACTGCGAGCTTATTGCAAGTGCACCGCGAAAAAAAAAATTAAAAGCGAAAAATTCTGCAAAATAGTGAAAATCGAAAAAGTCGTTGACGAAATTATGAAAGTCAACGAAAGAGTTAATCAATATCTATGCCACAAAGAACTTAAAGAGCATACGACAGAACTAGATGTTTTTGATTATGTTTCTTCATATTTAGAAAAAAAAAATATTATGGGGGTTATGTGTAGGACTTTGTATAGATGGTGCTCCTTCAATGGTAGGCTCAATCAATGGATTTGTTACCCTTTCAAAGACAAGAAACCCTAATATTATAACTATGCACAGTTTTTTCCATAGAGAATCTTTAGTTTCAAAAACATTACCAGCAGCACTAAAACCTGTACTAGATCAAGTTGTAAATATGATGAATTTCATCGTCATGAATCAAGACCTTTAAAAACACGCACATTTAAAAATCTTTGCATTTCTATGGAAGCTAAGTGCGAGTGTTTGCTTTTTCACACTGAAGTCAGGTGATTATCTAGGGGTAAAGTTTTATGTCGATTCATAGAACTTAAGAATTAATTGTTAATCTTTTTTTGAAATGAACGTATGGATGAAATAACTATAAAATTGTTTCTAGGGAAAAATTAACTAACTAAATTTATTTTCAATATTAAACATTTTTATAGAATTTAATTTAAAAAAAAAATGTAATAAAAATTATGTCCACATATTTTTTTCGACTTAATTCTGATGCACCGTCATTTTTCCCCGTGATCAAAAGTGCACCGTGACTTCAAAAAGGTTGAGAACCACTGATATAAGCATACTCTCTGAGATGAACTTTATGATATAAATTAGGATGTGAACATTTTCCAATTTCCCCAAAGAAGTGCCTTATTTTTTCTAGAAATAAACAATATTTTTTAATCGGTGTTCTATAAGGTACAGGTTGCGGCAGGGAAACTTCCTTATTCTAAAATTCCGCCATAAATCGATAGTTATGATTGATGCCTTCTAAGGTATCTCAAATATGATAGTTTCCCTACTATCAATCATTTGAGTGTTTTTTAAACTTTTTGAGAAAAATATTTTCATGTTATATTTCTTACTGTCCCAAGCTTTTTGACCATTTTTTTTGCCGGCGACTAGATCTGCAGTAATTGGCTGACATCCTGTTGTATCATCAGTGCAGCATACCAGGCGTTTTGATTTAATACAGAACTAAAATACATGTAATAAATAAATAATTATTAAAGTCATCTGTGATAGAATGACTATGAATCAAGCTTCTTGAAGTAATTTACCCAAAAAGCAAATAGTAGTTGGTTTAAATTAATTAATAAGTTTATCACTTATTTTTCCTTAAGGCATCTAAATTTATTTAAACCACATTCCATATTATTAATAGCGATGTATGCTTTATTTTGACTTGTGTAGTTAACGTTTATTTATTGATCTACGACATATTGTCTATTGCATTATAAATGTTACTTGTGTAATTATTTTTACAAAGCTGATTCTTGCTCAATTTGTTGTTTTGATATTGATATAAATAAATAAAATCGCAGTGTACCGCGATGATGTTGTTGGCGACATTGATAACAATTTTTGAGACCTGTAAATAAATATTATATAAATGTATTATATCTACCAGACTGAAACTATATTATGGCTGGCTATAATATATATTTATTGCCAGAGTATACAATGATTCAGACTTCGAAAAATGTTAATAATGTTTTCATTGTATAAACACTGATCGAAACAAAAATTAGCTTTGTACAAATGGGTGCAATATTTCTGTAACTGTCTCCCGTACTAGAATATATTTAAGTTTAAAATGTACTCACAGTCACTCTTTCACCATTTATTAACAGATCCAATGCAGAATTACAAATTCCTAATGGTTTGCATATGCCAACATTTTTTCCGTCATTGCATATATCTCCTAAAATTAATTTATAAAATTACTTTTTATCATTATGAAGCAACATGAAGTGGTTTTCAGTTCAATAATCTCATTTATTTGAATATATAAAACAGTACAATACCTCTTTTAAATCCATTAACATAACATTGAACAAATACTAGTATTATACAAGGAATTAAATAAATGTTATTCAATCTCATTATTAAAAAAAGATCATACCACTCACAACATTTGACAATTGCAAAACTGACGAGTTTCAAGAGAAGATAAAAAGGTCAAACTCTATCTATGTTTATACGCACTCTGCTGTAAGATAATCTAATTTTATTCAACAATGATTATTATATATTTTTTCAACTATCACATCAGCGCAATATTACGTTATATTAATTAATTTTTAATTATAAGTATGAATCCTGAAAAACCCGCAAAACCGTGCTGATGACCTTTTCTATCGCATTTGCAGTCGATTTCCTTGGTCTGAAATCGAACTGCTTATCAGATAGTGGCTTAATGCCTTCATAAGTCAAGTTCAGTCTATTGGCCATTATTTTTTCCAGCAGCTTGCCGAGTAGTGGAAGGAGAATGATAATCCGATGGGCCTTTGGCTTACTGGGTAGTTTTTCAGTTTTCGCCTTAGGTAGTATCACTACAACTTCCACTTTCCAGAAGCTGGGCAAAACTCCGCAGCGAAAACACTATCTATAGATGTGATAGAAGTCGAAATCGATTTGAGGGTAGGCACGCATGACCTGCCATATCCTGTCATCAATTCTGTCTATTCCCGGAGACTTCATGGAATTCAGATTTTTAACCAGTTTTTCTACTTCTTTCAAGTCGGACAGAGCCGCATCTGGTCCCCCATGGGATATTTATGATGCTTCTATCGGCATCTGTATTGTCAGGTTTGTTTCTGGAGTATCGTGAGGTAGCAGAGTTTTTAGCAAGAAGTTCATGGATTGAGTCATGTTGGTGGCAATAATATTCGTAGTAGGGTCCCGGATTCCAGCACTGATTTTGCCAGGTCCCGCGGAGAAAGTATCGGGTTAGTCCAAAAGTTCGTGCGCATTTTCGTTTTTTTTTAAATAGTATAAATAAAAGACAATTTAACATTTTAATCAATGATATATTTTATCTACTATCTACAATTTTTCGCCATATAACAGGTGACTTTTCAATTCCATTGCTGTAGAAAGACACTGATATTGATGCAAAATAACTTGAAATTTCACTTTCAAATCCTGTTTAAAGCTTTAATTTTTTTATAGAATTTTAATTCAGGATGTAAACACACCTTTCATGTTAAAATTGGCTGCTTATCGTTATCTGTCCACTATCTTTTTCTGGCAATTGGATTTGGATAGTTCATGCGATACACACTTTCCAAGCTTGAATCCTTTCCCAATCTCATTTAAATGACGTAAGACTGTTCCACGAGATGAATCCATCCTTTCTGCGATCTGATCTGCTGTTAATTGTGGCTCAGACTCCATGACATTATTAAGAACGTCGTTATCAAAATTAACAGAATGTCTTGAACGGGGTTCATCGTAAATGCTGCATTCTTCGACATTTTTAAACCATTTCTATATTTATACATTCTGATAGTATGTTCACCTACACACTATTCATTTATAATGCTGCAGATCTGGCAGATTCGCCACACGAAAATAAAAATGATACACAACGCGTTTATATTGATTATCGATATTCATTTTCTATGGGTACTAATGTGGGTCCGATATTTACGAAAATTGTTGACAGATTTACAAATACATTAGTCAAGGGATGACAACTTTCAAAAATTTCGAAATCTTATTTGTCTAGTAGTGAGTCATAGCAAATCCCATGCATGCTATTAATACGCACGAACTTATGGACTGCCTATGAATGAATGGAAAGGATTAAGTCTGATCTGTTAAAAATAGGTTTACAAAAAATAGATTTATATTAAAAAAAATAATAAAATCTGATAAAAATATGTATATTTTATTCACAAAAATGGACATATAATACAAATACTCGGTCAATGTATACACTTCATCCATATGAGGAAATTTGAGCAGTCATTAATAAAAAAATATAATTATACATATACATAGTGTTTAATACATTTTTACAAACTATTTTTAAAAAAAATCCAAAATCATATACAGGTTATATAATTTTAATTACAATTGATAAGATACAATACAATCTTAAACAACACAAAATATTTGCGATGTTTGAATTTGCAACAGCTTACAACTCCTATAATATTCACATAAAATGTGCAATTAAATATACATATTTAATATATATATTAAATATATTTAAAGATTTGTTAAAAAATGTACAAAAAATAAAATCAGGCACAACTCAACAAAATTAATATAAAACTAATGTTTATTGGTAACTGCAAAGTAAACAATGACAATGGAAGACAATATTGCATATAATCAAGCACCGATTTTAATTACAACATATAATTCTGCAAAAATATTTTTTTTGGGCATTCAATAATAAAAATATCGTCCAAATTTCGATGCTAAAAATCGCTGTCGTCAATTTATCTACAATGCCAATTTAAATGGCAAAAATTTATCTAAACGCCTGCTATGGACGACAGTCATGAAATTTTCTGTTTTTGTCCTATATACAAAATCATATATTTAATCGATCGAATTGAATTGAAATCCTGCAGCTTATCGCAGGCGGGACGATTTCTTCTCTGTCTTCAGCGTATCGTTTTGAATTCATGAAGTTATCACTTGACCTGCACAAACATCCATCCGTCATTAATGCTCCAAGCGATCGCATTGGAAAATACGCATCGAAATGATATATTTAAAAATATTACCCACCTTAAAGCTAACGATTAAAGGGCCGATCCTATGGGCATGTTTCGACTTTCCAGATACGTGACGGTTGTTGATGGGTTATGAAATTTTTTGACTAGAATTTTGTTAGCTTAGTATTTGTTAGTTCTGCTTAGCTTTATTCATTCACACCGCCGATTGACGACATCACCACCTGTATTCACCAAAATCATCTTTGTACTTATATACAGTATAAAAACAATCGTTTATGAAAATATGGAATAAGAAATTATTTGTTAATATCTATTATTAGGAAGCATCTATTAAAGGATCAAGCAAGCATTTTATGGATGCAAGCGCAATTTAACACAAAAAGAGGTTTCGATAAATAATGAACATTTTCATATTTAAAATTTAAGAACGTTTTTATCGAGTATCGATCGAAAGAGTATCGAGAAGTTATGAAAATTTTGAAATTTATCCTTTTACAGAGAGTTTTTATCGAGATACGATTCAGGACGCATGTATTTCTTATTACCAATGGAAAATGAGAATTATGATTTTTTTGAAGGCAAATTGGACTAAACGTCACAAAAAGTGAAACTCCAAGCACAGTTGGTCGAAAAGACAGGGATGATCGTTTTTAGTACGTCAATCCGTCGCATATATATATATATATATATATATATATGTACATTAACACGCTACGCGCATGCGTCGCGCCGTCTTTACTGTGTGTGTATCTATACGTAGGATAAAGCAACCACTAGTTCAGTAGCAAGCCTATTTTATTATATATTACACAACATAGCTTCGTATTTCAGCTAAAAAAATTAACAAATATAAAAAAGCAATTCATAAAATCAATTTTTTCCAGGAGCTAAGAATTTTCACTTCTACTGCACGAGGATCTCACCCAGTTTTTTTCCTCTTTTTTAATTTATTTTATCATTATTTATAAACGGATATATTTGAAACTTTTCAAAAAAATCATATAATGGTAATTCTATTAGAAGCTGTAGTGAATCAATCGCTTGGTACGTCTAGTGCTCCTGATATCCAATTGTTTAAAAGGTTTGAGAAGAACTTTGCTCAAAAACAACTTCACGTGTATCAACTTCGAGATGACTATAAAGAGTTACTGAATCTTTCCATAATTTACTTGGGAGGAATTCCTGTAAAAGGAATTTCATTTAAGAGGACTGCTGATCTTTACCGTGCTAAATGGATGGCTAAAACTATGTATTACTTGATTTATTTTTATCTAAACATCAGTTTAAACTAACGAAAAAGGAAAGAAATGAAAACAGTGAAAGATATTTGTCTTTTCACAGTCGTAATATATATAAAATACTGGTTTCAAGCGCCTGTCGGATATCCAGCACCAATAAAGGACTTATAATTATTAAAATACCTGATATCCTTTGAAAATATATACCAAACAATGACCAAAGTTGTCATGAAAAAAATACTGGACCATTAATGATACTTATCGGAAGAGTTGGTGTTTTTTGTATTTTTGAACGACGAACTTTCAGTTAAAGATAAGCAAAATATGGTAGATGTACTAAGAATCAAAGGTGTGGAAGATTTCCCGAAAAGAAAAAGCATTGATGTCGAACACATCACCGAAAAATCATAGAAGATTTTGTGACTAGCAACTCTTTACGATTTTTCCAGTTACTGGGTATTACTACTATTACTAGATATTGGAACTTGGAAGGATGACTCTGATTTTAAGGCTACAAAGAAAATGGTCCATTATATGCGAGCATTGAATGATAATGCTGAGCATGGTGTTGCCTTAATGAAGGAATATAATAAATTGATGACAATCGACGAAGAGCAAAAGCAATATTTGCTTTTGTTAGTAAAAGCTTACAAAAAGAAATATCCTAATACAAAAAAATCAACGCTTGTATCCTGAATATTTATGATTTTAATATTAAAAGGATATCGTTATTTGTGATCTAAACATTAATTTTACATGCAAATATTTTTTGGTGAAAATTCATACCTTGGTAGCGACCTCTAAATATAACGTCATCAATGAATTTTTAATATTGGCTAGTGAAAAGTGATTTGGCTTAATGTTCGATTATCAATAATTTTGAATAATATTCATTATTTATCAAATACCTATCATGTATTTAAACGAATCTAAAAATATTTTATTTATTGTTGATCATTTAATTGTACCGGTTATCCAAAGGCACTATACATTTGCATTGAAAATGATACATTGGAAGAAATAATTTTTCCGATTAGAACAAACAAATATATAAATTATACTGAAAATTATAACAATTTTAATTTGGATTGAATTCAACTAATGTAATCATTATCAAGGATACTTTTACCCGGACGAAGGATTTGAATGTAGTAATATTCCATTGCTTTTAACATATTATTATATCAGGATAATAGCATTTTAAAATGATAAACAATCGGACTAAACTTGGATTGCGATGATTGATTTGAAATATTAATTCTGTCGATGTTGTATTGGATCTATTGATAAAATTTTCATGCATAATACCCGATTTCAATAAGTTTTGATCAAGTTCCTTAAGATTTTCCACGACAAATAAATGGCCAACAATGTTTTTGGTTAAAGTTTATATTTAAATATTTTAATAATATGAGACAAGTCAAATGAAAAATATAAAAACCAATATCCCAAATGGTGTCTAATACAATACAAAGCCTCAGAGAAATTTATGAAAAATAAGAGATATGTATTTAAATCGTTTATTTAACGATCCTGACTATGTCGTATAATAATATGATAATTTTTATGATACTGAAGCCATTCGTGATAGCGGTTTTTGTGGTTATTTTTCCGTATTGACTCTTGTTTGCTTCAACGGACGAAGATTAAAGGTGAGTTCGAAGCTCTAACCTGGGCGGAGTGACCAGGCGACCGCCTTGCGAAAGGTCGGAGCCCGAGCTGCTGGGGGCGCGTCGCCCCCTTGCGAACTCCTTGCGGTAGTTGTCCGAGTCGTTGGCCGCCTCAGCCGCCCACCCACCTGCTGGCCACCATCCGTTACCATTACCATCAAATTTCCTAATATACTACTAGCGAGCGCAAAAAATAATACTGCTCGTATGAAAAGTGCTACCATTATCGACTTTGTCACCGTCGTATTTGTAAAGAATTCTAAAAAAATCGTTCAATTTTTGCATCAACAGCGATGAAGATTTCTTAAGAGAGGCTTAGAGATAACATAAAACGATTTCGGTTGCTTGAAGATTGAGAAGTCTACCAATTATTTGTAGCAGCAAGTGACCATGAAAAAAGCATGGACTTGTTCGGGTCATGCTTTGGATCCTTGTAATATTGGATGCCAATGAAGGAAGTCTGTATTCGAAGATGGACGCGGAAAAATGTCGAATCGTAATTATGTTTTTATCCCGAATTTCATATTCTGTTGTAACGGAAGCCTTAAATTTGATGCTGAAATCAACGACGTGGACAAAGAAAATATCGGATGCACGATCTCAATAACGCTCACGGCAATTTTACATGCATTTAGTAATTTTATGTATAAATACGGCATTATTAAAAGTTAGAAAACCTTTTATGTTTACTACAGCTTGGTTAGAAAGCTAATTGCTTTGAAAAGCAACTAAGGCCTAATACTTCAAAAGTGTTAAAACTGTTATGAATTACCGCAATACTTGCACGCGATATGTTCAACGGGCATATCTGGATATTAAGAACCCAACGAATTAGTTTTTATGCAGTCTATTTTTTTCATTTTAAATTAACGTCGATTTTAGGACAAAGTTCATATAAAAATGGCATAATCTTGATGCAAAAGAGGTGGCTAATCACACAACTGATCAAAAGGCGTTACGTTCATGGGGCATAAAATTGAAATATTAAAACGGTAAAAGTTAAAAAATAAAATCAAGTTTTGTGTGAGCCACCCGAGCAAGAAATTGAAATACGATTCTACATGCCAATTTGTTTCTCACGTTTTTTTTAAATACAAACTATAAGCAGTTAGTGTAGTAATAAACGGGACTTGATTTTCAGATACCTGTCCTGTGCGCGTTATGCGGAGCGCGAGGCATGTTATAGCACGCCGGGGGATGAGGGTGCAAAGCCGGAGTGGTTGGTGTCCTTCTGTAATCGCGGTATTCTCGCGTATCCTGTCGATATTCAGAAAGGACTCTCGTTGCTGGAGCGCGTGCTCCTGAATTCCCGGATGTGCCCTGGCCTTCGATGGAGCTGCTGGAGGCGTCTGAGTTGCGACCACGACGATTGTTGATCGCGCCAGCTGTTGGAGGGCTGGGAGATACGGCACCTTCTGGTTCAGATCGACCCTGAAAACACCATTCATAAAACTGTTAAAATTAGATACAAAAATGTTGTCCCAGTCTGATAATGCCTTCAACTCGGCAAGATGGCACCTCATCAGAATGGTAGATAGCTATCTGCATGGAAGAACCCTTATCTACGAAGACGCCGACGGGGAGAGAAGAGAAAAACCAGTGACGGCAGGCGTTCCACAGGGATCGGTGCTTGGATCCGCCCTGTGGATGTACGACGTACTGCTGAGGACGCCACTAATGGATGGAGCCAAAATGGTCGAATTTGCTGATGACGTTGCCATCCTACTCACCGCCAAATCTACGGAGATCCTGCGAACGATCTGCGAGGACGCGCTGAGGAAGGCCAAGAAGTGGCTGACAGGAGCTCGTCTAGAGCTCGCCGTCCAAAAAACAGAGGCCCTCTTTTTCACAAGACGCAGGAAGCTTGCGCCCCTACCCCTGAGGATCGGGGGTTGCGAGATTAAATACTCAAGATCCATTCGGTATTTGGGGGTGGAGATTGATGACAAGCTTCGATTTGTCACCCACACGGAGAAGGCGGCTAGCATCGCGGAGAATCTGGCCAGATTGATGTCCAACATTGGTGGCCCAAAAACAAGCAGGAGGCGACTCTACAACGAGGTAGTGCATTCGGTACTGTTGAACGGCGCGCCGATATGGGTTGAGGCACCTCAAATTGTAAGGGCCAGGCTTAACATGGACAGAGTCTAGAGAAGGAGCGGAAGACGCCTGGCACTGATTGCCACACCTAAGCAAAGCAAAGGACCATGGCGGCGTGGCAGTCCTGATGAGACAAAACGTTGAGATACCTCGGGATCGTCCTCGACAGCAAGCTGACCTTTCGACAACATATAGAGGAAGCTGCGCAGAAGGCGCAGAAAGCGGCCAATGAGATTGGACGACTCATGCCCAATATCGGAGGGCCAAAGCCGTGCAGAAGGAGAATCATCAACGAAGTCATAAACTCAATACTTCTGTACGGAGCCCCGATATGGCATGAGGCGCTCCAAAAAGAGAGCTATAGAAAGAAAATGGCCAGGGTCCAGCGGCAGGGCGCGCTCCGAGCTACCGCCGCATACAGGACGGTATCGGAAGAAGCAGTGCTTGTGATCGCGGGAACCCCCCCGCTGGACCTTATTGCAAGTAAGAGGGCCTTGGACCACAAAGACCCCAAAAAGCGCGGAGAACACGACCAGAAACTGAGGGAAGACTGACAGCGCAGATGGGATGAGTCCACAAAAGGAAGATGGACCCATCGGCTTATACCGGTCGTAAGCCGGTGGAGGGCCAGAAAATACGGCGAAACTACATACCGCCTAACCCAGGTGCTCACCGGACACGGATGCTTCGGTGCGTACCTGAGGTGGATCGGCAAAGAAGAATCTCCCAAATGCCACCACTGCGAAGCGGTAGCAGATGACGCGGAGCACACCATCATAGGCTGTGAGGCTTGGGCACCCCAGAGAGAACTGCTGAAACAAGCACTCGGGGTGGCCGAGCTAAATATCGACAACATGGTCCACAGCATGATGGAAAGTAAGAAGAACTGGGACCTTTGGCGCGACTATGTAGAAGACATCATGAGCGCCAAAGAAGACAGTGAAAGAGAGAGGCGCAGAGCGCCTCTTCAACAATAGAATAGGGCCATTAAATGGCTAGACTACCTGTCACCCTTGAAGCAATGTGTAAAACAATACCAGGGGGACAGAGGAGACCAAAGGGAGCGATTTAGTGGGTAGGTGCGGCTGGTGGGTTTCCCTTATGGAAACTCATATAGACGTAAATCCCACACTCCCCGGATGATGGCAACATTATCCGGAAGTCTTGCGAAGATTTACGCTCCCACAGGAAAAAAAAAGTCCTGATGAGACAACTCCACTAAAGATCGGTGTACGCACGAGCTAATACCGAACCTGAGAACCTGGATAGACAGAAAATATGGTCAACTATGCTACCGCTTGTCACAGGTTATCACCGGGTATGGCTGTTTGCCGGTAGCTAACTACACAAAATAGGCAAAGAGACCGGTCCGGAGTGCCACCACTGACAAGCGAAGTACGACGATGCTGCACATACGACATTTGTCTGCCCAGCATGGAGCACTGAAAGGAACATCCTATGGGAGGAGCTGGGAATCAGCTCGCTACATTCAATGTTAATGGATGCTAGGGCATGGAATGCATGGTGCAAATACACGAGGTGTGCTCTGTTGAAGGAGGATGTTGAACGTACAAGACAACGAACAACAGCAGAAAAATGACATTCGGAAAGAGACAAATGGAGAGCCCAAGAGTGATACATCGCTGCCACTCTTGTGCAATACTTAATTAGTGTGGCAGCCGAAGAGGAGGGGGCTTTGTGGGTAAAAATCCCACGCTACCACCAGAATGGTGGTGTCTTAAAAATAGATAAATCTATAGTTTATAAAACTTTTCAGCATAAAAATTGTGCTAAAACAAAATCAGAAACAAACCAGTGGCTACTAACAATTCCTTGTGTATACGAATAAAATGAAATTCTACTGATATTGTAAATTCAAACAAATTTTCTAAGAGTATTGTGCCAATATTAAAAAAAAACCAATAGTTTTTCATTTCTTTTCGCAAATATGGCGACATTCGTTTGTTAATGGATTATGATGTTGATTTGATAGATGCCATTTTTAAACATGTTTAATCGATCTATATTGCGTACTATTTATAAAAAATTTCTCCCTAATTCCATAGCTTGTTTTAAAAAATCAGGAAATCAAATGCAGTTCTCGCGAGGTTAACGTATCAGATGCATCGCTTAACTGATTTGTAACGATCCCATTTCCGCGCCTGTGTTGTGAAAGTGTTTGAACTGCGGGTGATTCATTTGTATATTATGGTGTAACAATTTACTAGACCATGGAGTGGAGAGAGTGCATTAGGAAATTCGGATTATCACTGCGTTTCGATTACGTGTCGATTGCTGATCCGATTTATTAGAACAAACCTGTTGTCCACCCCATGAGCTCGGAAGACTGGAGCATGATTCGTCCAAGCTGACCAATCTTAGCTGCTGTCTGATGGATGCTTTTTCGCGGGCCCTTTTCCTCTGGAACTCCTCTTCGACTCTGTAATTAAATAAAATGGCATGTTTAAATAATGATGATACATCGCTCCATTGGATTCTGCGTTCATTTGATTGGTAATTTACGCACTCCGTCCAAAAACCCCTCGATTATATGATCGATCGGTTAATTGAGATACGAGATGCTTACGCTGGTGAAAATATGACACTAGGAAGAGAAAATTTTTGTACACTCTGATTCTGAATGAGCTCATAAAATTGAAAGAAAATGGGAAAACGTGTGAATAAAACAACGCATTGCATATTCCATCGCATTTGCAAGATCCATTCACCGTATCGGGAAGTTTCTCTTGTCTTACGAATCACAATAACCGAGCATAACTTTGCATGACCAAGAATGTGAAATACAGCCTTTGAAACCTTCGGAGTCGACATTCGCATAATTTATTCACCGTAAAGCTATTTCCTAAAAAAAAAATACCTATTTAAATCTGTACACTATCCCGGCATTGTATCTGATTATTCAAAATATTTATTTGGGAACAAAAAAATGCACAATAGTCAAATTACCAACAAATGCTCCTTTTTTTTGATGCGATAATGTGTTCCAAAATAGTATTTCTCGGAAAATTGTTCTGATGTATTCATGTCGCATGAGCAGCACTTCTTCGTCGTATTGGTCAAGGTTAGCTCGGTAAACAAGCCATAAATTTCAATCAAAACACCCATTAAACTTAAAATGTTCCGTATTTAATCTGGCATTACCGCCTTTAATTGAATCCAAAAGAAAAAAAATGTTTTCGAAAAATTAGAATTATCCTTCAATTTGTATAACAATTAAAAAATGCCATTTTTTAGAGTAAATTTCACACAATCTGTAATTAGACATGATTCAAGAAACACACATTTTATATGTTTATTGAAAATATTATTTTCGTCTTGAGCTATTTTTTTTACTAATATTTATAAACAATATCAAGGCTAGCGATCGATAATGAACGCTTGCGTAATTGTTTGATGTTTTTATTCATCCAAGAAATAAAGGCAAATTACAAATGGAATCATTAGGGATGTTTTTAGATTCCACGATAAAACAGTAACAATAAATGACAAATATTCGTATAAAAAATAAAATGTGTTAGATTTTCGGGCGGAAGAAGTGAAACTTGTTAGTTCATAGAAAAAGTTGATTTTATTTAATAGAAATTATTAGTCAAAAAAAATTAAGTTGTGTTTGTATAATATATAATAAAATAGGCTCGCTGCTAGTATAATGGTTGATTTATGCTACGGACACATACACATACAATAGAGGCAGCGCGGCGCATGCGCGTTGCGTCTCCATGATGGATGCGTTATACATGGCCACATTTTAAACGATTATCTCTTTCTTATCGACAAAATTCCGGTTAAAGTTTCATTTTTCGTGACGTTCGAGTCAATTATATTGAAGCCTCCAATAACAAAGAAAAAGTTTATATTCCGTATACGATGTGATATAGGAGTAACTCATTGAGAATAACTTGAACTTGATCAGAAAAAGCCAGCAATATGCTTTAAATAATAATCGAAAGAAAATGCTAGGTCTCATTCTGCAAAATAGCACAAAAACCGATCCCCTTAAGGCGTCTTCTCACTTTACAAATTTAAAAAAAATCGATTTTTATTTTATTTTAAATTTTGAAAGTACATATCTTTAAAAATGTTATATCGAAATTTCATAAAGATCGGACGAGTTAACTATATTTTTGGGCGACCGTTAGGTGACTACATGAGAGCACCCGGCTGCATACGTATTGTTCAGACTCATGGTGCAAGTACAAGAAAGTGGTGAAAAACAATCAGATAGAAACTTTTAAACATCCTTCTGCTCTAGCTGAAGATGTTCACGAGGTTTCGAAACCGATTTATGAAGATTTTCGGAGGAAATACCCAAAATAACAACGAGTGTTTCAACAGCTGTGTCTGGGCAATTTTTCTGCAACCAAAACTTTAAACGCGTTTATCTCAAAACAAGGTTTTTCGGTGGCTTGTTGATGAAATTTCGGAAACTATCCGGCCGATTGTCATAAAATTTGAATGACATATTCTTCATAGTTATGGCTATAGCGTATATCGTCAGATTTTTGAAATTTTGATTTTAAGTAATTTTTTTTTTACAAAAAACTGCAAAAAAAACGCGTTTTTTTTACTTTTTCGGAAAACGTGCGCCATTTTGTTATTTTTGCAAATATCAAAAATCTGATGATATGCGCTATAGCCACTGATATACTAAATCTAAAACTGTTTTATTTTTTTGTTTCAAATGACCCATCTCGGAGATACCATCAACAAGCCACGAACATAATATTTCTACACGGGTTTTTCGATGCTACTGTTTTATTATAATAATTGTTCAAAAAAATAAAAATATTTTTTTTTCATTTACTTGAAAGATGTGTTTATTACATAAGAACCATTTTATCTCGTAATTTTTAGTGAAAATCCTCGAAAAAAAATCGTGAATATAGCCTATTTTTGAGGCGCCTAAAATGAGAAGACGCCTTAATTCAAAAAGAATACTTTCTAATAGTATAATTGTATATCAAATTGAAAAAATATTATATAAACGAGTGATTGCATGTAATTATTGAAGTGTTATTAATTATTGATCGATGTGTAGATATTTTTGAGAGGTACGTGCATAATAACGTCAAAACACAATATGTATCATGATGCGAATTTTCTCAGCAAATCAGATGCAACTTTCAGTATTTAACACATACGCATCAGTCATCGCGATTATTGGTTTTGTGAAAGTTTTGCAATGGCACTATCAGTCATGTTTTCTCTCGTTCAGGTGACAATAATTGCAAAAGAAAAACTAATGGTAGCGAACCTTCAAAAATGTGGGTCAATGAGCGTTATAAGTGAGATTTTTTACGAAAGCTTAATCCCCAAAACTCTCACATACAATACGTCATTGCATCATTTAAGTCCGAATTTTTCACACAAAAAACATAGACGATGTCAAAACCAAATTCTCAAACATCAACTATTCACACATCGATGTACGTGAGTTTAAAGTATGTCAACACTGTACTTAATATTCATATCTTAAGTACGCACCGTATGTGCGTTGTTGACATTTTTAATGTTTGCGCAATTTCCACGGTCGAAATGTTTGGAATCGCTGATTGTTGTATACATCGGAAAATCAAGGCGGTGTCGAAATGAGGGTGGATGGGATGGAGGAAAACTATGACGTACCTTCTCATGGCTTCCAGCTCGCTGAGTCGCTGTCTTTCCTTGGTCTCGGCTTCCCTCGACAGCTTTTCCGCGAGTCTGCGCCTCTCAATCTGTCTTACGGTGCTCTGGAAGGTGAATCTTTTCCCCTTCGCCCGAGGTTTGGACTGCAAGATAAAAATCGGTGGTTCAATGGCCGTTTAGTAAAGTTGCGATATTTGAATTGGTCTGGGAAACTCGTGAAAGTGCTACCGCCGGCCTATTGTCGGGAGGATGGGCGGTGTACGCTAACGAAACGTTGACGTGCGAACGCGGCGAATGATGAAGACATACAGACACACCTCACGGTACACCTACTATATGACGTGATGTTTTCATTGGGTCCAGGGCTTGCACATAAAAGAAGTCGACATCGATGCTCTAAAAAATCATCGACCATCGACGACCAAAATGAGTATGTGTGTCTTTTATTGTTATGGTTGTCCAAAAAGACCGCAATGCCAAAAGAGGATTGACGTTGTTAACCGGAACCAAAATGGAATTGACAATGTATACGAACTAATGGCGAGCAGAATTGTGTTAATAGGGTAACGCATTTCTAACGGATCCCGGACAGTTTTAGTTGCTCATGAATCCCGGGATAGATAAACGTAATCCCGAAAAATTCGGGATTGAAATTTTTATCTAACAAAAAACGTAAAACTCACCAGTACGATGAAGGCTACTAAATTGAGACATTTCCGCCAAAATCTGGACGCTTGGAAACAGTGACGTAACTACTAATTAGCGAGCTTAGGCGACGCCTAGGGGTAGTAATTATCTAATCTATGTATAAATATATAAACAGTATATATATGTTTTTCAAATTTTGATATTAATATTTCCCTACCGGTGATGTATTTACTACACCTTGACTCTAATAATAGGAATATTGATATGAAAAATAATAGATACGGGGTTCAGAATTTTTATATTCCTCCGTAATATAATTACGAATCATATCAAAGTATTATAGTATATAAGTATTCATCTGCAGCGACGAAAATAAACAATTTGTTGGGAAATCCGGAATTTTGTGATTTTTAGTCCATGTCTCAGCAGAAAGGAATTTTATCAGTCACATTAATGGTGTTATATGAAAATGGGGGCTCACGCGGTCATCAGCTCGAACTAGCATTTAAATATCTGATGACGATACATCCAATGAGTGTGAAGACTGAGCGTGCATTTTCAGCAGCAAGTTGCCTGACTCTGAATATCAGATTTTAGTCTTAAATTTAATCTAGTATAAAAATCCATCGACAAATTTTACGTGATTTTGGTCTATTTGAATTTTATGTTATTCGGGTGTAAAAAAATGAAAACCAGTTTTAAAACTCGGACAAAAACTGGAATGACATTTTAAAAAGACTGGCTTAAAAAAATGCACATGACACTTGCTGAAATTCTTCGACTGAAATCCTGTTTAATATGAATTTAGAAAAAGATTATAAAAATCATTTTACAAGAATAGTAAGAAGATAAATCATAAACTCGTTGTAAAACATGCATATTTAATATTTAACACATTCATAACTACCTATTAAATGTAAAGAATGCATGTTTTATTGAGCCTTGAACTATGATTGCTTGGCGAAAATGACATAAAAAAATAAAGCCTTTTCTTGCAAAAAACGTTAATCTCGAAGAAATCAATCAACATCGTGGAACAAATTATATGTTCTATTGCATAACATTTATTTGTCTGTCCATAATCGAATTCAAACCCAAAATCGCTTATCGATTCTTTGGTTGGATTGCATTGACGACTTTATAAGATCGTGCAATGAGACGTGCCAATGTTAATGTTAACACATTAACAGCGGGACACTCGTTGGAGGTATCGTCTCAGATATTTAAATGCTAGTTCGTGAGCCTCCATTTTCGCATAACACCATCAATGTGACTGATAAAATTCCTTTCTGCTGAGAACACGGACTAAAACTCGCAAAATTCCCGATTTCCCGACAAATTATTTATTTTCGTCGCTGCATATGAATACTTGTATATCATAATACTTTGATGTGATTCGTAATTATATTACGGAAGAATACAAAAATTCTGAACCACGTATCTATTATATTTCATATCGATATTCCCATTATTAGAGTCGATGTGTAGTAAATACATCACCGGTAGGGAAAGGTTAATATAACAATTTAAAAAACTTATATGTACTGTATAGATTAGATAGTTACTGCCCCTAGGCGTCGCCTAAGCTCAACAATTAGTAGTTACGCCACTGTTTCCAAGCGTTTAGATTTTGGCGGAAATGTCTCGATTTAGTAGCCTTCATCGAGCTGGAGATGTATGATTTTGGTTAGTTAAAATTTTCAATCTCGAATTTTTCGAGATTACGTTTACTAATCCCGGGATTCATGAGCACCTAAAACTGTCCCGACGATAATGTGTTAAATGTATTTGTTTGGCTCTATCTGTGTGTATGTTCTTCATTGAATATCCGAGCAAATAATACAAATTTGATTTATTTCTTTGAGCGATTAAATCACGGACTTAAACTATGACATCTTTGTATGACTAAGAATAAATGTCGAAAACCAGCAACAGCTAGACAAATGGCTGATTCAATTAGGCGCCCATTATTTGTCCCTGGCGAATTCCGCAACCGTTAAATTCAGCATACATTTTCATTTCCTGCTTTATGGGATAACTGTTAAATATTCATTAGACTCTTACTTTTTGGCTAGAAACTATGTTATGATTTTACATGAAAAAAATCACAAAAAATGATTGAATTTTAGAGACTTGCGTAAAGCCAAGGTAATGTTTAAAATGCACGATAGTAGGGCAGGTCTATCTATGAATTAATGATTTGTAATAATGTGAAAAGTAATGGAAAACCATCACATAAAAATCCTCTATCCCTGGCAAAGTTTCATAAGAAGATCGCTTAAATTTGATATCGGATATGGTACTTATAATATACGCCCCCGATAAAGACGATTTTTAGAAAAGGCAAAAAAAATACACGCTTGGAATTTTCAATTATTTTAAGATCCTTGTCTAAATTTAAGACGAGTACAATGGTGACTAAGCAGACTATTAAAAATGTTGATGCAATCATTTTAGTATTTAAAGCTGGAGATGTAAAAACGAAAAAAAATGATAGAATTTCGGATATCGTGACGAAACTTTCGTGAGCGAAATATTAAAACTGTACGGTATTTAGAGATGCATATGCACAACAGTTACAATAACACAAGACAAAAGATCGAAATGAACCAAAGCGTGAAGATTTTCAGATTGAATGGCGAAAATGGTTTTTGGCCAGAGTTGTGGCAAATACGTTGAAAGGTCATAATAATGATCGTAATTTTGACAACTATGAACCTTGATTGATCGCTATAAATTAACACTTTACGGTCCGCTAAGTACAAGGTTCTGGCAAAAAATATGGAAATAAATATGACGCCAATAAATGTATTTAAGTATCGCACTGTGCATATATTTTCCAGAAATTTGATTTAACGGTGTTTCTTCTCGAGAATTATTTCTCGGGAATTTTTCGAGGAATATGCAAAATCGAAAAATCTCATTTCTCGAGCAATTTGCAAGCAATTTGCGAGCAAGAGCAGAGATTTTTTTAAGCAGCTTGTTTGTAGTTTTAAGCCTAAAATAGATGTGTGTGTGTGTTAATAACTCATTTAAAAAATCAAGATATTTCACGGTTCATTGGAATTTTTAACCGAAAAGAATTAGGCTGTCCGATTCTATTAGGTTGGGGAATAAGTTCGTAGCGTTTTTATCAAAAACTTTTTTTTAAACAAAAATGAACAGTTTTAACAATAAATAAACTAATTATGTATTCGCCCTTGCTGTTTATTACCTCCTCCCACCTCTCGACCAATTTGTCGATGCCATTCTTCCAAAAGTCGCCCGGTCTGGTATCGAAGAATTTGTTGAGCCAGTTTTTAAGGTTGAAGATAACGCCTCTCATATAGTTCGACAGGGAGCGAAAAAGATGGTAATCCGTCGGTGCAAGGTCTGGAGAATACGGCGGATGCTGAAGGACCTTCCTTTTGAGCTCTTGGAGTGCAGCTTTGACGACTTGTGCATCATGGGACCTTGGGGTAGCTGAGCTATGTAGAGCTTCGAGCTTTCGAGCATTTCCCAATGCACAATGCCCTCCCAGTCCCACCAAACGCAAATTATGGTCTTCTTTGGATGGAAATCAGGCTTGATTCTCGGCTTTGGTGTATCTCCTGGAGCCACCAGTTCCTTCCTTTCTCATCTCCCGTAATGATTCGGTACAAAAAGCGCTGTTTATGACCGCGTGTTGCTCGATGGCAGGCGAGATGTGGAGAAGCAATTTGAAGGCGATTTTCTTTGTTGTTTTCGGTAAGCTCGTGAGGCACCCAGTCTCCCAATTTTTCGGCAAATCTCATTGAATGAAGATGATTGAGAATCGCTTTATGATCTAAATTCATTTTTTTGACCAATTCACAACTTGTTTGGCCATCGTCCTCTTTCAAACGTGCTTTAAGACACTCTTCGTCGAATTAAGAAGGTCTTCCGCTATGGTGCGTATCGTCAACATCAAAATCGCCATTTTTGATATTTGCAAACCATTTCCGTGCTGTAGATTCACCTATGAAACCTTCTCTGTATACCTTGCAAATAGCCCGGACTGCTTCAGCAGCTTTTTGACCTTGATGAATAGCAAAGAAGAGTAGGTGTCGAAAATGTTGCTTTTTAACTCCTGGATATTCCATTTTTAAGACTCATAGATAATAAAAAAAAAAATTATTTAAAAAGATGATTAACACAGATTTGTAGAACAGAAAGAGCTCTATCGAATGAATATTATACTGTCAAATAGCAAAAAAAAATATATATATATAAAAACGCTACGAACTTATTCCCCAACCTAATACTTTAGATGGCATGTGTTTTTTAAAGAGATATTTCAAGAACAATATGCTATATTGCATAATATACTATATAATGAACTAATTTGTTTATAAAAATTTCTCGAGAATTCTCGAAAAAATTGAGAAATTAAATGGAGGAATCGCTATGCATAGGTGCATGATGCACGTAGTAGCGCAATAAAATACAAAAGTGATAGCTTCAATGGCATATAAAAACAGAAATAGTATGAATAACAATGTTGATAACCTTGAACTTGATACTTTTGTGGATCAAAAAATAGACGTTTCAGGGCCAATCATAAAAAATAGAATTAAAATATCGAATGAAACTAGAAAAATATAAAGTATTTGAATACTTTTTTGTGGATCAAATTGCATACTTCAAAACACGTTATACACATTTTCATACGAGCGGGCCGGATTGAGTTAATATTAAAATTAGACGATGATAAGCTTTCAAAAGCATTTTTTACAAAAGCAAAAAAAAAAAATACTGTAAGATTTCAATCATGACAAATCGACTAGGTTTTCAGACTTTGAAACTCGATCTTTGAAATTTGAAAAGACAATCAGATGTACTCGGGTACAATGTGCACGTTCGCCAACAAATGCATCGCGCATTGAAAGGATTAATTGTGCTATTCTTAATGTAACATTATAAATTATTTTTGAAAACTTCTAAAACAAATAGTTTATGATTTAAAGAATGTTTTCATTTAGAATTCAACATAAATAATAAACACACAAGGAATATTTTTTACTGCGCTATGAATAAGATTCTAGCAATTACATATATGATAGTTAAGATTGATTAATAATTTCTCAAGGTGGATATTCAAGGAAATTATTCAAGTAAATCTTGCATGTTTTTAGATCGGCGTGCATATTCAATCAGACGATACACCTTCAAATTTAAGGCAAATTCGATGCAAATTCTTCAATCTGTTCACAGTTTTGCCGCTGATGTCATGAATATATGTCAGCAGCAGCTGACATCCATAGCGATGGATAATACAAAAAAGTTCAAGGATGCCAGCAGTCAGAGGCCGCATTGTTTCTTCGAATACCTCAGTCAATTCGACATGCTGAAGATACTAACTGTCATTGGGTCTTCTCAATAATTTTTAAGCATTTGAAAATATCAAATATTCGGTCAAGTGCTAATTGGTTGAGCCAACCGAGTCGAAATTGTCGACCATTGTATGTTTTTCGCAACTTCATCAGGCTAAGTGCCGACTTCAACGTTCAATGAATCGAATGAATCGACAATGAAATTTTTATTATGGAACGACCATGAAAATTCATGAATATTTCAGTCGTTAAGTGTGTGGAAAATCAGCTCGGAATACGTTTAACACTTTGTGAGCCGGGATGTGTGTGATGCATAGCGATTCGTAACAATGCATTTTTAGCAGAAAAACGTTGCGCAATATATTTTGTTTATTAATTATTATAAACTAGCAGAAAATACCATAATTTAAAACATTTATAGTACGGAAGGCAGCGACATTATTTGTGTGATTGCTCCTACAAAAGCTGATTTTTTCTCATCTTATTCTTGTTGCCGATATTTTTAATATTAGATTGTCCTATAAGTTTCTTTCGCAAATGAACACAGATCTAATCATAGCCATGTTTGAAGAAACCCGCGATACACTGTTCGCTAAATAGTTAACAAGTTAGAAATTCCACGAACATCCGTCCATAATTATCTGTCAAAATTGGGCTAAATTAATCATTCAGATGTGTGGCTTCTTCATGAACTGACTGACTCAAATAAACTTCAGCGTATTTCAACATGCTATCTTTTTCTCCAATGATATAATATCCAACCCTTTTTGAAGAGATTTGTCACTGGAGATGAAAGTTGGATACTCTATGAGAATATCCAACGTAAACGGTCTCAGACCAAGGGTACAGAAGCTTTAACTGTAGCTAAACCTGGCCTACATCCAAAAAAAGTTTTACTATGAATTTGGTGGGACTGGAAGGGGGTAGTTTATTATGAGCTACTTCAGCAAGGTGAAACGATCAATTCAACAATATATTGTTTCCAACTAGACAATCTAAAGGATGAAATTGCCAGAAAACGGCCAGAATTAGCGAACAGACGAGGCGTTGTTGACAGAAGAAACTTATGGGACACCCTAATAATTTTTGAGACCTGTAAATATTTATTATATAAATGTCTTATACCTACAAGACTGATACTATGTTGTAGCTGCTTATAATAAATATAATATGTTCTTAATATTGCTTTAAAAGTTGTAATACTTCAATCATTTTCTCGCGCTACAACTTTAACCACGTCTATAGAAACTCTAGCCACTTTGTATCGAAACTAGACAATGTTTATTTAACAATAATTAATGTTAACTACTTATAAACAAAAAAGCAGCTTTGTAGACCTAAATTTAATGCCAGCACGTATAATTATTCAGGTTAAATCGGTATTAATGTTCGCAACATTGAAATTTTGTTAGGAACATTGACTGAGACAAATTTAGCTTTGTAGAAATCGCTGCCTTGCGTCCTATTACGTAAATTGCGCTCATGTTCGTACGCTTCCACGGCGGTGAGCGCCATCCAGCTTAATTTGTATTTAAAATTGTATATCGAAAAATACTCACTGCTGAATTTCTTGATGTCGTTATCAATTCGCCACTGGATTTACTTCTGCTAAAACCAAAATAAAAAACAGCATTATTTACAAGCTTTAATATACAGTTATGAAAAATTTGGACCCGGTAAGATGTTTATTTAATAAGGAAAAATCAATCAATTGATTCTAATTTATGACATATTTATAAAGTTATTTTATTAAATGTTTGGATATTGAAAAAAAATGACTTAAATATGTTCAGTTGAATCACCTCATGAGTCTTCCGTCTCTCACTGGATTATATTTTTCTTTGCTGTCGCTATCAATCTCTTCCATTTCACCGTCGCTCTTTTGTCTCAATTTGTCTTGTTGATGATGCTCTTTCGCGTCATAAGATATGGAGAAGGGCTGATCATGAGCCGCTCCTGAAGGTCTTGAGGTTCTTTGGGAATCGTATTGAGGTAGATACATTACATGGCCACCGGAAGCCAAATATGAGAATGGTGGCTGAGGTCGCATTATGCTTGGCATTACTGGAGGTAGTCTTTCGTCTTCCTAAAATATACAATTAAACATAATTAAATATTTACATTTAATCTCGGAATTAAAATGTATTCATCAAATAACCACAATTCGTAAGATTTTTGATCTGCAATAAAACCGTTGAAAATTGTTTCTACATGGATTTAATGAGATGAGTTTTACACGTGAAGTCGAGGGCTTCTTATGAAATAATGTATTAGTTTGGTTTGTACTTTTTTTTTAGTATTGCCATATTGTATGTTAGTCCTGTTAATCAATATGTGATACAAATTGATGTACCTGGTCTGAAGAAGGAGGAGTTTGGTGCTGACCAGAGTCATGAGATTTAGCAACGGGTACATTTAAGCTTTGTGCATTTAAACCGTTATTGAGTGAATTTGGTGCAGATCTACTTAAAAACCAATTATTATCGGCCTGTTCATCGGCACTTATTTCTTCCAGGTCGACATCGGGTCTTTTGGAACCGAGAGCAACTCCTATTGCTCCCGAAACCGATTTGCGCAGCTTTTGCAAACTATTGAACGGTTGTTGGAACTGCTTGTTCTGAAAGCAATCATAAAGACATAACATACTTTTGGACTATTTGGAGCATTAATCATAAGTTCATTTTGGATTGTTGGGATACAATGAGCAGATGGAATAGTGAACCTTGTCTCCTAATTGAGCTAGATGAGTTTCTCTGGGTAACGACAGGCTAAAAACTTGCTGGCGAGCTGAGAATTTAGCTGGAGCACTATCCGTATTGGCACTGTGTGGAGAGTCGACGCCAGCGTCTGAACTACTTTCTTCTTCTAAATCTTGCTGAGGCGTCCAAGTAGAAAGCAATGGCCTTTTAGAAGAATCCTAGCAAATAGACGATATTAAATAAATGCACATCAAATTACAAAAGAAGATAATGTCCGAATAATATGTACTTCTTTCCGAACTGGACTTGATGGTGTAGTAGGAGTATCAATACAATCATCGTTTGGGGGTCCAGCATCTCCCGATATTCCACTATCCCCAGATTTATCATGACTTCTTGGCGCTCTTGGAGCTGCTAATAAAGCACCTCGCGATGATCTTCTGATTCTTTCTTCTGCTGGAGACGTATTTTCTTCTACAATATTTATGCCATTTGTTTCAGCCTCAGTTTCTAATGCCGCTAACAATCTCCATGCGGCAGCAGGAGAGAATCGCGGTATTTCTAGCTGTTTCTTAGGCAGCGTTGGTCTTAATTGCAAAGCAATGCCGTGTGGATTATTTTCTTCCGACATTGGATCATCGAGCTCAGGCTCGCTTGAGAGTGCTGATTCGGGGGATCCTGAAATATAAAATTTCAATGGTAAATATTTATTACAATTAATTCTTGTTTGTTCCCTAAATTTATTTTCATCGTGTGGAAACGAGCGTAACCATATGGTTACGGACAGTAATAACACAAACATTTATATTTTATATCAAAACAAAAAGTAATATATAATTTAATACCTGGGGGTAATTCTAGTCTCGTATTATAATCATTTTTAGTTGTCTTCTTCGTAGCTTTTTCTTCCTTGTGATATCCATTCGATTTGGGAAAATTTTTATAATTCATTTCTAAATGCCTTCGCACTTTTTCGTGCACGTCCATTTCTTCCTCTTCTGGAGCCACTGCTTTCTTGTCCATACCAAAGTAAAACGATTTACTTGGTTGAGTTTGCTGGTTCCTGAAATTGATATTAAATAATTGAACGAATGATGATCATGCGAATTCCATAAGTCTGCTGTGATTATATATTACCTATCCCATGCTGGATCATTTTTTGCTCTACTGGGGGAATGTTCGGGAGTAGATTCTTTTCCGGACGCTTGTCCTCTGTCTGCTATGGCCCTACTCTCTCTTCTGTTTCTGTTGCTTTCTCGCGTTGATTTATCAGTCGGTAAGACTTTCGTTGCATTGGTTTTGGCAGCAGGTTTTGATTCCAATTTTCTGTGATTCTGTACAACACGCGGTGGTGGATCCTTAGATTTCGTCTGCTTTGATCTATCCAAAGTTACCATGCTAGTTTTGTTAGCATTGCCAGATGGTTTTAAGCCGTTAGATCTGGCTTCAACTTTGTCGTTTCTCGCAGGCTTTTCTTTGAGTCCAGTAGCATTCCCATTGGGTATGACTTTGGAATCTGTTTTATTTGCAGTGTTTTTCTTTTCTGTTTTATCGATTAAATCGTTTGAATCGGGTGATTCTCTATTGACGCTTCTTAATTTACGCGTAGCCATCATCAATTCTGCTTGGAATTCAGCTGATGCCATTCCATTGACGGTATTCGGAAGAGGAGCAGATTTCTTGTTGTTTATGACATTCTTTTCATCGATGCGATCTTTCAATCTGCTTTCAACAGGAGAATCATCACGACCGTTGAATTTCCTCTGGTCTTCCAATAAAAGTTGTCTATCTAAATGCAATCTACTGACTCCATTCATGTTGTGGATTTCTTGTATTAAACTGTTATCAAAAGACTTTTCTCTTCTCAAAACATTGTTTTCTGTAGTTTGCTTCTTGAACCTTTCTGAATTTCTAAACGCTTTGTTTATATTGGCTTCGTTCGCTTTCGCTTTGTCTCTGTACATATTTTGTTGTGAGTATTTAGATCTCATCAGTTCTTGCTTGCTGAAAGCTGTCTGCAAAATGTTTTCTTCTCTCTTGAGCGATGTCTGAGATTGTATCATGTCATCTTCTCGGCTGCTGGGATATTTGAGGTATTCTTCGCGTTCCCGCGAAGGTGAACGTATCATCTTCTCACGTTCTGCGAATCTCGAATGCTCAAAGATGTCATTAGGATAAGGCCTTATGTCTTCCATTTCGTATGGCTTTAATAACGGCGGTGTGTGATGAATGAAGCCGTTAGTATCGTGGTTGTGCTTGCCGCTCTTTTTGGTTTCTGCTCTCGTTTTGAAGAGGCGAAGTTTCCTCGAAGGTGCTTGAGGAGGCTCGTACGATTGTTGAGCATTCCAAGAATCGGGAGAAGATCCACCTTGTTCGCTCTGTAATGATAAATATCGCTTTTTACTACCAACATTGTGAAATATTGCATTTTTAAATATGGTTGTTGATAAAAAACCTGTATATGAGGAGGCGGTGGTGCTTTATATTTTTTCTTTAAATTTTTGCTAATCTTAGATTTTTCTTTAATTTCCTGACTACTTCTTAGATCAGGCTCTGATCCGAAACGTTTTGACTGTGCAGCGAAAGATTCTGAAAATAAAAAAAAATTATATGAGCTTATAAAAACCTGATACGTTGACAATCTAATATGATGAGCGTTAAATTTTGGCATTAAAGAGGATCACAATCTTTTAAATTGAATTTCATGGAATTTTACTAAATTGTTGAAACAAACATTAAAGGGTTTACTAAGTATATTCCCAAAACTCTCTCTTTAGTTATATTAAGGATATTTAACATAGACTCCAAAAACTCGCATTTATTCCATCATACCTTCTGGGTCTTCTAGCTGAAGATGGGTATGTGATCGATGTAATGGATCCCTTTGATTGGATAGATATGAAAACCTCGGCTGCTTTTCCGTTTCGTAATCTTGTGATATGCTTTTGGATCTATAAACTCCATTCTGCAATTAAAATTGTTGATTTGATCAAGTTGCTGTTGAGAAGAGATGCATTATGTTCATAATTATAACAATATGTTACGTTTGCGTGTGTATTCCTATCGTGTGGTAGAGCGAGCGAGAGTGGTCTTTTTCCACTGATCGTTCCACCGGATTGAAGAATCGCCCCATTGTTGGTACTTCTCAGTCTGGTGTTTTGCTCCAAGTCCGGTAAAACCTAATTCATACAAATTTAGTATAAAATGTTCATAAAACGATTTAAACAATTGTAGCATTTTTACCTTTAGATGAGAAGCTTTTAATACGGGATCACTGGGCAGTGAATGATGCCAATGGGCAGGTTGTCTTGCTACAGCTCCTGTGCCCCCAGCTTGGGCATGTGAGCCACCGTTACCCATTATGTCTCATTTGGCTCATAATATCTGCAAAACAAATTAAAAAATATATCATCAAATATAAATCATTGAAGCTTATTTGAATGTCAATAAGAAAAATGGTATTTAAAATGCAAGATAAAAAGTTATTATGTTGCGCCTTATAAATAAAAGTCTGCAAAATGACATACACGCCGTTGCTTCGTTAGTCTTTTAAAGGCGCATACTCGATTAAATCGGATGAAGCGTTCGTATGTTCGATTTTTTCGATACAATTTTAGTTTTAACATTCCAGATGGATTATATTATAAACGAATTATGGTCGAGTTTCATTAAATATCGCTTTCGATTTTAAAACAACAAAAAAATGACCTCAACGAAAGTGATTTCTTTCGCACGGTCCAACGACTGTGAATGTAAGAGTGAGAGTATAAGGTCGATCTGAAAGAAAGGTCAATGCGAGGGAAAAAATGAAAAACCTAATGGTCTCAACAACCTCATGAGAATTCGCTGAGAACCATTTTATAACTTTCCTCCGTTGAATCCGCATGGAAAATGAACAATTATGAAATTTCGAAGGCATGGCACAATATGAAAATGCGTAAGAAATGGCTGCACTCTGATTGTGCTCGCAATTATGATTCAAATTTCCATTTTAATTCCGTCTAACGGACTTTTTAGTAGCTCCATATAAATTCTCATGACAATAGAATTACTCAACATATGAATACGATCATTTTGAGCGCAACTTTCCAGCAATACGAGCATAAATAAAATATTTAACTCTACAAGACGATCTATCCAATTAATCGATTGAATCGTGATTCGGTCAAGGTGTTCATAATCGAAAGGCGAAAAATCGCCAGGGACACATCCGACAATACGATCCATGTGAATCCATTTAAATATCCGTTCATATAACGATATCAATGGATCGCCGATGTTGGATTGAGGTAAACGATTTCTCGGACATTGAAGAACAGAAGAAAATTGCATTGGACTCAATAAAAGCTCTACAGCTGTTTAACACAGAGCCAACCGACCCAATTGCAGGAAATCATTAAAAATATATTGAGACCAAAAATCGATTCAAATTTTCAAGCAATGATGGAAAAATGTTTTTCTGATTGGGGTTGATACTCACAAGGCCGGCAATAATAGTGTAACACTTTCTAGAGGTATTTTAAAACGATTTGACAGTTAGTATCGAGCATGCAACGTGTCATTAGAGTCGTTTCATAGGTTTCTTACTCGTTTGCAAATATCACGCATTTCCGCGAAGAAGAAGCTAATGCGGCAACTACTTTTGCATCATCAGACAGAGTTGTGCTACAAACCAGTCAAGGCCATGGCAGTACCATCATTTATGGATGCATGTTCGTCGAGAATGAATAAATGTATCTATTTACATCGAAACATTGGCAGGAAAGGAATAAGAAAGTTCCGATTCCGCGTATCTGCGTGAACTTAATAGGCGTTCGTCAGCCTATTTAATCGCCATCGCAAAGATCAAAACTAAGCTCGAATATATTAAATTTTTCCACGAAGCAATCATTTAGATTAGCGATTGCTGCAGTTCATACCACGACCTAAGCTGATGTTTTTGGTTTGTAGCCACTCGCTGCTCCAAATTTAACAGAAGGTTAAATTACTTTTTCATGTGGTGTACCAAATACATATCATCGGAACGCGCGGGTATTTTTAGCACAGTAAGTTTTAACATGCAGGGGTAGTTATATTTCGCTTTATGCGTTTTTATCTTGAGGGCAGGGCTATACATTATAATTAAATATGATATCTGATTATTAACATCGATATTATTTGAACAGTATATCTATCCGTTACTATCTACAAATCTAAATTTTGAAGCAATATTTCGACTTATAACAACTACATTGTGGTATTTATTGTTGCTCTGCACCAAGAAGGCATTTTCTATAGAATTAATGATTAAAATGATTGAAGAACTGAGATGGGATCGTCTTTGGCGATCGACATCTTCGTTTAAATCCATTGTTTATTAAAATTCGATCAGAGATATGTTTGCATAATTTAAGGGTGATATTTAAACATAACGTTTAGTAAATAATAAATGCGCATCAATAGATGCGCCAATACAAACTGATATCAATACTCAAATAGGATTTATGATAATAAAAAATAAATTGTATCGGATTTCCTCTGACCCATTGACCCTTTTATTCGCATAGCTTTCGACAAAAATGAATCTCAAATCGGATACAATTGAAAAGTGTTTTCGTTTGACACCTTGAATACAAATGCTCCACAATGGCACAGTGATCTAATTCGACGACAACTATTCGTGGAAAATCGATTACCATTTACATTTAAAAACATCGATTCTTTCCTCCGAAAAGCTTTAAGAAAGTTTAATAGCTATCGCTCAGCAGTTTATCATGAATGAGGGTCAATGCGTTGATATCGTGATCGACATTTTACACGCTATTCTAAAATTCGGATATGAGATGTTCCCAAAAGAATTAATTTATTGTTGTTTTCACCAAAAATAAAAACACCGACTGCTATCAGAACCAATTAAGTCGTTCTTGCATCAATTCGGGATGAAACATGGGTCCATCACTTCATATCTGAGGCAAAAAAAAATAATTTTGAGACAAGAATACGTTCATTCTCTACTTAGAATGACCGTTTGCGCTCTGAGCGCGGGGGAGAGACTAGCTAAATAACTTAAAACTAAAAAGCTTTCGTGATCGTACAGATCATGGAAGATCCCAGGTACGCATTTATCCCCGAAAATGTCGCAAAAAGCCCTTAAAGAGGATGGAGTGGCCACAAATTCTTTGTGTCCAATCGGTCCACTTTTCGGACCGCTGATATGACGAATAAGCGCTTCGCGATCGGACGCCATACGCGGATACTTCTACAGAACGATTACGAACTATAATTCGTTGGAAATATTGGACAACTTTTTTATTATAAAAACGGACATAGTTAATCAGTGTTGATTCATGTAAAGTAGAATGGTCAAATAAAATAAAAACCATGTGCAATTCTCAATTGGGACGGTATTCTGCGTTTTGTATCCCAAATCAAGATGCGCCCTTGGCGGGTGTCTACTTTGCCACCCCCTTGTTTGTTTTTGTACCGCGCAAAAGGGGAGGTTTTACTATAAATGTGCATAAAATTCATTTATTTCAATTTCGAATTTGTAATTTTAATGATAGTGTTTGTGAACAAATCTCTTTTACCATCTATCTACTAACGGCAGCCTGCCCATATTGATAATTATCGAAAGAAAAGCTCTTTTTTGTCGCGAATATGGCGGCGTTCGATCTGATGGGAATATTTTTTCTGTCGCTTATGATTAATTGCCATTTCTTGGTTAAAATTCAATATACGAAATCATTTAATAAGGAGGAATTCTTCGATTATCAGAGTAAATTAGTCACGATCAATGTCGACAGAGAGTACCACAAGTCCGACGGCGGTCAATCGGCAAACGCCAAGGCTCACAAATAAGCTGTCCAAGAACGACGTTAATGATGACCAAATAACTCAATTTGCCACCACCGAAGTCATTATTTCTCTTCTCTGTGTACGCGTTTGGAAAAAAGAGGCGAGCTGAAGTTGAGGAGCGGTGATGCCGCATCATTTGTCATGGAAGACAAGCGCCGGGTCGACAAACTTATCTGTCCACATTGTTTAGGATGCCTCTGCAAAATGGCAATGAACCCGGGACATCCTCACACGAAGCGCAAACATTGGACTCGCTCTGCTGCAGAGGCTTCCGAACCAACATCTCGTCTTTGTATTCGACACTTCTGACCGCCGACTAGAAATAACCACGATATCATGCAGATGTTAGTCGGTGGGTTGGTGTTGTGCAATATTTATACGGTCGTTGAGAAACAGTCGACCCTGTTACGCCATGACCCAAAAGTAACTAGAAGTGGTCATTTGTTATTATCGTCATTATTATAATCAATTCGGAATGCCGCCTACTGATTAATTTCGTATTGCTTAACAATTGTCGTAATAGTAACACGAGGTTTCTAACGGATAGATTTGCTCAGATGAAGTTTCCCGGTGGTCATGATTAATGATTCCTATTATATAATCGTATGCACTTTGGCTGCTTTTTAATAAAATAATAAATTAACAAAATACACTCTGATTAGGGAATAAACTCCAATCAATCCCTATTTCGTATTCGAACTACAATCGATATCAAAATGCAACTCAGACAGCACATTGAAATTAGTATCGCACACTTTTAATTAACATTTAATAACACAACACGCTGATAAAACTAGTTAAGCATGATATTTCAAAGGCTTATCCGAAAATATGACTTCATGATCCCAAGAGATCAATCTCAAGCACTGAAGAATTCTGACGACAGTCTGAATCGGCGTAACAAATCTCGCTATTTGTTGGACGTACGTAAGAACGATAAAATAGAGAGACTTCAATTCGAGGCGCGTCTCGTCTGGACAAGAAAAAAACTTGGTATTGACTTGCGACTTTCTACCGGCGCAAGACTTACCATATAAGGCCAGAACCTTACTGGACAACAAACATATTTATGTAGAGACCTCGTGTTTCGCACGATATGAATTTCACGAAGACAAATGTCGTGATGAGCTTAAAGCTCCTCAGCATCAAATTGCCCCAGTCACCGAGTAAAGGGAGCTGAACATCACTAATTCCATTCGTATTTGATTCTATTTTGCTGCTTTGGTTATTATAAATGTCGTATTTAAGGAATCCAATCCCGGGATCCCGGACACTTTTAGGTACTAAAGAGTCCCGGAAACGTAAATCCCGAAAATTTCGGGATTGAAATTTTTATCTAACAAAAATCGTACACCGTTACACGTTACAGGTTACTAAATCGAGACATTACCCGACGAAATCTGGACGCTTGGAAACAGTGGCGTAATTACTAATTGGCGAACTTAGGCGACGCCTAGGGGCAGTGACTGTCTAATCTATGTATACATATATGTTTTTCATATTGTTATATTTACCTTCCCCACCGGTGATGTATTTACTACACCTCGACTCTAATAATGGGAATATCGATATGAAATATAATAGATACGGGATTCAGAATTTTTGTATTCCTCCGTAATATAATTTCGAACCACATCAAAGTATTATAGGATGTAAGTATTCATCTGCAGCGACAGAAATAAATAATTTTTCGGGATATTGGGAATTTTGCGAATTTTAGTCCGCATCAGATCCAGACTAAATGACGAAACTCTCGATGCTTTTATATTACTTGGGGCATTTTTTCAAAATATAATAATATTTAATTATTTTTAGTGTTTTATTTATCTATTTTTAAATTGTAGTTTTATCTTTTCTTAAATAAATAAAATTCTTTGGCTTTCAAGTTATTTTTTATATTGAACAAATGGACTTATTAGTAATTTTTGATCAAATTTATCAATGTAATTTCTAAAAATATTGAAAATCCCAATCCCGGGATCCCGGGACTGTAAACATTAAAACGGACGGATTGTCTAATGAAATCCCGGGATCGAAATTTTGGCTCGGGATTGGATTCCCTAGTCGTATTGTATACTATTGTTAAAAATTCAAGATTTATTTTTTGACACATAGTCCATTTTTGGTCTGTAAAACAATCCCTTTTATGAGACTATTGCCAACCATTTAGACATGGTTTTTTCTATGGCGTATGTGTTTTTTTTAAAAGTGTGAACCCAATATTATTGATTTACGAATCCAACCGGTTAACCGTGGGACTACCCACAAGTTTGTTGTGGGTGTTCTAACCATTGAACTATGGGGTTCGATACAGTCACAAATCCAAATATCAGTGTGCACGGGATCAACGCATTAGTCGTTAATTCTTCAGCTCACCCAGATGATGTCGACATGTCGTTCATGTGCTCGATAATATTAAAAAATAACAATTGGTTATGTAGCGTGGGCGATTTACTATCTCCACGTAGTAGCGCTGTTAATCTGAGTAGATTTAATTCGCTAGATTAACAGCGCCATCTCTTGTGGCCCTATGCATCTGCATACCGACCGACCGGTTGGGTAGTAACGCACAGGAGGCAAGAGTCGGGAGAGTCGTCGGTTAGCCTTGGCTGCGGGAGATCGTCCCTCCTGCAGCCAGATCTCGGAATAAAGGAATAAATAGTTATTTAAGTGACGCGAAAGTGACTATCTACTTATATTTTTGACATTAAAATGAATTATCAGATACAATGAGTCATATCCATGTTCTCATTTTGTTGTATTAGGTTGTCCCATAAGTTTCTTTCGCAAATGAACACAGATCTAATCATAGCCATGGTTGAAGAAAACCCGCGATATACTGTTCGCGAAATAGCTAACAAGTTAGGAATTTCACTAACATCCATCCATAATCATCTGACAAAATTGAGCTACATCAATCGTTCAGATGTGTGGCTTCCTCATGAACTCAAATACACTTCAGCGTATTTCAACATGTGATCTTCTTATTCAACGACATAATAGCCAACCTTTTTTAAAGATAATTGTCACTGGAGATGAAAGTTAGATACTCTATGAGAATATCCAACGTAAACGGTCTTGGACCAAGGGTACATAAGCTTTAACTGTAGCTAAACCTGGCCTGCTTCCAAAAAAAGTTTTGCTATGCATTTGGTGGGACTGGAAGGGGATAGTTTATTATGAGCTACTTTAGCAAGGTGAAACGATCAATTCAACAAAATATTGTTTCCAACTAGACAATCTAAAAGATGCAATTGCCAGAAAATGGCCAAAATTAGCGAACAGACGAGGCCTTGTTTTTCATCACGATAACGCCAAGCCTCATGTGTCTTTGCTCGTCAGAAATAAATTATTATCATTTGACTGGGATGTTTTATCTCATCATTCCTACATGCAACCAAGTGGCTCATTGTCATCAAAGTCTCGCACGTGGAGTCTCTCTCTATCTCTCTGTTTGAGGACCAAACAAATCTATATCAAATAATAAGTTTGGATTCTTAAATCATGTTATTCAAATACACAATGCAGCTATCTCTAAGTATCAGATACTATCAGAGATCAACCTAAGAATTCCGCTATTAATTGATAATAAAAAAATATTTTTTAGTTTGCGTTTCGCCATACGACTTTCTTTTAATTAAAAATTCAATATGCACCCGAAGTCAGTGAATGTGATTCCAGTTCGGGGACACCTGCTTGAATAAGATACCGTGTCACTGACATCGATCACGTCCAACCTCGAATAGATAAAGATGTCGGGGTTTATTTTTTTCTTTCTTAAGAAAGGAGCGTGTCATGCATATGCATTGAGCCTGTGAAAAATCCGGTTATCTTGCCGTGAAAGTGGAATGATGCGTGCGGAAATTTGACTGAAACCGGATGCGACCAAGCGGAAGAGCCAAGGTGCGATTCCATTATTCTTTCTAATCGAACATTGACAAAAAGCATTGATTGACTGCATATCCTCCAAAAAATTATCCTCAATGTTTACAGAGGAAATATTCATAAATTATGCATCGGAATGAATGGAGACGAGGTCAGACCGTTTGCTGCATACATTATTGGATGCATCAGAGTGCAGCAAGTACCGTTGTTGCATCAGGTGGAACAATGGACAAGCACAACCTTCTTGAGGTAGGTTAGTGACGTGGTGCATTCCCCGTTATATTTAATGTTTCATAAATGCATCATAACATCATCTAAATTTGCAGCAAAGGCGAAATGTTTTTGTTGCATAAATTAATCGAAATTTACGATAGAATAGATTGAGTATATGTATTGTTTGTATTTCTGTGGGAACACTCGATAAACTTATCAAAATTGGATCCGAAATCACATATAAAACAAATTTCACACATCTTAACGTATTGGATGTCGATAGATATAATAAACAGATTCTCTATTCTATGGAAACCGTAACACTGTAAACATTAAAATTCCAAATATTAAAATTCGATATTATTTTCGATTGTCGATTCAATCTGAAAAACACAAATCAACACTAATGAATTTACTGTAATACATCTCTTAAATAATTCAATTCTATTGTTCGACGCAGTCACGTACGACAATTGACATAGATATTGATAAGAATTTATAAATCGATGCCAGTCGATTGTATAGTTCGTCTTGAATATATGATTTATTACCTCAAAACTAATAACATAAACCACAACGATTCAAATTTAAATCGTGGAAATCATAAAGTATGCTTTAATATTTCAAAATTGACTGTTTTCATTTTATGTGTTAATTTTTACACTCGTTTGTATACTCATTGTTGTATATTATTGTAAATAACAATGTTGAGTTGTTAGTGAATACGTTGTTAGTTATTTTGAGTTTTTCCGTAAAAAAAAACATTTTTAAAATTTATATTGAACGGTTGTAGCATTTTTTGGTTGTCTTGTCTCTGTGGGAAAGCTCTAAAAATAAAATGTATTAGATAGATGAAAAAAGGTTGATTTTGTAATGATATGTTAAAAATTTTAAAAAATATGAGCATTCAGTTCACAAGGAAATCATTGTTCTATTTATTATAGTACTACACGAATTTTCTGTATTTGGAAATTCCTTATCCCTCTGAACTCCAATGTCGAGGTGGCCTCGACATTTTGTACTCCAGCATCGATTACTATTATTTAGAGCTATTCTGATGATTTTTTATTTTTTCAAATAACATCAGAAAAACTGTTCTAGGATAGATAAATGTCTCATTTTACGAAAAATCACCTATTTATTCACTTCCTGGAATTTTTCCGTACAAGTTGTATTTCCATATTCGTACCAGCTTATAAAAGCTTCACTACTCAGGGATTAAATAGACCAAAGCTAGCAGAATAATTTTGCAACTTTTGATGATTCCAGATTACATTAAAAATATATTTTTATTAAAACTATTTTTAATTAGATTATATACCATTTTTCCCCAATGTATTATCAGAAATATAATTTTAGATAAATTCACTAAAAATCGACTGGAATGCAAAGGGTTAAGCTTTATATTTGGTGTGCTTGGATCTAGGTTAAACCTAATTTTCTGGAACTGAAAAGTAAAATTTGGTTGGGATGTGATCCACCAGGAAGGCGAAATAATTTTATTTATTTAAGAATAGATACAAATACAATTCAAAAATAAATAAATAAAGCACTAAAAAAATCAAATATTATTTTGAAAATATACCCGAAGTAACATTAACACTCAAACACCCGGTCCCGCGTTCGCGCGGAAATCTTCACTATCCCTTATCAACCGGTCCCGCGTTCGCGCGGGTTTTAGTCACGCGCATTATAAACATCTGTTTGCTTGTAACATGAAGCTTTTGGGCATTTTTTTATTGTTATATGACCCATTACTGTTTGCTTTATTAGATTCATGTGTCTTTCATTCAACTTTATTACAAATTTATGGCTCAAAAATGTCCTTGAAATAAAATATATTTATTGTTCCAAAAGTTTCTTACATTTACACATGGACGGGAACGAATTAGTGTTTTTGATTTATAACTCTATTAGGAAGTTTCTTTACATACTCTGGGTCTAAATGGTTAAAAATAGAGCAATAAAATAATTTCAGTAGAAAGATGAATAGCTTTGTCAATCGCATGCATAATTGGTATGAATGGCAAATCGCAGAGTTTTTTTTAAAGATTTATTGCAGAGCCCTGTATCTAAAAATACATAATTCATAAAACTTTACCCAAATACCGGAAATGTTTCAGGTAGGGATAGCTTTCTCGAAATTCTTATTGTATTTTTTAACCAATCAGTGAAGTCTTTACATAGACAATATAATGTTGACCATCCCCATATTCTGTGTAAGAATTGTGTTTTAGTTTGAAAATACCGGTCGAATAGAGTACATCCCCTGTAATTACTCCGCGATTTGATTTTGTATTTGTAATTATTTCGTATTTCTATGAAACGTGTGTGCGTAATTTTATAATTTTACGGAAAAAACATTTTCAAATTTACGTGTTTGTGAAATAAATATACTTTACCCCAAACGAAAATGGAAGCACCTATTGATGAAATTATATATGACGATATGTCAGATGTACCGAGTGATGTTGAGGACGGTAGTGATACCGAAATTGAAATGGAGGTTGTGTGGAGTGCGTAATATGAAAATACAACAGTAGCGAATAAACAGTCCACAGTTTGAGGATCTCCTGGTTTTGTAATAGTATTGTGTAAAATGATGGCAGATCACATTTCAGAAGAATTTGACATTACATTTATATGTTTATGAATGGAAAAAAAATATTTGTTTTGCTTTTTGAGTCAAAATTATAAATAAATTACGTGTTTACAGTTGATAATTTTATTTTTAAACCAATTGTTTTCAAATTACACAAAGGATACTATACGCTACCCAACACAACTTACTTCGTCCAATTTATTCAACTAATAAAAAAGTTATAAACATAATTCTCAATGCCGCGCGGAATAGTGATATCGCGAAAAATGTGCGGTATCACGCGTAATTTGGACCCGCCAAGCCCGGGTGCTTGAGTGTTAAAGCATCGAGTGTTTCGTCATCTAGTTTGGATCTGATTTTGGAAGCCAGTTGGAGGTATCGTCATATAAGCCTCCATTTTCGTATAACACTATAAATGTGACTGATAAAATTCCTTTCTGCTGAGACACGGACTAAAACTCGCAAAATTCCCGATTTCCCGACAAATTGTTTATTTCTGTCGCTGCAGATGAATACTTCCATACTATAATACTTCCATGTGATTCGTAATTATATTACGGAGGAACACAAAATTTTTGAACCCCGTATCTATTATATTCCATATCAATAATCCCATTATTAGAGTCGAGGTGTAGTAAATACATCACTGGTAGGGAAAGGTTAATATACCAATTTGAAAAACATATATTTACTGTATATGTGAATACATAGATTAGACAGTTACTGCCCTTGGGCGTCGCCTAAGCTCGCCAATTAGTAGTTGCGCCACTGTTTTCAAGCATTCAGATTTTGGCGAGAACGTCTCGATTTAGTAGTCTTCATCGTGCTGATGAAGTGTAAGATTTTTGTTAGATAAATATTTAATTCTCGAATTTTTCGGGATTACGTTTATTAATCTCGGGATTCATGAGCAAACTGTCTGGGATCCCGGGATTGGATTTCCTACTTGTAACCTGTCTCATTCAATAAATAACAACCACTATGACTGCATTTTTATGGTTGATTAAAATTCTGAGAAATACTTAAGTTTCCCAATAATACATCCATTATGTATATTTAAAATGATACATCATAGAAAATAGGGATATTTACGTACATACGTTGACTTCGTTTCAACACTTCGATCATTTCGACCTACGACTAAAGTTACAAAGCGGAAACCCATCTTAAATCGAGGATTGACATTATGCGGATTTAAACAGCAGAAATTAATGAAATCACCTCTTATATGTCACATCAACTTTTATGAAATGACATTATAGATGAGCAGCCTTTCATAATATGTGCTGCTGTTGCAGAAAGCACTTTCCAAACTGGACGGGTGTCGTAAGCTCGTGCCGGATGGCGTGTTCTGAATAGTAATATTTGTCATTTTTATATAATATTGCATGGTCTTTATTCTAGACGATAAAATCGAGAAAATGACCTATTAGAATTCAATGCACATGCGATCGTTTCCCGTATTGAGTCCTTCGTATTGAGCAATCAAAAATGCGGTCATTCAATCGCCAATTCCGTCCGATGTGTGCGATGGTTCGGCAAATTCATAAAAATTACAAACATTTTTAGCATTGGATGTGTCGAAGGAGTCAATCTGATTTCTTGCCCCTCCCTCTGAATGTAAATTAACTTTCTACGAAATGACACGGTGGTTTCGATGTAATGACATGTATGTTACAAATTGCGTGTGTCCAAATAAATAATTTGCATCAAATTGGACCTACATAACTACTTTTTATATTAAAACGTATAATTGAAAAGTAAATGAGGTTTGATTGTATGCTACATTATTTTTTAAATTTTGAATTGCTACTTACGAGCTTTTTAGGCCTGGTGTACATGGCGATGTGCAATTATTATAAAAATGATTTCCGCAGCTTTTAACCGATTTCTAAAGCGAAATTTTAATAACATGAGCGTTTTCGCAATGCCTTAAATTGTTGTAAATGTGCAAAAAAAACATGTCTTAAGTTCCACACAAAATATTTTTTGCCACTTATTTTTTTAATAATTGAGAAATATTTTAAATCAATCGAAAAAGTATTACAAATTATAAATATTAGGCAGGACTACCAATTAATAAATGATTTGTGGGAATATTTAAAATATCATTTAAAAATAATGACAAATTTGCCAATGAAATCTATGATAAATTGTATCTAAAGAAGAACAAGGTAAACTATATCAAAAAGTAATGCGTTCATATTCATAAAAAGTCGTCAAAAATCTTTGAAATACTACCCTGTTGCAATGATACTTTTCTAGAAGTAGTGTTCCTATCCATTAAAGGCTAAACCGTTGGTCAGAACTTAAACAATCAGTCCCCCATATCAAATTTTAGTCGATTTAGGAGGTTTTTGGATGACCTCTTCTCGGTCCTCTTTGGACAACTTATGACATCGGAGAACTTGTAATATGAACATGCAATCATTCCCAAAGGCCTGCTGAATTAATAGAGACGTTTCTATGGTGAGCTTCCCAAGTTTAACGCAAAATTTAATGGCATTCCATAGAAGGATCCATTGCGCCGTGTTACATTGCTGCAAAAAAGGTTCACGGGAACTCACACCCTGACTCTTTGATATATGGAAAGCCACTTTTAAAGGATTCGTTTTAAAGCCAATACTACCCTTAACCTAATCCAGGTGGCTAAATTGCGCTGCGATGTATGTGTTTGTGTAATATATTTACAAATCGAAAAAAATCGTTTTTAAATGATATTTAACTAACGTTAAACCAATTAAATCACTCATAAACATCAGGATTTATTTTTTCAGATCCAGAAAATCAGTGCCAACCCGGATCGGAAATATTAATATTGCCGATTTCCCGTATATGTTGGCATGGGTGTTTTTTTATTCCACGATCTGGATTTGAACGCGAACCTTTATATAATAAGACTCCACGATCTGAGCCGCTGTACCAATACTTGATCATATAATGAAAATAGATTATCCGAATCTATTCGCATTATTAATACGCTCGATTGTTCGCTGGGAATTAATTTTCTTTCTTCCGTGTCTTTTTCGCAAGAATGGCGATATGATGATCAATCCCGATGACAGTTAGGCTCATATGTTGAGAAGAAATAGCGATTGACGTCAGCCGTGAGAAAATAATTCAGTAATTGTTGGACGTACGTGAGGTCTCGACATCCTTTCTTTTGTGCATAGAGAACTAGCTTTCCGCCCATAATAGGGTCATATTTAAATAATGTCGTATTTTGATGTCTAGATCTGCATCAAGAATGCACACTTGATCTGGAATAATTGTCATGTGCAAATACTTTCTATTCTAATGACAAAATGGCAATATTAGATCTAAATCGTTCATAAAATAAAGCTTCTTAGGATAAGAGCTTAATTTGATTGAATACGTTTTGAAATATTGCAGATATCGCGTTGTTATGCTCCGTTATATATTTAGAAATTTTGCTTGGGAATATCTAATGACTTATGCAATTTCTTGAGCTTTTCTTCTTATATGGTATGAATTATGTTTATATGGTTGCTATGTATCATAAATAAATAACATGCTTAAGATACGTAAGAAATGGTAAAAAAAGAGTTACATGTGGCAAGATTGCGATATTAAAACTTCTCATGACATGGGCATTGCTGGTGTTGCATAATCTTCATCTCAAAAGGACATGTGCGTGAGGAATGAGAAAATGCCCAAGGAAGTATGTACCATTGAGATGAAAAATGCTTTCTGCGAATTTACAACCGATTTATGAATGGTTGTGCGACGGGTTGCTCTTGCCGTACGATTTCGCATGCATTGATAATGACGCAAGTTGCATCATAAGAATTGCATTTATCCGTTTGCATTTCATAGCTGGAAACATGTTTGGACGTATGCACATAAACGGCTTTTCTTCGGCGCGCGCATTCTGAATTCTATTAATCTGCGGCCGTTGCGAAATATCCAGAGAAAAAGTTTCTAATCCATGGCAAAAAAAGCAGCTGGATCTTCATTGATTGCCATTCTACACTCTTCATGCAAATATATGCATGCATTTCGACTTGAATTTTTAAACAGTACATTTCCGCATTGGGAAAGCAAAAAAGGCGGAAAGTGTTCCATGGCTTAATGTAAGATTTACAACGTCATGATAATTATTTTTTATAAAATTTCCATGGAAACTGTACCATAATCTTATCTATGCTATCCATGAGAAGTAATGGATTAGGCATCAAACATTTTGAGATATCTAATGAATATGCAAGAATAGTCCTCTGGGAAAGTAATGCAACGCGTTACGAGTTATTGGCGTAATACGGTGGCGGGTTTGTTCAAGTCGTTGCGCCACAAACGTTTCCGGAATAATAATGTTAAAACGCGTAATCGTGAGATAGAGGAAGCTGATTTACACCAGAAGAAAAAGAACAAAATTAACAACGCAAAAACGGAATCATCACCTTGTTTATAACGCTCAGACGAAGCCGACGCATAGCGAATTGCACTGTACGCGAAAAAATGATCACAAATGCGGAAAGACCTCAAATAGCGTCGTAAACATCAATGTTATATTATCTTTTAAAATAAACAATCATCGTGTGAACTCGCATTTTATTGCGTGATTGAAGATAATGTGTATTTTATGAAGGAAGTCATACTGCCAATCTTAAAAAACGTCGTGTAATACAAATCCGTGTTATATGAGGTTTAAAGATCACACAAAAATAGTGTTTGTGTTCCATAAAATACTAAAACTTGTTTATATTCTTTATTTTCATTACACAATCCACAATACACTCAAATCTCTTTTTGTGCGATTTCGAAGTTATGCGGTTTTTTTAAGCTTTTTTGATTTATTATTTGTTTGAGTTAGGAACTTTAGTGACATCTTTGCTAATAATGAATTATATTGTTAGAAAGAGAAAATCTACACAGAACAATGATGACATTGACACTGAATATATTATTTCTTCCGAAGAAGAGAACGATTTTGAGTCACATCAAAAATCGCATCGATTATCATACAGCGATGATTAAGGAATCCAATCCCGAGCCAAAATTTCGATCCCGGGATTTCGGGATTTCATTAGACAATCCCGTTCCGGGATCCCGGGATTGGGATTTTCAATATTTTAAGAAATTACCTTGATGAATTTGATCAAAAATTACTAATCAGTCCATTTGTTCAATAAAAAAAATCACTTGAAGGCCAAAGAATTTTATTTATTTAAGAAAAGATAAAAAATACAATTCAAAAATAGATAAATAAAACACTAAAAAATTCAAATATTATTTTGAAAATATGCCCGAAGTAACATTAAGCATTAGTGTTTCGTCATTTAATCTGGATCTGATTTTGGAAGTCAGACAACTTGCTGCTGAAAAAGCACGCTCAGCCTCCACACTCGTTGGAGGTATCGTCATCAGATATTTAAATGCTAATTAGAGTTGATGATCGCATGAGCCCTCATTTTCGTATAACACCATCAATGTGACTGATAAAATTCTTTTCTGCTGAGACACGGACTAAAAATCGCAAAATTCCCGATTTCCCGACAAATTATTTATTTCTGTCGCTGCAGATGAATACTTTTATAATATAATACTTTGATGTGATTCGTAATTATATTACGGAGGAACACAAAAATTCTGAACCTTGTATCTATTATATTTCATATCGATATTCCCATTATTAGAGTCGAGGTGTAGTAAATACATCACCGGTAGGGAAAGGTTAATATACCAATTTGAAAAACATATATTTATTGTAATGTGTATACATAGATTAGATAGTTACTGCCCCTGGACATCGCCTAAGCTCGCCAATTAGTAGATACGCCACTGTTTCCAAGCGTCCAGATTTCGTCGGAAATGTCTCGATTTAGTAGCCTTCATCGTGTTGGTGAGGTGTACGATTTCTCTTAGATAAAAATTTCAATCCCGGGATTTTCGGGATTACGTTTTCTAATCCCGGGATTCTTAAGTACCTAAAACTATCCGGGATCCCGGGATCCCGGAATTGGATTCCCTAGCGATGATAGTTTGTAATTAAAATAATTCGAAATCCAGGGTTGTCAAGTTGACATTACACATTCGATTGCACAATCTGTGACTTTGGAAGCTCTGAAGTAATTTTTATGATAACTGATTTATTTAGATCAAAAATACATTGCAAAATACAAAAACAGTTATTTCGGGCTATAACAAGAATAGAGCAAAAAGTTATGACAATTAAAAGTGAAATTTTGGGGATTTTTTTAAAACGTTGAAAAAAAATCTATTTCGACAGTCCTGACACTTTCGACATAGTGTTTATGTATAAAATGTAGCAAAAGATCCCTCTTATCAAAAAAAAAAAAAATGTCGGTCTATGTGAAAAACACTTATATATACATCCTATTTCAATCCTCGTAATAATTCTGTATTGTTTATTTTATTCGTGTTTTACATGACAATATTTATTCGTATGCTATTTATTTATTTCAAAGTTCAACAGTTATGACAAATAAGTGTTTTTTTTATTCTAATGACATCATAATAGATCGTCACAGTTAAGTGGAAAAGTTATTAGATAATAAAATTATATATAGATAATTAATTCAAGAACGATGAGCTTATCCGATGATGCATTGATAAGTTCATCTCTTTAAATCCTGAATCTTTTTTCAATGATGCCATAGTAATAATATCTAAAAAATATCAAAATAATAATCTAAATCAACAATCGATGGAAATTCTAAAAACTAAAATGAGGGATGAAAACATAGAATAAATTCGCCGTAAGAACCATTAATAAATAAGTTAATCAGTATTTTTTTTTAAATCTAATCCTATTTAATTTGATTTTAATATATGTAACTTTCGAATGTTACCAAAACTACCCTCGTATGCTCTACGATATTAACTTCCATCATGAATTTATTTGTTAGCATGCTACAATCACGTTTTTTTAAAAGCTATCTAGTATAGATTATTTCAGTTGTCGTTGTGATAAGATTGTGGTTTAATATAAGTGCTGCTTTGTATGCATCGTCAAATGTGCTTTATTTTTAGTATGAGGGTAGAAAGAAAAGTATTCTTTGTTGTTTTTATTTTACCATACTTGTATATAAATCAGAATTTTGAAGGGTAGATAATTAAAGGATAAGCAGAAAATATAAGATAATTCGTATTTATCCTATTTGAAAAAAATTTCTACGAAATACCCACAATTTAATCTATACATGCATTAAGAAAACTATCAGGTCAGTCCAAAAGTTGGATTTGGATACCTCATGTGGTACCCACTTTCTCAGCCTGGATACATTCTCAATCTCTTTTAAATGAATAAAGACTGTTCCATGAGATGAATACATCCTTTCTGCAATCTGATCCACTGTTAATTGTGCTTCTAACTTCAGAAGATTTTTAAGAACGTCGTGATTAAAATTAACGAACTTTTGGACTGACATGCACTGGGGTACTATGGAGATTTAAGAATACTAACGTATATATATTTTCAGAACATTCTTAATATATTTTCGTTATACAATTTGTAGTTGTATTTATTTGAATGCAGGATGTAAAAATTGCATTTTAGCCAATGTATCTTGATTTAGTGGATAAATAAATTCTATTGTTCGCAAGCATCAACGGTCGATAAATTCTGCATAAGATTATAGACATCCCCATACAACACCATTTGTTTGGAAATCATCACATATTACATTACTATTGCGCCAATTTGCAAAAAAAAGATTTTATCTTTTTTTTGCAAAATTTGTTAAAATTTTGTTTTCATCTATGTAAAAATAAGATTGTACTTGGGTTTGCAACTTTTATTTGTAGTTGGGTATTCGTCGTCATTGGATGGATTGTTGGGAGCGTACTCCATATTCAGTTAGTTGTGAACATGGATTAACATAAAATAATCTACAGTATTTATATTAGCATTTTATTTTAAATATATAGCAGGTTGGGGAATAAATTCGTAGCGTTTTTATATATTTTTTATTTTTACAACAATATTTTTGCTTTTTGGCAAAGTATATAATATTCATTCGATAGAGCTCTTTGTGTTCTATAAATCTGTGTTACTAATCTTTTTGAATAACTTAATTTTTTATTACCTTTGAGTCTTACAAAAGGAATATCCAGAAGGTAAAAAGCAACATTTTTGACACCTACTCTTCTTCGCTTTTCATCGAAGTCAAAAATCTGCTGAAGTAGTCCGGGATATTTGCAACGTATACAGAAAAGGTGTCATAGGTAGGTCTACAGCACGGAAATGGTTTGCAAAGTTCAAAAATAGCGATTTTGATGTTGATGATACGCCTCATTACGGAAGACCTTCTGAATTCGACGAAGAGTGTCTTAAAGTACTTTTTAAGGAGGACGGTGGCCAAATAAGTTGTGAGTTGTGAAAGCGATTCTCAATCATCTTCATTCAATGGGATTTGCCGAAAAATTGGGAGACTGGGTGCCTCCTGAGCTTAACGAAAACGACAAAGAAAATCGCCTTCAAATTGCTTCTCCATATTTCGCCCGCCATCGAGCAACACGCGGTCATAAACAGCGCTTTTTGTATGAGAAATGATGAGATGAGAAATAGTGCCTATACATAAACATAAAGCAAAGAAAGGCATGGGTGGCTCCAGGGGGTACGCCAAAGTCGAGAGTCAAGCCGGACCTCCATCCAAAGAAGACCATGATCTTTGTTTGGTGGGACTGGGAGGGCATGGTGCATTGAAAAATGCTCAAAAGGAATGCTACGGTCAACAAGGAGCTCAACTTAGTTTAGCTACACTGCGTGAAAGAGGCTATTCAACTGAAAATATCCCATCGATAAGGCCAAACCATACTCCTTCACGACAACGCAAAGCCCAATGTTGCACAAATCGTCAAAGCGGCACTCCAAGAGCTCGAATGGGAGATCCTTCAGCAACCGCCGTATTCTCCAGATCTTGTACCGATGGATTACCAACTTTTCCGTTCCCTGTCGAACCATATGAGAGGCGTTACCTTCAACAATGAAGACGATCTTAAAAATTGGCTCAACAAATTCTTCGACAACAGACCGGGCGATTTTTGGTAAAAAAGCATCGAAAAATTGGTCGAGAGGTGGGAGGAGGTAGTAAACAGCAACGGAGAATACACAATGAATTAATTTATTGTTAAAACTATTGATTTTTGTTTAAATATATATTTTTTTGATAAAAACGCTACGAACTTATTCCCCAAGCTATTATATTTTCCGTAAGTTCCGAATCATTCCAAATGAAAGACTAAATAAGCCAAATATTGTAGCATTTTATTGACTTTTTAATACTGATTTTGAAATATTTAGACATTTCCTTTCGTCAATGTGTCTCTATATAGCTCATTAAAATCCGCCATGTTTCCCAAGCATTAAATCTTAATCGATCATTTCAATCAATATTTTATTGGTCCCAAAGGGAGATAACAGGGCGTATTCGGAGAAATTTTATTGCTTCAAATCAATTTCATAAAGCAGGTTTTTAAACCGGTTTAAACCATTTTATCCAAGGCCTTGACTTTGTCGGAGCGGTTTGGCTGATGAAAATTTTGGGAATGCCGGAAGTTGTGAATAGTTTAATATGTGGCTTAAAATTTGATTGAGGCGTTAGATCAACCCATTGAACAGAATTGAGAAGAAAGTCGGCAAACCAATAATGATGTTAATAACCCAATCATAAATATTTTAAAGCAGGATGTTCGATTGAATGCTTTCGATTTCAAGATTATGGCTTCCTGTGCTATAAGCCAAGTGGATACAGCATTGCAGATGCTGGCTGTGGGTGAATGCCACTCTTTCAATACTACAATCACCATAATCGCCATTGGACATTCTGTGAAAGAATTCGAATTGGTGAAGGTCGAGCATTATGTTGGGATATTCGAAGCATTCACAAGCCACAATTCCAAAAGAGATCGATGAATTTTCACACTTCCAATCAAAAACACTTAACAAAGTTGTCTTGTTGTTATAATGGAACGTTTGTCTCATAAGGTTCAATAATCGAATTCCGTTATGCAAGTATGAAAAAAAAATGCACAAGGATTGCATAATCATTTTTACATATTGAACTTTCCAACAAGTGCTTCATATCGCAGTGAAAGCTTTATCGTCGCATCTTAAGCGGTGCCAAAAGAAAGTCCATCCAACGATCAATGCAAATAACATCGATGCCGATCTTTGGCAGACATAATGAAGTATGACTATAAAAGTTTGCAGAACAACTTGCAAAAAATGCCAATATGAACGCAGGAAGGAGACGTCATTACGAAACCGTGGTGACCGCAATCATTAAATAGTTTCTGAACGCAAATAGTATTCTTACCAGGTGGCCGCTGCTGGTCCACAACCGCAAGTATAAATGATGTAAGATCGATAACAACAAAGACCTATTAGCATTCACCAGTCTAGAACTGGAGTTAAAGAGTGGGTGGTTCATGAATCCGCACATTTAAACAAAAATTCGATTCCGACAAGATAAAAGTGGTGCAAGGTTGCCCGGAGCTAAATTTTGAGAAACGCATTAAAAATTTCAATAGCGTTCTGCTTGGATGATTCTTTCAGTCAAACATATGTTTGAAAATTCGATCAAAATACTATTTGAAAAGAAGACACCACGAATAAACGTATAAACTAGAAATTGGATGTAGAATTGCATAACAAAATACATAACCATAATATACTGTTTTGCACATGGATCGACTTTTTTTTTTGGAGTTAAGAGGGTCATTTGCTATGATTCACACATAAGATCTATATCCTAAGTATTTGGGTTGTCAAAATAGATTTCTTTTCAGGTCTCCAGATCTGACACCACTGGATATCTTTGTATAGAGACATGCCCTGTTCCGTGGCTCGTACAATCTCCAGATCTGACACAACTAGATTTCTTTGTCTAGGGATGTGCAAAAGAATTTATTCAATTAAAAAAATGAAAGAGGAACTTCAGACAACTACAGTCGAAATAAGAATATTATACTGCGTTATCTAGAGAACTTTTTAAAAATAAATTATGTTTAAAATAGTTAAGTTTTTTTTTTTGTTTAAAGAATTTAGGAGTTGACATTTCTCATATTTTTTCAAAATGTTGAAAAAATAATTATTTTGGCAACCCTGACACTCAGGACATAGGGTCTATGTGGTGTGAAACGTAACAAATTATCTCCTTAACAAACAAAAAAAATGTCGATCCATCTGCAAGACACCCTGTATATGTTGCATATATATTTAAGTTGGTTTCCAAAGCGCAGGCGCGCATCTCACGGGTCATGTGATCTGATTGTGATACAATGGCGGTCCTCTGATCTTATAATGCGCATAAGCACCGGGAGAATAAAAACGACTGCTCTATTTTATACGAGATTTCGGATACGATGCCTTCAGGAATGAAAGAGTAAGCCAAGGGTCATCGTTTATCCTCGAGCTGATCTTCGACATATTTATGGATCGATCAATGTTGTGGTTTCCATATTGTGCAGTCTGTTTGACCCCTAAAGGAGTACTATCCCAGGGCCTGTGATCCCCTCTACACTTATTCGGAAAGAGCACACTTATAGATTGAGCTCGAAGACAGACAGAGACAGAGAGAGAACGTAGCGTAGCTCGGGAGACAGAGACGGAAAGCTTCCCCGCATACGCATCTTTGTCCAATTGTCATTTCCTTCTAAAGCAGGATCAAATGAATCGATTTCTTGTGTATTGTTTATGTAAAAAAGACATGGTCTAATATGCTATCAACAGTGCTTATTTACAATTGACTCTGCCTCAAATTGAAGATGGTTTTACGCTAATAGGAGCTGATAGAAAGTAATCGGTGTAAAGCGATTATGGCATCAACGATTTCATCGATTTTAAATTTGCTCAATCCTCAAAAGGTTAAAATGGGATATGATCCTTTTAAAAATGAATTTGAACGATGAGGATTTATGACTCAGCAGCAAAATAACATTAATTAAAATACAATGTTAAATATATGGGGTAAATTTAAATATATTTAAAATGCAAATTTTATTATCTAATAGTACTAATTTTGTTCGAGACGAGAACAAATATTTCCTTTCAATTCTAATTAAAATAATTATACTAAAATATTCAAGTGAAAATAAACTGACTGACGAAAGCAGTTTTTGAATCAATTTCACACGATTTTTTTTTCTTAACACAATACTCACAATTTTTACCATCAATCAAATGTTAACGCACACAATATTCCCTATTAGAGAGAAAGCATAAAATGACTTTGACATTTTTGCAAATAGTCATCATTTTATTATTATTTTTAGCAATGTAGGATTTCAACGACAGGTACTCGTTGTATTGATGTAGTTAACTGTAGAAATTCTCGTCTAAAAATTTATTGTGTGGGTTTTCCAAGACAATGTTATTCATTGGCATGTGTAAAGAATGTTGTCGTAACGTATCTATCAGTTGACCCAGATTCGTGTTTATCACGACCCATAATGAACACGTTGATGGTGAATTTAGACATATGGAACCATTGGATCATTGAGATGCATGTTCTCAGACACTCCAAGGAAATGCTCTCGAAGAACAAGTGTCCAATTAGCAGAGCAGTCGTAACCACCGTTAAAGCTGCGGAAATGTATCGAGATGCGTGCTGTTATGTCCGTTTAAAAAATGAGTTCTTGCTCACCGGAGCGAACATTTTAATATTTATTTATTCAAGAAAATGTGCGCAACATGGCAAAAATCATATTGCAGCGATGGAAATTTGAATGCGATCCGATAGTTCATTAGCCCGCCGCCAGAATGCAGCGCCGCGGCTCAAAATTCCAAGTGTCATTTGAATTAATGCGAAACAATCGTTCATTATGGGCATTACCATGCTCGATTGGGCCAACTTCAATAAAGCTATGGCGAAATTGCATAATTTCTATCGGCATTACCATTAAATTTTATGTGGAGTCGCAAAATAGCTGCGTTCGAGGCCGACACTATCAAATGTCAAATTTTTGGCCGCCATTTTAATTGGCAGTTTGGACTCGACGTTGCGTTTTTCGTCCAATCCAATTTAATAAACACCCCATCGATAATAGCGACGACGATTTCATCAGCGCCTACGGCTGTTAAAATTGCAATCAAAGAATAAATAAATATATATTTTCAAAGTTAATTTGTGGGTCACTTTACCCTGCTTTTATAATTAATGCCAGTAATTTTGCGGCTATTTTCATGCAATAAAATTTATTTCATTACGAATCGAAATGATGACGATCGACAAGAACTTGTTATCCAAGAATACGTAAATCATTACAGGTTAATAATATTTAACCCCTAAAGGAGTATAATCGCAGGGTCTGCGATCCCGCTCCACTTATTTAGAAAGAGTACTCTTGTACATTGAGTTCGGAGACAGACAGAGACAGAGAGAACGTAGTGCAGTTCGGGAGACAGAGACGGAGAGCTTCCCCGCATACATCGCACGATTGTATAGATCGTTAGCCCAAATATATCAACTAAGAATGATTTCAATTTCAAGGGGGGGGGGGGATTATCTCTTCGCTTCTGGATCACGCTGAGGGAGAATCTACGAGAAGACGATCCACTTCGAGTTCAAGAAAACTCTCCAACGAACGCGCTTGTCACTGGTTCTACTGTGAGTTAATTGAATAAATACTTTGTGACGATTGTTCGACATTTTATTGATCACCTACAGTACCCGCCTCATTTCGACCTCTATCGCCGAGCGAGTTAAATCATAAACTTGTTCCGTCGTTCATCGCAGCCGACTCGTGAGTCGGGACCATTATTTCGGATTGGACCACGATCGATCACGCATCACGCCGAGATGCTCTCGTCAGTAGGTTCGCGAACGAATAACGCGACCTTCAAGTCGCAGCGACGAAGATAGCCAACCTCTTATTATGTTTGAATTGGTTAGATCTATAACTCGACTATCCTATTCACGGACTCATTTTTTTCTCTTGTAATTATAGGCGTTGGTCTTAACCGATCCATTGCGAGAATACAGATAAGGTAAGATAAGCATACAGGTAAGGTCGCGGCCAAGAATATTGGTCGACTCTGCGCGTTCGCATTTCAAATTTGCGTATATACACGTACAAGACACTAAAAAGAGATCGCAGTTAATCTGCAGAATTTCCTTTCAGATTAAGAGCGGTTTTACATTAGGGGTATTATTTCTTTCATGGTACAGGTTTTTAGCTAAAAATTATGACTATCAGTTTTATAGCTAGATTATAGTTGGACATTTGTATCACTTGGTTTGGGAGATAAGCTTTAAAATATTTTTTAAAAACATGAAAAATGTCGAAAAGAAACTTGAATGTAGTAATGACGTGCATAGAATATGAGCTATTCTTCAAAGCAGCAACAAATAAACCTATGACCAACGTTCATTGAGTGGAGAATAATGGCTGAACCTTTTTCATATATTCCAGTCATTGTAGCAATTTTTTCCAAATGCGAGACTTCTAAAGTAAATTACAAGCTCCATTGAAGTCAGCCATCTCTGGTGGCCAAGATTCGATGGTTCATCGTTGATCCGGCGGTGCATTATAATGACAAGCCAAGCGTTACTGTGAAAGCACCATTTGCATTGTGTAAATGATGCAAAGAGGTCATTGTGCGAGGTGTCAATAATATGGACGGGTAATAATTTCAACTCTAATGATCGATAATGTTCAGGTTTATGGCAGCCAAACAACCTGATCATGCGTGTACCGGCTCGTGTCTAATCGAGAAAGTGATCGTACACAGGTTCCAAAATCGGGACGTAGAAAGTAAGAAGGTAGCCTCGGGTCATGTTGGCTCCTATCGAGACAGTTGCAAAAAAATGGGACACCATAAGTATCCGCCAATGCTTGCGAATGCAGAAAAAATGGATGGCAATCGATCGGCATCAATCTAGATTGATTGGCATCGCTGTGTGCGAAAGTGGAGTTGTAATTACGCTAGCTGGGTGGGAGATTTTCGGGTGCTTTACACTGTAATTATTATATTTTTGCGCGATGATAAATGACAAGACCTATTGTTCTGATAAAATATGTTCTATTGTATTGCGAAATGAATGCTAACAGCAAAATATGATGCTGCGACTGGAGAAAACGTTAATATATTTGAGAGAAGAAATCCTATCTAAAATCGATATAATCAGCTGTAATCGTAAATAGGGATAAGTGATGAGCTGAACCGTTTAATCCCCTATAAACTCATATACAATAGATATTCCAATAGAAAGGCAGGCATATGTATATTTTTATACTGTCATAAAACTATACTCATCGCATATTGACTCTATAAATACCGTACGCACAGAATTGTGCGTATCATCACTTCAACTATGTACACAAAAAACATGTTAAACCTTAACTTTATTCTAACATATTTACTTGGTATGTTGTGTATAGATGTCAACAATATTATATTTAACTAAAATATTGTAAAACAATCAATTTTCGAATCAAAATGATAGTTTAAAATGTGATTTGATGCCTTATTAAAGAGTTATTTAAAAAAAGTTATTTTCTTACTATTTAGCAATATTTATTGGGTTAAATGAAAAGAAAAGTGTAGCTTTTCAAATGGCTAGAGTTTGTATATCCCAACCTTTATAATCAGTATTATTTTCACTATTTCAAAAGCATCGTTTGTTTGGTAGTCGATTTGGATGCTCTGTGGGAATATACTCAGAGACTCTTTCCCTACAACCGTATGTAATACATAATATAATATTAAACGCATGCAGTATTTCATATTACATTAACATTAATGCTATCACTGCGGAATTAATTTCACTTTCTTTTGTGCAGATCAAATAACAAGCGCAATAACATTGCTGGTATGTTGTATTCAATATCATCGTAATATTGAATTAAATCTCTGTGAATGTAATGATTAAAATTGCTCAATCTCCCTTTTATTTATTAATACAGCAGACCCACAATAATCCGGCACCTCCTGTAGTCCGACATTCCAATACAAGTATAATACAAATGTGCGTACTTCAATGTAAAAAATGCCAAAAAGTGATTCTGGAACAGCGTAGGCCAGGCAAGAGGCAAACTTTCAATAAAGCTAAACATCCAAAGGCGGAGAAAGCTTTTTATATGTGGTTTTTTCAGGAAAGAAACAAGCATACACCTATTGCTGGGCCCATATTGTCCATTAAAAAAAGTTGTTTTTAATTTATGCATATCGTTGAAGGAAAATCGAGTCCCTTTACGAGAGTTTAATAACGTCGGTATCCATGTCATTCAAGTGAAATGATCGTCGAATTTCCACATAATCATTATAACGAATTAACACATCATCAGTGGCCTTACAAATTAAGGCCAAAGGTCTAGGTTTTGTTCTATAAACATATATTACGTGCTTCCACCACGCATACACATAACACAAAATAGGCTTTCGTAACAATCGAATTGCTTATTAGCATAGCTTTTGAACTGAACGTACGATTGCGTGCAAATGGAGACGCAGATCGGAAATTAATTACCGTAAAAAATGAAAGTTAAATCGACGTTTTCACTCAAGGAGTGGTCCGTTCGCAAAGTGGAATACAAACAAGAACATATCAAGCCGAAGAGTTGGCGTGTTATTTTTTCGCGGTGTATAAGATCACGCGAATGATGATTTATCATTGCAAAAACGCGTTTTTAGCATTTCAAGTGATGATCTTCTTGAAGACATTTCGTGATGAGATGAGCGATCGTGCTTAAAGGACGTCTTAAGGATTGATAAGCAGCCTTGAGTTGACACTCGATGACAGCACAAGAATGAATGTTAATTTGGGCCTTGACTTGTCACAAGATTTTGCTTGATTTAGTTCAGGGTTATTCTATGCTGAAAAACATAATTCAATAATAAATAAACGAGTTTCAAGTAATTATGCTATAAATATTCGAACAACAAGAGCTTTCTCCGATCGAATTGCATCAAAAGCTCGTAGCGATTTTCGTTTCGGTCATTTCTTCACAGACTGGTTAATCGAGCTTTTTTTTCAATAGAGGCAGATGAATTTCAAGAAATTAAATTTTACAAAGCAGCCATTGCGTAGTTTCTATATGTAAATGTTTGAGCAGAAGAAAGTAAAATTTGCCCCAGGGGCATCATTGACAACAACGGCCCTTGGGTGCGGTATCGCAAGATTTCTTTTATTGGTGCCTCTGGAGAGAATTTAAAAAAGTGGTCCTCTACATCCGAATGGCTCCTGTCGCTTCTTAAAAGACGCCTACCGAAACGACTAAAAATTCACTTGCACGCACTCCATAATTGGCTATTGCTCCGGGCGGTGGCATTATAGAGAAACTAGATTGGACCATAAAATATAATGTGTTATTCCATGATGTATTATGTGTAAATATGGCTTAAAAATATTTAGACTGAAGGTCGTACATTGATTGAGAATCAATTGTATTCTTCGATGCAACAGCACTATGAAAATATTTCGTTTTTATCTAAATGCCTCATTAGGACATAATTAAGGAACGTTTCTACGTTGTTGGTTTAAAAAAAATTTTTTTTTCTTCGTGTATCGGAGAGAACCAATGTTTAAGAATACATTCAAGAAAATTCAAATCGATATTATTGAAATTCGCAATTTTATAATTTTATAGACCAACGAGGAGAGGAGAAATTTTAACTACTTTTTCCAAGCTCATGGAAGTGCTTCTACACACCTTAGATGAGTATTCTTTATGAAATTTGGCAAGCATGTGTATAATAAATGTTTTCATCGTATAGACTAAAATTATATAAAAATATTTAAAAATGTTTATTTAATGAACAAAAAACTATAAAAAATGTTGGTAAAAATACAAACTTTTTTTTGATCGCTCACTATTTTTTTATTTTCCAATATTTCTTATTGATTGTAGTCTAAGTTATACAAAATATTATACAAAATAAAAATACGTTTAATTTTTTCGATGAAAATCACTGGTTAAGGATTTAGGACTTCCATGATGAAGGATGTCATCACTCGCGCACCGACATACGTGACTGCTATAGCCCTACTCCCACTGCCATATTTTATCAAACTTTAAAAAATATTTTTATGTTTAACAAAGTTCGCCTAGCCAACATACTAAATATCAACATTCTATATTTAATACTTTTCGCATAAAAAATGTTAAAATATTGATCATTTCCGTTCCTTAATATTTTAAGCACCAAGAAATAAAGCAAAATTTGATTCAAACGATCGATCAAATATATTAATACTTCCTGTTATAATTTCTTCAGATTATATTTGTACCCAGCCTTTATAATAAGCGTCCAGGAACTTTACCAATACTATGTCAATATACAAGGACAACAACTTTTGCTTCATACAGATTATATTTATGAGCGTGCGAAAATATTTTTATTCGCAACGTCCGTCATTTATAAAATAATCCTTAATCTGCATTTGAGATGTAAAGCATTTTAGATGACATGCCAATTTATTTTTATGCGTTTTATGGAAAATTATTTTCTATTTATTGATAGCTTTTCCTATCAAGTAGAATCAGGCTTTATTGCTGTTAATCATATGACGATCAAACCAAGAAGCCGACTGAATGAAAATTTTACTACTTACTACATGAATGATACATACATGAATGTGAACCATGACCTGAGCATATCCTCGATTTATTATAGTCGATCATTGTTTGATATTTTTAATAGGCTTTCAGTCAGATTTGCTTCACTCTGAATATAAAATCACGATCAATAGGCGGTTGGATCTCGCCAATCAAGCATAAGAGCAAATCATACCATTGAATTTGAATCCAAGCATCATCCAAAGGATCAAAATTGTATTCGACGTTAATGTTAGGCTTGAAACGAGTCAGTACGTCATCGATTTTGTAAGGGATCACATGAGTTAAAAATTCACACGGCCATAAGTGGCTCAATGATGGATGATTTCGATCAAAGTAAAGCTTGATAAACGTATTTTTTACAAAGCATTCAATTAACCTCGACATTTAGGTGGCTTGTTTTCCTTCGATCGAAGGAACAAAATTGTTTTCGTAATAGCAATTTAACAGAGTCGTCCGGCGTAAACACACGCATTTTGATGGACGTATTGATATTGATAAGATGCAGAGAAATGGGGTCAATCCAAAAAATCGAAAGTGGTCGCAGAAAGAGCATTTGACTGCATATGTTTTGGTAGTGTTAATCATGCTGGAGCTCACCTGTGAACTGCGCAATAAGAACGCAGATTTGTGGTCCAGCAGAGAGGAGGCGAAAGAGGAGGTGGTCTAGAGGTAACGAGCAACAATACTCCATATATGTGGAAGCCGCATTCCGACAGATTCCATTCCCCTAGTATTTTCGTCAAGGCGAACATGATCGTGTGGACCAACAGCCGCAAAGAGAAGGCAACTGTTAATGATCCATCTCGCACCAATGACCGCTTTGCTGTACGATCATTGAATTTGTTTTGCTATGCAGGTGATCTTGTTTTATTCAACTATCAAGCAATTATTTTCGATTATATTCGAACACGCAGAACTAAAATACATCGTTTCTTCACCATATAATCCTATCATCGGACCACTACAGGACAAAAACCTCACACGAAGATGACATTATTGACAATAATCCTTAAAATTATCACTAAAATAATTTTATTTTTAAACTTTGAAGAATGAATACCGCTATATTTACGATAGTAAAAATATTCCCATAAGATCGAATGTCGCCATATTTGCGACAAAAAAAATGCATATTGCGCTTTTCTTTCAGTAGTATCCAATATAAACACAACGCCGTAATATATATTATATTTGTTTGTGTCAGAAGTTATCTAATGTCGTTTGATTTTTCTTATTTCGTCCAACAAGTAATTGTCGGTTGCAATACTTGTTGCTCTAAAAAAAATTTAAGATCGTGCTGGAAGGACTTTGACCAGTTGTAAGCTAACATATTTCATTTAACTCATTCCGGGAAAGATCGATATTGTTTACAACATCCATGATATTGTAGTTTTTACAAAAATCTTAAGCTTCATATGCACTGCTGCGGTCTTGATAGATAAGTGGATTTGTATAGATGAAAAGTGGCGGACAAGCAAATATAGCATCTAAGACTATGAGATTTAAACATTAGTTCACTACTCAAAGGGTTAAGGTGATATTGTCAAATAATCATTTTTCTAAGCGCTCTCTTGAATATACATATATTCGTACATGAAAACAAGTCAATAAAGGTAAAAACAAACAACTTTCTTTAGTGGTTAAATAAATTTAAATTTATTCCAATGTATTGACAAGCCAAAAACCATTCGAGTGCAAAATTACTGAGGAAATTATGGCACAAAGTAAACACATTGTATGAGAGTAGAATGAACCTGTAGAATGAAGTCATATTGTTCTTCTGTGAAAGTTTAAACGCAAACAAATATCTACACCTTTATTTATTTCAAAACGAAATGAAAGGTTAAGGTCGGTAGTAAAATTTTATAGCACTCTTCCATTTATCTAAGCCTCTTCACAAAAAATAACTTTCTCCACTAACTTCAGATGCGTTCACCACTTGAAGTTCTTCAACGCATTGGGACATACCCTTCTTGACATTCTCCGGCCAGTTGCTTCAACTTTCATACTTCACTGCGAATATGTCAATCATAACTATCTAAAGTGTTACGGAATTGCAATCGGCTTTTTGCATCGAGAATGGAATAGAGATTGAATCGCAATTAAGCATGCGAATAATGGACAAAAAATTAACACTATTGGAACGAAGAATCCAATATTGATGCGCTCGCACATCTGCAATCAAGCAACGGAAATGGACCTTAAATCAAATTAATGCCTCAAAAAAGAACACTTTCGCGTTGGTAATTAAATATTTTTTTCGATTTTGTGGATGATCTACTGACATGATTTTCGCCATTTAGACGATCGATGTCTCTTGCAAACATGTGTAATACACGATTTGATAAAACATGTTTTTTTTGCTCTCGGATTGCTCTAATTGCGCGATGGATATGTGCACGGTTTTTGAGGATGTGGATCGTGATGCACATTATGATTTCGGTGGTACTAATTCGAGATCTTATAATGCTGGGTAATTAGCAAACAAAGACCAGAAAGTATAGCGAAGAATCGTGTCAAAATATTTGATTTGAAAGATGGTTGAATTGATCATTAGTAAATAGGTAGTATGAGAATGATCACGAGTTGCGAATTGGATTTGTAAAGAGGGCGGTTATTGAGGGCATTTCGCCATTTTACTTTTAATTTTTAAGTTCTTAATTTTAAGAAGTTAAACATCTCCATGGAATAATTTCCAAGAGTCAAGGATTTTCATGCAGCGAATAATATTTGCTTCTCATATATTCTTCATAAGTGGCTCTATCCGATTTTATCAATCATCTTAAACTGACGTGATTGATTGAGATAGCCTTGGCTGCGGGAAGATGTGTTATTCCCGCTGGCCTTCGTAATCTCGTGACTGTCATCTTTCTCTCAGCGTAAATAATATATAATTTTATCTTGATCATCTTTTTCCTTCTATGTGGGCCTTTGCATGACCCCTAGCGCTTTTTTGAATTCCCTTTTACGTAAAAATACCAACATTTTTGATTTTTTATAATTGAGAAAATATGATTTTGAAGATCATTAATGTGCATGTCGAATCATCACATCTTGTATTACCCATAGCGTATTCATCAAGTTTACTAAATAAAAACGTTACAAGACACTTCCACGCGATTATGCATGTGGCATTAAGCAAAAATGGAGTATAAGAATGGAGAAAAATGCTTTCGTGGAAAAAATATTTCACTCCAACGACCTTGAATCGATTCTCACGATTCGTTTCATGACATGTATGCCGTAAGCACGATTGCCTCCATAATATGATTCAGTATTTCACGACAGACTGAATTAGATGACCCCCAAATATGACCTGCAGAACTGGTTTCGTAAAAAATGTCCAGAAGAATGCATCATTAAAATTCTTACGATTTCCCAAAATAACACCTCCTTCGGCGTTGCAGACGAATCGGCAAAGCTATTCGACTGGATAAATTGCTTTGTACGCAAATTTGGCAATATTCGCAATCGATTGCATAAACAAATATCTTTTTTTAAATGCAATGACCTGCTTAATTCGGCTTCCAAATTTTCCATTGGATTCATTAGTATTGACAATAATTCGTTCTGGTATTAAAAAATGGGAATTATACAATAGTTCAAACAGCGAAATTTTCTAATGAATGCAATGAATTGCTAATTTTTCACAAACACAAATAATTATAAGAAAAGGTATAAAATCAAGACGACATTAAAATAATTTTGAATGGTGTTCAGAAATTAAGTGCACTTTGACCATAACGGGCTATGGTTTTGTCCTTTTTAAGCGTTGGCAATACTGAATGGTAGAGGAAGATCTCCTGACAGAGCGAGTATCTCTTTTTTTAAAAAAAGGAGGGGAATGCTAACGAGAAGAGTGCGCTTTTTGCATGACAACGTTCATCCTCATCCAGCACTTAAGGCGCTCTTGGACTTATTTGGTTTGGATGTTTTGAACCCCCTTCCCGTATTCCCATGACTTGGAGCCTTCAGATTATCATTTTATCACCTTCTTGAAGGTACGTGTGGGTGGAATAAAATTTTCAATCAACGAGCAGATGTAGAAAGCGGTTCCAAAGTGGGGGAAGGAGCTGGCGAGATAGTTCTTCGAGGAGGGTATACAGAAACTTGTGTCAAGGCTCACCACGCGCATTGAATGGGATGAAAATTATGTGGAGAAATAATCAACACGTGTACCAACAATATCCTGTTTTTTTTTTTCAAATACGTTTTTTCAAAAAAAAAAGTATAAAAATCTAGTACACTTACTTTCTGAATAAACTTCGTATTTATTTCATAAAGTCAACATTAAACGCACACTGGAAATAGAATCGATGCAAAAATATAACTTGCCATGTCTATAGGATATTAAAAAAATACTGATGAAATAAATTTGATGTGCGATGATCTGAATGCTACCGGGGATAATCTAAAACTCAGAAAATTGGACAGATGAAAACTATTAAATTGTTGAACATTTCACCATATAAATCTATAATAATGACCTAGAATTGACTATACAAAAAGTGCTTAGCTTCATACAATGAACTTATAAAGATCTCTCAGACAAAAGCAAAAAGTCGAAAATAACAGATAATATTAAAGCTGCTGATGAATGCTCCGACAGTGAAAATATTTTGCCGGAAAGAAAACAATATTAAAACTCATTACAGTCCGTATCCGCGTTTACACGTGATATAAAAATTAACTTTTTAGCACACAATTCAAATATATTTTTTAAAAAGATCGATGAACTAACTAATTGAACGTTGTCATTTTAATATTTCCAATCTTTTTTATATTAATTTTATAAAAGAAGTATTGTTTTTGTATTTTTCGCAAAACTTGCCTTGACTCCAGAAGAAGCTTAATGCAAAACACCGCAGACCGTAAAGTGTCAAAATAGTGTTTTTTAAATTCATTATAAAACACTACTTGATACTGGATAATGCATCAGGACATCCGTTTGATTTATAACATTATAATATTGAAATATTATTTTTACCGCTAAAAACTACGTCTATAATCCAAACCCTTAGACCAAGGTATAATTTCAATATTTGAACCATATTATATTCGTCGAAAAATTGAAAAAATATTAGGTTACATCGATCAAGATGAAAATTTAAAACTTGCACAAGCCTGTAAAAAGTAGTCTTTGTGAGAAAATGTTTGTGAAAAATGTGTAAAAAGACGATGAATACCAAAGGACAATAAAAAATTATCGTGATATTGGTGGAGAATGTTTTGATGATCACACAAAAAGCTATGACTTACAAATCACAAAATTGCGACTGTTTAAAAAAAAATTCAGTCAAGTCATTTTTGGCCTTATTTTATCACAGGCTTAATTTTTTTTTAAATAGTTAAAAAATTTTTTTTTACATAAATCTGGTATGAAAAATAGAGAGTTATATAGAAAAAAGATTCGTATCTTGTTTGAAGTAAATCAATTAATTAAATTTGAGATATGATATCAACCATGTTGAAAAAAGTAGTTTCGGGGAAAACGCATTAAAATATTTTATTATGGTAGGACCGGCCAAGTTGCCGTTTCACTAAAATAACTATAACTCCGTAAATAGTTGGTATTTTAGAAATTTATTTGGAGAATGTATTTTTAAAAGTCGAAAAATTAGAAAAATGCCAAAAAACGAAATCAATTTTTTCGAAAATTTAAACTAGAATGGGTAACCAGCAATATGATTTACACAGTCCTCAATTATAATTTTTTTCCAAATTTCGGTGTTGATGATTTATTTCCTATTTTATCCAAAATATCTCGATACGTACTCTTTATGAAATAAAAAAATTGCTTTAAAAACAACCGCATAACTTCGCGAAATCGCACAAAAAAAGTCGCACAAAAAGAGATTTGAACGTAGTCGATTATTTTTTTCTAATGTATAATACTTACAAAATCGCATAACATTCGAAATATTGTGTTGTTCAATTACCTGAAACAAAAAAAAATGGATTTTGAGTATTCAAGTAGATATTGGGAGTTAATGATATATTCAGTTTTTAATTTTCATTTTTCATGAGGATCAATAAAATCAATTATATGTTGTATTCAAATACAATTTTAAACTTAAGTGCATCTGTCGTTTGTATTTCCATGGAGATGCGTGTATTAGCAAAATATTAAAGCTGCTGCTAATGATCATGATGAGGCGTATATGAATCTTTAGATCCATGACAAATTGTTTGATGCAATGATATGATTCACATGCTGGTTATTTTACATCTACAATGATTTCAGATGTATCTTTTGTGCGGATGGTTTGACTGACGTTGATAATGACATATTTTGCAAATATGGATTTATGTCTCCATTGTGCGAGTGCCTCGGCGATGATGAATGATGAGGTGGATTTTCGCCGGCAAAGTGGTTAATTGTTGTCAAGTGTGGGAAGACAAGGGGCGCTGCGCCGCACAACGCCCACGGCAGCGCCCACATTTCACATACCGAAATCCATTGCGGTCTTAAGTATTCGAATTAAATTTCGAAAACGGCGGTAGTAAATTTTTCCGCCGATTATCGCATTTATCTCGAGAGCCATGAATATTTATGCGCGCGAAATTAACACACAATCGTCCGGTTGGATTTTAGCAGTACCATGCTAAGTAATGTGACCGAAATATGGCAAATCTAAATGGATACACCTCCTGGCGTTCGATAGCGACATATTTGTGCGCGTTGGATGCAGATTATTAGCATCAGGTGAAGATATTCGTTTCGTAACGACGATTTGCATGATTATGCCAACAGTTCTTGGACGACGATCAAACCCACACAAATGTAGACACGCCTGAATTAAATCAAATTTGTGCAAATCATACAAATTTGCAAAGTTTGATCAGCGCGATGATTTACAGCATGAATGCATAAGCAATAAAACAAATCAAGGAAATGTTTTTATTGTTATATTTCCATGGGAACATTCAATCCATGCGTGTCCTTGAAAATATTGATTTAGTATGTCGATAATAAAAAATAATACAGGAAGTTCGTTAGTACGTTCTAAAACATGATTACTAAATTTCGATCTGTTCACAAGCAAACAAATACCACATTTCGTTAATGTAAATCTCTTGTAAGCGATATGTCTTCAGACGTCAATTAATATGTGATCAACGGCAGGAAAAGTCATGATGATGAGGTAGATTCGTTTAAACGTGAATCGGTGATATTCTAAGTTAATGGGCAGGTGAAAATTGCTATACGGTGGGGTATTGAGGCCACCTACATGAATTAAGAAATACGTAAACAAATTGGTTTTTCGGATATTAAGGTCGCTAATAGTTTACATAGATTAATTATTGAAATTAAGAACGTTCATGTAATCGCCAAGAATTAATTTCCATATGTTGGAAATAAAAACGTACGAACGACAACATATAATACTCCATAATAAAACACCAGCTTAACGATCAAATCTTGAATTTACAACGGGGTTTAAATTGATCTGCGGGCTTAAATACATTAAAATACTTAATAGATTTAAGACAAAATCGACGAGATTCGTATAGTTCGATTCCACCCACGCTCCATACAAATGTTGAGCTCTATAAAATTTAAATAGCACCAAATCGAGCATTGATCAGTGCTATTGACCGCGATTATTTATGAGGGGAGATTGTATAAAGTATATAAAATTTATTAGGATGATATTGAATAATTTTGTGTGTTTATTGCCTTTTAAAAATCGAAAAACAGTTATATTTTTGAAACTGGACTTGAATGTTTAAAATTTGTATTGCCAATGGATGATCGAGCCGATATCAAATCTATACCTAAAACTAGATATCCATTTGAAAACCGCCTCCTATAGCACGATATTCTTATAACACGGTTGTGTCCTCATCAGAGAAGCGTTGTAATGGATTTTCAATAAGATCAATGATGAATCAATCGAAGTTATTTATATTAACACATTCCTGTCGGGTTACGCATATGTGAGTCTGTCGGATCAAGTTTAGCTCGATAGTGTGTCATATATGGTTGAATTTTCGAAACAAAATTGTCAAAATTATAATCTTAATAAAGGAACGAAAGGTAGAGAAGTTCGAGGAATAAAAAAAAGGACATTATCATGGGAACCCGACTTGAGTCAAAAGCTGGTGCAAATCGCAGAAAACCATTGCTTTAAAATATATCCAAAGCTCGAAGACCTGACTCCATTTCTTGGCCAAGAGATAAAACAGGATCTCTTACCAATTTATAAAGATTTGTTAAGGGGTGAATTACTTCAAAGATGCTTGGGTGGCCATACCCAAAATGCTAATGAATGTTTTAAATCGAAGCTTTGGCGACTGGCTCCAAAGCACCTGCATTCTGGTGTAAAAATCATTGAAATATCAATATACATTGCTGATGGGATATTTAATAACGACTTCAGCTTCATTTTGAAGATGATGAATACATTAAATATAATTATTGGCACCTAGTGTAAAGTTTTTGCTGAAAATACCGATGAAGCACAGATAGCGAGATAGAACCGTAAGAGTCTTTCTGAGACAAAAGCAGCTCGTATAGCTCGAAAACAACAGTTAGTCGTAGATAATCAACTTTTTGAAAAAGCTGAAGATCTATTATATGCGCCTGGAATCATTTATTGATCGGTTAATTGCTAAAATTGATAGTTTTATGGCATTGAAACTTTAAACGAGATTATCTCAGAACTGCATTTTCAATACGTTCGCCAGTTGTAGCTTAAAAAGTTGTTGATCGATCTGACTGAAATTTTGGGACGTTTCTCACTATAATATTATAATCTAATCAACAAAGCTAAAGTTTTAAGTTTTTCGCATAAATATATATTTTTTTTTGGGGTAAAAATTATCAAGAAAATGGTAAAAAATATGAAAGTTTAACTAAAAAGCCTACTTTTTTAAATTTTTATAGCGTATTTGACTGTCTACAGATATTAAAAACCCGACGGAAATGTGTTAAATTCATCCATCAAATAGATATTTTTGACATTAAATGCATTTGCAAATCAACAACTTGTTTTTAATTTTTAAATGAATATTCTTGCATTAAAAAAAAAATTTAAACTCACATGTAATAATACATCACTCAATATGTTCGTAGGATTCACACCTTTTTTCTTCTTCATTGTTTTGATTTCGTTTTTTGGACTCATTTATTGGCATTTTCTTAAAAAAATCCTATGAACTTATTGAGAGACACTTATCGATCCATCGTGCTTTATAAGAGCTACCCATACTTAATTCGTTGGCATTAGATTATCCTGTGAATATTTCCTTTTGATTCAATCAAACACAGTGTTCATCCAAATAGCGTAGGATGAGGATTTGATTTGATTGAGGTACCAACACAATAAAATATAGAGCCTTATAAATTTAAAAAAAATCTGCATTTTAATTGCAAAAAAATAATAATTTATTATTCCGATCAGTAATACATTTTGTTTTCTGTTAGGGAAGATAAATGTAAATGCCGCCATATATTCATATTGTCTTTACATCCGTTCCATTGACCTATAGTCTTAACACAATTTATTTCATGCATGGACCATTTCACGAAATTATATTGAAATCAACGAAAAATTTGCTAAATTCTCATATTCGCCATTGATTTATTGGTATGTAGATTTTATTGCATTGAAATTATGGTGTTTGGAGTAAAATATGTGTGCTTTTTTAAAGATTCCTCTCTCTTTGCGGTTAAATGTTTTATGGCCGTGTAAAAAATCACAAGTTATTAGCGCTCAAAACCCGAATATTAGGATCCAAATGTATCATTCGATTAGAGCCGATCATCAAGGCTTCATCATTTGATTTATAAATCATCATTTCACTCTCCATTATGGCCTCGTTTCTGCAGCAAATTTCTTTCTGCGAAGAAAGTTGATAAGCACGTCTGTCTCACTTAAATCTCTTCTCCGAATCTCCAGTTATTATCAACATCCATATTTGGGTTTAATGGAACAATGAAGGCCGTTGAGATGGTGAATATTTTGTATGGGTCTTTTGACAGTTTGCCGACCGAATTTCCATCCATAAATGGATGAGCTTTTCGATATATTTATCGAACAATCAAGTTTAACAATATAAGCTAATGTATATTTTATACAAAACGAGTTTTTGCAATAATATTCATAAAAAAATGATAATTACATCTCCTGTAGAATTAAGCCCAAATGCTTGAACTACGAATCCAATTGTCTATAGAGATAATTTTACATATTTTTTTAATTACATAATAATAAAAAAATATCACAGAATCATAAAAGCATAGCTTATTACTACTACATAAGTTCCAATATCTTAAGCATTTAATTTTGAGGATTCTTTTACGCGAAATATTACATCATCGCGTTATAAAACATCATAAATATGGACAATCATTCAGGCTTAGCTCATTGTCATTGAAGCAGAATCAAGATTATTTTGCTAATTTGATTGAGGCATGAAAACAAGCATACATAGGCAAACATTTAGCTTAATAATTATAAATCACACATATATTATCTCTCATAAAAAACACATCAATCGATGATTTAAAAGGAACTTATATTAAGTTTTTACTAGCCAAAATATCTTTATAGGCTGATATTTAATAGAACATTCCGAAAACACTAAGAAACCACGGCCATAAATACTGAATTCGTTACGACTCACTCTCATAAAGCAACCACTAGACCAGTAGCTTGCCTATATTATTATATATAACACAAACATATCTTAATCATTTAGCTAATAATTTCAGTTATATAATGAAAAAATATCAATGCATAAAACCTATTTTCCCAGGAGCTAAGAAGTTTCACTCCTCTCACGCATTATTTTTCAATTTCCAGTAGGATCTCCAGTAGCTAGTGGTTAATATACCAAATTAGCAACAACGCTATTGAAATGGACATTGTCTCTAGCTCCGATGACAGAAGCATGATTACTCTGCTATATTGAGCATTCAACCGTTTGCTTCCGTTATTTCATCGATCGAATACCACTTGTTTGCGCCATTTTCTGCGCGCGATCTGTGATATATGAGCGATTTTAATTGCTCACATCATGATTTAAGTGGTCATTAAACGTTTTCTCAATACACGCATGATCATATAATAATTTAATCTACTAATTAATCAGCGTGAAAGCCAACACGAATATGTCTGTGGATCCATTCACCGACGTTGGATTCTTCACACATCTCATCCATTCACAGTGAGTGCCCAGCACGCTCTGCTGGCCAAATTGTCTTTGTATTTTCGCGCAAAATCTAAACGGATGTCGCAGAACGTGACTGATGAGAAAACAATGGACCACATCAAGGCCGAAAGATCGATCACTCTATGCTAACACGAAGGTCGATGCTTAGAATCCTGTCGTTGGTAGAAAAACATGGAATCATAATCTGCTTCCTTCTATCCTGCAAATATCTATAATGCAAACAATCCGGTTTCCAGATTGAATATAAAGTTGAAAAACTGAATGAAATGTTTGTGATATATCCATTAATGGAATATTTAATGGCATTAATAAAAAAAAACATATTTTAAAGATTTAAATTCTGCTAAGTAAGTCATGTGAACTGCCAGTTTCTATTGGTACATTGTAAGATTTATCAGCAAGTGTATTAATATGGGTTTTTTTTTGCGAACATGTCCAATTTTGTTTGGACAACTTGTTGTTTCTTTATAATAAACATCTTTATTAGTGCAAGTGCTTATTGGATGAGGCAGTTTACATTTGAAGATTTATTTCCAGATTGAATTCTCAAGAATTCAAGAATTTACTCAAGTAAACTACATAAGCATTTAAGTCATGTATTTTATTTCTTTCTCTTTTTTTTAATATTTGCATTGTGATAAAATATTTTAAGGAGTTCATATGCCGTTCATACATTTCATCATTATTCTGCACATTAGATAATTTTTCTCTTTATTTTGCTAGGGCATGGAACTAACAAGGAAGAACGGGAAATAACTTTACAAACAAAATACTTATTGGATAATTGGAAAAATAAACTTTGAAACCAACATGATGATATCAGAATTAATATGTATCAATGATTCAAGAAATGTTATCCCATGAAGAGATGAAGTATGATTCAATTATAATAACAGAAAACGTCATTAATTTCATTGACGCCTAAAAAACCATTTTACTGGCAATGATTAAATATGAATAACTAATTATTTGTTGCTTATCATTTTCAAGTTCCTCTCAACTAGCATTATTCCTTTCATTCTGCCATGAACTAGCAAGTCACCAATATTTTTAAAAAAACTCTATACTAAAGAAGTACCAACCTAACTAAACCGAAACCGAAGTACAAAATAAACTTCAAACTTTCATAGAAATGTAAATTTATACCGAAACGTGAGATTTTCGCGCTTTATAAGTGAAATTTCTTAACCCATATAAAAAGTTGATTTTAAATGAAAATTGTTAGCTAAAATATTGCCCTGTGTGTTGTGTAATATATAATAAAATAGGCGCGCTGGTACCTTTAGAAGATGCGGTACGGCACATGCGCGTAGCGTGTCTATGATGTATGCGATAGACACGGACAAACCAAATTACCCTACCACGCCTATACAAATTTCACTTCATTCTTTTTTTGTATTATTACCACAAAGCATAGGTATTTTACGGTCATTGAAGGACTACTTACATCTGCATCTGCAAAATTTATTTTTGATTGGAATAAATTGCATTTTTACGGAGGTTTATAAACACAATCAAATATACCTTGTTGTGTAGTAATACCACGCATCGGTATTAGTACAAATAATTTCTCAAAAATGTTGAAATCCGTGTCGAAAGCACGAAAAAAGTTAATTGAACTATGCTCTCAATCTCGATACTTTAGTCTAATCACTTAAATTGGCGGTCAAATCAGTAACTTTTTTGCGTCTGTATTTCGAGATAAAGAGATTGTTTGAAAAGGCTTTATATAATTTTTGGAGCTATTAAGCATTTTTTATGTTTTTTGGTTGGGACACGAGTTTGACACTCTTGGTCTAGAACCCTATTTCCTGCGCTGCTGTGTGGTCTGTTTCGGGTTACCCCAGACTAGCCACACAAAGAGTGTCTTCCATTGATACTTTAGCCCCATGAGAAACGCTACACGTGGAGCGTCCAGGTGCCCACCCATTTTGCTCCACGCCCTCCAAAGGAGGTGAGGTTTCCGCGGGAAAGACCAGCTTCAGACCATGTACAACCGAAGGTGCGATGGAGAAGGAAGGACTAAAGTTATGCTAAATTCAAGGGACTTACTTCCATGGGTTCACTGCTACCACAAGTCCAACCTCAGTTTAAAGGGGACTGCAGCAGATGACGGACTGCAGGGGATACCCCTTCCCTATGGTACTCGTATCGGTTCGGTCATTCTTAGTATCCAGCCACGGAGACGAGTCGCCGTTCGAACAGCATAAAACCGTTCTTCCCGGTTTGCCTAGGCTGTTGAGGATAGTGGTGAGCCTTTGACACAGTCTCCATCAACTACTGTAATCGGCGGTTCCATATATGTATCCCTTTATGGATACACAGCACAGGGTGACCTGCGCACCCAACTCATGTTAGCTGAGCTACCCCAGCTGCGTTTGATGAGCAAACTGATGAGCAAATCCTGCCTTCAAAGAGAGAAAAGTCCGCTCCTGGACATAAATCGTCAAAAGAAAGGACAATTGTCATGTTTTGCGGAAACGTATTAGGAACTCATAAAATGAAACTTATGATCTCATTAATGTATTATATGACAATAATTGGAACGGCTTCCCCCCTTTATTTCTTATGGGAAGAAATATTATGGTAAATGTCTAGTTTTTTATAAGCCCAAGGATCTTGAACGGATTAAGGACGTATACAAAGATATCATTGTATATAATTTTAAAAACATATTAGAAGACAGCAAAAATAGTTCTGCAGTGTATTCGCCAACATTTTTTTGCACAGTGCTTCAAGTGTGTGAATCTTCGATTTTCAAAGCTTATTTTTTTCGAAGCCACAAAGAGAAGGTATCCGTTCGATGTTCTACGAATTGAAGAGGCATTGTTAAATAATGAACATCTCATCCTCACTAATTGCGCGATTAAGAAGTAATAGACGTATAACTGAATGGTTCTTCTCGATGGCGTATTAATCATCCTTTCATGGTTTATGATCATTTTTTACCTCTTTCAAACGGCAATGCTAACATTTCTAATTCTACCTTCCGCTCGTTGCATTCTTTCGAAACGATACAACTATTACTATTCAATCTCGATTCATTGACTAATGGTGCTTTTTTTTTTCTTTTTAATTTTTTCATCGCACAATCAAACATATCCATGTATATTGCAATATATCTCAGTATATATGGTAGATATGTGCATTACATAATAATAAAATACCTAATTAGGCTTGACGGCCACCTGCTGTGATTTCTTGACCGACTTTAGCAAGTTGAGCTAAGAAGAAACCGGTGATTTAAGAGAAACGTCGCCTTCATTGTAAACCAGACGCAAGAAAAAAATTGCATACTAGTTTTTTGCGCTGATTTAATGACGATTTAATCAAAAGTATTAATTATAGTCGCAAATATACGCCGATATTAATATGTCCTAATCGCCCAAACTGGAAACGTTTGACTCTTTGCTGTATGCTATTAAAGACAAGGGTATAATTAAATTATTTTAAAGTGACTATGAAGACATTTTGCTTTTCTAATAGTATTAGAGAAATCCTATTTATACGCACTTTGTTAATTAACATTTATAAACTCGTACACTTAGCATCTCTGTGTATGGAATAGTGAACGTATGAATAAGCTCATATTTGAGGTCACTGGGCGAAAAAGGATGTGGTTAAATTTTAAGATGATGATTGGCTAAGATCCGGAAAGAAGAGAAAACTTGTGTATTCTAAAATGCAAAAATTACTATGTTGTTTGATAAAAGATATTGAAAAATTGAGCGATTGTGTTTGAAATAAATCTTTCATTATCATCCTTAATAAATTTTGGAAGATCGAAAGTATTAATGTATTCGATTGATCGTCTCGATTTAAGCTTAAGTTGATTTTCTGGATGCGTGAAAGTAAATATTGAGACGATTAATAACATTGAGTAGAATCGCCTATGAGTGATTGATCAGCAACAGTCATTAAAATATAATTTAAAATGATGATAAATTTGCCAATGACGCTTAGATTTTCTCCTACCTTAAAAAATCTAGTCGATTATCCTTATCCTTATGTGGAAAGCACCATATTTAAATCCTATGAAATCCCTAGGAAGTCTCATATGGAGATCGCCTACGTTCGATAAAGAATATGGCATCTAAATAAGAATTATTTACATTATCGATCTATTATGGTGCAAGAGTACACTTAAATCTTTTTTTGTGCGGTTGATGTGTTTCACAAAAAATCGCACAAAAAAAGTTATGACTTACATAGAAAAAGTGAAGATGCGTTTTATGGATTTAAAAAACCACATAACTTTGATACAGTTATATAAAATATAACCAAAATCGCACAAAAAAAAGTTAATAAAAAAAAACAGAAAAACAAATAAGGCAATTAAAAATTACATTTTTGGTAAAATTTAAAGGACGTCTTGCATCATTGGTATAATTAGTAAAAATGTCACTCAAAAAAAATTCGGTCAAGTCATTTTTGGGCCTTATTTTGTCAGATTTAATATTTTTAAAATAGCTAAAAAATAAATTTTGACATAAATCTGGTAAGATTAATAGAGGGTTATAAAGAAAAGATTCGTACCCAGTTTGAACTAAATTAATTAATTAAAACTTTTGATATGATGTCAACCGTGTTGAAAAAAGTAGTTTCGAGAAAAACGCGTTAAAAGATTTCATTATGGTAGGACCGGCCAAGATGTCGCGTCACTAAAATAGCCATAACTCCGTAAGTAGTTGGAATTTCAGAAATTCTTTGGACAATATATTTTTAAAAGTCGAAAAAAAACGAAAAATCATTTTTTTCAAAATTCTAAAATAGATTTACAAAGTCCCAATTTTTTTTTTCCAAATTTCGGTTAGTGTTGATGATTTATTTTCTATTTTATGCAAAATATCTCGATACGGATTCTTTATTAAATTTAAAAAAAAAAAGCTTTAAAAAAACCGCATAACTTCGAAATCGCACAAAAAAAGTCGCACAAAAAGAGGTTTGTGTGTAGTTATATTTTTAGTTTAAATGGTGAATATCAACAGTCACGATTGGATTGCGATCTTTCATCCTAGCAACTATATAAACCCTGTGGGAAAGAGAATTTCCTAACATCCTCAGATTGGCAAGTCCCTCAAAACTATTATAAATCCTTTTGTTTTGGAGTATATGTATATTTAGTGTAAGAAATAAATATGACATTTTCTATTCTCTTTTAGTCTTTTCAAATTTCAAAATATTAAAAAATTAGGTCCTATTGTAACGTTCTTTCATACTTATTTGGTTTTAATTCGCTGACAGGTCGTTATTAAATATGTTTGTTCAACAAATAGTATACTTCAATGTCGGTTGCGGGCTTTCACTGAACAACAAATAAGCTTTTTTTGTGGAAATGCCCACTTTGTCTCATAGCAGACACGACACGAATAAAGGAAAGTGGATAAAGAAGATCTCGAAAACGGATTCCGCTGAATTGTCAGCAATTAAGTGCACTTGAACTTATACACCTGGGCACATTCGTCATCGGGCGCAATTCTTCGTCACAGAAAGAAAGTGAGCGTGTCGTCCAATTTTACACGACACACTTCAAGTTCATCTTGATGGGCAGCTCCGTAACTTCTGCAAATGGAGCAGGTGTCTTGTGCTGACAGTGATGCGAACATACGACCAGATTGCCAAAGATGGGGCCGTATAAGAGTCGTAGATATGTTATGCTGTCTTGTACTGCTATAATGTGTCTAACGCACAATGGACACTTTTAAATAAGGAACATAGCACACGTATAGAATTGTTGATGAGGTTGATAAAATATATTGCTGGAATCTTCATCCGTTGATTCCGTCATCAAAAGGAAAGAGCAGTTTAAAAGAAAAGCAATATGTAGGCCAAATACAGTGGATTTTATGTACATGTTCCTAATCGCATTTTTTCCTTACTTAGATCTTTTTAAAAGGATTTTATAAACAATATAAAATAACGATTGCATCTGATATTTGAAAACTACTTGTTGTAATCATTGGTTTTAGTGAAGAAGAAATAGAATGAAGTTGAACAGCAGTTGAAGTGACAACGTCGTGATATTGAAAAAATACTGTTTATTAGCTAGTAAACAAACAATAGTTTACAACAAGATAAAATAACTGATGATGCTCAAGTTTCTTTTTCTAAAAAAAGAAGATTATACGATGGTACGCCATCAATGCTTATAAGTGTTTCATTGCTTCTTCTTGCTTCTAAAAAGTTGTTAGAAGATTTGGATATTGATATAAAAGAGGTTGTTCAGATCGTAAATTTGCTTTATATTCTTACATTAACCATGCAAGGTTGTAATCACACTATGATTGGACTAACAGAGCAATTAAGAGCATTCCAAGAAAGTTGAAATTGTGCTAAAAGAAAGTAGAAGAAAATAAAGTAGCTTCCTTTCCGATACTGAGCTTGCTTCTGAAAGATTGAAATATCAAACACTTGCAGAAACTAGATTTAGAATTCGATCGTTAAATTCAATTTAAGATGATATTTGGTTACACAATCCATTTGACTTTGAACCAGAAAGATACTGACAACCAGACCCATCGATCATAAATTCTTCTAAGAAGAGTTTTATATTTCGTAGGAAACTTCCTGCCAGGCTTCATCAATGAGCTATGATAGTAAACGGATATTTTCAAATCTGCTCAGGGCTAATTCTATATCAGAGGCCACTTTAAGGCACTTTTGGTAAGTTTCTTGAAATTATTTCCATGATGACCCAATAAATTTTTTTTTCGTAGCTTGGCTCTTTTCATTAAATTTCTTAGAACTCATCGAGTTAATAAATTTACAAAAAATAAACGCCAAAATCAGTCGATTAAAGATGCAAGTTTGTATTTAGTTTTTCCGCCATATACTCGAACTTATGCCAATTATAAACGTGTCTCGCACGATATTATAGGTTAAAGAGCAAAAGACCAATTTCAAAAAAACGATTTTTTTCCTTTACCACAAATTATTTATACCACATAATACGGCTAGCATTTAAAACACCTCATTGAATACCACTCTATAAATCAAGCCTTTTTACTTTTATTTGGATCTCTGAGGAATAATGCAAATTCGAAGAAATCCATTTGCAATTGATGCATAATAATATTTTTAAAATTCATGAAACCTGTATGTTGTTATTTATTTTTTCCACAGTCATTATATGTTTCGTGATCACAGAATGTGATGAAAGCAATATCAGCATTCTATATCATATCATGATTTCCCACGATACTACTACAGTCAACAAATTAATTTAACTGTCGTGTCATCGAATGATATATTACGGCTTGGGAGATACACCCAAAGCGATATTCAGTGTTTTAGCATATTTTACCACAGCATCAAGATTTTGAAATCTCATAAAGCCTCAAAAATATTGATCAAATTACGTCACTGCTTCATATGAGACGTATGAATATTTTTCAACCATCATATTATGCATTGTATTCCATTCTTTGGGCATACTTAATTATAGAGTCGTAGAAGGAAACGTCATTTTCGGGGTCGATTTCGACCGCGCTACCTTTCTTCTATTCCGACGATGATTCAGCACTTCAGTCTCATATTCACATCAGAACAACAAAAAAACCGAGGTACCAGATCGAATATTTGCTCGCTGCCCATTCTGCTATGTCTAGAAAGTGAAAGATGCCCATAGAAACGAGGACATTTTTTGTAATGGAATACTATTCCGCTGCTATTAATTAATAATATAAACATATAGAACTTAAAGAGAAAATAGCAATTACTACCGGTGCTATTGCGAATAGTTCGCCATAAATATTTAAACATCTTGACGAGCATAAAGTAAAATGTATGTTGTGTGATGGATCGCCGTTTTGAGAGAAAGTGATCGTTAATCAATTGGAAGGACTGGCGGATAATTGTCTTTTATTTTTGATAGACCATGTATAATTGAACTAAGAACTCATTATTTAAATATATAAATAGACCATAACTTTTAATACTCATTAAATATTTAAAAAAAAACCATCATCATAGAAAGAAGCTGGTTCTTTGAAATTGTCACGTACAAGAGGAGGATTTAGATTTTTTTCTACTTTTGCGTTGGCGATTATAATTGTTGAAAAACCGAGATAAATAGAGGAAGATTTTTATTAGATAGCAATCTTCGCTCGCGTACGATGCGTCGTAAAATCAAAGCATGGAGCGATGTGGTTAAATACATTCACATCCAAGCTTTTAAATGCAATACGGCGTGTATGGTGGTCCAAAGAAAGCGATAATAATAAATCTCTTAGGTGCTTGAAATCAAGGACACGTCAAAATAGCTTTCTGAATTACAGAATAACCAGTCGTTTTTTCCTCTGATTGATGACCGTAGGCTCCCAAATTTCATAAAGTTCACACCGAAAACGAAAGAAAGTTGAGCCTCAGGCTATCGATTTCGTATCCTTATTATCCCCATAAACCACCAGCTGGGTCCTGATGCGGCAGTCAGGTGGAGGTTGTGGCTATTTCCGCAAACCACCGACCGTTAAGTATTTCGCGGCAGTTTCTTTTGTATGCCTGGCCTGTGATCGGATAATGACATTGACAGTGGCGGCTCGCCGCTCGTAAACAACGATACAATTTACGAAATTGCGGAAATGACAATAAAAAATCATAGAATGCCGTTTTTTCTGCCATAACGGGCAAATTTGAAATTTAAAAAAAGAGCATCCACGTACAGAAACTCACAAAAATCATGCGACAAGCGAATAATTCTGTAAAAATGGATAATATAGTCTTATTGACTGGGCTTATTTATTTTTTTAAAATAGAAATACACTCAATTTTCTTTTTGTGCGATTTTTTTTGTGCGATTTCGAAGTTATGCGTTTTCTTTATTTTTGTTAATTTTAAAATCATCCTCTTATTTTTTAATTCCCTTATTGTTTTCCTGTTTTTTTTATTAACTTTTTTTGTGCGATTTTGAATATATTTTATATAGCTGTTTCAAAGTTATGCGGTTTTTAAAATCCATCTTCCTTTTTTTATTGTAAGTCATTTTGTGCGATTTTCCGCGGAACGTATCTACCGCATAAAAAAAGGTTTAAGTTAAAAGTAGAGAATATAAAAAAAAGAGTCACCAAATTCAGTGCAGAAATGTCATAGGACAAAGTATATCTAATGTAAAGTGAAATTAAATTACAATTAGAAATTTTACCGAATATTTTTAAGAAATATCTAAATAAGGTTAAAATATTATGTGAAACTTATAAAATGAAATTATAGATTTAATTTCGTATAACGAAACATTCACAATAATTGGAAAAATTTTGATTTAGGCATAATTAATTATTGCTACATCATTAATCTATCATTTACAGTCAACCCTCCTATAGCATTCACTTCTTTGCAGCGTCTTTTGCATAAGCAAAGTGTAAAATATATAAGGGGAATTCCCCCCTCGCGTGCTTAAATCACCTGCAAACTTGTTAAAAAATTAAATACGTACAAATTTTGTATGGGTACCTAATTTTCTATAGAATGGTCCGTATCTCGACGCTATAGTTTCTTGCCTCCGAACCGGTAAAGTTCATCATGTTCCATATTATTGGGTAGTAGTGTGTTGTGTAATATATAATAAAATAGGCATGTCGACAGCGCAGTGCATGTGCGTAGTGTGCATATGATGCGACGAAGAGAGTAAAACGTTTCTCCCATTATTTTTGACCAACAATTTTTGTTTCATTTTTCGTGATGTTTAAGTCATTTTTTAACCGCGCGTCAATAAGATTATTTTATCGATATTTTCAAATTCATGCGAGTGTTCCACGATTGTTTGATTCAGTATATATATATGTTTTACCTGGGTGTTACTTAAGGTCGCTTGGCGATTGAGATTGTTGCTGTGCATTTACCTGCAACAAAAATACAATAACGTTAGCATCGATTTCTTTGATTTTCAAAATGCACAATTAAAAAAATGTTATGGAGCACTGGCAAAGGAGCCGCACTCGGTATTTTTCAATAAGAGTCTTGGCGCGAGTATGAAGTGGCAATATCCATTTTGTCCTAGAACAGGTTAATGCAAAAGTGATTATAGTTTATAAGCAACGCACCATATGCAGCCGGTTCGGTCCGTTTCTCAGCGTCCACCTGATTACTGGAGCAAAAAGCGTGATTATCTGTTACATCTCGTTTGTGTCCACCTACAAAGAGAACGAGGATGACTTGCCCACATGTTCATCACCTCGTCGTGCAAATCATTTCTATATGGAACGAAGATGAACAATCAATGCATGCGACGACCCTTCGAACGCTGAGCGAAGATACTCGTCCATTTACACTTACACACGAAGAATGCAAACGAATGTTTCAACTTGACGATTGGTTCTAAATCAACTACATTCTGGCCTAAAAGTAATCAAGGTTGCAGCATTTTTGGGTTTTTGGCTTATTCAATGAAGGGAATTCAGCACTTGTAATGGTTATGAACGAGCTGAAAGTAGTTGTTGGCTTGCAGAGCTTTAATTATGTACGACAAATGGAGGAGCTGCACGTCAACCGACAGAATAGAGGCAGCGCAACAGAGACCAAGGAAGCTTGGAAAGCTCGAAAAGAGGAGATACAAGCTCAAAATTATGCGTATGAAGAAGACTAAAGATTGCTATATGATGCTGGAATAGCTGATTAGCAGCTAGGTAATTTATATAATTTATTATTGCCTTAAATTTCTCGTTTTCGGTAATTTTATTTTCAAACGTATTTTTTTCGAAACAACTTTTTTTCAAATGGCGGGAACTCTAACTCAAAAAGTTATTAAACCAATTATTTAAAATATTTGTATAAAGGTTTTATACTTAATTATAATCGACATGAAGCTAATTCTGATATAATATTATTCTTTAAAGTGCGATTTTTATTGCAAGGAAGGTGCAAAAAATGGTAAAAAATTGTAAAATTTTGACGATTTTTGACGACACTCCTAAAATATGTAATTTTTAATTTTTTTAAATCAAAATTTGCGTTATATTCTTAAAAAATATATTATTAACAAAATCAAAATATTGTATTGATTTCCCGCCAATAGCAAACTCTGATAGCGACCTTCCATTTACAGCAGCTAATAATTGGGATAAATCAGACGGAAATAGTACTTTAAAATATTAATAAGATATTCTCAAAGTTTAAATAAATTCTAATTATTTTTTCCCTGTTTAAAAAAAATACTAAAAAAGCTTCCTCCTAAACCGGTTTCCCCCCTTAATGAACCTACGAACTTTTTGAGTGATGTGTTACATAAAATGTCATAATTTTTAAAATAGCCAATTTATTTAAATATTGTTTTCAAAATAGAACTCAACAAGTATTTCGCCATTAATAGAGAAAGCGCGAAGTTTTAAAACGTTTTTACGCAGCTTTAAAATTACATTCTTACACTTATGTGTTTTACATAAAATAATTTGTTATTATATTATAGTACATATTTAAAAATATTTTAAAAAACAGAAAAGCCTATTTTTATAGTTGTGTTAGACGAAATAGTAGATAATTGATAACCTAAGGGTAACGAAACATTAAGAATTATACCGCAAAAAATATTTTGGAAATAAATATAAAAATATTCTTCCCGTAGTTAGCGTGTTAAAATCACCATTGCGCTTACAATGGAATATTTTTGATTTCAGATTACGGGGTCAAAAATGAGAATATCTCTCATTATAAAAAAAAAAGAAAAACCAGATCTATATTCTAATGCATGGTCAGATCCAGGATCTCTGTAGCTCTTGAATCAATATGTCAAAAAAGAGATATTTTAAAAAATATGTATACACTATAAAAATTATTACCATGTGGTAGACAATATTCCCATAAAACGAATATTCTCAAAGAAACACAAAGTACATGTGTTTCAATAAATTATTAATTCTTGTATGTATAATATTCACATATTTAATAGACAGTCACGAGTAATGTACCAGAAGTTAAAAAACACTGTCATGCATTGCCAAAAAAGTATTCAGCTTGAATTAAGTATTAAAAAAATATTATATAATTACAAGCATAAGTATTTTATGTATTAAGCGTATATGGATATCTTGCTCAATGCCTTGACGTATTTATCGTAGATTAGTACCAGATTTTTTTTTACTGTGTTAGCATATCCATTAAGTGCAGTAGCTCATTACAGAAGACATTTGCTGGAGTTCTGTTGTGCCAACGTCTTAATGCTTCGTATATCATCATCAAGACGTTCGCGTGGGACCGCCAGAACCGGTATTGGATTAAAAACGACGTGTTACAAACTGCCTACCAATGGTGTCGAAATCAATCTAGCAATCGATTTGCATACTCATGCCGCCTTTTCCGAGCATCGAGACAACATTTCCGATTTCCGAAAGAAGACAAAAAAATGCTGGGAGTGTCCCGCGAGAGTATGAAATTATACATTTGGATCGGGATGGAATAATCTGCGGCATTAATTCGGGCCCGTGAAAGCGATACTCGGTCACTTTCTTCGATCAGGTGGCTCTTTGGCTCTTTTTTTGGTCCTTCGCATAATGCTTCTTCGAAAAATGTCTTTCACTTTCACTTTTTTCGAGCGAACGTCCAAAGATCAGCGACGATTGAATCATTCAAGGTATCGATGCGTACTCTGACATTTACACCGCTCGTAAAAGACAGACAGTTATGGTCAATGACTTCATGATGAATGTCATCAATGAATTTTTGCAGCGTATGTCTTTCATACGGACAAAAGTCGTGCGAACGATTATAAAGTAAATGCATAATGATCCGGACGCACAAAAATGATCATCATTACGGGGAGAAAATTGATCCAGAGGAGGCGAACACTTCAGAAGCCGACCGACGAGAAAATGAGGGATTTCATATTTTAAAAACAGTCATTATTGTATTTTTACCGTCTTTACAAAGAGGTTTCGGTTGTATTTCTAGTGCGTGACAGTATTATTTGACCGGAGGTAGTGATCTAAGTGGTGCTGCAATTACCTTCTTACCAGTTCTAGGTCTAAATCACAATGCCCTCTGGCGAATGGACCGTTCTTGAGATATTGATAATGTCTATTGCATACCAGAAGAACAATAAAATTATGTGCAGAATTGCTGAGAGTCTATTACCATCATGTGTCAAATTGTAACCTAATACTTGGAATGCTTAATGCTAACATAATTTATATGGATATTGCAACAATTTCATACAATCAGAAAAGAAACAGTTAATAACACATTTTATAATACAGATGAAAATCTTCTCCACACCAAGACAAGACTAATTAAACTAGATATTTAATAAGAATTAGAACTGTAACACGCCAAGTGTTAAATATTGGATTCATTTTTAGACTCTTATTACATGAAGATTGGAATTAAAACTCAGATCAACATATCAATTAATTTGAGAGGTCAGAAATATCAATATTTTTAATCGATCTTTCATTCCAGGCTTATCCTGATTTTTTAGATATGAAAAAAATAAATACTGATACAATTAATAAAATTGAGCAAGGCCGCCTACGAGAGACTAATTTGCAACGTTATTTTTAAATTTTCATGTGCATATTACGTTAAAAATGTATCAATATAATTGCCTCCATGTGCATGCAAAGAAAGGCTTGCATGCGGGTTCGCTCTTTTTCGGATCGCTGAAGAGGCAGAAATGGAGAAAGAAGTTAGTCAAAGGAGAATATATACTTAACTTTTAAACCAAAATTTTTATTTACAATTTTTAAATCCATAGTAGAATATTGAATTACTCACTTGACTGTGTTTAACCCTTTGAACTCCTGTATTACATGCGATAGGAAAGCAGGCAAAAATTATTGACAAAAAAAGAGTGAGTTTAAGGGGTTAATATTCACCCTACTCTAAAATACTCAGCGAAAGAGTGTTTTCATTATCAGGAAACATTGACACAAAAATAAGAATAAATATTTCATATTTTTGCCCCAATAACTTGTTTAAATGTAAATAGACATTTTTAAAGTCTGCGTAACGCTTTTAACATTTCGAATAATCTTAATATGTCTGTTATTTTAATTTTATATTTCATGTGTGCCAACCGAAAGAACGCGTCTTCCCGCGACCAAGGCTGTCGGTCGACCTTTTTGACTAATCGACTTCTAAATTGGATTAAACGAATCTAATTCAAAATATGATATAAACCCTTCCCCAAATTAGCGATAAAATAGCTCAAATAATGTCTTAAGTAACATATCTCGATTAAGCTAAATCTATTGTATGTCAATAAATTTGGAGATTGCATATATAATATACACTTGGGTCTGTTTTTATGCGGATCTTTTTTATGCGTTTTTAAAGTTATGCGGTTTGGAAAAATAATTGAACCTATCCCTCATTTTTCCATAAAGGGTAATTTTTTTTTATGCGAATGAGCATAAATAAAATCTACATTCAACACTAGTACAAGTTCAAGTTATCTATATTTAGAACATCCAAGTGTGAAAATTGTGTTTCTTCTACCCAACACGACATGCTTAATTCAGCAATAAATCAGTATTATATTAAGAACACTTATCAACATATACTGCATAAACTAGATAATGAGTCATTATCTAACCTGAAGTTTGGTAAAAGAATTATAAAATATAGTTATTGTACATCACTCAAATTCTGAACGAGTTTTCAAATTCCAACGCGAGCTTTGAATATCACGAACTGCGTAAAAAAAATAATGGATAAATTGTCGCAATTTTTTAATGCGATTTTTGGTACATTCCTTCGCATTGATTTGAAGTTATGCGGTTTTTAAAAATAATGAAACTTATCCCTCAGTCTTCTACGTGATTCAAGTATATTTTTATGCGACTCCCCGTGGAATGTATCTATCGCATAAAAACAGACCCAAGTGTAATCTCATTTGAATGAATAATATCTTTAAATATATAATAAACTATTTTGACAGAATTATCTAAATGTACAGTAAAATATTGCATTTTTGCATGCTCAATTAAGCGCAGAACAACCGCAGATTCAACAAATAGATTAATAATGCGTATTATTGATACAATCGATACACAATACGAATGAATTTTAAACATGTAGTAAAACAAATTCTTCGTCAATTCATCATATTATATATGCCTTCGTATTGATCATTAGTCATCGGCGCCTTATTTAAATGTCGAGCATAGCTTTGGCAAAGTGCTATTTGAACAAGTGCTCTTATTCGAATTCCAATAACATATCCATTGCTTCGTGATCTATTTTATATAGTCGCATAATGCGATGCGAATCGCATTCAAACATTGCAATTTTGGTCCATTTCGAGCAGAACAATATTTCGCATTCGTGGGCTTAAGATCGATCGAGAGAATTGCACCTTGGATTTATATTTTAAAGGTCCGGGTTCGAATCCGGATTGTGGGAAATTTTTCAACTTATCGATAAATTTGGAAGATTGGAAGTATTAGTAACTCTGATCAATCATCTTGATTGAAGAATCGTTCCGATTTCCTGGATTTGACAAATTAAATACTGAGATGAATGATAAAGTCATATATTTTGCTACTCTTTATAAGATCGTCTCCTTCTTAAAATTCCTATTCAAATAATCATATCCATTATTTAACCACGTGTGGAAATCACTGTATGATAAATTATTTTCCTACAATAATCTCTTATGAATATCGCACATATCTGATAATGTATGTCATCTTACGAAGAAATAAAAAGATAGATGTTCTAACATCTTAAGCTGAAGATGATGACGAAATGAGAAAGTATTTGATTGTTTGGTTTGCGCATGTAAATATACATATAATAAATCAACAATTTTTAAGTTCTGTGCATTAAAAAAAACGACTTCAATAAATATTCATAAGCTTGCTTCAAACAAAAGAGACAACTTGCAGCGAATGAGTGGCCTTTTGTCGCCGAAGTGAAAACGCTCATAAACATCGGATTTTGGGCGTAGACCCGGAGGGGTTAAATCAGTATGTTTTATTGGTGTGTTTAATTTAATTTATGTATAATAATTGTGCGGGTTCAATAGATTTAATGCCATTCACCACAAATTGAACAACCGGCCCGTTCACTTTTAATTTCTTCACGAAACACTTAAAACCACTCGAGTCGGCGATGTGGATTAAAGGTGTGGTAAAAGTAAAAGGAATGTGTACGAGATATCTGCTTATATCTCGACAAATCTGGTCTAGAACATATATTTCATTCACGAACACGTCCCTGGCAGATTTACATCTCTGAGTCACGCGTACCGGAGAAACTTGAGAGAAATGGGTATAGGATCTAATGGGTATTACGGCGATAAATAGCAGCATCTCTGAAAATTATTCAGAACGCAATGTGACAACTGCTTATATCGTCCGCGCGATCTTTTCATCTCTTAAATTATGGCCGAGATAAGAAAATCGATCCATTAACATAATATTTCCTGAGCCACCCGTGGGTGTATAAATCCACAGTCAAGATCATAAACTTCAACGGACTATTACATAAAGCCGTGTAAGATGCGTTGCATTTGCATTATTTCAATCCATGTAGTACAAAATTAATACGAAAATAACACCGGATACCATTGTGCAGAACACGAGGACATATTAAATCACCAAAGATCACGAAATCACGATCGAATGCCGTCATATTCGCGACAAAAAAATATATTTGAATATTGATCCACGGACAATATCAGTAGAATTCCATTTTATTCGGATACACTTTCAATGCATTGTTTTAAGAAAATATTCTGGGTGTTGTATTTGAAAGATATCCCAGATGCAATCTTAGAAAACTCGAGTGCTGTAATATTTTGCAATACACTCAAACCTCTTTTTGTGCGATTTCGAAGTTATGCGGTTTTTAAAATCCATGGAACGCATCTTCACTTTTTCTATCATAAGTCATAGCTTTTTTTGTGCGATTTTCCGCGGAACGCATCTACCGCACAAAAAAAAATGTTATAGATTCAAAATATTCAGTACATTTTATACTGGATCATATATGTATTTATAAATAATATAAATAAATAATAGTCTGCAAATATATATATATATAAATCCTATTTTAAACGCCATAATATTTCTGTACTTTTATATAATTTATTTTTTACCAGATCTGTTCATATGCAGTTGCGGCTTGTAACTATGTTAAAATTAATAAATGTGCTGGATGGTACATGGTTTTTAACCATCTACTTTCCACCAGCACACCAGGGTCGGAACTGCGGGGAGCGACAGTGCTCTATTTCCCTTGAAGTCTCGCGTACAGTTTCCTATGTGCGCATGCGCCTAACAGCCAAACACCACGCCGCTGAAACTGTCAAGCGCACAGTTCTATACAAAAAATGTATATTTTTCATAAACTTGGGGATGGTTACTGATATTAAGAAATAATTAAAGAAAAAAGGACTCATTATATTAAATTTTATCAATAATTTTTATTATAATTTGATAACAATCAAGCTTACTTTAAAAAGTTTCTCAATCTCAAAATTCTAAGAATAAGATAGAAAGCTGCTTAGTATTTAAAAGCATTCATTTTTTTCTATTGAGATGAGCATTCATAATTATAATTTGGAGATCATGCTGCCTTTAATATCAGGCGTATGATGAGGTGAGCTATATAATATAGATGTGAACGTTTCACTTTAATGGATATTAAAGAGATTCTAATCCTAAAGTGAACTAAGATAATGAATATGATCAACACTTAGACTACCTCGGGGTTGAGAACGAATATAAATAGCTATTGAACTGGTATTCCATTAATTTTCTAGAATGTTGATTACATACATTACTGAAGTTACAGAAAAACTCGACTTGTTCAGCCACTAATTTTCTCTTATCTTCTTATATGGAGCAGAAACCTGAACGATAAAAGCTACAGAGATACGATAAACAGATTCGATTGAAATGTGATGTTAGTGATATATGCTTGGAATAGCCTGGAAAGATTTGAATCTTTCAAGGAGTGAAAATGACGGATAAAGTGGAAACAAATACCATGAATTCATACAGATGTATAGATTAGTATTTTGGAAAATATTAAAATGGAAAATTATAGAAGTGCTCTGAAAACATGCCATGAGCTTTTGAGATATTGAAGAAAACCTTTTATTGGAAAAGTAATGTGTTGATTAGCTTAATTTGTGTCTTGCAATCTTTAAGAATGTGTAATTAAATTGGGATTACACAACAAATATAATTTTAAGCATGTCAAAGAGCGTAAGTTTTCAGTTCAGTATGTCTTAAGTTGAATATTATGCAATTCCATCTGTTATTTATGGTGTATGGTGTATAAAGGTATAATAGGAACTATTAGCAATATCCTTTTTTGCCATCAAGGAAGATCCAGTTACAAGAATGTAGCCTAGGTGTACGCGTGCTAGGCGGAGTTGGTATGCTGTTTAGTAGTCGGGATCGCATCATTGTAGTTTTGTAGTTACGACCAGGGATTACCGGTTCGACAAAGTATCACGACTACCATCTGCCGGTCCATTGGTGGTCTTGACAATTGGTCAGCAAGCCTCTGGTGCTATAGTGTCTTGGCCGGTCGAAAGTAAGTCTAAACCGATACTGAAAGTTGTTCAGCTGGGCACCAACGCGTTCTGCAATGGACAGTTCAATAATTGAGAAGCCAATTAAATATGGCCATAATAAATTTTACTGCTCGAATCTGCTCAGCATCAGCCGTCCATGTAGAGGAGGCAATAAAATGTAATATATATGGACGACTCTATGACAACTAGATGCCTTCCTCTACTGCAATTGCTATAAATTAATTTTAGATCTGCTTGTATCGGACATCTTTGCACAGGTTAAATATATGCGACGTCGTAAAAATGGAAAGGTGTACACTTAATTAAAAAAAAAAACTTTATTCGAAGGATTTAGACTTGATAGTTAATAATAGTTTAGATTGGTTGAAGACATTCTAACAACTATACATTTAAAATCAACTCTTACTTTAATTTTAAAGCGAACCAAAAAACGTATTAAATATTCCTAAAATGATTTTAATCATAGGAGTTGTCATAAACTAATATAGTATCTAACAACTGATTGATGTATGATTAAGTCAGATAATTATCGAACAGATTTGAATAGAACATGCATATCAATTTTTTTAAAGTTAACTAATACTATTATAAATGCAATATATTAAAAATACTATTATAATGTATACTTTAAAATAATATACAAAAACAGTCCCAAAAGTACCCGACGTAATGTATAGATGGCGGTTACTGTTGTAAAAAAATACTATTATAGAAAGTGTCTAGAAGCTACGTTGTTTTCATGATCGTACAGATCATAGAAAATGCCGCTAAAGGTCCTAAAAGAGGATGGAGTGGCCACAAGATATGTATGCTCAATCAGTCCGCTTTTCGGACCGCTGATATGACGAATGAGCGGCTCACGATCGGAAGCCATACCTGAATATAACAATAACGAAAAAAAAGGGATTATAAAAACGGACAATCAATCAGTGGTGGTCCATGTAAAATAGAATGTTTGAGTAAAATAAAAACTAAGTATTCTGCGTTTTGCGCCCCAAACCCAGTTGCGCCCGTGGCAGGCGCCTGCTTTGCCATGCCCTTTTTATGGTCTTGGATACTACAAGCGATGCCGATGGAAAGAGCACGTCTTCCCGTTGCTAAAACTGTCGGTTGAAGCAGTTGGAAAATTTGAAGCTTGTAAATAAAATCATCCATCAAAGTTGGTTTCAGCAGATCCTTATGGTAAAAAACAAGTTCGAAGATTCATAAGTCCAGGCATTTTGCATTTTTATCAGTATTATCAACCCAGCGTAGTAGAGATCTTCCAAGGGATCTGCTGTTATTTATATTTGATGGAAAGGGCTTCTGAAATACCCTTCAGTTATAATGATTGAAAAAGATCGAAACCTTATGCATTGTTCCAGAACGTTTAACGTATGGTGACCATCAGTGCCTCTATTAAGCGGCGAGTTGGTCCAAATAAGTGGAATAAATACAGCATAAATTCGTGATCTATTCTTCGAATAATACCTCAAATAAACGATTATTCCCATTGACTAGTGCTTCGTCCGATATAATTAGAGCCATTGAGAAATTGAATGATATCGACAGTCCAGTTCTAGCGTCAACGAACCGAAATACTTCAAGTGCTCATTGTTCGATATTCTCTCAGATAATTAATAAGCTCACAAACGAGACTCGTTTGTGCGGATCTATTGTTTGCTGCAACAAAAAAGCGAGAAAAATGTCTCAGATACGACTGAATGCCTCAAAAGAAACAGAAACAACCGGCTAATTGTTTGAACACATGGCGCTATTTGCACAATCGAACCTCTAATGGTCCGGCTAGCGATACTAGCGCGAAAAAAGAATAAAACATTTCGCCTGGATTCATTTCGAAATTAACAATAGCGGATTCATTACACAATCGTGCTTTGATACAAAAACGTGTTCTATGTGCTAACACCCTAATTTGCAGCTTCCTTATGATATAAAATACCATCAGGCCGAATTACATAAGGAAGGCTTTTACTTTGATACTATGAGAATGACCAAAATATCATTAAAGCTCCAATTAGGTAATGGGAATGTTGATGTATCCACATTTTCAGTAATAATGCATGAACATTAATTCAACCCATATATTTAATTTTGCACATTAGGAAAACTAATTGTGCCGAACGAACTATGTCGAAGCAATTAATATAAATAGATGTCAAATAAACGACTTTTAATATTGAATTCATAATTGTCATTGGACTTTATATTTGCAAACTGCTTCCATGCAATTATTAAATCAAGATGGACCGAATTTCGATTTTATACTGAGAAATAAAATCGTTCTCGAACGCTGCTACAAATTGGTTTCTCTGTGAAAATTCGACTTTTTTGACATCTCATCCACGCAATTAAGACCACTGTGTCAAATCGAATAAAAATAATGATCGACGGAAGTTGCAGTTCATTAAAAGGAAGTACATATTTCTGCTGATCTTAAAGACTTGTGGTAAATTTGACTTTAAGCCAGCAACCATTTTAAAATGCCATATGGCAAGCCTTGCTGATATTCTATCATTTGATAGTAATCTGCTTTGGGAAGCTTTATTAGATCATTGAATGATTTATAGAGTACTAGATGTGTGTGAGGAAAGAATTAGATTTTGTGGATTTATTAAAGTACAGTATTTGAGTTTATTTCACCAGCAAAAAAAACTAGTTTCATAGTTTGGATTGAATCGTTACAATAATAATCCATAAAATAATCTACTATACTTTCTAATAAATAAACCTTTCATTATACACTCAAACCTCTTTTTTGTGCGATTTCGAAGTTGTGCGGTTTTTTTAAATTTCTATTTCATAAAGAGTACGTATCGACATATTTTTGATAAAGTTTAACCGAAATTTGAAAAAAATATAAAATTTGGGAGTGTGTAAATCATATTGCATCTGCTTTCGCTGAATTACGACCACGCCCTTTATTCTGGTTTAGAATTTGAGAAAAATTGATTTCGTTTTTTTTTGCACTTTTCCAATGTTTTGACTTTTAAAAATACACTCTTCAAATGAATTTACAAAATTCCAACTAATTACGGAGTTATAACTATTTTAGTGATGCGGCAACTTGTCCAGTCCTATCATAATTAAATCTTTTAACGTGTTTTTCTCGAAAATACTTTTTTCAACACGGTTGATATCATATCTGCATGTTTTTAATAATTAATTTACTTCAAACTGAGTACGAATCTCTTCTATACAATCCTCTATTATTCCTACCAGAACCATTTGAAAAAAAATTAAAAAACTGTGACAAAATAAGGCCAAAAAATTACTTGATTGATTTTTTTTTAATCAGTCGACATTTTGTAATTTTTTTTTTGAGTTAGGGACTATAGTGATATTTTTACTAATTTTGAATCTATCGAAAATCGCAACGAAAATTTCATACAGCGATGATATTTTGTAATTAAAATAATTAGTATTTTTCTAGTGGATGTCAGACATCCTTAAAATTTTACCAATGATGCAAGATGTCCTTTAAATGTTATCAAAAATGTTATTTTATAATTGCCTTATTGTTTTCCTGTTTTTTTTTATTAACTTTTTTTGTGCGATTTTGGATATATTTTATATAGCTGTTTCAAAGTTATGCGGTTTTTAAAATCCATAGAACGCATCTTCACTTTTTCTATGTAAGTCATAGCTTTTTTGTGCGAATTTTCGCGAAACACACCAACCGCACAAAAAAAGATTTAAGTGTATTAATATTTTTAATTCGATAGTATTAAAAAAAATATTTAGACGATCTTTTTTTATAGATTTTTGTATGAATTCATAAAAATAGATTCCAAATATTTTTTTTGGTTACAATTGTTTCGCATTATATTGCGTCATGGATTAAAAAATAATTTAAAAGTGGCAATAAAAATCCCCGCGCGTATATGATACGCGTAGATGGTGATTATTAAAAATTGTATATGATTTTTAAATTGGTGTCTAACTATAAATCAATACAAGGGAGAGAGAGAGTTACTATAGATAATTACATGCAATTGATTTTTTTAATCCAATGTATGCTTAAAAACACAAATTTTTCTTTTTGGGTCATGACTCTGTATTATTTTAACGGTTTAATTGATTTTATGCATAATATTTCGTTATATTCATTTCAAAACATATGTTTTGATTAACATTCAAATGGAGCGACATAGATTTGTATATGGCGTGTAAAAAATACGTTTTGCTCTGATTGCGAAATGCGTGCGTTTTTTGTGTAATGACACAGAAAAATGGAACATTTTCGTATGCAAACGCTGTCAAATTCGAACATATGGGCGCCATTTTGCCATGCAATAACGCGCATGCGCGTAAAATCCAACGCATAACTAACGCTGGAATGCATCAAATTTGTTTGAATGCATTTTCTCAGGGCCGCTATCAATTAAATAAAGGCATTAAAGTGCCAATTTCTCCGAAGTAAAAGTGTTCATTCGTCATTAAGCTTGAAGATTATCTTCTACACTAATAACATGCGCGAAGAACAATGGACATTTAACTTACATAGAAATTAAGAAAAAAATGAAAATAGCCATTAAGCATAAAACCGATCAGATAACATAACTGCACTCATTCTAATGAACTTTTCGTATTTTATTACATTTCGGCTCTTGATTGAAGTTATTAAATGCGGCGTTAACATGCGGAAGACAAAGTGTTTTCTCACCTGCTTCTTTAAAATCGCATCAATCCGTCCATAATTAGCAAGAGCCTGTGAAAATTGTCATCAATTTGGATCCGCAAGAAGCAAATTTTTCAGAGCAGTATAAAGAAATATTCATGATGTACAATAGGCTATAAAAATGTTAATTGGTTCACTTTCGCTAAAGAGTCTATTTTGAATTATGACCCCATTTTTGATCAAAATTCGTTTCCAATATGCGTATATTAGAGTCGAAATTGATTATTTGTAAAAAATATTTAACATGTCTATAAGTGTCACGCATATGTGACGCAAAATGTCACTCTCACGTGGCGCGAATACTTTAAAAGGCTTATAAAAATATAACGAGTAACAATCTACAATGCTACACATATACAGGATATTTTGCACATGGACTGACAAATATTTTTTGAGGGTCTATTTAGTCTGGATCTGATTTTGGAAGCCAGGCAACTTGCATTTGTTGGAGGTATCGTCATCAAATATTTAAATTCTAATTCGAGTTGATCGCGTGAGCTCCCATTTTCGTATAACACCATCAATGTGACTGATAAAATTCCTTTCTGCTGAGACACGGACTAAAACTCGCAAAATTCCCGATTTTCCGACAAATTATTTATTTCCTTTGCTGTAGATGAATACTTATATACCATAATACTTTGATGTGATTCGTAATTATATTACGGAGGAACACAAAAATTCTGAACCCCGTATCTATTATATTTCATATCGATATTCCCATTATTAGAGTCGAGGTGTAGTAAATACATCATCGGTAGGGAAAGGTTAATATAACAATTTGACAGTTATTGCCCCTAGGCGTCGCTTAAGCTCGCCAATTTGTAGTTATGCCACTTTTCCAAGCGTCCAGATTTCGGGGGGAATATCTCGTTTTTTAAAAATAAAATAAAAATTGCATTGCGAATGAGAAGTTATTTTTTGATACGTGCATCCAGGTGACCCGCTAGATATTTAAAATGATGTTCAGATAAGGTCCATGTATGATATAGACAATATGAACGTAGCATTTTTCTATGAATGATCGTGTATGGGTGCACTATAATAATAATAAAAGCTGGACATGAAGAATAAAGAAAATTAGTAGATTTCGGAATATCAATATATACGCCAGAAAATGAATAGTTTTTGTTCTTCTAAGATCATGATTAATACATTGTTTAAATCTATTTTGAGACTGATCCATGCCCTTGGTGGCTGTCTAACACATTTTCTGAGTACGTATCTCGTTAGCAAGAAATGAAATTATTCAAATATCGGCTTCAATTAGCTTCTAAATCTGGTCACTCATTTCGCAATGAGACCGCTCCGATCTAGATTCAGATTCGTTTACCGTTTTACGTACAAAGACTTCAATGGATGTGTAATGCTAATAAAAAAATGGCCTCTTTCACTTTCCATTCACGTGCTATTGTTGCTAGACCGCTACATGCATTGTATCGTAACGAAATAGTTTCTGCTTTGTTTGGTGCTGGTCTGCAGGTACCGGAAAATTGGATAAATACCAAATCATCTTGCATGATCCTTCCTCAGCTTCTTATTTGGGTGTTGCGTTAAGGCGGGAATGGAAAATTGTAGAACAATCGTATTAAGACATTAAAGGCAACAGGACGGATTAACGACCGAAACACATCGACGCTCGGCCTTTGCCAATTGTTGGCACTGCTAATTTGGAACGAAGCAAACTGCTCCTTGCCTTTCGTTTTATAACTTTTTAAATAGTATATTGTTTCGGAAAAGCCATTACATAAAATTTCTCAATATCAACGGAAAAACTTAGAATACAATGCTAATAACAATTACAATGTTTTACGCGTGCTTAACACCAACTAAATATTTCAAATACCTTTTCAATCTTCTTCGTGGCAGTTATAATTATATAACAATTTTACTTCCTTGAAAAAACTGTCTTTATATATATTTGTGCATTTATCCTTTCTATTTTAGTAATATGTCTTATGAGGGACATTTAATCAGTTATATTCAATCCAAGGAACCAAAGACTTATCAGGGAAATAACCTGGATCATGGACACATAATTTAGTTAGAATAGCATTATTTTAATTTAGACACAAACCTCTTTTTGTGCGATTTCGAAGTTGTGCGGTATTTTTAAAGCAATTTTTTTTTCAACACGGTTGACATCATATATCAAGTTTTAATTGATTAATGTACTTCAAACTGGGTACGAATCTTTTCTATATAACCAACTATTAATCCTATCAGATATAGGTCAAAATTTATTTTTTAACTATTTAAAAAAAATTAAAACTGAGAAAATAAGGCCAAAAAATGACTTTTTTTACTGATTTTTTTTTAAACAGTCGCCATTTTGCGATTTATTTTTTTCTGAGTCCTTTACTAATTATGAATTATATTGTTGGAAAGAGAAAATCTACACAGAACAATGATGATATTGATAACTTTTTTATGCGATTTTGGATATATTGTATAAAGCTGTTTCCAAGTTATGCAGTTTTTAAAATCCATGGAACGCATCTTCGCTTTCGCTTCGATTTCTATGTAAGTCATGGCTTTTTTTGTGCGATTTTCCGCGGAACGCATCAACCGCACAAAAAAAGTTTAAGTGCATATTGAACCCTCCTATAGCGTCCACTTCGTTTGCGGTGTTTTTTAGGTAAGCAACATGTAAAATATATAAGGTCAATGCTCCCTGCGTGCACGTTAATCACTTGCACTTCCTATAGCGTTTAATTTCTATACCATGATCCCTATCTTGATGCTATAGAAGGGTTGACTGTAATGTGAATTTTAGATTAAAAATATCTGTGAGTGAGTGTCGTGTTCAGGAAGTAGTCCATGTATACTCTGGCTAAGTCAGAAAATTACTGTGTTCTTATGTGTTTATAAATATAATAAGGCTTTATCGTATTAATCTAATAAGAATGATTTGTTGTATAACTTTCAGAGAAAGCATTGTTATGGTCGCCTTTTCTCTAAAGTTTATAAATATATCAAGAATACCAAATATTTGCACAGATTTGATTCCTGGATTTTTTTAAAAAAGCTACCGTAAAAAATACATATGGAAATTTAAATTGATAGAGAAAAAAATTGTAAGATTATTGAACTGTGACTGTTATTTCAAATACTAAATAAACACATTAAAGACCTTCAATTATCCGGAGGGTTGTAAAAAATATGATTTAAATATGCAAATGCTAATATTATGAATCAGAAGGTGAATGAGAAACATGATTCATGTTGCTTAGAATCAATATGCAAGTCATACGTTATTTATTAGATTTAAGTTATTTAAGATAAAATAGTTAAAACCACTTAATGTAAAACATTTTATATTATACACATTTATTACTCATATCGATTAACTGTTAGGTCACATTCTTTCAATATTTGTGTCAAGGTTTGAAAATAATTTAAGCGGTCTTAAAGTTAATAAAAAAGATATTTCTATGCATTTGGTAAAAAAATATATTTCTAAATAAATTACATGCATTCAAAATATCATATTGAATGTCTGTACATCCAAAGCTGTTAAATATTTCCTGTGTTTAAAAAAATTAAAATTTGAAATCAAAGAGATTTTTAATGGGTTCTTAGAAGATAAAACCGCAAATAAGACGGTCAAATGATTGAGTAGATGATATTAATGATATTTTTTTTGTGATGCTAGATGGATACAAGTAACCCAAGATAGGCGTTGAGGAAAAGACGTTCATCAATAGTGGGTGGTATCGCAAGGTAAATAATGATCATATGAAATACTGTTTTGAAATTATTATTTTATACGATCTGGTCCCAGCTTTAAATAAAAACAGGTGGATATTCGTTTGGAAATTTTGCGGTTACAATTACGAGGAGTTTGTAACTATTGCTCCATTTCACAATCTTACACGATTACAGAAAAAATGAAAACTCCAGCGAAAATGTCGTAACCCCACGTAAATGCATGAAATATTTCATGTGTCGGAGGTGATTCGATAAGTTATTTAAAAAAAAATGTATACAAACAGGACGATTTGAATAAACAGTAATGATTGTGCAAGAACCTGATATAATGCCATTATTTGGTACAACATCTGTATACATTGCTTGGTCTGCAGATAATGTCTTAGGCGGGTTTCGGAATTAAGGCGTTGTTTCGTGTAATTCAATATATTGATCAGGTGCTTGACCTCAAGTCGTGGGTGGAATTCATACGTTTATACAGTACTTTGTTTTTGTATAGTTATTTACATATAAAATAAGTTATTTATGATGTAAAGTGGGTGAGAATTACATCTACATTGCTTCGCCAAAACAATTGTTATTTTCAATTATTCATAATTATATATGATTAGCGATTAAATTGAAGCATATGATTTTAATAACAGTCTTACTAAAATATATAAAAAGAGAACTTGTGGACCAAAATCCCTTTTAAGACCAAATCCACACTGGAACAATGGCCGAGAACATACCACAAAAAAACACGTAGTCATTATACTACAAAGGTAACCAGAAACTAATTTTCGCATGGTTAAAATTATGTTTTTTTTTTTCGCCTCTGCGGTTTACCATTAACGTTATTCGCCATTACCGTATTCATTTTGGTCGTTATTAACTAACACAAGCGGTTTGTTATAAGTCATGGCGCAATTTGTAAAGAAAAACCGCAAATCGGACGCCAAATTATGTATTCTCAATTTATGAATGTGGCCGGCCTTTTCCCAAAAGTCCATTGAAGTCTTCAAATTGGTATATGCATATTGATAAAGTTATGCAATCATTGCGTAATTAAATAAACGTAATTATTTCCCAGACTTCATCATACGTGAAAGATTTAATTTTCTCCCATCTATGAAATAGGTAAACAAACTATCGTATGAAATATACTAATCTAATTTTTACATGCAGGTAAGCGGATAAATTATTTTAGGGAGCGAAAGGGCTAAAATTTATTTACGGAACATGAAGAAAAACGTGATATCCTGTACAGATCTATGAAAAAATATTTAGGTTTGGTCAAACCTATTTTATTAGTTCTATAAATAGAAATACCCTTTTTTCTCGAAATATAAAGATCCTGAATGCTCTTTTTGTAATGATAAATCCCGTAAAAGAACAAAGTCAGGGAGATTTGGTAAGATCTATACATAGCTAAATTCATTGCAAAAACAATGGTCTGGTCAGATCATTTTATTGACAGAGAAGTTAACGTTATAATATGATATAGCCAAAGTAATATTATAAGATGTATAATATTTACTACAACTGAGTCGTGCTGTAGTATTATTTTAATAATTCCGATTAATACTACATCGAATATCGATATGAAATATAATAAATACGGCTCAGAATTTCATACGGTGTACCAAATACATATCATAGTAAGATACAGGTTAATTAATATTAGTTTATATCGCCCCTATTTCATAATTTACATTAGAACAAATAAATATATGTATTGATATGATTAATGATATTAGCTCAGAATAGTAAAAAATATATAATAATGTAAATAAAAACGATGATTTTCAAAATATTTGCACATCAAAAAAGGATGCGAAAATTATAGACTCCTCTCTTGAGAGAGATCTTGAACTCTTATTAAAGTATTCATATTACCGATCGATCGTTTAGATCCAGGTTTATCCTGTTTTCCCGGGCCTCAACATGTCTAACAATTACTGAGGCAATTAATAATGTCATATAGGACTGAATTTGTAAAGACTGAATTTTCAACAGTATCTTTGAAAAAATACTACGTTTGATTTTCACTCCATGTAACGGAAATTGATAGCTAAAAGAAGAAGATGTGTGTTGTGTAATATATAATAAAACAGGCGCGCTATTGGTAGTTGCTTTATGCTACGTATACACACACACACACACACATACACAGTAGAAGCGGCGTGGCGCATGCGCGTAGCGTCTCTATGATGTATACGACGGACAAGAAGATATTACAAACGATTCTCTCTCTATTTCTGACTAAACGCCGCTTAGAGTTTCACTTTTCGTGACGTTCAAGACAATTTGTCCTATCGCGCCTATACAGATTTGTTTTTTTTTATGGATATGATATACATGACAATGATAGTTATAGATAAGCATAAAGTAACTGTATTAGATTAAATCTATGAATATAGGAGCGAGTCTGATATGCACTTCTATTAGTAGATATTCGCCCTATTCCTAGCAAAAAAATGAGTCTTTCCATTTATTCTGAACATATAAAAAATATTTTAAACAGAATCTAAAAACGGCTCAATCTTTACACGAGGAGATGAACGCATAATGGAAATTGCATAAATGTTATCCTTTCAAATTAATGGTTATTGAAGAAATTCTAATCCTACAGTAAAACAACATATGACTGCACTATGGTGACGTTGATGATGATGAAATATATATGTGGAAAATACTTATAAATAATGCACTCTAAGCTTAAGTGAGAATATGTTGGAAATGACTTTTTTTCATATGACGGTGAAGTGACAAAATTCTTGCGCTGTTGGCTTTTCACTTTTTCAAATTTCTCCAATTAACTTTGAATAAAATTTATTTTTTATTTACACATTGTTCATAATCATTATGCACTTTTTGCTTGCAATCATCACGTGCACTTATTAGATATCGAATTTCACGTACACGTCACACTCCAGCACGTTGAACATCGTAAGGTCAAGTTTACGCGAAGCACCACTTTTTCTTTCACTCTGATGCCATCGCGGCCTTGAGAAAAAATTAAGATCTTCGGCGAAAATAAATAAATAATTAAAAAAAAATCATATATAATGACTATGGAAAAAATAACAATCAGCTTTGCACGCTCGAGAATGGGAAAGTAACGTTCGGAGGTCGAAGTTTCGTATCGGTTCATTTGGAACAATGGCGATGCTAATTAAAATTGTCTGGTGAATATCAATTTCTAGTATGATTTGGTAGTATTTGCCATGGATGAGAATCCGAAAGTCGTAAAATCATGCCAAAAGGTATTGAATCACAGAGAAGGATGCTTAAGTTTTACCTCAAGCTTTTTAATTGAATATGTAATGAAATTGTACTGACGAGTAAAAAGGACGAATTTTTGAAAATAGTTATATTGAAAGCAATCAATCGTATTGATTTTTGCATACTTCGACTTAAATGCATCTAAAAAATATCATTTCACAATAATTGATGATGCAAACTAACATTTATAGAATTGAGTCGAGATTGTTCGGCTATTTTCAAAATGAGGTTTATGGAACTTAATTATTTAGAGATATTATATTAATTAACATTGGAATATATTGAAAACTGTACTTAATAGTGAAGACAATTTAAGATTTTGCCGAAGACAAAACGGTATGAATGATATCGGCACTAACAATCAATTAAACATAATCAACGCTAAAATTAAACATAATGATGAATGAAAATGCTCGTACTAACAATGGCTCAAAGTGAAATTCATAATGCGCTTTGTAAATAGCAAATTATTTGCATTATAACATAATTATTGTACAATTAATCATGAACAAGAATGCAGTTATTTTCAAGCGAATCAAAATATTGATGTCAAAATGAAACTCGGACACCTTGTACAGTTCAAATTATAACGTTATATTCAAAATTATTTTACGTCCAAAGTACTACAAATTATTATTAATAATGAATCAATCTCATTTTCACATGTTAACGCATTCCGGACCGCTCTATTTCGCATAAAATGTTGCCTAAAATCCGTGCAAATATCGAAGAATTTACAAAATATTGCTTCCTTTGTATAAATAGGTATGGTTTTTAAGCCAGCAAAGAGATTGAAAATAAAATTCTGAATGCTTCCAGAAAAATACTTTATAAAAACGATATAACGTCATGGAATTAGAATCCATGATCTAACTTAACAATGAGAAATAAGCGGAATTCGCATTCCCCTGTCGTTTGAAATTTTCTCTTCTATAAGATTAATAGTAATTTGTATAAATATACAGTGGTTATATTAATTTTAACTATTATAAGACGTTGAAACGTGAGATATTTGCAAGAGTAGTATGCTTCTCTTCATTGTCCTCAATAAATGCATGTAATTATAACGTAGGACTTGTTATTTGTTAAGAAACCGCAATGAAGCGACATTTATGTTCTTATTCATCGTTGCAGTTGTTGTATTTTCTGCATTTTGACTGTTAGTCTGAAGGTTTATATACTGTTAACTTAGGTCGAAGAATGAAAAATTGCGTTCGGGTCAAAGTTGGACCAATCTTCGCCAGTTTGCAATGCTTGCGTATTGTTTAACGCTTTAAAGATGGTTCTATTTTTTTTTCACCGACAGAGATGACTGAAAGGTTAGGTATGATTACAGAACATTGCCAACATCTCAATTAGATCGACAGCAAATCCGACTTGGTGATTTACGAGCATTGAATCGATGGCTCGAATGTGAACCACTTGTTATTCACGGCGTATTATGGGCTACGGACAGGAATTCTTGGCTCGTGAGGTTTTTTCTTCTAATTTATAGTTTTGAGCCGACAAGGCGTGAGAACCGCCGAAGAATTCCACCATGCTTGACGACAATGCTCGCCTTAATTAGCCACAATGGTCGAACCATTGTCTTAAACAATCATCTCGAAGTGATTTTTCAATGATGCTTAGAAACGGAGAGTGATTTTATCGGACGTGTCTTTGTGATGCTGTCGAATAATAGGGAAAATTGCAATCTGCGAAAACTTTCACGGCCACCCGAGGCTTACCGTCCCACCAAGAAATGCGGTAATCGTGTGCCAACTTAATGGAAAAATAATTTGAAGAGTGATGAGAAAATCAGAAAGCATCAGGGACAGTTTTAATTGGAGGTTGTGAGCATTTTTGCTCTCCACTATTGTAGCAATGAACTGAATGACGGCGGATGTGGATATAATCATGATGTATTTTTGCGATCTTAACCTTGATCAGTTTCATCCAAGTCTTCAGCATACAATATAGGAGTTCTGCGAAAGTCGTGTTTTCGCTCGTCTCTTTAGGGAAGCACGTATGTGGAGACGTGTGAGAAGACTTTCTCAATCATATGCCCAGACTGTGATTTACGTGCCAAGATTTCTTCAGACGATTACTGGAAAATCCTCCAAGATTTAGTCCACAGTAAAGCATTAAATAAGTAATCTAGGATGTTCAGAGAAAACGGATGCACGTTTAGAAATCATGTGAAAGCAAACATTGGCATAAATATTTGGGATCTTGCCACAAAAAAATAACACCCTATGTGACTATCAATTCCTGATCCTGAACCAATTTAACATAAGAAAAACCTGAAATTCAGTTATTTTATTGGTAATCCCAAATCCCAAATTTGTTGATACAATAAAAATGCTTTCATCATTTGGATTCGAGCTTTGATTTAGGAGTCCGGGATCTAAACCACTACATCGACCATTTTATTGAATGAGATTACACGTAAAATATAGATCATTTAGGATAACTGAGATGTCAGAACGCTAAAAACGTATTGTAGACCATTAATAACTGCATTCTATTTACATTAAATTGATAAACTAAACGTCAAAAGAATTTATCTACGTGAACTTAACGTAAAATTACGTAATCATTTGAGTTTATTGAAAAATTAATTTGTTTATATCAAAATATAATAATGGATTTATAATTATCATTTGGGTAATTTTGTATAAAATATGTATTTATTTTCAAATTTACCAAATCAACAGTTCAAAAATTTAATATTATTCGAATCAGTGATAGTCAATGTGGTCATTACCGCCTACTAGTAGAAGTTAATTTTGGGCAGTAGGAGTTTATCATGTTGTTACATCTATAAAAGATTTAGTAGCCACCATAGCTAACTTGAATTGGATATGGAAAAACGATTTAAATTTAAACTTGAAATTGTATGACTGGATGAAAAATCTTACAATTTAAACAATAACACTTTTGATAACATTTTAAGGATGTCTGATATCTAGCATCTCTAATGCCGAAATAATGATTATTTTAATTTAATAATTATCGAAAAAAATTCTAATAAGATTTAAAAAAAAAGTCATTTTATGGCCTTATTTTTTCACAATTTTATCTTTTTTAAATAGTTAAAAAATAAATTTTGACATAAATCTGGTAGACACAACAGAAAATAATATAGAAAAGGTTCCTAATTAGTTTGAAGTAAATTAGGTAATTAGAACTTAAAATATCATGTCAACCGTGTTGAAAAAAGTAGTTTCGAGAAAAACGCGTTTAAAGATTGCATTCTCGTAGGACCGCCTTAGTTGTCGCGTCACTAAAATAGCGATAACTCCGTAAGTAATTTAAATTTCGGAAATTTTTTTGGAGGATATATATTTAAAATTTGAAACATTAAAAAAATGCAAAAAAATCAAAATCGATTTTTTTCAAAATTCTAGACTTTAAAGGGTGTGGTCGTAATTCAGCAATAGCAGATGCAATATGATTTAAACAGTCAAAAATTATAATTTTTTTCCAAATTTCGGTTAGTGTTGATGATTTATTTTCTATTTTATCCAAAATATCTCGATACGTACTCTTTATGCAGTAAAAAAAAATGTTTAAAAAGAACCGCATAACTTCGAAATCGCGCAAAAAAAGTCGCACAAAAAGAGGTTTGAATTTATTTGGAAAACGATATTCAATTTATTGATATCTTTATTATCCATAATTTTATAACAAATTTCAAAAGCCATTCCGTGGCATATGCCATGGATAGTTGCTGGTGTTATTTGCACGTAAACATCAGTATTGATAATCATATCTCTGAAGATCATGAGCATTGAGATTCTACTTTCCATTGGAACGAAAGTAAAATTATATTTGACATACCATTAATGTTATATAAAAAGATCCAATCTGCAGAGGATGTCGTTCTTTCGAGGCATTAATCAACCAGTGGAAATAATGGATTTTCTCTTTAATCTGCATTAATATTCCGTTGATCTTTGGATCTAATCTATGGATTAGAATGTCGCTGCATTGTTCTGTAATTGATTACCTTATACAATGTTTCATCGATTGTTCGACGGCTGTCGTTCCAAACTGGAAAATCGATCTTCGACACAACAAATGGGGGTTCCAAATAATGCGCGGATTATTCATCTTGAGTGTGATTCAACGACAGCCTTTACCATTTTCGTCGAAAGTTTAATCGTGCTTTGACGTGTAATAAAGTAAGGTGTTTGCGTGGGAGATTCAGTCGTGGACCTCGAAGATTTTTTTTAGCTACTCGTAATAAGTGTTTCATCATCGGCGGAGTGGTTTCTTTGTTAATGCATAGTAAACCTGTTTTTGTTTTCGATTTTAGCATTACGGTTTCGATTTTTTGTTTTCGAAGGCTTGGCGAAAGCAAATATTGATCGAAGGAATACGCAAATGATGGATTGTTTGTGTCTCCTTGAAGAGGCCGCTGAATTTCTTCGTCTCTCTTAAGACTTTGGATCGATGGTTGGTTGAATTCCCGTCGATTCTGTTTTATGGGTTTTCGCTTGGCCGTGACAAAACAAGCGCGACAAAGCAGTCAATGGATTAATTCCGCATATCAATAAATTTGCTTGAACCGTAGCATTTAAAGTAATTGAGATATAGAATGTTATATAAAATAAAATAAATGGAATAGAATTTTCTAATGACCATGTAATGTTTCGGTCTAGGTACTACGAGAATCAACAAATAATCTCTACCGCCAAGACGTACCAGGTACATCAACGACGCTTGCAAATACATAAGCATTAAGGCTTTTAAATTTAATTTTGTACCGCATGAATACCATCCAATCGATGATTAATTAAAACTCTTTGATTATATGCATTCATATAATTTTTAAAAAAATGCCACAGATAGACACAACGACATTGCAACACAAAGCATTTAACATAGGAAACTGTCTGCATTTTCAATCGGTCATCATTCGCATTGTCCATAACAACTATAAAACCATCTGTACAAACAGTGGAATATTTTTCGGCTGTCAAAGAGTTCGATTTTGTTTGATTTCCGAATGTTAAAATTTCTTTTATCCCACGACGGGGCAAATATTTGCGCAATCGTAGAAAACGATCAAATGCTTGATATTTACGATCTTCGTGACATCTTGTTGTTCCGGTCATCATTGTTGACTGATCCGGAAAAACGTTGAATAATCATCAAAATTGAAGCGATCGATGGTTATATAAATACGACGTTTTTTGAAGAAGTGCCAGATTCTCAGTTGAATTGATTTTGGGTATTATACAACACCAAAGAGGTCGAATGACTAAATTCAAAACGATAATTATAGCCGATGTTACGTACCGCTATTATAAAATTATGTTGCGCTTATATGTGACCAATTATTGCAGAAAAATGTTGCGCAATACATAAAATAAAGAATATCGCATAGATTATGAAACCTTAGCGATGATGATGATTGTGATCAGGGCTTAGAACCGTTATTTCTTTCATTTCGGTTTTCCGGTTTTCAATTTTCGATTCAGCTCCGGGTAAGTAATTTTTTAATTTTTCTTAAAAAAATATTTTCTAGCATAATTTAGAACATTTTTTTCCTTCTTTTATAATGAAAATTCTACTTGAATAATATTGTCTAATTTACCTTCTTAAATTATTGATAATTCATTAGTTAACTTGCATTTCTATACACTCTCAAACCTCTTTATGAGCGACTTTTTTTGTGCGATTTCGAAGTTATGCGGTTTTTTTTAAAGCAATTTTTTCTTTTTTTAAATTTCATAAGGAGTACGTATCGAGATATTTTGGATAAAATAGAAAATAAATCATCAGCACTAATCAAAATTTGGAAAAAAATTATAATTTGGGACTGTGTAAATCATATTGCATTTGCACTGATTTAGATTTTCAAAAAAAATGATTTGGTTTTTTTTACATTTTTCAAATATTTCGACTTTTAAAAATACATTCTCCAAAAGAATTTCCGAAATTCCAACTACTTACAGAGTTATAGCTATTTTAGTGAGGCGGCAACTTGGCCGGTCTTACCATAATGAAATCTTTTAACGCGTTTTTCTCGAAACTACTTTTTTCAACACGGTTGACATCATATCCCAAGTTTAAATTAATTAATTTACTTCAAAATGGGTACGAATCTTTTCTATATAACCCTCTATTATTCCTACCAGATTTATGTCAAAATTTATTTTTTAATTATTTAAAAAAACAATTAAAACTGACAAAATAAGGCCCAAAAATGACTTTTTTAAACAGTTGCCAATTTGTGTGCCCATGGAATGCATCTTCACTTTTTCTATGTAATTCATACGGAAAAGGACCTCTTCGGACAACCAAGTTGATTACCAGACCCAAATGAAAAAGAATCTCCTCGGACGATTAGCTTTTCGATCCCGTCCTCGGCGGGAGAAGATCTCGTTTCTGATTCTGCCACTGGTTCTCTTACTGTGGGTTAATTCAATAAATACGTTGTGCTGATTGTTCAACGTTTTATTGATCACCTGCAGCACCTGTATTAATTCGACTTCTATCACCGAGCGAATTAAATCATAAACGTGTTCCGTCGTTCATCGCAGCCGACTCGTAGGTCGGGACCATTCAACCATGGGTTTGTATGCGAACAATGCGACCTTCAAGTCGCAATGAAGAAGATAGCGACCCCCGTAATTAATATAAAGAAAAAAATAACCTAAACAAAATACAAAATAAAAACTTATTACAAGCTGAAATTTGAATTGATATTATCTAAACTATTGATTTAACAAGATGAACATAGAGTAAAGATTATAATATTATTAAATGAATACAATCAAACCAATTCTGCATAGAAAAAGGTCGCATATTATATCAACACAAAAATCAATCAAATACTCTTAGACATGTACCGAACCGATAAAACCGATTTTTCGAATCAGTTCAGTTCCGGCAATGATAACGGTTTAGCCGATTATCGGTTTTCATTTAAGTTACGGTTCGAAGGCCTGATTGTGATGACGCTTTACAGATTTATTGAAATTGCTTCAATTGCAAAGAGATAAATGCAAATTATTCTTGCGTCACAGTTCAAGCAAACAAAGTATCGCATTACATCGGGCAATTTTTTGCTTGAACGGACTTAACGGTCAAATCTGACTGTTATACCATCTCTCAAATGTCTAAATCACGAGCCAACAATACATCAATCGCCGCAAGAAAGTTCTACGTTTTCCTTTCTCATATCGGACCGACAATGGTGCGAGCATTGTCTCAGATTTTTGCAAAGTCGTCATATTTAAATGGTGAAACTCCACGTACAAAATGGTGCTCCTCTCGGCCTCTGTTTATGTTTGAAATAATAGAGTGAAAACTCTGTGAGTCTCCTCCAATTATGATAATGAATCCATAGCATTCAGGCTAGCTGTAATTTTGTTGTTCGCCACAAGAAATGTTGAGCAGAAGCCAAAACTTCGGCTTAAACTATGGGAGTCATAGAAAAAAATGTCATGGGACTAATTGTGACTTTCCATTATGTTTGCCCAACGAGATACATCACACGCTAACAATTAAAATGCAATAAATTAATCTCAGACTCTGTTATATTGCACTGCAAAATATTTTCAGAAAATCAGAAGCATACCATACAAAAACGCATTACTAACATCACGAAACGCATTCTCTTTTTATAAAATCGTCGTGCTTTATAAGTCCGTCCAAAGTAAGTTAATGTTTGGTTTTTATGATCGATTCATAGGAGAATTATTGCAATAGATATTGAGTAAATCGATGATGAATCTATCGTGTAAACATATAAATGGTTTACTATTTGGAGTTTTTTAATCTCATACATTCATCCATTAAAGAAATAAGATCGTCAATATCGAATACAATAGTATAATAGAATAGTCTGTAGAAAAATATAGCTTTAACAACAAGAACATCGAGGATATATAAGAATTATCGATGGAAAGATAGACTGATGGAATCATTGAAATAGTTAAATATTTTTCTTTAAAAGACGTATAGAAAGGTCTGGACTTTGTTGAGTAATTAGAGTTATATTTTTGAAATAAAGATCCTTCCACTGAAAGCACATAATTTTAGGGAAAAATCACAATGCAACTAATGAATTATAGCAATATCTCAGCCAAAAGCAAACAATCGAAGATTACAGATTTCTTGCAAAAAATAGAGCAAAGAACTCAAGACAATAAGTAATATTGATGATCTTGAAGAAAACCTTCATATTAATTTCAATGAGCATTTTTTCTCAAATATGCAATGAAAAAATTGCAGTTATTTTAGTTTTGGAGGCCGAACCATATTGCACCGGTTCTATATTTCCTAAAAAAATTCTTGCAGCTAGAATGTATTTTTTTTAAAAGTATTATATAGAAATCTCCTTTTGTCAAACGTGCCAATATCTTAATATTTCTTGATTTGTCAATATAAGAACGCGTTCTGCATAACTGATCTCTTTGTGTTTTACGAATTTATTAAAATTTCAAAAGCATTTATACTATCCGGCTGAATTATGGCACGCGAATTGTCACGAAACGTTCCCACGGAAGCACAGAAAGTTGACGCATATTTTTGGATCTATTGTATTAATATTACACCATGGTAACCATCTACAATTTAAATTCTTCAGATATGCTTTTAAATGTGTATAATTCATGCAGTCCGCTTACCCCCCAATTATAAGATGAGATGGTTTAGTCATTTAGCGTATTTTATGAAATGTGATCGTATTAAATTTTCAGATCGTAAAAAATAAATCACCTCGATACTCAAGTATGTGCTTAAATATTTATGTTGGATGTTGAATATTCATAAGGTGAGAGCACTAATTGGCCGGAGTTCCGGAGTGCCGTTAGTTGGTGCAAGCAGTGCAGAGTGAATCCAAGCTACTGGAGGACGAGAGGAGGGCAATGTTTGCGGAAATGCATATTATTGCATGCCAGACCAGCGCACACACGTGCCATGCCCTAAGAAGTTGCACCACGGGGGCGCATTCAACGCCCCCCGAACATTGCTCTTTGACTCCACAAACAATATTTTCTTTCGAATCACACAATGCTTTATTCTTCTATGATGAGACATTTTACTGGAATGTAAGGAATGTTGCTGAATGCTAAATTTTTCCTCGCTGATTGCCCTTTAAGGCAGCTGTCTTTTTGTCAGCTAAATACCCAGCGGTGAGAAGTGGACGTGTGAAAAGCACCAAGATGGCATTGTATGCATTCACAAAATGTTCACATAAGAACCGTTCATTCAATCCGGTGGCCGGTTTTCTAAGACAAAGAGGCTAGGAGCAAGACAAAGGACCACTGATGATTCAGCCGCTTGGCCAGTGCCCTTCCGCTCGCTTCCCACTCATCCGGTTGGAACATCTTGCGAACCTTCATCGAGGGGATCACAATTTAGGGACGAAATCGATCGACCACGCTGACGAAAGAGGAAACCGCTAGAACCGATTTCGTGTACCGGAATAGCATAATATCGCTCAGAGCGATCCATAATTTAGCATATTTCACGAATGTAAATTTACACAAGGAATTGACATTTTGAATGTTAGGCTATTACATCAACACATCGCACGTATGCTCATATTAAATGTCGTTTCAACAATGAACCCACCTCGTCTACTTTGCACAGACATCCAAAAATATACTATCAATAAAATCTATATGAGGTCTGTGCATAAATGATGTCATTTTATGAATCATAAATATCGATTTATACACCAAACAGGTCTTATTCGAATGTAATTTCAATTAACAGGCATTAAACCAACAGAATGCTGTTGATCCTGAATTTATTTAACAATGAAACAACTTATTGTCGCAATAGTATCAACGTATGTTTGCGAAACATTGAATATGAATGTCAAGGCGTATTGGAAACTATGCACTTCTAATACTTTCTTTTGAGTGTGAAATAATAGCACGCGCTTAAAACTATTATATAATAGGTAGATAGTATATTAATAATAGGTATATTAATAATGTGTATATTAATGCCCTGATATTAAAAAAAACGAAATACTACATCGACTTCTTGAGTTGATATATTAGGTTGTCCCATAAGTCTCTTTCGCAAATGAACACAGATCTAATCATAGCCATGGTTGAAGAAAACCCGCGATATACTGTTCGCGAAATAGCGCGATCTTCTTCTCCAACGACATAATAGCCAAACTTTTTTGAAGAGATTTGTCACTGGAGATGAAATTTGGATACTCTATGAGAATGTCCAGCGTAAACGGTCATGGACCAAGGGTATAGAAGCTTTAACTGTAGCTAAATCTGGCCTACATCCAAAAAAAGTTTTGCTATGCATTTGGTGGGACTGGAAGGGGGTAGTTTATTATAAGCTACTTAAACAAAGATGAAACGATCAATTCAACAAAATATTGTTTCCGACTAGACAATCTTAAGGATGCAATTGCCAGAAAACGGCCAGAATTAGCGAACAGACGAGGCGTTGTTTTTCATCACGATAACGCCAGGCCTCATGTGTCTTTGCTCGTCAGAAATAAATTATTATCATTTGATTAGGATGTTTTACCTCGTTACTTTCCGGACATTAACCCTTGTATGTATCCGGAAAAATGTACCTTGATCAATATTTTGCCAACAAACCTGAGAAATTTTGGCAAGAAGGCATTATGAGGCTTCTGGAGAGATGGAGAAATGTAATAGAACATAATGGATCATATACTATTCAATAAATTTTGATGTAATACAAATTATTGTTTATTTTTTCTTAATATGAAAAAGAAAGAAACTTATTGGACGCCCTAATAGTGCCATCAATTCTAAAAAATCTACTCAAGATCAAATTTTTTCCCAATGGGAGATAAAATCGTTCAAATTTGCATGAATTGAATTTCTTAAACGCATTGACCAAGTTCTGAAAAGATCGAGAATAACGGCTTGGATCCCGGACTCTTGTTTTAAAGCATCGGGTTCAAATTCAGATTGTGGGGGGGAAAAAACACCAACAAAATGAAGACATCAGAAATTCTTGATCGTTATTTCAAAACCATTCAAAAATAAGATCATGGATTCATATTTCCGTTAAAAAAGTATTGAGATATAACAAAGCTGTCTATAAATTCGCTATTGACTCATAGTTTCTCCAAGTAAATGAAGTGCCCGTGGCAAGTATCTAACTTACGCCTCCCCCCCTCCTTCCAGCCCAGAAAGAAAGTGTCTAGACGCTACATTGCTTTTATGATCGTACAGATCATAGAAAATACCGCAAAAAGCCCTAAAAGAGGACGGAGTGGCCACAAGGTTTGCATGTCCAATCGGTCCGCTTTTCGGACAGCTGATGTGACGAATGAGTGCCTCGCAATCGGATGCCATATCTGAACATGCCTACAGAACGTTTACTAATCAGGTCTAACTTTGCGTGATAGCAGAATAATGTAAAAGTCGTTAAAATGCATTAATACAATAATACAACAGCTGCTTTTTAAATTCGTAACAATTTTGATACATTGAAGATATATAAACGGGAGCTCTATATTATTTAAGATTTAAAGGTTAATAAAAAATATTTTTATATAGTCCTGATGTTATAACACTAAAATCGCCTCTCAATTAACAGTTATGATTTTTATGTAATTCGTACGAAAAAAATGACGACAAAAGCAAACACAATTAAGAATCGCCTAGAAAGTACAGTGGCGTACAGAGTTGGTGATCACTGACGTAAGAAGGTAAGTGACCGATGAGAGGCGACAGAGCGAATCATTCCCAGATGTTCTAAATCTATAGATTATGAAGCAGTCTTCGCGAAAAGCCTTCAGCAACCTCATCGCAGACCTCCGAGAAGCCTTCGCGCCAAGAGCTGACCTCAACGATATGTTTATTCAAGCCGAATTCGCTCATTACAGCCGGCAGACGAATATTTTTTAGGCCTGAGCCAATATTTATCATGGGCTTAATTGCGAATTAATTTACAAATGATGAAGTTAATCAATCAAACGTGTGGCAAATGGACACTTGAAATAATAACGGCAATTAAAATGTAATTTTAAGCACGCAATGAGGCGCCGCGTTACCCCGATGTTTGTTAACTCAATCTCTATATGTGTTTTGGGAACTAATGAGCGGTTTGCGCGTAAAATTTGGCGCAAAGCAAGTAAATTTGTAAGCGTACATCCCAATAATGTATCAAGAGCTCTCTCTTTTGGATACTGATTCGCTTTTGATGATCTACCGTTTAAATGAGAGAGGATAAGCGGCTTATTGGGTTCTTAAGCCGATTAACACTCTGGTATAATTGGTAATGGCGTTTAAATCCTAATACTATTAATGATCGCATGGTTTTATAATATCCACACGCTGAATTGATTGTATGATAAAGCCATTTTCAATAATACAATTGATGTTTAACACAAATACAATATGTTGGGTTGACATGTGTTATGCGAATTTGATTGCTGTCTTGCAGCTGCTTTTCTGGCATATTATCGACTGTTAATGGTCGTCGTCGATTATGACTTCTGGGATGAAGAGAACGGTTATCTACATAATAACGTAAATGGATAACGGATAGAATACATCTCGACGTGGTCATCATCATTGCCAGCATCATTATTTGGTTGATATATCGATCCAATCTTCAACGAATACGAAATTTCGTCAATTTAATACAATTATTGATAGCGAAAAAAATATTCATGAAATACGTTTCATTCCAAACGTAGGCATTAGGCATTAAATCAATATTAATTATGCATTTCAATATCGAAACTGTGTAGAATTCTTCTCCTTTTATTGGATTCATATTTCGAACACACTGTAGAGATGATATCTATCAATCGTCTCGATCCCTACTAAGACGATTATTAAAGTCTGACATTTCCCTAGAAAATTCTCTAATGTAAATCATCTACCAAAATCGCCCTCTATATATGTCGTTTCCTGTATATGCGTGTTTGAGTTATCTTTTCTTCTTCTAAGCGAAACAGATTCCACCCCTAACCACATTTTCCCAATCCTAATCGTAAATGTGAGAAGTTAGAAAATATGCTTGGCATGTTATGTAAAAGGTTGACCACCTCTTTTTAATGTAGATCTTGACTTAAAATATTTGCAATCAGTGTAATGTCGCTTCTTCTAAATCCGGTAAAAAACCGCGTAAATCAAGAATCGAGTATTGATATTAATTTCGTTTTAAGATATTTGATAAACATAAACTGCCAATATTAATATCCAATGATAATACATTTATACTTAAACCATTTTTTTATGCGGTAGATGCGTTTCGCGGAAAATCGCACAAAAAAATCTATGACTTACATAGAAAAATGAAGATGCGTTCCATGGATTTTAAAAACCGCATAACTTTGAAACAGCTATATAAAATATATCCAAAATCGCATAAAAAAAGTTGATAAAAATAGGAAAACAATAAGGCAATAAAATTTAAAGGACGTCCTGCATCATTGGTAAAATTTTAAGAATGTCGTTGAAATAAAACTGTTAAAAAATATTTTTTGGCATAAATCTAGATATAAGGATAAATCGAAATAAAAAATAAATATTTTATCCAAAATATCTCGATACGTACTCTTTGTGAAATAAAAAAAATGCTTTAAAAAAAACCGCATAACTTCGAAATCGCACAAAAAAAGTCGCACAAAAAGAGGTTTGAGTGTATAATGAATGCTAATTGGTTATAAACTGAGAACCACAGTTGAACATTATCTTAGATTTGTACCTAAGGAACATCAAATGATGTTTTGCAATATTTTCCATGAGGATTTTGCAGATCATATAAACTTAGTTTTTGTGATGCATATATTTAAATATATGCTAACCACATAACCTAAAGATGTAAATTTAAGATGTTTGAGTTGCGAGTACACCTACTAAATCATGCGACTACCTACACGAGCATGACACTACCAAGAAAATGATTGGTATATAGACGGGTCGAATATATGAATTTGTCCCAGGATATTGATGAATGGAAGTAAGCTGATCCAAAATAATTTGAGTTCGAAGAAAAATTTACATCGTTGTTGTACAAAATTTTATAATGTTTGCATCGTTCGTACGACATTATTTTATCAATGAAAGCGTCATACATTGGTGACGTTCAAAGCAAAAAATTACACTAAAAACGCAACAAAATCGATTCGGATTAAAAGCAGCCCTAAAAAAGTTGATTGGTTCCTTAAAAATAAGTCATGGCAATATGAAACACAATGATACATTTCATACTTCACTTTCGTCGTGAAATCTCCAGTTTTCACTTAATTTTTCATGTCTTTCGCCACGAAAAAAAGATCGATAAAACGTACTGAGAACAAGTTCTTTCATTTTTTGCCAGCGCCGTTTTTTTTATCTACAAATCTATACAATCTGTTTTACAGTTTTTCACGACAAATCGTCAAACGCGACTCCAAGGCGATGTTATAATTGAGCTTATGCCGGTAGGGGAATTCGAAAAAATGAACCTATTCAAATTGCATACGTTTACATAACTGCATTTACTCTTGCAGCGGTTCAAACAGGCTTTTCTAGTTCTTTTATTATAATAACTAATATATGCTAAGTAGTTAAACTTAACGGCATTTAATAAATGCTGCAATTTCCTGTTTTTTTTAAGGGATGTATGCATGAAGTAATATACGCGGAAGCAGCTATGGTCTTGGTCTTGGTCTTGGCTTCGCAGACATGCGGATTCCGATTAGATCTTTTACTTTGATGTTAGTCTGTTGCATTAATTTTGCTAAAATTACTTGACATTGAAGAATTTAATTTGTGCTATTGAAAAATGTTGAATTTAACCCTTTAAATGCCGACCGAAAAAACTATGCTCAAGCGATACTATTACCCAAGTCCTTATTTTTGTCCATCCTCATGAATTAATATCAAATCGAGTTTGCATGAAAAAGACTTAAACTACATACAAAACTGGGGGATAGGTTCCATTACATTTTAAAATCGCATAACTTCAGAATCGCATAAAAAAGATCCGCATAAAAACAGACACAAGTATAATATAGATAGTATATCGAGATTCAATGTAGTAATGTTGTAAAAATTCCCATTATTACAACTTAACTACGACTCAAATCAGTGTAGTAAATACACCATAGTAAAGGAAAGGTTAATATTAGGGCGCTATCACATACTCAACGATATATCGATGTCCGGCAATAAAAGGGTTAAATCCACAATTACATGATAGTCATTCGAAGATAATTGATGAATGTTTTTTTATATTTGGTTAAGCAAATATGCTAGAAACGACATGAATTACATTTTTTCGAGATATTTTGACAGCCATGTGCTATTAGCTGTGATCTATCTAAATTTATGATGATGTTAATTAAATGTCAAAATATGAGTTTTGCAATAATTTATAACATCCCGTCATTGAATAAATCGCATATGAGGCGTGTGAAGAATGCAATTAGCTGATCTAACTGCATGCCGTATATTTGTGAGACACGCAAAGTCTTGAGGAGCAGCTCTCTGTCACAGCACATCAAGAGACAGAGCACACTGACACACTTTCTACAACACAATCTCAAGAAACTGACCTTATAGAAAATCTATATTCTATAATGTATTCTCTAAAATGAAAAAAATACAATGAATGAACGGTTAAAGCGCGCCGACTTCGCTTGGCGAATTAATGGACGCAAGAATCGTTTCGGTTTCTCAACTGTATCGCTTAAGAAACAACTGTTAGCCATCAACACTTGGGCTTCGCAGGCTTCTTCCTTATTTATCTAAAATATTTCCCAAGCGATCTGCTCTGAAGAGACGTGAGGCATGTGCAACTCTTACATAAGAGAGATCCAATTCCTCCTGCGAACTTACAGACGTTACCTTCGTTTCGTGACTCCTCCACTTCCTAATTGTCCAGTGTAACTAACCACCGGCTACAAGAGCGTATAATATGAAACATACACATATTCCACATAGAACACCATTCGATGTGTTCATTAAGCCATTTCTTAGATCATTGGAGCGAATGCAAACACTATCATTACGGCTCCTCTCCGTGGCGATCCGTGATCATCGAACATCTCGTCCAATATAATTATGACATGTAATGGCTAACAAACATACTTCTCTCTTAGATCATTTTCTACAAAATTGTTTATACAAACGAACGAGACGCGTATCATTTGTGGAATTAATCTGCATTTTGATTGCTTGAAGCATTGGATGTAAATTCTTGAGCAATGTCTTGTCAATACCGTCACGTGTGACCTCGAAATAAATTCCAGCCTATTGCGTTTTTAGCACCATTCTTGCACACTAAGTGCAGTAAATGTGTTAGCATAGTGTGTTAGATCTTGGATTATTACTGTAAAGGATTGGATACAAATCCAGGTTAAGGAAAAATTGGAAGTTTTAACACATTACATCGGTTATGCATAGCATTTTCTTTTACCTGCGGGGCATATTTGCGAAAATTTTCATTATTAGAAAAAAGGTTTAACTTTTTATCTAGAAGGTAGTTTCTAGAAAAAAATCAAGAAAATGTTTATAACATCTCACTGTATAAAAATATGTAAACATAGTAAGAACTTGTGAATATTTTGAAATCAGTGTTATCAAGCACTTATAAAATAGATTATTTGAAAACATTCCCGATCCCGATTTTTTTTATTTTAAATTCTGGCAAACCCTTAAATGACAAACTCAAGGAGATTTGGTATGATCTATACATAGCTACTGTTAAAAAAAAATCATTGCAAAATCATAATGGTCTGGCTAGACCATCTTATTGACAGAAAGATTAAATAAAACTTTTCACACTCAAACCTCTTTTTGTGCGACTTTTTTTTGTGCGATTGTTTTTTTTTGCATTCTTTCAATGTTTTGACTTTCAAAAATACTTTCTTAAATAAAATTTTCGAAATTCTAATTACTTGCGGAGCTATAGCTATTTTAGTGACGCGGCAACTAAGGCCAGAATGAAATCTTTAAACGCGTTTTTATCGAAACTACTTTTTTCAACACATTGACTTGAGATGATTTGCTTCAAATTGAGTACGAACCTTCTTTATATAACCCTCTATTATTTCTACCAGATTTATGTCAAAATTTAATTTTTAACTATTTAAAAAAAGCATAAGATTGAAAAAATAAGTTCAAAAAAGACATTTTTTAATGAAAATTTCAGAACCCAAAAGAACATTTATTTACGATTCAAACAAGTATCAAGTACAACGGAACCACAGTTCATACATTTGATATCATAAAATATCACTTTTTGCACTTTATCACGCTAGTATACGCGCCATATATTGAATATCACTGTTTTATTTACACAAATCAATGCAAACAATTATTTGGAAGGATCCAATGAAATTTGGTTTAATACTGTTAGCCGGATTAATAATTCTTAGCTGGTTAAATAACTCGTCCGGACTCCAGGCGAAGTTTGATGTGAGACACTCCGGACTGTAATGTGTTAATGCTTATTTGATGTCAGTTAATAAACTATTACATCAACTTGAAAATAAAAACAGATTTAATCAATAGTAATTGTTAGTTATTGTAAAATGGAACTGCAAGTGATCTTGAGAAAACGAAGATTTGTTCGGGTCGTTAATATAGCGAGTATTTTTGAGATCGAAATCATTCCTAAAATAAAAGCAAAATACGCATTTATTCTATAGCATAGATTTCAATGCATTGCGTGTGTGAATCTCGCAAGTCACGTGATCTGATTGCATGATAATGGCGGCCCTCTTTTTTGATCAACATTGAAAATCCTTCTTCCCAGAAGGTATAAAGATTTTGCGTAAAAAATTGAAGCATTCGAAAGCATGGTCATATACGAAAAAGATTTTTGTTTATTTTTGAAATTTTTGAGAACTTTACATATACTAACACTGATTGACTCTGTCCGTAATAATAATACATATATACTAAGTTGTCTAATGCCTCTTTTCTTCGATATCGTTATGTTTAGGTATGGTATCCGATCGCGAACTGCTCATTCGTCATATCAGCGGTCCGAAAAACGGACGGATTGAGCATACTTACCTTGTGGCCACTCTGTCCTCTTTTGGGGCCTTTTGCGGCATTTTCTATGATCTATTTGATTTCTATCATAGTATTTTTTTACAACAGTAACCGCCATCTATACGTTAGGTCCAAGATGATCGTGTTTAAAGCCATTTTACTTAATTCAAAGTTGAACGAAGCAATGATGAAATATCATATAACAGCATGTATATGCATAAGAATATTAATTAATTATATTTGCCGATATTCAATAGTATGACTTCATTGTAATAAGATATGCATCCGACTCTTACTGTGTGAAAGTAAAGAAGGATTTTTTTGCAAATAAAATAATCAAGCAGTTGAAGCTTTTTTTCTCCAATAATTACAGAGTATGAAAGACATTCACCATATTTTTTTTTTCATTCAATATTAAATAATCTAATATTTACGACCAGAAATGTAATTAAATAATCATTACATTACACGTTACATTTAAATATTTTTAATTTTGTTCCGTAAGGTGAGCGCCGAATTAATAAATTACATAAAGGCCTTTATTAATGGTCGTCCATTCATACGAAAGACTTCCGGACGAAAAAATTGAGGAAATATTTAAACGTGTCGAAAATTTTTAAACGCGACAGCCATACGTAACACGATCGCTGGTTCTCAAATATTTTTCATACTTTAACCTCGCTTCCAATCATTCGATGCGTTTTTCGGATGCAAAATGCATTTATCTCAGCAAATTCATCAACATATTTACAGAAAACGACTCCTAGATAATGACTTCCATGAATGTGTATCATCTTCATCTTCATGCATACCGATGCTGCATGAAGGTCATGGAAGTGAACGAACCCTTCCTGGATGCTTATTTCCTCATTGCATTCCACATTGCAATATGAATTTTTAAAATGGCTAATTTCGCCATGCTTTAAATCCATTAAAGCTGAAAATGAACGCTCCGTCATAATAGACATTTCATACTGGAAGCTCGAATTATTAACATATTGGATATTGATTTTGTTCCTGTTAAATAACGTCACCTCGAAAAACAACCCTCACGTATTTGTAATAAAAAATAAATTAAAGTGCATCCTGTCCTTAACATTCGGTGCTGCAAGATCGCTCAAGGGTGAATTAGTTCGAACGTATACCTGTTAGGGGTCCTAATGTTGTTCCCAACAATCCCAACACAACAGGTGAGCATATTTATTTTCTATAATAATATACCTACAAAGCACATTTAAGTAAATTTAAGGCCATTGTATGACATTCAATGCTCAAACAAATCATAAAGCCTGGTATTTACACTAGCGATAAGTACCACCCATAAAGTACAGCATATTGAAACATCAAATTAATCGATGAACACATTTCCGACGGGCATTGTATATATGCATGATGTTAATTATGACCTTAATATGAATTGATAGCAAGCACGGAAATATGCAGAAATTAATAGATCGTTAGGATACTTTCGATAATTAACACTATCGTGTTAGAGCAATCTCGCAGAATTGCAATGTTAAAGGCGTTTTTTATAAATGATTGATTGGGCTTGCATTTTAAAAAAACGCAAATTAATCAACCCTAAATATGAATCTTCAAGACTGATTAGAAATGGTGGCAAATGCATCAAAATACAATCATATAGAGATGCATCTTCGTTCATTATTCATGGACTTTTTAACGCAAATTACGGATTGATGGACGTTGAGGACTTATTAAAAATTTGTACAATCGTTGGAGCTTCATAAAATATTGGAAACTTTAACGGGGGTTGTTGGGTTTTATTGGGTTGATATTGCATTGAAATTCTTCAAGATCATCAATATTAATCATCATCTTTTTCAACCGCATAACATCTTATGAAAATTTGATGAATCTAGATGACATTTCCATTAAATTTGCTTCATCAGTGTCACCTTCCATCGCGCTTGAATATACTCGATTCTTACGAGGAAAATGTGTTTTGGACCGTATATCGAGATAAATATCTCGATATACGGTCATTTCAATGTTAAATTTCAAGTGGATGTTATTCAATCACAACAGCATCAAATCTGCATCCAAATCGAAAGAATCGTGAAAGTGGTTTTAACACTCGGTGGTCTACAAAGCTCGGGTGTTAATTTTTTTACACGAAAAGAAATATACTCCAATATACAAATAAGCAGATAGCTGAATGCCTTATAAATTATACGAAACGACTTCTTAACCGTCGAGTAAACAATATTCATCTTAAAAATACAAAGCAACTTCGAATGCGTGCGGTTCTTTAGAAAACCCAACGTGGAAATTTTTGAGGTCATCGATTTAATTTATGTTAAAATACGTTTAATTTGAGTAGAAAGCGTTTTCTAATAGACGTTGAATATATCTTCGTATCGTCGGAATACCTCGCCGGAAAAAAAAACAGTCACAAAACCGGTATGTGTCAAATTTAGCATCGAATTCTGCCATTAATTCAAATACGAATGCTATAAATTATGCTGATTTTATGTCGGAGATCCAATAAAAAAGCACCAACTATAAAATCAATAAATAAAAACACATTTTGTGCTATTTATTGCACATTTGCAATGTCGCTGCGTTGTTATATTCCGATTTGAAACATGAACTTTGCATTTTTCGAGAGGCATTTCATGGCGTCTTTGAATGCGCAAATGTATCTTAAAAGACTGCGAATGTTATAAATTTTGATCGATAAGTTGAAAATTGAATTTATTCACAAGTTCGATCGATATTATATTAATGTAGTTTGTGAATTATATAAACGCAAATCCTTATCAATTAAAAAATGTTACATTCTATGATGCTTCGATTTTTTCTGTGTAAATACTAAAATATTACTTTTAGGCTTATGTATCCCAATATTTTGATTGAGGGAATGAAAAATTTAAATATTCTGATGTACAACTTGTTGATTGCGGCTTGTTTTAATTGAATTTTTTGTTGGAGAACAATTATGAGGCATCGCGTCGAAAACTCTTGAAGCGAACTGACATAACGGATTCGATGCTGAGTATTCAATCCATATTGGGTTAAGTCTTTCGCAGAATAAATACAATCAGTATTGGTAGACGCTTCAAATACATATTATTTGAATTACATAAAATTTCTTCATGTGTTTCATAACATTGCTATTGAAATCGTTCGAATGCAGTTATAAAATATCCTCAATTGACGGAAATAGAAGGGTATTACATATGTAAAGTTATTGTCACATCGACTTGAGGCAAATAAAAGTTGATAAAGCAGATTGTTTACCTTTTCGTGAACGATCCTAGAGTCTGTTTCGCAATGTCCAGCGACAAGTTTCACACACACATAACACCGCCACCTGTTGCTTGTATCCAAAAGAAACGGTGGTCGAAGGGCTTAACAACCAGGAAGTAACTCCTCACTGCATCGTAAGGTCGCGTTATCCATATTTTCGGGTTCAAACCGATCGCTATCTGACGCACGGTACGGTAAGACGAATTAACAGTTAACTTTTTGCACTAGTCGATTCTTCGGGGGCGGTGAAGCGAGCTGGTCGCGTCGGACGAGGGTCGTCTGTCGCTCTTCGGAGGGTTGGAGGGATTGTCGAGCTGAGCCGGTGTTTCGTTTGAGGAAGTCGATGCCGAAAGATCGTGGACGAAGAACGCGGTTGCACGCGGCGAAAGTCTCTGCGGAACTAGCGCGGAGGTTCTACCAGAGCTGGTAGACTTGCCGCGAAGGGAGGTAGAGGGGGCAATACCAGCTTCGGCGACCAGCAACAACATCTGTAAACACTTCCAGCTGGTTATCCATCCACCCTATACTACAAATTCAGCAATAAGTTTAAGGACCTCCTGAAAAAAATTAACTATTTTCGCATACCCTCGTTTTAGTTCAATTTAGGTGCCATGGACTATAACAATCATCAACATTTTCGCATAGTGGACTTCTATTGACAATTGGAGAAGATGCATTCGATCAAAAATCTGATTCAACACTGCTGCAGAAACATTATCTTTATTTCCACCAGCCAATGGTATATTTTTCTAGCACATTTTTATCAATGTATTTTATACACAATTTTATAAAAAATAATTTCAAATAAGTTTAAATCTGTTTAGTGGCAATCTGATCAATAAACTCCTCTCCCTTGTTATTTCTAGAAGACAGACTGAAAATTCTGAAGGATCGTATAAAAATTCCTACCTAAAAAAATGAGCTCATATACACTTGGGTCTGTTTTTATGCGATAGATACATTAAAATGGGGAGTCGCATATAAACTTTGCATAAAATTCGCTCAAAAAAGAGATTAGAACCGCACAGAAAACTGAGGGATAGGTTCCATAATTTTTAAAAACCGCATAACTTCAAATCAATCTGATATAATGTACCAAAAATCGCATAAAAAAGTGTATAAAAAAATTATATAAATAAAAACACAATACAATTTCGTCATCTTTCTGTGTTGAAATCGTCTTTTTTTACGCAGTTTGTGATATGAAGACATGCAATTCTTAAACTCGCGTTGGAATTTGAATTGTGCTTGCTGTTTTAAGAGCTCATAAATCAGAAGAGCTTTTTTCTAAATTAAATATCCATATATGGGAAATCGTTTTTGAGATTAATCTTCGATCCAAATTACAAACGATTTTTCTATTTTTTCCAATAAAGGATCTCTTGAACACGATGTAAATTTTAAATTTAATTTTGTGTCATAGATTAGTGATTTTCTGATGGCGACTTCATTTTTCTTGATTGCTCTAATAATCGATTCCCCAAGGTTGAGAGATTTGTTTTTCTCGGTGGATTTTCATTCATTCGCCAAGTAATCCAAAATTGCCAGTTTCTTGTCAAGTGACTGGCAATTTTGTCCTATACACACTCACACTATAACGGTTGTTAGTTGCACTTGGGTAAATTTTAGATTTTTTTATGCGGATTCGCATAAAAAAGATTTGTTCTTTCCTGACTCCATTCTTTTTGAAAACCGCATAACGTTTTCATGCGGATCCTTTTTATGCGAATTTGAAGTTATGCGGTTTTCAACAATAATAGAACTTATCCCTCATTTTTCTATAGAGGACAAAGTTTTTTTATGTGAATTCATACAAAAAAATATAAACTTAACACTAGTGCCAGTTATAACGGTTATAATGTGAGTGTGTACAGGGCGATGAGCGAACCGAATTGATTTAAAATCTGGAAACTCTCTTCAAAAACTTAAGAATTTGCATTTGTATGATTATCGAGTAAAATAGAATTTAGTAAAGAAATTCTAAGATAAATATGTATTATGTTTTTGTTATGGTTTTTAAAAATAATTGAAACTATCCCTCAGTTTTGCATTTAGTTCAAGTCTTTTTTTATGCGAACTTTTTATATGCGACTCCTCATGGATCGCATCTATCGCATAAAAACAGACCTAAGTGTACTTTGTGTATATACTTAATTTTGTATGAACTTCAAACCTTGTATTACACGACGTTTTTGAGGAACCCTATAACCGTGTTATACGAGGCTCGAGTGTTCTCGTTTTTCGTCATACACTCGATCCATTTTTATTTAAAAATTCACGTAATCGTACTCCATTTTATCCATATGTGGATAGCGATTGAAAACCACCAAATAATCTTCTAATTCTGGAAAAATCTTCTATGGAGATCGTCAATGTTCAATAATAAATATGCATATATAAGAAGAAAATATTTGTAAAGGATAGCAAGTGAGCCAAACCCAATTTTACAGCCAAATTTCAAATTGCGGGTTAATTTAAAAACGCCACAATCTCAAGTGTAATAAACGATAAGTGGTATGTCTAGTAATCTTTATAAATATTTGAAAATTACCTTTATGCCACAAAGCAAATTTTTAACGCGTTTATGTATATAAATGAAAGATAAAGCTATTGCGATAAGGAGTCACGTTTGTTTAACAGCATTTTGTTTCAATGTGTATTTTGCAATTAAGAGTACATCGAATGTCAATTTAATCATTTATAAATAATAAACAAGAAAAAGAAAAGATGGAATTTGGGTAAACCTGAGTAAAGTAAAACTTTCTCAATTCGAAATTGATATAAAAATTCAAACCAAATTAGGATCGAAAAGATCGATCGAAAACACTTACATCTCCTATTTATCCAATTTGTTAGTATGGTGATTTTTTGTAATCTAGATTTCAACCCGAATCGTTGTAATATGAATTCAGAAACTAACCCACTATACTAATACTTTCTATATATTATGCCATATTGGTGCATTTAGGATTTACATATTGATTTAATGTAGATTTTCGAAATAACCGTATTAATTTGTTAAAGCCTTGATGTTGAAAACCTTACAAGAGCTCCTGTCAAACAATATTAATCCTCTCGATGTTAAGCAACGATATATCGTCGGTTGTGAAACTAACAAGGGCTGCAAACAACGATCACTATTAGACCATTGTTAGCTTCAAAATGCTCGAATATGAATAGTTTCTGTGCATCAAAGTGTTTAAAACTATTTGTTGATGAATATTCTATATGTTACCAAGAAAAGGGAAACATTATACTTTGCTCGGAATCATTTTAGCGCAAATAATAAAAACGACGACGTATGAAATTCGATATATTTTGATCGGATGAAAATTGATCACCAAATGCATATTTTTAGAATTTATTTTATTTGTCTAGGGTTGGTGATAGACATGTTTGGTAATATATTTAAAGAAATAAAACATGGATGGAGGGCATTCGAATAGTAGAAAAGATGTTATTTTTAGCAATTAAGATGTCTGATTATAAATTTGGTCTCAAAAATCCTTTTCCAAAAAAGTTCTGGACTACAAGGAGTTGGAGACAGTAATCTATAATCCGACATATTTGACAATCCGACACAGCCTTACAAAACGTTTGTCGGACTACCGCGGGTCTGCTGTAGTATCATCGAATGAATAGGGAATGGTGTGATGCGAAAAAATTCAAAGACACTAAATCTGTCAGTGAATCGATAATAAAGTAATCTAATATCTCGATTTATAATATCTCTATTTAAAATAAATATTCAGATGATTTGGATAATAGTAATCATAGTTTATAAATATAGTAATATTGTAATGTTGAAGGTTTACTATAATAACATCATGGGATTATCATTCTTTAAAATGCTTTATGCTAAATTTTCAATCACAAACTATGACAAAATGATCATTCTCCTTCATAGCCGGTTCATGGCAGTTGTTGTTTTGTAAAAAAATATTATTTAGTTATACAATACTTTTATTTGAAAGGTTATGAGCTATATATGCAAATTAACCTCTGAGAGGGCTTTTGTACTCTTACAGATCATAGACCTGAACCTGGGTACACATTTATTCCTATAAATGCATCAAAAAGCTCTAAAAGAGGTCGGAGCGGCCAGAAGGTCTTTGTGTTCAACCAGTCCGCTTTTCGGACCGCTGACACGACGAATGAGCATCTCCCAGTCGGACGCCATACCCAAACATGTCTACAGAACGATTATGAACTCTCATTATAAAATGAAGTGGTCTGAAGAAGACTGAACAGGTGCGTTATTTAATTTTTTATATGATTTTCAACAAATTTTGGAATAAGCAGGGTTTATCAAGGAGAGGGAGTGCTGTAAGAACTATTATCCAGGCTTTTCCCGGAGTTGGCAATTCAATATGTTTGATAAAAAGGGGATTTTAAAAACCAAAACCAAAAAAGGGGATAGCGTATTTGATAATCCAACTTGGTGGGCTAGTATTAAAAAAATAATGAACAAAATATGATCCCTTTTTCAAAAAGGTTCGCCATTCTTGTTTTAGAGCGTAGGAATTAAATTGGAATGGGACATTTGTGTCTCTTGAAATGCGCGATATTCATTGCGCGGCTTCATTTTTACACGATATGCAGAAAACGCAGAAGAAACTTACTTTTTTTTTACTTTGGGTGTCTCCTATAGCCTTATAATGTATTGCAAAAGAAACGGTGGTACAAAATAAAGCTTTAAAACCCTAAAAGTAAATGGCATGGAACTGAAAAAATGATGGTCTTTTAACATTAATTTATTTTTATTTCGTAAAATGCTTCTTTTTGAATGATTTTTTTCTCAAACCTTTTCAAATTACATCAAATTGGTTCGACATTCTTTAATAATTTTATCACTCAATTTAATAAATTATTAATTAATAACGCAGCAGCAATGGTTTGAAATCGTTTCTAGTACACTTCTTTGTTAAATAAGAAATATCTCTTGTCTGTATTTACATGACTTCATTGAACAAGCATTATTCTATTATTTCAGCAATAAAATATGAGAAAAACAACTAACATAACATATGAATTGCACAATAATGATTTTTTTCTTATCCAAATTTACATTGCAGAAATATAATTTTTCGTGGCTTATTTGTTTTAATGTTGATTAAACTCTCAATTATACACCAAAATACTAAAAGTGTGACAATTTCGTCATTACACAATGACAACACGTTCATTATGCCATACGAGATCAGTTTACATTGGCGAATCTCACGGCTGTCATGTGGATAATCGAACCCCTTTATAAGGCTTTCGCTACAAATATACATTTTCACGGTCTCTGCCCAGTAATGCTGCACGCTACTTAATTATTTCAAATAACTTACGCTATTTATTAACTGGCGAGGAATTCCATATTCAACTCACGTACAAAAGATATACAATCGCACGACGTTGAGATTTATGAATTTGTTCAATTAAGTAAGCGCGGATCGTGACCACGGAAGAGTGCGATCTTCACACCACCGCAAGAACCACGTGCATTACTAATACCGGACAAATGATTTGCTAAAACAAAGTAGAGCCAAGGGAGCGGTACTTTTGAAGGGTGCGCGGTGAGAAAGTAAAATACTCGACTAACCTGATAAGCACGAAAAGAGTAATAACGACCAGGAAGACTTGGTACAGCTTTTAGTACATAGACTTTGTTATACGACAATAAATAAACTGTGAAATAATTTTATTTTCATAATTTATCAAAATATTTTTTAAAGGGGGAATTAAATTTAAATCAATAATAACAAATATTTGAATATCCATAAGTAGATTATTATCTAAGGAGCTTAAAAATAAATATCGAGCCTCATTTTTAACAATTTAATATTTGTTACACCATTTAAAAAATATGGAGCAAATTTAAACAGCACTATTTTTAAATTTAATTCAGCATTAAATCGTATTAAAATATCGATCTAAATATATTAATTGAAGAATAAATTAATATAAATTTATCTTCAAGCATTCAAAACGTACAATATGATTTTAGTAAAAAAATAAATATAAAATTTTATGCAATAATATTTTATGAAATACACTTTAATAATTTTAAATTATTTAAATTTAAAATATGTCCGCTAATTTGCATATTTATATTTATTTTTATTGCTGGTTTTATTAAATTTTGGTGTGGTGTAAAGCTATCCTATTTGAACGACTTGGCCGCATTGGGTCGATAGTCCGCATGGCCGGTATGAATTCGCTTAAGACCAAAGTGTCTACTGTCGCTTTGGTCGCGGTGCCGGCGTCCTAGAATATTGGCCGGGCGAAATAATGTATAAAACTAGCATTTATTAGTAAATATGGATTCACAATCTAACTCTAAACGCGATTCCGAGAAATCTGATGGTATAAAATGCTAACCCAATATCAAATTCCTATTAAACATGTAAACTACATGGCCGAATCGTTCGATTCGATATTCCATTGTTTTTTGTTGGATAACTTTTTATTTGCTAATTATTACTGTGTTTTACATGCATTATTTTTTTCTTAGACGGTTCTTGTTCGAATGAATGCGCACTGCGGGATTGTTGTGCTAATCGAAAAGACCAATGAAATGTGATGGTTAAGTTGACCGTTTGACATCTATTGTCACACTTTTCATACGAACCAAAACATCTTCTACATCAACGCATGAGTGGTGTAAAATGAAGTTTTACAATTGAAAGATGTAAATAACATATACCATAGTTGATCACATAATAAATGCATTTATTTTCCTGACGAGATTATCATTATTACATGCTTTTTCTAGTGTTATTTTGCATGCTATATAATTTTTGTTATAGTTTATTTGTGGCTTCATTTTTTTTATTTATTTGCAACGTTTCAGATTGTTTACTTAGCGATACTTCCATTCTTTCAGCGGCTGATGAGATGAAGGAAGTAGTTGATAAACCCAGAAAAAGGGGACGGAAAAGACGAGAAGTTGATAAGGTGATACAAATTCTTTTCGAAACAAATTATGGATTTGTTTATAAACGCTCAGTTTTTATGCTATTTTTCCACTTTTTAGATCAAAGTCGAATGTGATTCAAACGAAGATGATTCATGTTCTGAAGAACCCCTTAGTAAAAAGCAAAAAGACATGGGCATCTTGGGTAGTCCCAGATCTAATTCGCCCAGTCATTCTGGTACTCGAGAGCCCCGCTCTTGTGTGCTTAACCAAAGACAGAAGCGGAAACCATTATCCAGGCTTCTTGAACAGCTTTTAAGAAATTTAGAAAAAAAAGATCAAAATCAATTTTTTGCATGGCCAGTTACAGACAATTATGCTCCCAACTATTCTACTATCATCAAAAAGCCGATGGACTTTTCAACTATGAAACAGAAAATCGACGATAATATGTATAAATCGCTGAATTGCTTTATAGTCAGTATTTTGTGTCTCTTTTATACACCATTTCGACGTAATTTATTATATCATTATAATAATATCAAAGATAACATTCTTTAAAAGAAATTTTTTTTAAATTCTAGAGTGATTTCAAATTAATGTGCAATAACGCTTTGAAGTACAACAAACCTGGAACAGTTTATAATAAAGCTGCTCGTAAACTTTTGCATTTGGGGCTGCGTCAACTGCTACCAGAAAAACTTCGCCCGCTAGGAAACATTTTAACGTACATGTATGAAATACCAATTCGAGAGCTTGGATTTGACATGGGGAAGATGGATGTGGTGAGTAAACCATTTTCCTAATTGCAAATTTAAATCGATGAAAGTTGTTGCTAGCATTGAACGTATATAAAATTTTGATATCATCTAACATTATTCTTAAATTTGCTATATATTTAATCGCTATTGAAATATTTCAGTATCTTTCATTTCATTTGTGCTTATATCAAATCGATTTAACAAGATAGAAGTACTCGGCACGGAGTATAGTCATTTATTAAAATTAAACATTGAATATAATCATTATTTGTATTTTAAAAGTTGACAATTATTTTTATTAAGTTCGTCATACTTTTCTACAAAATTTATTTTATACATAAAATCGATATGTGCCTAACCAATCATTTTTTAAAATATCATATATTAAAATGATTAATTTGGTTATGTATGTATTAAAACATGAATTATTTTGAAAATCATACTATTGTTATATCGCATGATTTTACAAAATGATAGTTTAAGATTTAATTAATTAGAAATAATTATATTATTAAATCTCATTAATTAGGCATTAAATATTGCATATAATTTATTAAATATCTAAATTATTTTGTAGCTAAAATAATTATACTTTTACGATGTTATTAACCTTTTGGATTTGTATAATAAGCCATTCTTCAGGTTGGTAGTATTCGGATAGTAGGGGTACACACGTATTCATGATATATCCTCTATTTAAAATATTGTGGCATCGATCTTAGGATGAGTTGGTGATTTATGAGATAGTGATGGTTTTAATATATATATTGTACTTTTGAAATTAACTTAGTGTTCATGATTTGTGTATCAATAAGTGAAATTATTTCATTATGTTTATTTTTAATTTAACTCTGAATCTTAATCCTCATAAAATTTCAACAAAGATAAGAAGACTTTCATTCATGTTGTCTTGAGAGCAGGTGTTTGTTTTAATAATTAAGATACTCGCATCATTCTTATCATTGACCAATATTGCCATTCCACCTTGACTATTCTGGAGTAGCGTCATTAGCCGAGTATCACCACTCCTATGCAAAATCTACTCCTTCAGAAGTAAACTGGTAGGCTTGCATGGTAACCCTATCCTTTTATTTTCGCTACACATTAATAGGCAAAAATATCTGAACAACAGAAAGCAGATACCATGCAAATTGAATATCAAGAAATATTCCGAATAAATGAACGAATATTGTGTGCTATCAACTGTGTTTAGGTTCATTTATTGAGCTTGGTTCATTATTAAGTTTGTTACACACTGCGGCGGCGCTGACAGAAAAATGGATTTACATTAGAGTGTTGCACGTATCAATAGATTGTATAACAAAAAAATGCAGTAAGATTTTGTCTTCTTGAAATTAAAAAGTCACAAGCGGGTATGAATAAATAAGTAATGACTGTTTTAAATAATTGACACACAATTGAGATATCTACAAGTAACTTTATTTATAACTAGTAACTACACGGCATGTGTAGCAATGCCACACGCGCTTAGTAATTATTTGAAAAGAAATGCAGTAGTACAGTTACGCGGTGTATTGCTGTGGGTCATACGTAGAGCAGGCTGAAGAGTTAGGATCCAAAAGCATACATACGTTCTTCAGTAATTGTTGGTCTAGACATTTTTTATTTAACCCTTTGAGCGGTATCGCCGTACCGGTACGGCGGCACTCTAGTGATCCAGATAGAGCAATCTTGCACATTGAAGCTCGGAGACAGACAGAGACAAAGAGAACTTAGCGCAGATCGGGAGACTGAGACGGAGAGCTTTTTCGCATGATTGTATAGATCGTTAAGCCCAAATTCATCGACTTATAATGATTTTGATTCGATTTCAAGTGTGTTATTTGTTTATGCAAAGAAAAGACCGAATATTGTGAGCTATCGACAATGTTTGTTTTTTTAACTGCTTGCCGTTCTTCACTGCATGTTGAATGAGTCTTTGTCCAATTATCATTTCCTTCTAAAGAAGGAGCAAATGAATCGATTTTTTGTGTATTGTTTATGTAAAGAAATGGCGTGGTCTTGTATCCACTATCAAGTGTTCATTTACAATTGACTCTGCCTTGAATTGAAGATTGTCATTCGCTGATTAGGAGCTGACAGAAAGTAATCAGTGTAAAGTGATTATGACATCAACGACTTCATCGATTTTAAATTTGCTCACTAACGAAAGGGTTAAAACACTATAAAACTCTTTTCACTAGAAAGAGGAAATTTACAACGGTCTCAATCCACAAACACAAAAAAATATGTGTTAACTTCACCAAGTCTCAATATAAACTGATTTTAAAATAGGTTAACCTAAAATTCCTATTACTTTTCGGTTCCCCTAATATATAGATTAGGGTGGATATTGTAGATCAACATGCTTCTTTGTATTGCTCTCTAAGAAACACATAAAAACATTTATCGCTCAACATGAATCAGTGAAATTTGTCATAGGGTAAATCTGATAGAGCGTAAAAGCTTAGCGCAAATGGCTGGAATGGCAATACAATACGGGATAAATACGGAACCAAGAATGCGAATTGTGAGCTGTTGTTTATTTTACAGCGAAAATTGATGGTCAAGCTAAAACAGAGACCTTGCCGATTGAGAGAGAATTGCCATTTGGAAATCTTTCTAGAAAGACATTTAGTAACGCTGTTATTCGGAAGTCTTCCGCAAAATACATTATGAGCTAAGAATGAATTCTTGAGAATTTTCATTGAACGATGTGATGATGGAATAAGTCACTCGATACATTGTAACTGCTGCTGATTCCTTTCAAACGAATAAATGGATTTGATTCACCAATCTACTTAATATTTGCGCTTCCTACTGACCCTTTGCCAACGCTTTATATCTGTATGAACGGCTAAAGACAAAGAATCGTATCCTAAGGAGATTGAGGGTCATTGTCAATCATAGCTACGCAAACCAGTGGTCCCATGCTATGACAATTGATCGCCATTGAACGAAGTGATGAGTTACATGCGATTGCTTTGTTGAGTGGCTCTTCAAGTTGCGAGAATACAGCCAGCGATGAAGATATCTGTACTCCGAGAAGGCAAGGGATTTACGCTATACATGCAGTAAAAAAGTTGGGATAATAAAAATAAAATATAGTGCTATCATTGATTATTAACCAGCGGTACTTGAGTGAACCAGACCAATAGAAATACGCAATATAAAATCAATCTTGGGTATCATTACGTTAGTATTTCATTTACGTTACTCTGTGTTTATAATCTGATTTCAACCCAAATTTAAATAATGCAAAGATGACATATTACTTATTTGAAGCTTGCAATTATTTAGCCTAATGAATGAGATTTTACATAAATTTAAATACATTTATTGTTTATCCTACTCAGATTAGGGATAATTTATAATACATTTGTACATAAATAGGTTATTTGAATTTGTTGGCATTTTATCTTCTATTGCATGACGAGAAGTAAAATATTGATTGATAGAAATATGGCTTTTTTATCAACTGTATTTATAAACAAAATAACATGATAGCTCCGTCTACAAATACGTGACATAGCTGACACTTGTTCTGTCATTATTGTAGATTTTAAATAGAAATATTAATATGTGAGCTTAATTCCAATTTTATTACAAATATATTATAAAATAGTACAATTCAAATTCGAAAAATATAAGATCAATAAGATATACTATCTTAATTTATTCACAATATTAAATTTTAACTGCATGAGGTTTTATGTTTATTTCTTATTCATCTCAAATTAGTACATATTAATAAATACAGATATAATTTTTCAATGGTCGCAATGTGCATGTTGGCATACTCTGTAGAGAAATCTTTCTCCAATAAGATTTACCCGGCATCTCAGCATAAGCTTTTTATATTTTTACCCAAAATAAACTTTTATATTATAGATGTGAAATAACATATTTGTAGAATCACGAAACAGTATGTTACGTGATTCGTTCATCGCTTAGTAGTAATAGAACTAGTTGGCTATCATTGCTTGCAAAATTTCTATAAATCTATAATATTATCAATACTTTCTTATGCTTAAAATATTTCTATAAATACAGAAATAACCTACACTGTGCATTGAATTCAAAATGAATATACATTCTTACAATTTACTTAACATATTGTATGCGGGAGACGGAGATTACAGTCCTCGGTTGTAGACTGTAATCTCCGTCCTTTTTATTTGACTAGAGACATCTTTTAATGCTATAATAAAAAAACATTTTAAAGCTGACCAATCTATCGACTTACGGTATCATTTTTTAATAGCCTTGAAATCGTTTTTTTACATATATGACACGGATGTCCCCGCGTCAGGCGTTATCACTCGTCGAACGGACTCGTAGACAAGGTGTTAATAAAGGGCATGTCTGTAATGTGCAAAAGCCGATTCGAACCAATTGTAATGCCTTAAAAAATAGCTCATTCGAGTTTTTAAAGTATGATTATTATTACGTATCCAAGTATTCCATTTGTACAGAATAAAACCGCATATAAAATTCTCACTCCAAGATCGTTATTATATCATATCATATTTAAATTTCGTGTAGCTTTATTTTATGTTGATTCATTGATTATGATATTACCTGCTGCATAAACTCATCTTTTTTTGGCTGCATCCCTTGGTTGAAAAATCACCGCACGCCACACTGATGCACACATGTATTTGTTTATAATTGCATGTATTTTGGCGAAATTTAACATTTGCATCTGTGCATTTATACTATTTTCACTTAATAATAGATATAATGGATTTAGTTTTAACAAATATATTGCAATAAATCCCAAAACAAGAGCACCATATGTTCATGTTAGCATTGTGAGATATTTTATTAATGAAAAATATCTGTTATAGTATATGTTTACAATGATTTTGATAATGTATTTTCATATTTGCTATACTTTTATTCCGTGATTGATTATGTTTGTGTTGCACACTTATTATTATTTAAGACAAAAAACAATTTTAGATTACAATTTTTTAAAAATAAACATTGTTTTATCGAATTCAACATGTGCATTCTTAATGCTGTGAATGAGACGATGAACGAAGGTTTTATCACTTATTAAGATATGGCAAATACGATGAAAATAATTGACCTATAACACTACAATTTTTTATCTCATCAGGATTGTATGCTATTATGCAATTTAAATGTAGCATAAACTCTTGTGCGTATGCATTATAATTGTTTAGTTCTCTGTGCTTACAATACATATATTATTTGGTAACTTTAATTGATAATTCATGTTATGTGTGCTCAATTGCAGGTATTGTTTAGTAATAATCTCATAATTTGAAGGATAAAATGTAGTGCTCAAAATAAAATTTAATATGCAAATCAAAACAATATGTTTAACCTCTTCGTTTTTAAATTGATAATAAAGATTATATGTACGTTACAATCCTTTGAGATAAAGGCAAACATAGTCTGAAAATCGGGTATTTAATGTTCATTTTGAAAGTATATAAATGTTATTCATTCTTTATTATTATAATTTAGCACTAAACATTTTTTATGTCATCTATGATATTTCAAAGCATAATGTAACATTGTATTGTTATCATAAACAATGTTGTGTGTAATTCTAGGTTTTTAAAGTATTAGTGTATGAATTCGCATATCAATCGAATAATGAGATTTATGGCAGTTTTTCTTTATTTTTCCATAGTAGCATTTCTCTTGCTATTGACTATATTTTCATTTAAAAATAATCTAGAATTTCTCACTCTATGATTTTCTTATTCATGTTTTTATTGACTTCAGGGTTTATTCCCTCCGTTATATTTATAAAAATTATTTTGGTTGGAATTGATTCCTAAAATATATAAAACTATTTCTACTTTTTATTTATTTTTAATTATGTTAAAATTAATTATCCGATCGTAATTGGTAATTATTATTATTATTATTATTTTTAAACCAATTATCCGTTGAGGGACATTCGGTTCTTATGGCATTGCTGGCTCGTGTAGGTTCCCATTCATTAATGAGGACCTAATGGTCATTCATTCGAATCTTTTGTCCAGGTCATGAACCATACATCTTTTCAGCCTACACATTCGCATTGTTTTCGCATTTGCATTTGAGAGGTAAATTAAAAAATCAAATTAACCCTATCGGACCAGAAATCGTGAAATAGAGATGGGTGTCTTGCGTCTCATCATACACTTGTGCATCGATGGCAAAGTTATGCCGTAAAAGTATATGTCTAAACATTCTCTTAAGACGACTTTCGTTCGTGTTGTCTTGAGAACAGGCGTTTGTTTTGATAACTAATATACTTGCATCATTTTTATCGTTGATCAATATTGTTATTCTTCCTTAACTGTTCTGGAGTAGCGTCATTAGCTGAGTAACACCACTGTATTGCAAAATCTACTCCTTCAGAAATAAACTGGCAGGCTCACACGATAACCCTGTCTTTTTATTTTCGCAACACATTAACAAGCAAAAATAGCCGAACAACAGAAAGCAGATACCATGCATGTTGAACATTAAGAAATATTCCGAAGAAATGAACGAATATTGTGTTCATTATCAAGATTTTTACATACTTCGGCAGAGCTGACAGAAAAGTGGAATTACATTAGAGCGTAGCGTGTATGTTCTCCGGTTTGAAAGGGTTAAACCTCTTTCCCAATATTTTGCGCTAGTTTTCCAATAACTATGAATTATTCCGCTTCCAATCGTCCGACAGGAGGCTCAAAATATCGGGAAAGAGATATTATTGTAATTTTTAATTTACCATCTAAATAATTACCAAATGGTGATCGGATGCCTGTTTTTTAACGAAATTAAAAATATATAAACATGATAAAATACTTTAAAAAAACCACCATTTACATTATTTATTAATTAATACAATAATGGTCTCAAATTCTATATGTGTTTTTATTATTAACAATTTATTATTTATTCTGACTAAATTTTATTATAATTAGTATCATAAATTTTAGTCAAGATAAATACATCTGTTATAGTATAATTTTAAATATTTTTGATAATATGGCTTTGTGGAAATGAAATATCATATCCAACTAATCAAATATTAGTTACATAATTTGTGCTTAATTAGACTTATATAGAAAAGCGTTTATATGTTTTATCCTAGTGTACTTGCTACTGCATTTTTACATTCACTTTATATAATTGAAATGAAAATCATTTGAATATGTCAAACATGTGAATAGACAATTTATATTTGTTTATATTATCACATCCATATTTTAGTTTTAAAATCACGTATATCATTCAAAACGATTTACATTATTAGCATCCCATTTGCATTTATTCACTATATGGTTTAATTTTGTCATTTCAACTTATTTTGATTTGCGATAAAAATATATGTTGCTTATATTCTTAATCATAAAACAAAGAGATATTTTGTTCAATATCAATATTTGAATTAACTACTGTTCTATTATATTACGAAAGCCGCCAAAGCCTGCTGGAAAACACAAGGTATGAATAAATACAACCACTATAACTTCCAAGTATACTTTAATCAAATAGTCAGTGGTATATCATAGATTTTTTTCATTACAATGAAATAATAATTTTAGAAATATGCATCTAAAAATATCAATGCATTTTTTTATTGTTCTTATTACTTGCTTCTTATATTCGATTGAAATGAATGTATGGAATTCATTTTGACTCAGTGTTTTTGCTGATATTACAATCGCATTTTTGTAAGTATACAATAATATAACGAACTTCAATCAATTTAAAACTTAAGATTATATTTAGGTTTGGAATTATTCTTGATGAGAATTTTTATTTTTAAATATATATTTATTGCAGAAAATCATTACATGAAGTAATGATTTATATAAAAATGGATTCCATAGAAGTTACGGTAAAAAAAAAAGATTATTAATTGTACAAACCCAGCTTTTTTAACATCACTTTTATGTTGATTTTTATTCGAAATTAAATAACATACTTATTACATTTTTGTTTAATCGCCTACATCATTCAATCGGTAGTAGAGAATCACGAAATCAATTAAATAGATTCAAATTTATATTTTCTGGTCTTCACATTTTAAAAATGTATTGGTTGAGTATATCGTATTTTTTCGAAACATTAAATATTACTTCTCTTGAATAAATCTTTATAATATATTTGACTACTGCTATCATACTTTTTTATTCATTTATTCTAGAAGGCTTTAAAACAAGGAAACTCTAATGTAGAAAGTCATAGTGAGGAAGGGGAAAAGGAGCATCCATTAAGTGCTGACGATGAAGTGAAATTGAAAATGGAAGCCATAAGAGAACAACACCGAAGGCGTTTGGCAAAAAAAGGTATCTTTTTCAAAAATCATTTATAACATAACGGGCATATTAACCCTTCTGTCAATGAAAGTGGTCTGGCTGGACCTCCTAAACCTGCAGAGAAAAGCCCTAAACCGCCCATGTCCCATGAGGAACTGGGACGTCCAGTAATCTGGGCCCCAGTGAGACCGCATACGTTACCTAATATTTTGAAAGAACAGGAAGAGGTGGTGGCCGGAAGTAGACGGACAGGACCACATCTCCTGCCAGCTATCTTGCTATCGCTGCTTCTCTCGTGCGTCGACGGAGGTCACCGAGCGCGTCGGAGACGTCTGCATCTATGTGAATGCGTTTGCCACCAATTTTTGGGCACTGGATCTCCGAACGTCTTGGTGATTAGAATGAGGGGTGATCGTTGCCCCCTCAGCAGGTTCCTGGTGATCATCTGTATACTGGTTCTGTGTGGGCCCATGCGCCAGCAGCGTAAGCGGCAATGCTGATGAAAATGCCCCTGTCCGCCGTCAAAAGCAGTCGGCCTCTTACACCTCAGTCGCTAGATAAAAATACAGATCAAAATGGGAAATATGAAAAAATATCTTATGGAGCGAAAGGATAAATTTTTTCTTACGGAACATAATAAAAGTGTGATTTTCCATACAAATTCTATAAAAAAAAATCAGGGTCTGGCCAAACCACTTTCATTAACTCTAGGGGTGTAAATAGAAATATCCTTTTTTCTCAAAGCACAAGGATCCTGAACATTTTTTTTTTTAAATTCTAAATTCTGTAAAATCCTTCAATGAACAAAGTATTTTTCTATAATTTATTCATAGTTGATTCACTTCAATCAACATTTACATCTGATTTTCAAATTTAATTATCCTATACTGGATTTGTATAATGACCTCCAACATTTAAGTATTTAAAAACATGGCTTAATATATTACCAGTTGTGGCATCTCAGTTGAATTAACAAATTGCTAGTATTGCACTAGAAAATTTTCACACTGTGCTCATTCTAGTATATAGTTTATACGTTATAACATTTTTTAATCATTAATCTAAATATGACCAATTAATTGAAAAACTGTTTTTATCTGCAGCTTTTCCAAGAATGGACTCCGATGGTTATACATCCTTGCAAATATTGGTCGATAATGATGGAATGTCACCATCAAGTAATCAACGACCTGTTTCTTTAGGTCTTTACACAGGAAGGATATCTCATGGATCTGGTACTTTACAAGGTATTATACACGCAAATTAATATAGTAACATATATTTTTATCATAAGTGCCTTTTAAATTAAACGAATACTCAATTTAAAGGGAGATTCTTAAAAATTAAATAACTATTAAATCCTTATCATCCTAATAGTGTAATATAAAGATAAAAAAAATAAAATGTTTGGTCACCACACAAACATATCGAAGGATCTCCAGAGTAATGTATATTGAAATATGCTCGAAGTATAAAAGAATTATAAGATTAAAAATGTAGTTTCGATCGAAATTTAATCTAATAAATATGTTGATTGAATGTTTTAGGATTTAAAGAGGACAGAAGGAATTTAGTGAAAGGCGTTAAACCTTTGAATTATGGAGCATTTGGGTCATATGCTCCCAGCTATGATTCAACTTTTGCCACAATATCTAAGGAAGAATCACATCTGTTATATCATACTTATGGTATGTTGATTATCTTGTATAAGAATAAAAATGAACTGCTTATGATAATTAAAAAAATAAATAAAACATCTATTTCAAGGTGAAGAAACTGGTTTGTCGTCGAATGAAGGAATATTAAGATTTGCATCGGATTCACCTTGGGCGTGTATTTATAACATGGAAGAAATGTTTCCAGCGCGTAATGCATCTAAAAACTCCTCCGATGCCTTGTCAGACGTATGTTTCTCATATACAATGAATTTATTGTTTAAAGGAATTTTTATGATTCAATAATATTTATTTTACAGGAAAATAGTGATGTTAAAATTGACGTGGACCAACTCCGTACATTAGCTGAAATCGGTGTAGATGTAGATTTTCTCGCTGATATTGAAGAAGAAATAACCGCTTCTCAATATGATTTTGGTTTACAACAATCCTTACACCAAAATATTAACGCGCTTAAAAAATTGGAAACTGAACAAAAAGAACGGTAATTTAAATCTTTATTATATACAAGGACAGATATAGCAAGAATTTGAATTGATACGTTTTTATTCTTTTCAGTTTATCATTGCCCATTCCTTCGCATCTAACTAACATAGCGAAACCATCATTGACTGAACAAGAAACGGCACGAACTGTCGTTAATAATTTGAAAGAGATGGTTTCACGCGTACAACCACAACATGTGGCGCCGTTAGTCAGCATTAGAAAAGCTATGGGAGTCACTCTAGATCATCTGGGTTAGTAATAATTAAAAACTTATCATATCACCTTATATGCGCATGTTAAAATGATCACGTACGTTTATTTATCATAGATACACCGATGACTTTAGACGAGCTACATGAAATTTCACCGGAACATGCCCTTTTAGCCGACCAGTTACAAAAAGAGAACAGCAGCTTAGCTTTAAATGGAGATTCACAATCTAACATGAACGATGAACTTGTGAAACAGGAGGATGATTCAAACGATAAGAAAATCGACATGGATGGCATTCAAACGAAACAGACTTTTATTGAAATCAAGGACGATTAATCTGTGAAATCGATATATATTACGTACATCGTAATATGAATGTTTAAAATAACCTCTTTTAAAAGTATGTATTAAATTGTGCCATGCCTAAAAAATGTTCAAAACAATCTTTTAACCAGGGTTAAAAATATGAACTTATTCTTTGTTCAATTAATTTAACTCATCATCAAATATGTAATATTAGTATATAACAAAGTGAATGAGATGTTTTAATAACTGTGATTTTACTAACTTTTTAATTAATTGAGGGTTTTAAATGCTAATGTTGTTCGACACAATTTGTTTGAATATATGACTTATATACTGTTGTAATAAGACAATGCTAGTAATAAAAGATCGAATAAATTTTAGTTATATTTGATCTAACGGCAATTTTTCATTGTCGGATCTGAATCTATTTTTATAAACGTGTATGAATATATCATAGTAATTATAATGTTTACTTTATTGCATTTATATATTTTCTTGATTCTAAAACTAATTTACGAAATAAAATTGAGCACAGGATGTTATTATTGTAAGAGGTACGCTGAAGTGTACTCCATTTCGGAACTATTTTTATATTATTAATTGAATTGACTATTATTTTGATGTAAAAAATTATTAAAAACGAAAATAAATACAAAAACTAAATTGATCGAAGGATTTAAAACATTTTTGCTCCTTGATTGAAATAAAACATTTCACAATTGTCCTTTTAGTTAGATTTGATTTCAATTTTTAAAGCATAATATATTTATTAACCGTTTGAGTGCTAAGCAATTTTTGTAAAAATCTATTGAAAAGTGCTATGCATATTTTGATTACTCTAAAGGAAAAAAATATGGTGTCAAATAAAACGCATATATAGAAGAAATATGCATTATATGTATATAATGCATAAAATAGCATAAAAATGTACCGTTCTTATAAATTATGTGTGAGGTCAGCGTACCCCCGCAGAGCGCCAAAAACGTTCTGAAACTCGCGGCGATTTTGCGCTGCGTCGCACTTTTCGATACAAATCGTCGCAGCGCAAAATCGCTGTTTAGCACTCTAACGGTTAACAAATATAGATTGAAAATTAATTTACGAAAAGCATAATTTATTAAAGTAAATATTTTTAAAGCATAAGATTTCGGGATTGCATTAGACCAGGGGTGGCCAACCCAAATGATCTTGTGGGCCACTTTGGAAATGCATCGTAGCTCCGTGGGCCGCATATAAAATTATATATCCCCATTTTAGATTTAGATACACTATAGACATTTTTTTGAAGTGAAAAAATATATTTTGTAAAAGTGTAATAAATCTTGCGGGCTGGAAAAATATTCAAGGTGGGCCGCGGATTGGCCACCCCTGCATTAGACCATCCCGGGATCGGAATTTTCAATAGTTCAAGAAATTACATTGATAAATTTGATTAAAAACCACTAATAAGTCCATTTGTTTAATATAAAAAATAATCTGAAGGCGAAATAATTTTATTTATTTAAGAAAAGATAAAGATACAATTCAAAAATAGATAAAAAAAAATGCAAATATTATTTTGAAAATATGCTCGAAGTAACATTCAACATCGAGTGCTTCGTCATTTAGTCTGGATCTGATTTTGGTAGCCAGGCAACCTGCTGCTGAAAATGTACGCTCAGTGTCCATACTTGTTGGAGGTATCCTCATCAGATATTTAAATGTTAGTTCGAGTTGATGATCGCGTGAGCCCCCATTTTCGTAAAACACTATCAATGTGACTGATAAAATTTCTTTCTGCTGAGACACGGACTAAAACTCGCATTATTAAAATTCCGTCGCTGCAGATGAATACTTACAAAAAATTTGAACCCCGTATCTATTATATTTCATATTTATATTCCCATTATTAGAGTCGAGGTGTAGTAAATACATCACCGGTAGGGAAAGGTTAATATAACAATTTGAAAAACATATATGTACTGTATATGTATATATGTACATAGATTAGACAGTTATTGCCCCTAGGCGTCGCCTATGCTCGCCAATTAGTAGTTACGCCACTGTTTCCAAGCGTCCAGATTTCAGCGAGAATGTCTCGATTTAGTAGGCTTCAATGTGCTAGTGAGGTGTACGATTTCTATTAGATAAACATTTGAATCCCGGTTTTTTCGGGATTACGTTTACTAATCCCGGGATTCATGAGCACCTAAAACTGTCCGGGATCCCGGGATTGGATTCCTTAGTCATGCATATACAAAATACGTATGTGTACATATATTAAATCACACTGAATAATTTGGTTGAAATGAACTGAGAAGACAAAATAAGAATTTGATTTTAAACCATATTCGCGCCATTTTTTTGAAATATAATTCTTTACACAATATACTTTTTTTCAGATCAAAATGATCACTTTCTGGTGTTCAATACCCTGTGAACATTTTCCAGAACTAAGAAGATTAATAAAAAAATTGTATATGTCGCTTCATGAGTTATTTTTTCCTTTTCCAAGTAAACCCTACCCCTACCACTATTTTCTCAACAATCAATAGAAGATGAATACCAAAGGACAATAAGCATTTGTTGTGATATTGGTGGAGAAGGTTTTGATGACATGGATATTCATGACATTCAAGAAATATTGGAGTATCGTGCGTTGAACGAAGATGAATTAGTCGAAATATTAAATGAATCTAACACAATTAATGAGTCAAAAAACAGTTGCAGCGAAGTAGCTACATGTTTCACATTAAAAAACAATTAATAAAGCCATAGAATTGGCTTTCGGTGGGAAAATTACGACAGATTTTGGAACCTTATAATGAAATACGTAAAGATTTATATGCTAAAAGCAGACAATCGTTTATTACCGAATGTTTGAAGGCTAAAACCAAAAATACTCCAGAGTTCTTTGATTGATGGAAACCCACAACAGATCTCGAAAAATAATAAAACATAGATTTACAAGTGATAGCGATGATGAATGAATGGTATATTATATGTTATTAACCTTTCCGTCACGATGCTTAGAAATGAGCTTTAGGATCCGATGGGGGACCTAAGAGACCCCAAAAATTTTAAGTTAAAATTTAGGCTGTTTGAAACACAAACTTATTGTAAAGAGGGTACCTTTCTTCTTAATTATAATATTTCATCATAAATTACGACATTTGATCGAAATTTGATCAAAATTTAGGAAAAATGACAGCGAGCAGCGACATAGCGTCACCAAGAGATCATGTTCTCGAATGCGAGCCCTGCCTGCACGATGAGTCACACTCCCAAGCTACAGGGCGTTTGCAAAGTATACATAACATTTTAAATGTTTGTTACGGAATTAATTTTTAAAATAAAAATGATATATTTTACATAAATATGCATACTATATTATAAAGTATTTATTTATACACTAACTTCAATAAAAACATACATATTATATTTATAACGAATTAAAATATTACTAAATTATAACAAATTAATTGTTGCAAATTATGTACAGTCTTTACAAAATAATGCCTTTTTCTGTACTCTATGAAGGGTGCATATTGATTTTTTGCACAAGGAACATTGAAGAAACATCTTTCTGGCATCATTACGCGGACAAAAATTGCATTTAGCCCTTTTACGAGAAACTGATGGCATTTATTCGCATTCGCATTATTTTCTACCAACTGAATGGCAAGCTCTTGAAAAATATTTTGCGACAGCTTTGATCACCTTTTCTCCAATCTGGAAATTTGGTTATCCATAAAGTATAAGCATTCAAGGCAGCTATTTCAATCATCTCCATAAAAACTTTAAATGTTTGTGCTGTTATTGGTTAAGAGCTGGGAATCCTGGTGATTAGTCGCAAAACCTTTGGCTAGTAGATTTGCCTTATGTACATTATCGCCATTTTTAAATCGCAATTACCTTTGCAAATTTCCATAAAGTGAGATAATAACTGATTTGCATGCATTGAAAACTTTTGTGGGAAGTTTTTAATTATTGTATTATCAATTTCATCGAACCTGTGGATTTTTTGTTTTTAATCTTTCTTTTTTCTTTATAAAAGTATAAACGGAGTGATTATTTAAGTATTGGTTAAAGATTTAGGATTATTTTTGAGTAATTATTTTAATGATTTCGAAATCGTCTGCTTTGTGCTGTTGTCGCTTAAGTGCTGGGAATCCTGGTGATTAGTTGCAAAAGTTTTGGATAATCGATTTACCTTATCTACGTTATCGTCGACTATTCGAAGATCTGCACATAAAGAGGGAAAACCCATCGCCTTTTGTTTGACCGATTTTACGAACATCGGGTGTAAAATATCATGCATTTTGTGTACAATAAAAAATAGATCACTAGTCTTCAATCACTAGGCAATCGAGTGTAAAGCGAGTGTTTAAATTACAATGCAAACGATCCTGAATTTCAAATTTTGAATGATGAGGAAATAATTGAAGAAATATCTGCCTTCTTCAAATATCTTATATATCGTTAGAATATTCGCGATTTATCAGCTTCTAAAAGAAGAGCGGGCTTTAATCGATACTTAATTTTTCGATAAAAAATAATTTGTTATATGTGTATGTGTTTGTAAATCTAGACGAGTAAAAATTATTCATACTTTCCCTGTTAGTTATGATTTTTTTTCGAAATATCCGGATTTTTCGGTATCTGGACTACCTTCATCCCCAATTAGTCCGGATAATCGAGGTTCTACTGTATTACAATGTATAAAAGAAAAATATGCACTAGGATTGAAATGCGTCTGCTCAACTCAACAACTGAAAGAGCAATGCAAAAGAGTTTAGGGTATGCCGGTAGCTACGGCGAGTGCGATCTCACACGCATTCACACTAATGCACACGTATACAATACTCATAAACAAATTTTGTATTTTATTATTTTCTCTTATTTGCGGTTGAAAAAAAGTCCTGATTTTTTAATTATATATTCTTTGGGAGCTTTGCCACAAATACAAAAAGTTTCAAATGCGTAGTATATATATTAGAGGAGTTATTCGAATAAAATCGTAATGAAGGTACCCCATCGGTACGGGAGGGTTAAAGTGTTTTTTTGGAACGCAAACCCTAATTTTGTATGAACTTCGAACCTTTTACAACACAGATTTGTATTACACGACGTTTTTGCGGAACCATACAACCGTGTTATACGAGGCCCAAGTGTATTGGTATAATTCATGTGCTGAAAACATCATGTAGCTATTGTATTATAGGTGTTTTTTTTTCATAGAAACGATCCACCCACGCCAGTAAGTGTTTACGAGGGTTACGACACTGCAAGTATTATGCGTCGCATTATCGAAATCGATCTGGATCCAAGAGTTGCATCTTGAGCGGCCAGCAGCTGTGTAGAGCAGCGGATTTATCAGTCAGCGGGTCGATCCAACGCAGTCCTGTCGTTCGTGCGGGAGACCTTGCGTCCACTGGACGCCACTCGAGTGGCTAAAAGCAGATGGGAATAAATGTTCGCGCCCAAACGCCCGTGCCAATAAATGACGTCCAGTGACCAGTGCCAGTGTATCGAACGCGTCCAGTGGGTTCAAAACATTCGCTTCTAACTCCTTAAAGCTTTCGCAGACCGACGTAAGTCCCAAAACAGAGTATCACTCACACCTACCTGTCTCGCACCGGTGAACTTGAACCAGTAGTGACGGTCCTTTTAAGTGAATCCTTGCAGCGCGACGTGCAACTCTATCCAGTCTCAGCAGCCTGAAAACCATCATAGTGCCATCCAGCAATTGCTGTAATTTAACACGGAATGTTTATTTACCGCAGCCTCATTATCAAACGCGTCCATTGCGTTACAGACCGTCAAGTCGGAGACTATTTTTATTTTTAACTCGCCTGTCAAAACAAGCGAGGGAATCGATGTAGGATGCGCAAATTCGTGGCGAATAAAAGCATATTCTCAATTTTGGTCAAAGAGTATGCTGGATTGATTTATCAGAAAAGTAGATATGGGGTCCGGATCTGTACTGTGCCAATTGGCAACATGAGCGCTCAAATAGATTGCAATAGGCCTCCCTCTGCCAAAAGCTTTGATATACGACCGTTTAAATTTGTTTATTCGATCAGCAATATGTCGATTAATAAATATAGACGTCGCCGTCCCGAAATAATATGCCGTCGTTGGACCGAATGCAAGAAATCCTATCAAATTGTGTCATAACGTAAACAACATTGTCGAAGTTGTTGGCTTGGTTGGTCCTCCCCGCCGAATCTTGACCTTCCGTAAGACGATCCCCAGTTTCATCAGCCCCGTTGACTGATTTCGGAATGTAAATACAAACTTGCAATATGATGTCGTGCTTCGAATCTTTGAAACGACCTATTGCACCCATCCATCGTTATGCTAACACAGTTCTGAACAAATTGCTTGCAACAAATTTATTCAAAGGATCTTTTGAATTTCTGGCAGTAAAGTATTGTTATTTTATTGACAGCAATTAATGCGAGTGATTCATTCATGAACATGAATAGGTTCTTGATTTTTCATATCCACTCGTCGCTTTAAATTATTGATGAACTTCCACCTTCGACAGAACTTGGTCTATTTGCTTGCTTGTCTGTACGTCTTTTGGAGCTTATAAAGTTGATTGACTTAATTTATAGTTTCAGCTCTTCAACTTCGTTCTTGTTCATTCCTCTTCAAATATTCGTTTTGAATCGTATTGCATGATAGTATTCAAATACAGACGTTTACTATATATCTATTTTACCGATTTGTTCCATTTGTACATCATTAATATAATCCACAATTCCATCCACAAAATTTGACAGCAATCCGAGTGTATTGGTCAAAGCTTATTGATGCTCAACAGAAAATCCTTATAGATATTCAATCAAATATTTTATATAATCATATCTTAAAGGCATATCAACAAGTTGGAACACTATTAAATTTGATAGATTCGATGCTAATATCGCGACGCAACGATCAGGGTGGTAATAAATTCTTGTAACAATGTGGTCATTAAATATTCAGACAGTTGGATTTATTGCATCATCTCGCTGGAGTCAACATTCTCTTTCATCTATTTTCAGCAACGCCATGAAATAGTGCATAATGTGGCGCTTACAAGAAAAATCCCATAAATTCTACACTGAATGAATGCCCTCAAAACTTCAAATATTTTATCGATACTGTATTTATTTCATATTATTGAAAAATCGATTTATTAAATTATTTTGAAGCAAAGCTTCAACAATTCTACAGTGCCCTATTAAACAGTACGACGTCTTGAGGTAAATGTTGTATTTATGGGATGATATTTTTGAGCTCGAATCTATTTACATCGCTGTTTTTAGACTTACACGATAAAAGATTGATACTCAACAGTCTAACATTTAAAAAGCAATCAAGTTATAAATTGTTATGAACGAAAATGAGCAAAAATTTGAAAACACAGCAGGATTTATCACGAACTTTCAATCTTAAATTTATTTCGTATTTAAAAGATCTCACAGATTATATTCTCTTACAGCACTAAGGAATTTTGTGATCCTTTTTAGATTTTGTACTTCGTTTGTATTCTTCGTCTAATGCATATTCCTGTATTGTGTTAAAAATTGTGCTTAAATTATCATGTTAAATCTGAGATTAAATTGATTTAGAAAGGTAATAGGTGTAATTTTTACAAATTGATAGCAAAATTGATACCATAAAAGTCGATTTGACTAACTAACAGCTTGTGTTAAATCCAGGCACAATTGATTGTTTATCTGCAGTAATTTTCTATTGAAGATAACATCAACAATTCTATTCAAATTTCACTGCATCGTTCTTGTGATTGTTATATTATTCTAGTCTTTGGACACTCCATTGCGATTGTAGGATCGATCCTGAATTTTTGAGCTTAATTTAAACCTTCATTTTAATCCTAATGATTCAAAGAGGGGCTGGACTCCGTATATTCCAGAAAGCCTTTTCTAGTCAAATCAACAAAATCGTTTCGAAAAGCTTTTCGTTACCTTTAAAAGAAAGCTGCTATTAAGCACATGAGCAGGTGAATATTTGATGGAGATGAATGTGATCTTTTATCGTGAATTATTCCTGTTGTGAACTACATACATTTGCATTTTAAATTAGAACAAAAATTCACTCATGGTAATACATGTTGAAATATGATCCATTACATTAGCAATTGACAAGTGTTGAGAAATTCTAGCGCTGTATTTTTGAAACCATGTTCATGCAATGTAAATGTTCAGAAAACATAATCGGTTAACATATAATACATCTTTGTCGTGATCTTTCTGATTTTCAGCTCAGGTTTTAATGGTTTTTTAGTTATTGAAAATTCCTGGATAGAAATCTTGTGTTTTTTTTGTCTTTTCATTATGGAACTACGTTGTGTCTTTTTATTATGGCTATATATTTTAGCTTGCAAAAATTAAGCATTGAATAAAAGGTGATATGAAGTACATTAATCAGATTTGTCTTTTTTAAATGCAATAAGTTGGACGGAACTAAAACTTATACTCTATACATTTCTTGGTTTTTTAAATACATAATTGTACTTTTGCAAGGTGCTTGAATGTTCAAATCGCCACCATTAACAATATCATTATTTTAGTGGCAATCGTTTTTTTAAAATTAAATTTGCCCTATTCTAAATGCTCTTTGTATAGATGCATATTTCTCATTATTCCAGATCGTCTGTACTGTATCAGATTGTCAGCCATAAAAACGAGATAATTTCGGGATAATCTGATGTAAATTCATCAAATTTTTTGCATCAATCTAAATCTGCTATAAGTTTATGTTACGTATTTAGGAGTCCCAAATTCGAATATCGAATATAAAATTGATAAAATATTCGAATATTTCATATACAAGGATGATTCAAATATAACCCGGAATTTTGCTGTGCAAATTTATTAGTTTATTATTAATACATTTATTCCATCGGATATGAAGCTTCTTGATCCCGTTACTGAAGAAAGTTGTTGAGAAGTAGCATTTTCTGTTGCGCAACACGTTTTCTCGTAAACAAAGGCGTAAAATCAAGTGAAATTTTGAGTTTTTTTGTTGCAGCAAAATCAAAATGATCAAAATTTTATTTACATTTCAAAAATACATATTTTAAAAATAAAAGTGCATTGAACGTTTCTGCTTTTAAACTTGACCATAATTTAATTTTTATTTAGCCTGCTATCGAAAAAACCCTCTCAGTTGTTGTTGAAGTTGGTTTTATCGACAGTAGTAAATCGTAAAGAACATCTAAAATATCATACTTTTTTTGGCATGATCGAAATTTTTTGATAGTTTTCAATTATCTCTGTAATATCCTTATAATCAACTGGTGCTCTGATATCAATCATATCGGCAATTGTACTGTCGACGACTTATTGCTTTCTATTAAAAGATTGTTAAAAATTCTGATCAATGTCTTGAATTTCTTCAAGCTTTTAAAATAAAAATTGGTAAAGACCTTCTACAGTTATCAGTATTATTGGCATTTTTTTCTTTTGTGCATTTTTTTGTTGCAATTTCAATTGGCATAAGAACATCGAACAATCGAATATTCGATTGAAACCCCTATACGTATGTAAACAAACGACCACAGCGTTGAACACAAATCGTTTGAGGCTTCGTTTAAAATCATAATAAATGTTGTGTTGCGGATGAAGCGTCGCTAATTTTATTTATAAACGATATGCGCATGCGTCAAAATATAAAGCATACAAGAGAGAAGATTTCGCATAAATTCGGCCGTGTTTTTAGGGGAAATCCGATGTTCTACGACAGCAAATTGATCGTCTGTTTATATTTTTTCATACGTATTTGTATTTCGAGCTTGTCTTAAGATGAAATCTGGTGAGTTCGGCTGATTTTTGTCGCGTCCAAGTTACGCCTCATCTGATGACGTTTATAAATAAGCGTCTTGTTCGCGAAAAAGGACGAGACGTCTTCTCACTTTTAGACTAGGAGAAAGAAGTGACGGTATAAATTGAATAATGTATGGGGACGAAAATATGCATTTCGTTTGATATATCGCAGCTGCCCGTGATTTGAAACGTTTCTAGAAGCCACATGTAAAACACGAGTTGGAAATAAACATCCATGTATCCTCTATTTGTATTCCCGATGGGGAGTGTCAACATCAATACGCGGAGCAAATTGACGGATAAAATTTTAGAGCTGCTTTTGAGAAAGTCTATTATCGCCCCACTTAGCGTCGTTCGTGTTTGTTAACGGATTAATTACGTCGCGAGCTTCAGATGACCGTTGAACAAAGTCGATTTCGCTTACAATGTGTTATAATGTTGCTTTGGCTATCAAGATCAGTGCATCAATAGTTTATTGGCATGCGATAAAAGGCGCCAACATTTTCATCATACGTTGTCAATCCAAGACAACAATTAGTTAATGCATGATGCTGAATTGGCAATGTACATGACTTAATTAGATGCAAATCGTACATCTAATTCGATGTCAAGTTATCATAAAGGAAGATATTGAAATGTTTGACCAATCTAGGAATTAATCCACTTGATATAAATGTGACTATATATACAGATTTAGTATGACTTTCTGGAAATATGACAATTTCGCCACTTAGTCATAGATCTTATCCTACCTAAAATAATGGAAAATATCCATTTGAAAAATGATTTCCCTGGAAAAGTCTTTTATGAATATTGTCTCCATTCAATAGAAGATATTCTCTCACCTTTTTACTCAAATTTGGATCATTATCCAACAAACGATTGCTTTATCGCTCAAAAGCCTATTCTTTCAAGTCAATTATTAAACGGAAATAACATACATAAAAATATCTATCCAGAAGAATTCTCTGGTTATTTGTGTTCTATCTAAATTTAAAAACTACAACTCACCTATTGCATCTCCGAATTAGTGTCTTTACAAGCAACATCCACGAATGGATACAATACAATTTTAACATTCGAATATTTAATGATAACGACAAAACTCTATTGCACTTATGATTTATACTCAAACCTCTCTTTGTGCCATTTTTTTAGATTGCATAAAGAGCACGTATCGAGATATTTTAGATAAAATAGAAAATAAATCATCAACATTAACCGAAATATGGAAAAAATTATAATTTTGGACCGTTTAAATCATATTGACCACACACTTTAAGGGGGTATTTTAGTCTAGAATTTTGAAAAAATATATCCTCCAAATATATTTCCAAAATTCTAATTACTCATAGAGTTATAGCTATTTTAGTGATGCGGCAACTAAACCAGAATGAAATCTTTAAATGCATTTCCCTCGAAATTATTCTTTTCAACACGGTTGACGTGATATCTCAAGTTTGAATAAGCTAATTTACTTCAAATTAAATATGAATTTTTTATATATAGTCTTCTATTATTGCTACCAGATTTATGTCAAAATTTATTTTCTAACTATTTTAAAAAAATAAACTATGAAATAAAAATAATTATTATTTCTCTAGTGTTAGTCTGGCATTAGAGATGCCAGATGCCAGACATCCTTAAAATGTTACTAAAAATACTATTTTTGTATTGCTTTATTTTTTTCTTGATTTTTTTGAAAAAAAAACTTTGTGCGATTTTGGGCATATTTTATATAGCTGTTATAAAGTTATGCGGTTTTTAAAATTCATGGAACGTATCTTCACTTTTTCTATGTAAGTCATAGCTTTTTGTACGATTTTCCGCGGAACTATACCGCACGAAAAAAGGTTAAAGTTTATTAAAAAGTGAAGTAAATTAGCATCAAAACCAGATGAAATCTACCAAATTTATCCCAGCTGAACTCTAAACAACGATATTTTAACTGCACATATGAAAGTAATAGGTTATTTTAAATGGAAATTATTTTTTATAATATAGCCTTTCTGGGACATCCCTATAGAGTACATAAATAGGAAATGGCATTTGGATTTGGGGTGATTTTGTAGAATAATAATAGAAGATTTAAAAATAGATTTAACAGCATTTTTATTGATACTTAAATGGGGGGGGGAGGATCAATGATCAGGGAAAAAAGGTCCAGGGATGTCATTGTTAGAGTTGAATATCACTATACACTCAAATCTATTTTTGTGCGATTTCGAAGTTATGCGTTTTTTTAAAGCTATTTTATTTATTTTTTTCCTTTTTATCGAGATATTTTGGATAACATAGGAAATAAATAATCAACACTAACCGATATTTGGAAAAAAATATAATTTGGGACTGTCTAAATTATATTGCATCTGCTAGCGCTGAATTACGACCCCGCCCTTTATTCTGGTTTAGATTTTTGAAAAAATTGATTTCGTTTTTTTTTGCATTTTTCCAATGCTTTGACGTTTAAAAATACGTTCTCCAAAGAAATTTCCAAAATTCCAGCTTTAACCAATTTTTATTATTTAAAAAAAATTAAAACTGTGACAAAGTTTGACAATGACAATGACTTGACTGAATTTATTTTTGAACAGTCGCCATTTTGTGATTTTTTTTTGAGTTAGGGACTATACGACATCTTTTCTAATGATGCAAGATGTCCTTTAAATGTTACTAAAAATGCTATTTTTAATTAATTTATTGTTTTCATGTTTTTTTTATAATTCACTTTTTTATGCGATTTTGAATATATTTTATATAGCTGTTTCAAAGTTATGCGGTTTTTAAAATCCACGGAACGCATCTTCACTTTTTCCATGTAAGTCATAGCTTTTTTTATGTGATTTCTTTTTGTGCGATTTTCCGCGGAACGCATCTGCCAAAAAAAAAGAGTTTAAGTGTACTTTATTTCTGAACTAATTGTTTATTGCAAATTATTTTAAAACACTCAATTGAAACACTTAGAGCCTTCTTCAATATGCTTCTATATATATACTCGAAATATTAATTTCCAGATTCATATATATATTTTGCATACATTTTCATTAAAATCAAATGAAAAATTGAAAAGTAAGCAAATGGTTTCGCTCGCTTTTACTAAAGCATTCATATATCCAAAGAATAGTTAGGAGAGAAGATAGATAAATTGGATGTTTTGAAATTATTCCTCATTTCTAAATGATTTATGGCGTCTATTTATTATATCGAGCCTTTGCCATATTCTATAATCTCAAACGTATTACATTTCATAGCACTTTCATAGCATTCATTCTCCATGTTTCACAACCGAACGTCAAAGCTGAAAACATACACAAATCAAACATTTGATCTTGATCAAAGGTATACCGTCTCCATTTCTAAACATATTAATTTATCATGCAATAAAATCAAACCTAATGTTAATATTATTACGCATCGTTGCATCTCTTTGAATGCTATTTTTTGAATAATATCAAAGACGACGACAGCACATTAATTTAATCAATTGAGTCGTTAAACGAAATACGCAACATACAATACGGTCGTAAATCAGAAGTCATTAACTGAGGAATGATAGGAAGAAAGAGAATTTCTAACAATACTTCTTATTCAAATGGAACAATGGAAGAATCTTGATACAATGGATGAATTTATGGATTCTTATTATGTATACAAATTTAGGTTCAGTTATAGATTATAGATACGATTTTCATCATGCCAACTAATTTGATTAATTGATTGTCTGTATCCAGGTTAAATAAAATCTCTGGTTTCTGAAAATCATTCAGGGTTAGAATATCGCCATCATATAAAATAGACTAAGGGTGGACTTTAATATTCGCACAGTCTATCATTTGCAAGCAAGTCTGAAGTGATTTACGATAAAAGTTGGCCAATCGGAAAAATGCGTTAATTTTAGAGAAAAATAATTTTTCAATGAGTCGCATATATTTAAAGAAGTCACGAGATTTCTATTGTCAACTTACCCTTGAATTAAATACTTTCGTCGAACATTACATGATTAATGATCCATAACGGTTTTATCTCAATTATTTAAAGCTTGTTTAACGCTTTGACGTCTTTGGGTGTTCATTGACGTCGTCTGGTTAAGCTGAATGTCAAATTTGATTTGTTTTTAGCATCGATTCGCAATGAATCTGCTATCTGAAGAACTTTTTGCAGATTGCTTGAAAGTATGGCCCGTGGGCGCATTGATTCATGTGCATCATCCCACATTTCTCTATTACATCTAATTACATCTTGAGGACGGGCTCAATTCCAAATCTATTGACCTCCTCCCTTTGTCTCTTATATTTGTTGATGATTCAATGCTTCGAATTGTGGTGGCTATTTATGTTGCGGCTTTCTTCATTTCCGAATTCCTTTCTCGGCAGATGGTATTGCATTGGAACTCGCTGATATTAAAAAAGGACTTGCGATTCATATTTGGATGATCGCTCGGACTTAATATAGTGTTCTGAGTCAAAATATTCACTCGGAACGATCAATCTGAAGGTATTCGGCGTTGGCAGTAAGCAGCTGCACACACATCGTCGTGTGAAGATCCAATGATTGTATTTGGCATCTTGCGGATGTAAAATCCTGTTTCATGTAATAATTTAAGAACAAAAATACCCATATATCTATTTCCAGTAATCATAAACATTCCGCAAAGCATGTGCAATTTTAATTTGGGGTTTTCAATACAGATGACGTATCTGTGAAGCAATTCTTCAGCGATATCGACAATCTCATCTTCTGAGCCATTAAAACAAAAATAATCCTCAAGAAATTCCCAGACTTTTTAAAAATATGAATCATTATATAAGAAATGCATTTTGGTATATTTAGATTATCAATCAATACAGAGAGCAAAGTCGAGGAGCTTTCTTTTGACAAAGATTGACGTATTTACGGAAAACGATCGACTATTTCTTGTGTCGTCGACTTAAATATATTTTACCACGTGTTTATAACTTAAAAAATACATACACTAGCTGAAATGCTGAAAACTGAAACAATGATAATTTCATTCCAAACAAATTGGCGCAATTGTCAACTAAGTTTGAATAACGAATGCAGCTCATTTTAATCACAACCATGAATTGGTGTATTTTTTTAGCTTACGAGAATCATGCTTCTCAAAATAAGCTCGTGTATTTAGCTATGAATAATACCGACGTATAACTTCATTCATCAAAGTATTATTTTTGTTTTATGCCTTCCTGTATTTAGAATCGCCTATGATACGTATATTAATACTTGAAAATATAATTTTTTGATTGCTTAATGTGAATGCACATACAAGTATATCCATGGAAAACATGACAATCATTTTAAAAAAAATAAATACACGTAACTAAATGCAACACCTAAAATTTAGAACGTACCTATTAAGGTAAGTGAATGCTCATATATTTGAGCATAAATCTATTCAATTTTGCTGTTTTCCTTCTTTGGAAATGATTGAAAATCTTAATAAGCACTATTTAACTTGTGCTTTCATTTGGAAACAAATTTTCATATATCATTAATTAATAATTTCTAATTGAACAGGAGACAAAATGCACTTCATTACAATATCAGAATTTGGCTAAATCCAAATTTTATGAACATTTGAATTAATCGACTCAATATGACAGAAAATCGTTATGGTTTCCTTTTGATGATAACTGTGATTTAAAATTTATTTTAAATCGTATTTAAAATCTTAAAAATATAAGCCTAATCGCATGAAAAAATTCTGGCTCTCTTTTATAATTTTTTTTTATACGATTGTTTCTTATTGCTTGATAAATATGGTTAGATTAGAATATAATAGTGATATTTGGATTATAGTCACACCATTAATCGTTTCAATAGATCCGAAATATCAGATAAAATTTGAATTGAGACGATCGATCGATATTAACACATTTCGGGCCGCCATGTAACCTGGTGTTCGCGTGAGTTTTGTAGAAATTGCAAAAATAGTTTCCCGATGTTAAATCAGTTTGATTCTTAAACCAGTAGACAAATTGAAACAAGCTTTTTTGAATGCCTTCACAAAGAATTACTGCATATCTATACATAAATACACTCAAACCTCTTTTTGTGCGATTTCGAAGTTATGCGGTTTTTTAAAACCATTTTTTCTTTTTTTTTAATTTCATAGAGAGTACGTATCGAGATATTTTGAATAAAATAGGAAATAAATCATCAACATTAACCGAAATATGGAAAAAATTACAATTTTGGATTGTTTAAATCATATTGCATCTGCTATTGCTGAATATACGACCACGCCTTTTTTTTTGCATTTTTCCAATATTTCGACTTTTAAAAATATATTCTCAAAAAAAAATTTCCAAAATTCCGACTATTTGCATAGTTATAGCTATTTTAGTGATGCGGCAACTTGGCAGGTCTTACCATAATGAAATCTTTTAACGCGTTTTTCTTGAAATTACTTTTTTCTCAAGTTTTAAATTAATTAATTTACTTCAAACTGGGTACGAATAATTTCTATATATGTAACTCTCTATTATTCCTACCAGATTAACGTAAAAAAATATTTTTCAAGTATTTAAAAAAAAAATTAAAACTGTGATAAAATAAGGCCAAAAAATGACTTGACTGAATTTTTTTAAGCAGTCACCATTTTGTGACTTTTTTTTTGAGTTAGTGACTATAGTGATATCTGTATTTCTATTTTTTTTACTAACTTTTTTTTGTGCGATTTTGGATATATTTTATATTACTATTTCAAAGTTATGCGGCCTTTAAAATCCATGGAACGCATCTTCACTTTTTTATGTAAATCATAGCTTTTTTGTGTGATTTTTTTTTTGTGCGATTTTCCGCGGAACGCCTCTACCGCATTAAAAAAGTTTAAGTGTATAACAGTGGTTTTCAATGTATGATAAAAAAAAGTTATAAGACTTATTTTATAAAACTAAAGTATATATATATTATATAATAATATTCATATACTTGAACTTGATATTTGTGTTGATATAATAATATGTGAAATAAATAAGACGGACTTTTTTATTTGTTAACGGAACTGTTAACTAAAATATTAAGCTGCGTTTGTGTAATATATAATAAAATAGATAAGCGTCTACTGATTGCTTTATGTTACATATAAACACAGTAAAAGCGGGGCGACGCATGCGCGTAGCGTCTCTATGATATGTGACTAGACACTCTCTTTTCGACCAACTACCGGTTGAAGTTTCACTTTTCGTGAAATTTTCACCAACTTTACCTTACTGCGTCTATAAAAGATTTAAAAATCGTTACATTTTTTAGTAGAAAAAAATATCTTTTATATTTTCGAGGAGGAAAAATACGGAACAAAAAGGAGGAATCCTCAAACAAAGAGGGTAACAATTAAAACTTTTTTGCATTTGCACGCCAACAATTAAGATGACTAGTCCGCAAGGCTCCACAGAAAGAATAGACAGTCTTTTCATCATGCATTCCTCAGGATCGGGTATGAAATCCAAACAACATAAAAAACGATTACAAAACACGAGAGCCTGCTAAAGCACGCATTTTAAAATGAGCGGATCAGAATGAGTTTATATACCTGATCGATCATCTGGGAATAACTTTATGATGATTTGCTTATTTTGATATAAAATAAATATTGAGATTGATCTTCTCCTATCTTATTAAGACTATATTATAAGACCTGTTGACTAAATGAACATTGTGAGAAAATTGCTATTGACAAAGACATTTGTTCCAATTTATTATCGAGTTGCACATGTTCTTTAGAGCTAATTGATTTCAAACACATTTCATTCTTACATTGTAATTTTGTTGCGTTGACTATTGTAAAAGCTCAATGAATGATATGGTTCCATCGATCGTGAATGAGTTAGGTAATCGTATTGACCCAATAGTTCAATGAATTATTGTAGTGTGAATCAAACATGACCAGAATCTGCCATCGTCGCCAAACTTATGAGCGATTGCACGATACAAAATACCTCGGTGAAGAAACTCAACCCGTTGAAGAATTTGGCCTTGCGAGCTTTATTAAAAGCTCGACCGTGGTACTCCTCCGATGTGAATTTTCCGCACTCGCGGTTTTGATGTAAGGGTGACCTACTGACATAATTTGATCCAGTAGATCTTCCATTTGATTCGGCCGGCGTCAAAAAAAATGTATTAATAATATCGTGATTTGAGAGCAGCATCTGCAGCTGAACGTCCTGCGGTTCGAAGGCCGCAAACAAGTTCCAATTTGACGAATGTCTCTATTAATTAATGACTGCGTCCCGACGTTTTTATGTTTCATCGTGTGGGTCGTTTATGATGTATATTTTCGGGTGATCGGATGGATCCCTCAGTATCGGCAACGGAAGTTAATAAAATGGCATTTTTCTAATTTTGCTCTAAGCCGTCATATAAATATTGGCCCAAACCCAAATCGTGACCCCCGTTTAACATTAAAAAGAAATATTTTATAGCGACGACTATTTTTTTTCGCGGCTATGTCATCACTTATAAACGCTTGTGACGAGCACATATATCGGTGCTAATGATCGATTGTATGCAACATTGAAGCGAGTTATTTTGATGGAAAATCCAGAGGAAGCTAATCCTCGAATAATTGAACTGATGCCATCCAATTGCTTGCATCGATCATTGGCAACGTTAACGTAAACGCGATACATTTTCGATACCATCAATTTAGAGATGAAAGGCATCCTTGTATAATACGGTGTTTATTGTAAAAAAGTTTGTTGAACTTTATTTTATTACACCTATTTATTCCTAGGTATCAATTTATGGATAATTGAAATCATCAAAGACTTACATAAGCACAGGCTTGTTGTTATATTGAGAACTTTTTGTGTGAATATTCCTTTGAGAAAACGTTTCCATTACACTCAAGCCTGAAAAACTT